>QLOC01000012.1:604482-1208965 GCA_003413675.1 Phytopythium vexans | reverse complement strand
AAACCCTAAACCCTAAACCCTAAACCCTAAACCCTAAACCCTAAACCCTAAACCCTAAACCCTAAACCCTAAACCCTAAACCCTAAACCCTAAACCCTAAACCCTAAACCCTAAACCCTAAACCCTAAACCCTAAACCCTAAACCCTAAACCCTAAACCCTAAACCCTAAACCCTAAACCCTAAACCCTAAACCCTAAACCCTAAACCCTAAACCCTAAACCCTAAACCCTAAACCCTAAACCCTAAACCCTAGTCTTTTCACATATACATTATCATTCAGCTAAACCCCACCTCACTCGCCTACCACCCCAAACACCACCCCAAACACCACCTTACATAGCAAAAATTCTCTTGTCTCAAAGCCTCGCTGCGAGAACACTTCACACACACGCACTTATCACATACAAACACACACCTTTTGCACAAACAACACCGCGTCAAACTTTTATGGTGACTCCAAAATTCAACAAAAACTGTCATGACTTACTCCATCTTCACACATTTGAGACTCCAAATCCTTACTAACTGTCCCAATTCAAATCAATCCACATCACACAAATTCACTTATAGACCGAGAACGAACATGCTCGCATCACATCATCAACTCATAATTCACGTCTTTTCACATATACATTATCATTCAGCTAAACCCCACCTCACTCGCCTACCACCCCAAACACCACCCCAAACACCACCTTACATAGCAAAAATTCTCTTGTCTCAAAGCCTCGCTGCGAGAACACTTCACACACACGCACTTATCACATACAAACACACACCTTTTGCACAAACAACACCGCGTCAAACTTTTATGGTGACTCCAAAATTCAACAAAAACTGTCATGACTTACTCCATCTTCACACATTTGAGACTCCAAATCCTTACTAACTGTCCCAATTCAAATCAATCCACATCACACAAATTCACTTATAGACCGACAACGAACATGCTCGCATCACATCATCAACTCATAATTCACGTCTTTTCACATATACATTATCATTCAGCTAAACCCCACCTCACTCGCCTACCACCCCAAACACCACCCCAAACACCACCTTACATAGCAAAAATTCTCTTGTCTCAAAGCCTCGCTGCGAGAACACTTCACACACACGCACTTATCACATACAAACACACACCTTTTGCACAAACAACACCGCGTCAAACTTTTATGGTGACTCCAAAATTCAACAAAAACTGTCATGACTTACTCCATCTTCACACATTTGAGACTCCAAATCCTTACTAACTGTCCCAATTCAAATCAATCCACATCACACAAATTCACTTATAGACCGACAACGAACATGCTCGCATCACATCATCAACTCATAATTCACGTCTTTTCACATATACATTATCATTCAGCTAAACCCCACCTCACTCGCCTACCACCCCAAACACCACCCCAAACACCACCTTACATAGCAAAAATTCTCTTGTCTCAAAGCCTCGCTGCGAGAACACTTCACACACACGCACTTATCACATACAAACACACACCTTTTGCACAAACAACACCGCGTCAAACTTTTATGGTGACTCCAAAATTCAACAAAAACTGTCATGACTTACTCCATCTTCACACATTTGAGACTCCAAATCCTTACTAACTGTCCCAATTCAAATCAATCCACATCACACAAATTCACTTATAGACCGAGAACGAACATGCTCGCATCACATCATCAACTCATAATTCACGTCTTTTCACATATACATTATCATTCAGCTAAACCCCACCTCACTCGCCTACCACCCCAAACACCACCCCAAACACCACCTTACATAGCAAAAATTCTCTTGTCTCAAAGCCTCGCTGCGAGAACACTTCACACACACGCACTTATCACATACAAACACACACCTTTTGCACAAACAACACCGCGTCAAACTTTTATGGTGACTCCAAAATTCAACAAAAACTGTCATGACTTACTCCATCTTCACACATTTGAGACTCCAAATCCTTACTAACTGTCCCAATTCAAATCAATCCACATCACACAAATTCACTTATAGACCGAGAACGAACATGCTCGCATCACATCATCAACTCATAATTCACGTCTTTTCACATATACATTATCATTCAGCTAAACCCCACCTCACTCGCCTACCACCCCAAACACCACCCCAAACACCACCTTACATAGCAAAAATTCTCTTGTCTCAAAGCCTCGCTGCGAGAACACTTCACACACACGCACTTATCACATACAAACACACACCTTTTGCACAAACAACACCGCGTCAAACTTTTATGGTGACTCCAAAATTCAACAAAAACTGTCATGACTTACTCCATCTTCACACATTTGAGACTCCAAATCCTTACTAACTGTCCCAATTCAAATCAATCCACATCACACAAATTCACTTATAGACCGACAACGAACATGCTCGCATCACATCATCAACTCATAATTCACGTCTTTTCACATATACATTATCATTCAGCTAAACCCCACCTCACTCGCCTACCACCCCAAACACCACCCCAAACACCACCTTACATAGCAAAAATTCTCTTGTCTCAAAGCCTCGCTGCGAGAACACTTCACACACACGCACTTATCACATACAAACACACACCTTTTGCACAAACAACACCGCGTCAAACTTTTATGGTGACTCCAAAATTCAACAAAAACTGTCATGACTTACTCCATCTTCACACATTTGAGACTCCAAATCCTTACTAACTGTCCCAATTCAAATCAATCCACATCACACAAATTCACTTATAGACCGAGAACGAACATGCTCGCATCACATCATCAACTCATAATTCACGTCTTTTCACATATACATTATCATTCAGCTAAACCCCACCTCACTCGCCTACCACCCCAAACACCACCCCAAACACCACCTTACATAGCAAAAATTCTCTTGTCTCAAAGCCTCGCTGCGAGAACACTTCACACACACGCACTTATCACATACAAACACACACCTTTTGCACAAACAACACCGCGTCAAACTTTTATGGTGACTCCAAAATTCAACAAAAACTGTCATGACTTACTCCATCTTCACACATTTGAGACTCCAAATCCTTACTAACTGTCCCAATTCAAATCAATCCACATCACACAAATTCACTTATAGACCGAGAACGAACATGCTCGCATCACATCATCAACTCATAATTCACGTCTTTTCACATATACATTATCATTCAGCTAAACCCCACCTCACTCGCCTACCACCCCAAACACCACCCCAAACACCACCTTACATAGCAAAAATTCTCTTGTCTCAAAGCCTCGCTGCGAGAACACTTCACACACACGCACTTATCACATACAAACACACACCTTTTGCACAAACAACACCGCGTCAAACTTTTATGGTGACTCCAAAATTCAACAAAAACTGTCATGACTTACTCCATCTTCACACATTTGAGACTCCAAATCCTTACTAACTGTCCCAATTCAAATCAATCCACATCACACAAATTCACTTATAGACCGAGAACGAACATGCTCGCATCACATCATCAACTCATAATTCACGTCTTTTCACATATACATTATCATTCAGCTAAACCCCACCTCACTCGCCTACCACCCCAAACACCACCCCAAACACCACCTTACATAGCAAAAATTCTCTTGTCTCAAAGCCTCGCTGCGAGAACACTTCACACACACGCACTTATCACATACAAACACACACCTTTTGCACAAACAACACCGCGTCAAACTTTTATGGTGACTCCAAAATTCAACAAAAACTGTCATGACTTACTCCATCTTCACACATTTGAGACTCCAAATCCTTACTAACTGTCCCAATTCAAATCAATCCACATCACACAAATTCACTTATAGACCGAGAACGAACATGCTCGCATCACATCATCAACTCATAATTCACGTCTTTTCACATATACATTATCATTCAGCTAAACCCCACCTCACTCGCCTACCACCCCAAACACCACCCCAAACACCACCTTACATAGCAAAAATTCTCTTGTCTCAAAGCCTCGCTGCGAGAACACTTCACACACACGCACTTATCACATACAAACACACACCTTTTGCACAAACAACACCGCGTCAAACTTTTATGGTGACTCCAAAATTCAACAAAAACTGTCATGACTTACTCCATCTTCACACATTTGAGACTCCAAATCCTTACTAACTGTCCCAATTCAAATCAATCCACATCACACAAATTCACTTATAGACCGAGAACGAACATGCTCGCATCACATCATCAACTCATAATTCACGTCTTTTCACATATACATTATCATTCAGCTAAACCCCACCTCACTCGCCTACCACCCCAAACACCACCCCAAACACCACCTTACATAGCAAAAATTCTCTTGTCTCAAAGCCTCGCTGCGAGAACACTTCACACACACGCACTTATCACATACAAACACACACCTTTTGCACAAACAACACCGCGTCAAACTTTTATGGTGACTCCAAAATTCAACAAAAACTGTCATGACTTACTCCATCTTCACACATTTGAGACTCCAAATCCTTACTAACTGTCCCAATTCAAATCAATCCACATCACACAAATTCACTTATAGACCGAGAACGAACATGCTCGCATCACATCATCAACTCATAATTCACGTCTTTTCACATATACATTATCATTCAGCTAAACCCCACCTCACTCGCCTACCACCCCAAACACCACCCCAAACACCACCTTACATAGCAAAAATTCTCTTGTCTCAAAGCCTCGCTGCGAGAACACTTCACACACACGCACTTATCACATACAAACACACACCTTTTGCACAAACAACACCGCGTCAAACTTTTATGGTGACTCCAAAATTCAACAAAAACTCTCATGATTTACTCTATGTTTGGATAGTATGGTATAGTGAAGGCAAGTCAAACATAGTGTCAGGCACTGATCGCATCTTGTTCACCGTGCAATGTTACATAGGAATCCATGTTTTCATACGGAACTATTCGTTACTGTGTTCATGTTGTTTGTGTATAGTATAGTGAAGGCAAGTTATATTCAGAGTGTGGGGCCACTTGCATCGTGTTCTCCATACAAAGTTACATAGGAATCCAAGTTTTCATACAAAACGGTGTAGTATTGATATTATATTGGTTTCACTATAGTATAGTCAAGGCAAATGAACACCATAGTGTGGGACCACTCGCATCACATTCTGCATACAAAATTACATAGGAATCCAAGTTTTCATACAAAACGGTGTAATATTGAGTTTGTATTGATTTCATTATAGTATACTCAAGGGAAGTGAATACCAACCAGTGGGACCACTTGCATCATGTTCGCCATACAAAGTTACATAGGATCCCAAGTTTTTACGGCAAACGAGTGAGTTTCACATTTAGCTCAGTTTTGCTATGCTATACAAACGCTAATACAACCGATATTTCGTCCAATGAGAGGCCAAAGTTGATAGAGGCTAGTATTGAGGTCAAAATATTTTGGGCATTTTTCCATACAAAAGTCAAGTCGAAGTTGGTCCTCATCCCCGGATATCTACGTTTTGGTCCTCATGGCACACTTCGATACAAACTCCAAGTCAAAACTGGTCCTCATTGGCAACGGGCCATTTTGGTACACGGTTGACTTGATTAAAGTATGATGAGGACCGGAATTTAGGACCCCTAAACCCTAGTTACGTATAGATTTGCCAACGCTATAGCAGCATATTTCTTCTGAATTTCGTTGCCGTCGCGAATTAAAACCATCAAAGCGTGTATACCACCTGACGCGGCAATAGACACCACATTCCCGGCATTAAATGACAGATGTCGCAATACACGGGCAGCATATTCCTTCAGGATGTCGTTGCCGTCGCGAATCAAAACCACCAAAGAGGAAATGCCACCTACCGTTGCGATAGCCACCACATTTTCATCATTTTTCCAACAAAGATTGTCGATAGCGCGTGCAGCCCAAATTGTTATGTCGACCTTTTCGTTCGTCAACATCTTGACGATTATCTCAAGTTCTTGGGTTCCCGACCGCGTGCCTCTGTGGATGTGAACTGCCACAAGATGATTGGATGCACGGTCCGCCAACCGTGTGTTTGAGCTCGTCGCTAGCTTTAGTAGACTCAGCAGAGCTCCATCACGTGAAATCACACGATTTTTGTATGACTTGAACAAACTTAATCCTTGAAGTAACCACCATCTCTGCTCCATATCCAAATGCTCAATTAGCGCTGACAAATGTGCTACAACCGCTCCTATTGTCACTCGTTCCGAGGGATCGAAACAGCACATCCGCTCAATCAGTTGCCATTCTGCATCTTCTATATCGTTTGGTTGCTTGGGTAGCTTACCACGCATGACTTGAAATTTCACCGCTGCATCCGGAAGCGCTCCCCACGGAAACTCACCACTGACGACTTCAATTATGCACATCGCGAACGAGTACACGTCAGAGGCAAACGTGGGAGAATGACCTGGATCGTCTTTTGACGGAATGCACTCTGGCGCTTTCCAGCGATACGCTCCAAGTGCTCCGCCTGGTTCGCCTAGTTGAGCCCTCGCCTTGGTCGATAAACTCAGTCCGAAATCCGCCAACTTGACAATCCCATCAGTGCCCACCAGAATGTTGCTCGCTTTCAGATCTCCGTGGACGACACCAGCATCGTGCAAGTACTGGAGTCCCAGAGCGGCATTTAACAGGCAGTACCACACCATCGACGGGTTGCGGCCTTCACTCTCCAGAAATTTCATCAATTTGCCGCCACTCGCATACTCGCAGACAAAGAATGGCTGACCAACGTGACAAGCCCCGTACATTTTGATAACGTTGATGTGGTTCAGTTTAAACCACATATCGGCCTCTCGTCGAAATCGCTGTCGGACGGCTTGTTTGTCCACCACGTCAGTAGACACTCGCTTGATAACCACAGATGTCTCAAACCACCTGCCGCGGTATACAGTACTGAACGAACCTCCACCGAACGCATCAAACTCACAATAGGCAACCTCATATGGCGGAATTAACCATCTCGACAGTGAGGATTTCTTCTGGACGTCGATATGAGTCTGATGATACCCCGCAAGTGCAGAACTGTTACAGGAGTGTGTCCTTGTCGAGTATGTGGCACTGTGATGGGTCCGTTCAAACTCACTAAACGTTCTTTTCCGTCGTCGTCTTGGGGGCGTGCCGCTAGCGGCACAATTGATGATATTGCATTGCAGCGCCTCCGCTGCCAGGGTGTGGCGTGGAGGGTTTAGTGAAGGCGTGCACGCTCAAGAGAAAATGCACCTAGCTACGTCGAGGACTGGCGGTGGTTTCTCTGAACTTCGCCTTCCTCCGGAAAAGCTATTTTCATCCGCCTTGCGTCTAAAAATCTTCATTTCCGTCGTCGTCTTGGGGGCGTGCCGCTAGCGGCACAATTGATGATATTGCATTGCAGCGCCTCCGCTGCCAGGGTGTGGCGTGGAGGTTGCCCACTCACTCGCTGTGATGCAAGCGTGCGATCATCTCTTGTGCCATGTGCGACGATAGTTGCCCGCTGATTCTTGTATATCTGATGACGGCATCCGATTTCCACCGACCGAACGTGCGGATAGCTACACTGTCGAAGCCTGCGTTGAAGAGGGCTGATGCTCCGCCGCTTCGAAGTGAATGGGAGCCATATCGACTTGGTTCGTCTCCTACGAGGTGAGCCGCGTTTTTGATCGCGTCCACCACATCGCGGACTTGTAAGTTCACAGAGTTGCTGATCTTGCACAGGAGCGACTTCTCCGGCGAAGCTGTCGATTTGTGATGCTCCACCAGGAACCACCCTGCAAGAACAGGGCAGCACCAGTGCTGACCAGATCTCGCGAGAACTCTCGTGGTGCCTTCTCCGAATTGGTCGCTCTTGCTACCGCGAAATTGGATCGCGATCTTCGCGGCCAGGTCGAGAACGTTACACGGGCGGTCACTGGCCGTAAGGAAGGTCACGTCTTGACGGTGGATTGCGTACGGCTGCGTTCTTGAGCCGTTTGCGAGATACTCCGACCGTCTTAGAAGAAAGAAGAAGCCCAAGACCGTAGCCCCCCACAATACACGGTCGCGGGCTTTGGAGAAATCGAGGGAGCGATGGAGCTGTCGCAGAATTGTGGTTGTAACTGGGCTTTTTGGGTTGGCTGGGGGGTCAGACCGTCGCATTCCAGAGATGGCAAGCTGATGTCCTGGGAGCAGACCGACTCTGTATCCGATCGATCTTTGATGATACCACGATATGTGGCTGATTTTGGAGAGCACGGTCGAGGCAGAGTTTCCTGCTGCATCTGACCACCCGTAGCGCCAACAGTACGTTGCGAAGAGAGCGAGCTGGTACGAATGTCGTTCTGGTTCAGCTGGAAGCCATGGGGATGTCCCGACCCACTTGCACCATCTTGACCACTGGGACCATGTGCTGGAGTACTTGGTCGCCGACGAGGTGGCCAAAGATCGGGACTGCAATGCTCCGAGAAGCTCGTGTAGAGTTTCCTGTAGTGTGGCGGCACTTGCGCCTGTATCCATGACGCAGAAAAGTTAGTCCATTGTGACTTGAACGGTTCACTCCAGGCTCGGGAAGCTGCGTCTGCCATCCGGTTCGTCGAACCCGCGAGATGTTGGGCTGATATTCTGAAGTTGAAAATCGCCTCGGCAAGGCCAATGGCCCGATTAATTTCTTGGCCCATGCGGTTCTTCGAGAACTTCCGGTTGCTCCATGAGACAGCCGAGGTGTTGTCGCTCCAGCATTTTATGTGTATCGTTCGACCGGCATATTGGTCATACCAGGTCGGCGCCCATGTCCACACAGCGAGGGCAATGCATAGATGTTCGCGAACATTAATTGAGAAGTCGCCTTCATTTGTCGAGACGTCCGTCATCAGCTCGCGTTCCACGTCGTCGAACTTGACTTGGATAAACTGATCTATTGCAGGGTTTAGCACAGCCAGTCCATCGTTTGACGCGTCCATGTACAAGTGAACGTCGGGGTTTGGCAGGTCGCCGAACATGCTCAGTGGTAAATCCGCAAGGTG
This sequence comes from Phytopythium vexans, assembly GCA_003413675.1. NCBI lineage: Eukaryota > Oomycota > Peronosporomycetes > Pythiales > Pythiaceae > Phytopythium > Phytopythium vexans. The sequence continues at coordinate 1,199,943 of QLOC01000012.1, read as the reverse complement.
TCCACGGTTCAGGATATGACTAAACCAAGTGAGATCGAGGCGTGAGCCAGGTGACAGCCGCTGGGAACCAAATCGCGGAGCATGCTTGCCCTGTCCGTGCAACCGTTGGTAAAATGGTTTCGCCGACGGAAGACAGGCACAAACGTGGCGAAGACTCCCCAACAATTGCTGCAGTTCCCGTTTTGTAGCCTTGCCCTTGCGGATCATAGTCTCGACGCGCTGTAGAGCCTTGCAGGTTTTTTCCTCGGGCATTGAAACTGTCCGGGCCACTGTGTTCCATTTCAGTCCCAGTGCGGTCAATTCCTGCTGCCAGCCCGAGAACTTGGATTCGTTAATCGATCGTGGACCTAGGACGGCTAACATGGCGTGCCGGAGTGTTGCTTCTGCTAGCTGGAGGCGATCATTAGCTTCTGGCTCAATCATGATATGATCGTCAACCCACTCGTAGCCGAAAAAGGGATTAGTGTCAAATGAGGTGGCCACCGTCGCTGGAGAGTTTTGTGCCACAAGCCACGAAATGGCTCTGCCGAAAGCCCCGTAATATGGTGGAGAGCCCGACCAGCCGAAAGGAGCCGCAAGATCGATGACGAGAATGTCCAACTCCTTGATCAGCGCTGCCATCCGAAATACATGGTCTGCGTTGGTCATCAGATGGCGAAACGCGCCCTTGACGTCACCCTTCAGCATGAAGATATCTTGTTGGGGATTGCTTTTTGCCAGATACTCTATGCGTCGAGCCAGTGTGGTCACATATTGATACGGGATTTCTGGTGCCGCCGACATCATAAATTGTGAGTTCACCGAGTTGGCACGTGGGTAGGAGAGATCGTGAATTGTTCGCACTTCCACGGCTGGGTCAACGCCTTTCTTCTCAACGGCGCCAAGAGGGCTACAAATTATCGTCGGCCACCTTGATATGATGTCAGCACGTACCACCAAATATTGGCCGCAATTTTGGCCTTCGCGGATGTTTCGTGCCACCGAGCGCAGGTGCCGACGGCATGATGCGTGGTTTTTGGGTGGTCTGCTCTGCCGCTGGACTTCGTTTTTCCACGCAGGCGTGATACCGTGCCGAGCAATATTCAGTAAAGTTTCCAAGTGGGGGTACCCGTGGAGTACAAGGCTGAGGCGCCTTGGGTCCATGCTTTTGTTGGGCCGGGTGTCCGTGGCCGATTCGCCTCTAAGAAACCTTGAAGCCGCCGCTATTGACATGTCATGCTCTCGAATAAGATTTGAGAGCGACTCGGTCGCCTTGACGTCGATACTGAATGTGATTGCCGGTTCGGATCTTTCTCGTATAAACCCGGCCTGTCGATGCAGTTTCGAGATCCGTGCTTCTTCCAATAGCAGTTCCTGTTCCAATGCAGATTGGATTGCTGCTGCAGAGTGCGACGTGAGAGTAATACTTTGGTCCCTCGTGCCGGTTGTGTTTGGCTGGGTGAAATCATCGTGATCGCTTCGACGCGCGTCCGGACCGGCGGTCTTAAGTTCGAGCCCGTCGACGACGCTCTTTACTGCTGGACGTGCGGCCTGATGGTCGAGCACGCCGTCCGCATTCCGGTCGGTCGGACGAGCGGCCTTGTGGTCAAGCCCGTCGACGACGCTCTTTACTGCTGGGCGTGCGGCCTGATGGTCGAGCACGCCGTCCGCATTCCGGTCGGTCGGACGAGCGGCCTTGTGGTCAAGCCCGTCGACGACGCTCTTTACTGCTGGGCGTGCGGCCTGATGGTCGAGCACGCCGTCCGCATTCCGGTCGGTCGGACGAGCGGCCTTGTGGTCAAGCCCGTCGACGACGCTCTTTACTGCTGGGCGTGCGTACTGAAACGGTTGGAGTATTGTTGGGTCGTTTGCAGGTGCGACTGTCACTGTTAGTCACGAGCTCGTGGCCAGGTTGGCGAACTGGGGTTTGAGGCCGCCAAAACGTCGACTAATCTCTGCGAAAACTTCTTTGTCGAGCGAAGATGGGACGAAGTGAGCACGGCCACGATGTTGGCACTTAGACTCGGAGAAAGACGTGCAGGTGTCGTTGGACAGGTAGCGCATGCAGAGGCGTTCTTCCTTGCCAGAGGTCGGATTGCGCTGCCTCGGGAGCAGGCTCAGCACTCGTGTCGGGATTGGACCTAGATCCTTCCGTGCCTGTCGGGACAGTCGTTGCTCCCTTTTTCCTGTGCGACCGGGAGTTGCGTCCGAATTGTGGGTGTCGACTGGGAATAGGTTTCGTACTTGTTCTAGCCGCTCGATCCGAAGCTGCTGCATCTCGTGCATGAGCGAGCGGAAGAGTTGGTCGTCGATTGAACATCTTTGTTGTACTGTGGTGGCTTCGGCCTCGCTGATCTGGATTTTGGTCCGATAATCCTCGAACACGTCGTTGATCCAGTAGGTCAACAGTGAAAGTTCATTCTTGGCCCACCGTTGAGTGACTGAGATTGTTCGGACGACACTCGCCATTGCCTCGAGGACTTCCTGGGCTGCTCGGCTATAGAATTCGCGGCCGAAATGAGACAATGTGCTCGTTGCGTCTACCAGCTCGGTTATTGACTGGGGTTCAGGTGCCCTTTCAAATTCGGCTGTCGGCGAGAAGTTGTTGAAGTTGGAGCCACCAGCAGACTTCCACGCTATTTTCTCGGATTGGCTCATGGGGCGAAAGTGCATGATTGATAGCCCTCTTGTTCCGAATTGGAAGTCGAATGTTCGAGTAAGGATACCCGGTAATGGCTTAAACAGCACCGCGCTGGAGTCCACCATGACATTAAAGAGCAGTGACGCTTGCTTACCTCTGTAGCGATCAGCCGTGATGCGACGATGAACTTGAATTTGGTCGTCTCGCGGCGTGAAGGTATACTTGGAATTCTGGCTCCGTTCCATCGCGTGGCTGGTTGTTGGGGAGCCTCCGGAGAGATGAAGCTCTGTTCCTTCTTGAACTCTTGTGTTGCGCTTTCGCAGCATGAGGAAGCGTTCCACTAGTTCCGGGTCGTCCAGCAACTTTTCTATTATTCGTGCGTCGCAATCCACAGATCCGGACGGCTCATCGATTGTGACGTGTTTGCGTTTGGCGGACTGTTGATCCCTAGGTTCGCCGTCTGCAGCCAGGTCACGTGGCCGTTTTAGTCGACCGACCTGTGTCCGCCGAGAGGCCCGGGTATCAACCGGTTCTGGAACAGTGTCATCGTCGTCCTCGAGCGGGTCAAAGAGGCTCAGTTGGCCTTGTGTTGATGCCTGGCGGCGAGTTTGCTGGGTAACATTTTCCCGTGGTGGCGGCCTGCAAAATGACCGGCCGACCCCGCGCGGAACAGGAGACACGCCACCGTCCACATAGTAAGCAAAATCAACAGCATGTTGAAGTCGGAAGGAGCGCAATTCCCCAGTCTCGGCTTCAATCCATTGACAGTCCTGGGTTGGGTCGGGTAGGCTGTCTTCGTCGATCAGACCATCAAGGATCTCTGCAATGACGTTTGAACCGCTGGTCCCTACGATTCGCTCGGTGATTTCTCCGTGAATCTCGGCCAGTTCGTCGAGCGTCCACTCGTCGCTCTCGAAGGCCGTATGACGCAACAGCAACGCGACGACTGGCTGAACTACCACCACGGTATCTGGTGCTACCTTGATGACTTCCCCTCCTACGTCAATCTTGGCCAGTCCTCTCTCTAATTCCAGCACCTGCCCGTGTCGGAATTCTCCATCGGAAGACACAGCTACGCCCCGTCGCACAATGGACTGGCCAGGGGCCCTTGCCACCTCGGGGGCACGGACTACGCTTAGCCTTAGCCGTACCGTCGTGGCTGACGTTGCTCCTTCAACGCCGTCGACGTCGAGGAGGCCCATGAATTTGACTCGGTCACCGGTGATCCTTGTGACTCGTGCGTAGAATGGCTGGTCGAAGTCGCCTTCAACATCTTCCGGTAGGAGGTGTAGGTGCGAACGCGACGTAAGGCGACTCATGGATCGGAGCGCTGGCTCGTCGTAGACGTGATGGCGCGAGGGCCTTTAGTGAAGGCGTGCACGCTCAAGAGAAAATGCACCTAGCTACGCCGAGGACTGGCGGTGGTTTCTCTGAACTTCGCCTTCCTCCGGAAAAGCTATTTTCATCCGCCTTGCGTCTAAAAATCTTCATTCTGTTGAGGCGCTCGGAGTACCTGTTCATCGGGGCCAAGTATCACGGTTATATCCTCCAGCTTGGCAACATCAGGATGCTGGATCGGTCAGGACAGCTCTCGCGCCCGCGCCAAGCCTCCATGGTGAGAATCACCCTGACGGGAGCCAAGAACAACCAGTACGGCCGAGAGGAAGTTCGATACCACCACAAGTCGAAGGACAAGGTTATTTGCCCAGTGAAGGCGGCCAGGTGGATATACAAGGCGGCGTCTGCATTTGGGACGCGCGCGGATATGCCAGCAATGTCAACCGGCAGCGGCGGTATCAGCTCGCACGAATTGGCAGCTTTTATTAAGCGGGGTGTAGCAGCAGCGGGTCTGTATGCGGCGCGGTATTCGACGCATTCGGTGCGCATTGGAAGTGCGACTGCGTTACTGAACGCCGGGGCTGACCGATTGACGATCAAGCTGATGGGACGGTGGCTCTCGAATGCGTTCAAAGCGTACCCGGTCCTCTCGGCAGAAGGGTCAGCAGAGCTAGCGCGGTTGATGTGCTAGGCCGCGTCGACCTCGTTGACGAGACGGCGATACTAGCAGCTGAACCTGTTCGCGACGGACGGCATTCCTTCGGTGGGGCGACCGCCACGCCACGCCCAGGAGCGGCACAATGGAGATGAGCATTTGCCCCAAGCGCGAGATTGTTGGAAACAGCTAGTTGCAGATGCAGGAAGTGAAAACGCTCGAAGTGGAGGCGAATGTCCCCACTGGAACAGGAAGGTAAAGATGGGTCATTTCGACTGAGCGAGGCGTGTGAATCATGCAATGCGGGACAAGCGATCAGCCAATCCTGCGTACAATGGTGGTGGAATATCCAGTGAACACGCACGACCGACTGTATATTGGTGGCGAGCTGGATGAAGTGTATCAGTACCACTGTATCGTGACAGAGGACACTGGCGCCGTAATATACTAAAACTGAGATATTCTGGCCAATCGGAAGCCGGGAAAGCAATGTGCACCCATGGACGCTGGTGCCGAACCAGTTGAGCGGGAAGTCCGTGATCAGTTGCCAATTGGCGCGGATCAAGGCAGGTGAAGATTGAGAAGATGGAGCTACTGGAGGCAGCGGAGAAGGGCGAAGTCGTGCGAGTGGAGCAACTAGTGAGCGCGGGTGCGAATGTTGAGGTCAGAGATGGTCAGGGACAGCCAGCTCTTTCACGGGCTGCCAGTGGCGGACACATGAGCGTGGTGCGGTATCTCGTGAAGCAAGGAGCAGATGTGAATGCCAGCGACACTTCCGGTCGGACGCCGCTGATAGAGGCTGCCAATGGCGGCCACTTGGACATTGCGCGATATCTAGTGGATCAAGGAGCAGACGTGGGTGTTCGCAACCACAATGGCTCGACGCCGCTCATTTTTGCTGCCTTTGGCGGTCACATGGATGTAGTGCGATATCTCGTGGAACACGGGGCGACCGTGGATGCAAGGGACGATTACGACCAGACGCCGCTGATTCAAGCTGTCAATGGCGGCCACTTGGACGTTGTGCGATATCTTGTTGAACACGGAGCGGCTGTGGATGCAAGCAACAATTACGGTCAGACGTCGCTGATTCAAGCCGCCTACAGCGGTCATTTGGACGTTGTGCAATATCTTGTGGAACACGATGCGACAGTGGATGCAAGTAGCAACGACGGTCAGACGCCGCTGATGTGGGCTGCCAGTCGCGGTAACTTGGACATGGTGCGATATCTTGTGGAACACGGAGCGGCTGTGGATACAAGCGGCGATACCGGTAAGACTTCGCTGATGTGGGCTGCCGGTGGCGGTCACATGGACGTAGTGCGATTTCTCGTAGACCGAGGAGCGGCTGTGAATGCAAGCAACAATTACGGTCAGACGTCGCTGATTCAAGCCGCCTACGGCGGTAACTTGGACGTAATGCTATATCTTATGGAACACGATGCGACAGTGGATGCAAGTAGTAACGACGGTCAGACGCCGCTGATGTGGGCTGCCAGTCGCGGTAACTTGGACATGGTGCGATATCTTGTGGAACATGGAGCGGCTGTGGATGCAAGGGACAAATACGGAGAGACTTCGCTGATGTGGGCTGCCAGTGCCGGTCGCTTGAACGTAATGCGATATCTCATGGAATACGGTGCGACCGTGGGTGCAAGGGACAAATACGGCCAGACCCCGCTGATTCGAGCTGTCATTCACGGTCATTTGGACGTAGCGCGATTTCTCGTAGAACAAGGAGCGGCTATGGATGCAAGCAGCAATGACGGTCAGACGCTGCTGATGTGGGCTGCCGGTGCCGGTCGCTTGAACGTAATGCGATATCTCGTGGAACACGGTGCGACCGTGGGTGCAAGGGACAATGACGGTCAAACCCCGCTGATTCGAGCTGTCATTCGCGGTCATTTGGACGTAGCGCGATTTCTCGTAGAACAAGGAGCGGCTATGGATGCAAGCAGCAATGACGGTCAGACGCTGCTGATGTGGGCTGCCGGTGCCGGTCGCTTGAACGTAATGCGATATCTCGTGGAACACGGTGCGACCGTGGGTGCAAGGGACAATGACGGTCAAACCCCGCTGATTCGAGCTGTCATTCACGGTCATTTGGACGTAGCGCGATTTCTCGTAGAACAAGGAGCGGCTATGGATGCAAGCAGCAGTGAGGGTCAGACGCTACTGATGTGGGCTGCCAGTCGCGGTAACTTGGACATGGTGCAATTTCTCGTCAACCACGGAGCGACTCTGGATACTAGCAACAATGACGGTCAAACCTCGCTGCTTCGAGCTGCCAATGGAGGTCACTTGGACGTGGCGCACATTCTCGTCGAACACGGAGCCGTTGCGAATGCTAGCGACACTTTCGGTCGGACGCCGCTGATTGAAGCTGCCAATGGAGGCCACTGGGATGTTGTGCGATTTCTGGTGGATCACGGAGCGGCTGTGGATGCTCACAGCAAAGACGGTCGGACACCTCTTATGCATGCTGCAAATTGTGGCGACTTTGAGATGGTGCGCTTTTTTGTGGAGCATGGATCGGCTGTGGATACTCGTGACAGTGAAGGTCAGACGCCACTCGTATGGGCTGCTCATGGTGGCCACTTGGATGTGGTGAGCTATCTCGTAGTGAATGGAGGACGGCTGTAGATGTTGTCGAGGGCGACTATTTCACTGTGGAGCTTTCACCTGTGACATGATGCGGAGTATATCGAAAAGGCAACTTCTGTCGGGGATTGAGGGTCGGAAGGTTTAAGAATATTGGACGCTTAGTTGCAGTCTCTGCAATGAGCGCGCACCGTAAGTAGGCTTGAGCAACAGGGAGCTGACGGCAAGCCAAACGCTTTTAACTCAATCTCACTTTCGTTATAGCTTCAATTCGATTTGGAGCGATATCATGATAGTTGAAGTAGTAACGGATGGGCACGGCTCGAGTTGGGTCCAAAAGTGACCACTTGGACGTGGCACGCATTCTCGTGCAGTGCTGAGCGGCAGTGAATATTAACGACAGCGACAATTTCGACAATGCTAATGTGGGGCGTCAGAATTGAGGGTGAACACTCCCTGAAAACAGGAGGACATCGCACAATTTTCAATATGTGCCAGGTAAGCGCTTCCACAGGCCCATTGTCCTCCAGATCGCAATACAAATGTCAAGTCAAATACCAATATGTCGTAAAAACTGAGTTTGGACGATTTACGACAAACATCAGCTTCATGTGGGTTCGAGAGGTAACTTGGAAGTTGCTGAACGTAGGCTCATCATGCTCGTGGATGAATATGCGATGAATATGCATTTGAGAAAGTATCGGGAACTGCTAATCCACAATCCCATCAAGAATACGAGCTCAAGAACAACAATAACTGCTTTGTCGATGAGTTCCCATGCTACAACTTCGACACCAAACACGGACTCGCACGCAGCTGAGATCTGCTGGGCGGCAAGCATATCGTATGCGCAAGCTGACACGACCAACAATAAGGCGGAATACTGGGGTCTTATCCACGGACTGCGTCGAGCAGAAGCAGATCGTCTCACCCCGCTCCATGTGGTGGGAGACGGCGCTATGATCATACAACAACAACGCCAACACCGTGGGCCAAGACAACACAGACTCCGACAAATGTCTACCTCATCTGCGCCATAATCCGCGCCAAGCGCCGAAGAGATGCCGCCAACTGCCCACATTATCTGCCTCCGACGACGACGCCACTGACACTCGCACGGCCATCTATGGAGCCAATCCAGGTGCGAGTTGTCCAAGTTGGCGACACGTACTTCCGGAACGGAGACCCGCGGCGTGGTAACGGGACAGCCACGGACGAGGACACGGCCAGCGAGAGCGAACGAGGGCATTAGCTCGATAGTTGACACTAGGTTCGACATCTAAAGGTGCGTACACGCAGGATCAATAGCATGCACACCCAATTGTCGTCGCATGTCTTGCTTTGGCTTTGGCTGTCTTTGTATCGCCAATGTTTGTCCTGATCAAGATCCAAGAGCCAGCACGATTCTGGGCATTGGCTTGAGGACACGATGCTCCAGATCTTTCCCACTCGAGTGTGATCACAGCTCGATTGTGGTGGTCTCGCTGCCAATGGGCAGCGCTGGGTTCCATGCTTGATTCTCTCCCACCCTGTACTATATAGTACATCATCGCTGTCTCTAAGGGTGTCTAGGGGTTCTCTAGATGCTCTTATATGCGAAGGAAGAGCGGACGATGTGACATAAACAATAAACTCCGTCCGCTAGGGTACGGACAGAGGTGCAAGACAGCATAGCATGTATTTAGATTGCTCAGGTTTCGTTCGCATAGTAGAACTCCATCTTCTCTGCCAACGACATACCCTCGGACCAAAAGTCTTGAAAATCGTCTTCCTCTGGCTTGATCCACTTTTCTTCCAATGCTTTCATTCGCGCTAATCGGGCCTGCAAGTTCAAACAGCGCTTGTACGGACGCTCAACAGACCGGAAGCAAAGTGCCTGACCTTCAAGATCACCAAAAGTCGTCTGGATATTATAGTCTGTCCCGGGTGCAAGTTTTGGACCATGCGATTTCCAGTTTTCCTGCAACACTTCGCCTTGAAGAAGTATCGCACGCTGATTTTTGTCTAATCTTTCAAACAATCGCTGTTGTCGCACGGATCGATCGAAAATCTTCAAACGAAACTCGTTGCTGCTCTGGTCGTAGATGAAGCTGATCTGAAAATGGTCGAACGCATGCTCCAGAGGCTTGAAAAGCAGCAAACCGTTTCTCACATCGTCGATATCCAAGATTCCCATCAATTTCTGAGAGAGAAATGCGTTGCTTCGGCGAAATAAATGAGACGCAATGACCAACTCCGACGGAAGAGCTTTGTCCAGCAGCATGCAGCGCAACATGCCACTCCCCATGTTGCAATCGTACGTTGCGCGCAAATTCGCCTTGAAATGATTGCTTCGCGCGGACGTCGAGCTTGGAGCATCCAGCAATACGTGATGCAAGAGTGATTCCTGAAGCTCAATCAACTGAGGATCAGCATACTGGCGCTTTGGCAGTTCCACCAGCACGTGAATCTCTCTGCGTCCAGGCTGGAACTCCTCTCCGAATAATTCCTCATCAGCCAGCGTCCATGACGGTCGCATCTCTTCATACTCAGTATTGATGCCAGCTCGCAAGAAGTTCTTCACATGACGATCGTCCTTGAGCCACTCGCCGTTCTTCCGCGCCAAGTAGAGCGTCAACGTGGCTGGATCTACTTCGAAGCGATCATTGACGTCTTTCTTCTCGTTCACAATCGCCTTCTGCAACGCTTCAACCTCTGCATTGCGCTCAATCTCGACGGAGAATACGCTCCCCTCACCGTACACGCCGCATCGCAGCTTCACCTTCTCCATGTTCTCCGTCTGGAAAGTTCGCGACTGAGAAGCAAACAATAGACCAATCAATTTTGACCAATCAAACAGCTCCAGCCGAATTATTGTTTATGTATTCAAACATGTCAATTTGGCTCTCGTTAATGCAACTTCGAAATGAGCAACTTCTGCAACTTTTGCAACTTCTGAGCAACTTCTTTACGGAAGTTGAGCAACGTTGGGTTGTTATTTAACGTAATTTCGTCAAGACGAGTGTATTATACCAGAAACTTTCGTGTCAAAAGGCACCCATTGAAAGATTTAGAAGTGTAAAATTTCATTAAAGTTTAGATCGTGCCCAGAACCAAGATACGGGTGACTGCCGCCCCCAATTGCACACCCCCGCAAATGGAAAATGAATCACTTGGTATTCGTATAAATAGAACAATTACAGGGTATACTCTGTTAATTACGAATACATAGTCTCGTGCTGTAGTCTATTAGTGCAAAAAATTATTGTGCATTTCAAGAATTTTGCGTATGGAATTAAGGCGGTAAAACAATTTTCGCAAGACAAAAACATCAGGTTGAAATATATAATTGCAGTCTATTGCCACGTGAGGGTAGGGCTTTTGGAAAACAAAAATAGATATTGTTACTTTTGCCATGTGCTGTACATCAAATAGTTCAAATATTTTTGTGGATTTTGTGGTCCACTGAAGAGATCTCGGGTCATTTCCGAACTCACAACCAAGAAACGACCGGAGCGAAGAAGGTGAGTGGAGCGGTCGTATGCATGGTGATTTCTCGGCGAGGGCTGACTTTTATCTTGCGCTGTTTGCTGTAGTAGCTAGCTAGAACGCGTGCGCACGTGTTGCGCGCTGTCAACTACCCGCTCGAGCCTGTGTGACTAAGGGAAACGGTGCGTCATGCTGCCATTTTATTTTTTTTGAAGGGAGGGGGGTGTATATCGTATGCTAACCAAAGCTATTGCTCAGACATACAATGGAACAGGCAGATGATGCAGTGGAATTGTCACGAGAGGAGACCGTTCTGCCCTCCGCGCTGGCCGTACGCTTGATAATCAAGGTCGGGGAGCCTTATGGCACCAGCAGAACTACATACGGCCGACCAGTGTCGATGGCCATGGCCGTTGCAGACGGCTATGAAGTACTGAGAGCACAAGTCAAAAAAAAAATGGAGCAATTCCGTGACATCGTGTGGCCTATCGGTAGACCTATCATGCTAAAGCCAAACCAGAACGCATCTCAAGCAAACTACGAGGTGCTTGCAGAGGACGATATGGCCATGGTGGCGCAGCTCACTCGACTGTGGGGCCGTGCAGCAAAAAGAAAACACGGGTATGCTCACCGTTCAACCAACGACAAAGGCGTCGATAGGCTAATGAGGTTCGTGTGTTTTGTTGTGGAACAGAGCATTTCAGGTCGAGCTTTTCGTCTACGTTCAGCGCAAAGGACAGACCACGGCCATCAGGCGTGCTACTGCTGTAACCGGGCGAGGCTTACGCTCGGTTACTGGCTTACACTAGCGCGTGTAAGGAAGCGTATACAAATTTGTATACAAACTGTACAGTTCACTGTACAGTTCAATACAAATGAACCGAAGTCTGTGCTAGTGTCCAAAATGAGAACTGTCTTATTGTTTAGCGTTCTGCCTAGGTACCAAACCTCTAATCCCTAATGCATGCATTTTGGGAGGCGTCCATGACTGGTCACGGACGCTCCGACCGAATTTATGTATGGATTAGTGTTGGTCACACTAATCCTCAAGTGTACCCAACAAACGTTAGCGTGGCACACCTAACGCAGTACAGTCGGACTGTACTGCTCTGTAACCCAGTTACAGGCTGTGTAACCCCATTACAGTGCTTGGTGTATCTGTTCGTTCGATCGAGAGGTGGCATGAGCTTTTCAAAAAGCAAGGAAATGTCCTACCGAAGCAGCAAGCAAACAAATCATCAAGGTGGCCAAGCGAGGCTGTTGCGTATGTACGTGAGTATGTGGATTCGCACCCATGCTTTTATTTGGAGGAGCTGCAGCAAGTTGTGAGGACGAAGTTTGAGAACGTTCTCAACACTTCAACGCCAACAATTTGTAGGCTTTTGCGTTTTGATCTCGGTATGAGCCGCAAAGTGCTCACAAAGCGAGCTCGTGAAAGCGTTCCGGCTGAGGTAAATACGTTTTATTGCAAGCTCAGACCGTTCTATAGCGGACCGGAGCAACTCGTTTTTATTGACGAAACCTCTAAAGATGGCCGGGATGCGCTGCGCCGCTATGCCTGGTCTCGGCGCAACACTCCTGCTATCGTGTCGCTACCGTTCACTCGTGGGGAGAGGCTGTCTGTATTGGCTGCGTTTGATGTCAATGGCTTCTTCGCATGGGACTCTGTGCCAGGCACATTCGACCGCCATCGCTTCCATCAAGCATTTCGAACCAAGATCGCTCCATTCCTGAACCCGTGGCCGCTACCCCGGTATGTTGACATGCTCGCCTTGCTTCTATTCATTTTGTATCTACTCTGACATTGCTTGTGACGGGAGTCACACAGCACTATGCACGGAGGAAGCGTGCTGGTGTATACAAACACCAAGTACTTTCGTACTGCCAGGTACGGACACGTACGTTTAGCTAGGTAAAATAGAGACTGTTTTGTTGGCGGCTTTCAGCCGTTTAGAGGCCCGCAGAAATGGGTGGTTCCTACGATACTGGGTGACGTAACTGTTAGCTAGCCTAACCTAACAACATGAATGTTTATCAACCTGTGCAAACCTATAAACCTTGGATGTCGTTGTATCCAGTGTGGGAGGTTACCCGCTCGTACTTATACGGAGCGGGAGCGCACTTAACCAAGTGCGCACCAGGTCGTACATTGCCAGGTACGACCGTACTTAGAAGGCTTGTGCAATGGCACAACCTTCGGGCGACATCCGCTATGTAACCCCGTTACATTGCTTGATGTAGTTCTGTTGTCGTGCTCGATAATGCAAAGATCCATATGTATCGAGAGCTCGAGGACTTAGTGCACAGCACCGGAAGCATTCTGTTGTTTCTTCCCCCGTACTCGCCTCAGTTAAACCCAATTGAGGTGGGCTTCTCGCTTTTAAAGCGGTGGATTGCTAAGCACGCACCGCTAGCCTTCCGTCAAGACCCCAAGCGCACACTCTCCGTTGCACTCAAGCAATGTACTAGAGGGCACGAATCAGTAGGCACCAATTTGTTTCGCCACTGTGGCTATGGTTTGGATGATCTTAAAGCAGACACATTCGCTCAATAAACCTCTGTCAAAATGCACCTGTATCCTCCTCTGCATGATCGATGTCTTCAATATTCTCGAGTGGGTCAGCAGGCTCGGCGGATTGGCGAAATGGTGCCACTAGACTATGAGGAGGCAGTTCGAGACGCGCCCGTAGATCTTGCAGGTGTAAGTCCAGCATTATCACTCCGCCATTCAGCCGACAGCGCACCGATACAAACTCGCTGTTGGGACGGTGTTCCCGCTCGTTGATAAGCTCCTGCTGCTGATCAATGTACTGAAGCTGTGAAAACGTATTTGTTGTTGGTGTCTGAACGGGCGTGTCGACAGGTTGACGGGCTTGATGGATTGCCCAGTACGCTCTCGCGGCAGGGCCAACATGAGCGGGCTCCGTTTGTGCCGAAAGATGGGCGTCAATCTGTGCCGTAGCAGTAACAACTCGATCAGCAGTTGTAACGGGGTTACACAGTCTGTAACTGGGTTACAGAGCAGTACAGTCCGACTGTACTGCGTTAGGTGTGCCACGCTAACGTTTGTTGGGTACACTTGAGGATTAGTGTGACCAACACTAATCCATACATAAATTCGGTCGGAGCGTCCGTGACCAGTCATGGACGCCTCCCAAAATGCATGCATTAGGGATTAGAGGTTTGGTACCTAGGCAGAACGCTAAACAATAAGACAGTTCTCATTTTGGACACTAGCACAGACTTCGGTTCATTTGTATTGAACTGTACAGTGAACTGTACAGTTTGTATACAAATTTGTATACGCTTCCTTACACGCGCTAGTGTAAGCCAGTAACCGAGCGTAAGCCTCGCCCGGTTACACCTGGTAGCACTTTGTAGTCCGTCCAACGACCGACTACTTATCGTGCTCAACATGAATGAGCACGCGGGAGAGAACCTGCCACTGGACGCCGGCGTGTCCAGCGGTACCCACGTGATCACGCGAGAGGTGTGTCCACACCTCTCCGATTCGGAATGGGCTGCGTTCCAACGATTGGCGGCAATCGTTGGAGAGACTTCGGTCGCAGCCATGCTGCGCTCGCAGACGCAGGACCAACACCTGGCTGCGATTCGCGGGTTCATGCTCAATGAACTCGAGCGGCAGCAGCAGAAGCGCACTGCTTCTGCTGGTGATGGAGCGCGAGGCGCGTCCATCAAGCTGACGGTACCTCCCTACCACGGGAGGAAGGACGAACCACTCCTGCGGTGGTTCGTGGAGTTGGAAGACTCCATCACGCTTCGTCGGATCACGGATCCGACGACCCAGGTCATGTTCGCCATGTCCTGTTTGGGCGGCAGCGCACGGCGCTGGGCCTACGGACGTAGGCTCGCCGAACCTACGTGCTTCAGCACGTACGAGGACTTTAAGCGCGAGCTGCGCGGGTCGTTCGAACCCGCGCAGAACGAGTTCCGCTCGAGGGCTCAGTTCCTCGAGCTGAAGCAGGGTAAGCTGGATATCCATGCTTACGCGGAGCGAGCTCATTATCTCGCTTCGAACATCGTGAGCGATCCGCTCACGGAGTCCACGAAGGTCGTGACCTTCATGAAAGGTCTCGTAGATGGGCCTGTGAAGTCCCATCTCTTTCGCGTCTACCCCAAGACGCTGCAGGAAGCAATCGATGTTGCTTTCTCGGAGGACTTCAGCCTGCGCCAGGCTGAAGAGTACTCGGCGGTTCAGCATCGGCGTTCTCGGCCGAGGGCCGAAGAGCCAGAGCCGATGGATCTCTCCACTGCTGCTGTCGCCCCTCGACAGCAGCCATACAAGATGCCAAAGCACGAGCAGCAGTGCTTTGTGTGTGGCCGCACTGGCCACTACGCTCGTGAGTGCACGCGTGGAGGCTCGCGTGCACCTCAGCGCGGCGGTCGTGCTGGCGGATATCGCCAGCACCGGCCAGCAAAAAACGTGGTGAACCAGTAGGGGCGGGGCGTCCTACTGGTGTGGTGGCGTCACATGTCGATGTCGGACACGTGACGGCCACGGCCCCCAGTGAGAGAGGCTCTCACTGCAGCGACGAGAACGATTCAGAGAGGCTGATCGTTCTCGAGGTGAACACGGAGGGTCGGACTCTCCGAGCATTGGTGGACTCTGGCGCGTCGAACAACTTCGTTCGACGTCAGAGCCTACGAGGATTACGTTTCGAGGAGAAGGGAATCCCTCGAAGCGAGTTGGTGGTTCGACTGGCGACTGGCGCCAGTCTGAACGTTCGGAAGCGCGTGGTTTCCCTACGCTTCCGCTACAAGAAGCGAGCCTTCAAGGAAGACCTTGTCGTCCTGGACTTGGACGACAAGTACGACATGATTCTGGGGATGCCGTGGTTGCAACGGCATGTCCCCGTGATCGACTGGAACACGCAGTCGATCACAAGGTTCGATACGGACAGCAATCGTACAGCCGTCGCGGCTGTACGTGCAACAGAGAGCGTGAGCCCTGTTAGCACTGCAGCTGTATCGAACGATACAGTTGACTGTATGGAAGGGACGACAGCGAGCGATGGCCCTGTCCGTCCCTCCCGACAAGTCAAGAAGCGCACCGCTCGCAAAGGTTGCGAGCGCAGCGAGAGTCTCTCGGTTCTGGGAACCAAGAGCAGGCGCTGTGCGTCGAGCGCTCCTCAATTGGATGAGGACGCTGAGAGTATTCCCCTCTGCCGCGGACGCGCGGGCAGAGCGAGGTCAGCGAGACGTCTCTTTCCCGGGGAAAGGAGACGCGCAGCCCGTGCATTCCCACGGGCGGCAGCGAGCAAAACACGCTCGCTGCGGAGCCCCTCCAGACAGGGTCTGAAGAGGAGGCCGAGGCCGAACACGATGACAGGGTCCGTGTTCGTGTCGACTCTGGGCAGTCGACGCGCGTGAGCAAGCGCGATGTCAAGGCGATCAGCGCCTTGACGCAGACCTGCACTGGCGTTGAGTGCAGAGTCGTTGAGGTTGAGGAGCCTCCGAGGACAGCCTCGGAGCTGACAAACCTCCCAGCTTTGAGCTGGAAGAAGTTCTCTCGAGAGCTGCGCGAAGGCGCTCTCGAGCAGGTGTGCATCATCTCTGAGGAAGAGACGATGGTTGATGTCGATAAGAGGGTCGAGGAGTTGAGGCAACTCCTCGTTGATCCCGCTCCGGAGGGCGAGGACGCCCTCGGCGCTAAGACCAAGCGCGAGCGATTTGAGGAACAGAGCTGGGACTCCCTCAAATCGAGCCCGTTCTACGACGTGCTGCGAGAATACGCAGACGTATTCCCGGACGAGGTTCCGGAGGAACTCCCCCGTGATAAGGGAGTGCGGCACGAGATCGACCTCGTGCCGGGCACGAAGTACTGTGTCACGCGGCAATGGCCATTGCCGCGTGATCAAGTGAAAGCCATCGACGAGTTCTTTGAAACTCGTCGAAAGGCAGGACAAGTGAGGGAGTCGGTCTCCCCTCACAGCGCACCAACGTTCTGTGTCAAGAAGGCACAGGGCGGATGGCGCATCGTTCACGCTTACAACAAGCTGAACGATGCGACGGTACCGGCGCAGACGCCGATACCGAGGAAGGACGTCATCATCGACTCGATGAGCGGGAGCACGATCTTCAGTGCTCTCGATCTGCGTGACGGATTCTATCAAATCCTCATGCGTGAGCAGGACATCCCGCTCACGGCAGTGAGCACCCCGAGCGGCATGCTCTGGGAGTGGCTGGTGATGCCACAGGGACTTAAGAACGCTCCTGCCACCTTCAACAGATGCGTCACACATCTGCTGCGCTCGGTGCGTGACTTCGCACCGAGTTACTTCGATGATGTGTTCGTTCACAGCAAGGCTGTGGACGGGAAGTCCGATGTGGAGATACATCGAGAGCATCTCCGTCGTCTTCTTGTGCTGATGCGCCAGCACAAGTTGTACGCAAACCTGAAGAAGTGCATCTTCGGTGCGCACGAGATACCCGTGCTCGGGTGTCTCGTCGGACGCAATGGCGTTCGCCCTGACCCAGAGAAGGTCAGGGTGGTCAACGAGTGGCCAGTTCCCACGAACGTCAAGGAACTGAGGCAGTTCCTTGGTCTCGCCACGTACTTGTGCAAGTACGTGAGCAACTACGCAGAGCGGATCCGTCCACTCTCGTCTCTCCTGAAGAAAGACGTGCCGTGGACGTGGTCGCCTGAGTGTCAGGCGGCCTTTGAAACAGTCAAGCAGGGCTTGACTGAAGCGCCGGTCCTCGCTATCGCGGACCAGGACAGACCATTTCATGTTGTCTGTGATGCATCCGATTTCGCAATCGGATGTGCGCTGATGCAGCGCGATCACGAGGAACGTGATCGCGTGGTGTACTACCAGTCACGTCAGCTGAAACCAGCTGAGCGGAATTACCCCGTACATGACAAGGAACTCCTTGCCATGAAGTACGCTCTCGCGAAGTTCCGCGTCTATCTGCTGGGAGATAGACCGTTCGTGGTCTACACGGACCATGCGTCTTTACGAACAGCCGTAAAGACGCCGCACCTCTCTCAAAGGATGGCCAGATGGCTATCCTTCTTCGCAGAGTACAACTTCCGGGTTGAGTACAAACCCGGAAGGCTGAACGTCATTGCTGACGCGCTGTCGCGTCGTCCTGACTGCGCAGTCAGGACGGAGGTCACTGCGAACGCGATCAGCGCTCGCAGCGCGGACAAGCCGTCGTCGACCTTGCTCGACGACGTCCGAGCAGCGTATGCGTTTGACGACGACGTCAAACGCTTGGTTGAATATGCAGAGACGCCGTCACCAGCGTCTCTCAAGGCTCTGCCTCCGCATCTGCGTGCACGGGCTCATCGATATGCCGTGCACGAGCGATTACTGCTGTATCGTGCAGTCGACGATGGCGTCGACCGCATTGTGGTGCCAGACGATGAGGATCTGAAGTTGCGGATCCTCTTCGAGTACCATGACTCCCCAACAGCGGGTCATCTCGGTCGCGAGAAGACGTATCTTCTTCTCGCGCGCGACTTCTACTGGCCGCACCAGTACAAGTGGGTTCGCAAGTACGTGCGTGCTTGCGAGGTTTGCCAGCGCGTCAAACCGGCGCCTGTATCCCAGGCGCCGCTCAAGTCACTGCCGATTGCATCGGAGTGCTGGGAGTCCATTTCAATGGACTTCGTCTTCGGACTCCCACCCGACGCGCGACGACGCACAGGCGTCGTCGTATTCGTTGACCGATTCAGCAAGATGGTGCATCTTGCTGCGGTTCCCAAGACGGTCACAGGCGCACAGACAGCGCGCCTGTTTGTTAATACTGTCTTCCGAGCTCACGGCATGCCGCGTGAGATCGTATCGGACCGTGATCCACGGTTCCGCGGCCGATTCTGGCAAGAAGTTTTCAAACTTCTTGGAACTCAGTTGTCAATGTCGACAACTGACCATCCCGAGACCGATGGTCAGACCGAACGCGTGAACCGCGTGCTCGGTGACATGCTGAAAAGCTACGCTCACTCGTTCGAGAGTTGGAGCGAGTGCTTGTCGATGGCCGAGTTCGCCATCAACAACTCGGTGCATGTCTCGCACGGACATACACCGTTCTTCGTGAATGCCATGCGGCATCCACGCTTGCCGACCGTCCTGGGGACGATCGCTCCTACCTTAAGTGGGGGAGGACCCGCAGATTTGACACCCAATCTGCAGGAACGGAGTGGCATATCGGACAGACAGCGTGAAACGCTGTCTGCAACAACGGCAGGGACGGCTGCGCACAAGCCGTCCAAGGACTTCCTAGAGCGCCGACAAACCGTGATCCGGTTTGTCCAGGATGCGCTTGCAGCTTCTGTGGATCGACAGAAGCTGAATGCCGACAAGCATGGCAGGCAAAACACAAATGAATTCGAAACGGGTTCATTAGTGCTGTTGAGCACTTACAACCTGCCTAGACATGCAGTGTCCGACTTCGGAGCGAGCAAACTCGCTCCGCGCTACATTGGACCGTTCACGGTGCTCGCGCGCCGTGGTACAGCATACACACTGGACATTCCGTCCAGTATGCAACTGCATCCGACGTTCTACGTCGGACGCCTCAAGCCGTACCGCCAGTGGCGCGAGCCCGAGAGCTCCGAGGGAGCTCCCGCTAATCCGAGTCGTCCGAGCGAGGACTCGCGAGGCGACGAGTCAGCTCGTCCACCTTCTCGACGAGGCGACCGACCCTCATCGAGAGGTTCGAGTGTTCCTGCGAGAGGCGAGCGTTCTCCGCCTTTCGCTCAGCCACTTCAGCTTGAAGGCGAGCAAGCTGAAGCGCCACCTCGTACGAGGTTGACAACGCCGTCGACTGAGGAGTCGACGCGGGGTATTCACCCACCACCGCCACCGCCGCTGCGCGACGCGGCAGGCCAGACTCGCTGGATCGTCCAGCGAATCGTTGCGCATCGTGAGCCTCGGGACTCCCGAGGTCATCGTCGCTTTCGTATTCGTTGGAGAGGATTCCCTCCCCAACACGACACGTGGGAGTCGCGGAACGTCCTGATGGAAGACGTTCCGGAAATGGTGAGGGCGTACGAGGCCCTGCACTGTTAGCAGCATACGAGCTCACGTATGCTGCAGGCGTCGCCGTCGCCGACGGCGCCTGAGGGAACAGCGCATTGCGCTGAGTGATGATGCTCGTGGGTACGCTGAAGCTCCCGTACCCACGCAACTCGCGCTCCGTCAGACGACGGGCGCCGAGCACACAACTCGGACACTCCCTGTTGTGCGGCACCGCACAGGGAATGTCCGCCGCCATGCACGCATCGTGCAGGCGTTCCACACGACCATGCGCACTGAAGCGCATGTGACGCTCGCGCGCGTTGGCCAGCCGTCTGCGATAGCCGGCTGGGTCCTTGTTGAAGTTGTCAACAAAGGCACTCCAACTTTGCGCAAGTGCCTGAGGAACAGGCACTTTACTTCGGTCGGACACATGCTTGCCCGACCGCCATCGGAGCTCATGGAAGAGCCCGATGTAGTAGTCGCGCCGCTCGGCCGAGGAGGCGAAGGCCATGGAGGCTGCCTCCTCGTCGTCTGTGATGCGCTCACAGACGTACAACAGCTCCGCATGCGGCGGAGCTGACGTGCCGTACCAGCGCTTGATCAGCGCTTCGTCCGGCATCCATGGCGGACGCTCGGGTGCAGCAGACCCTGCACCCACGCTGAGGGACGACGTGCCGTCGTCGCCGCCGTCGTACTCGACCACAGAAGAGCGATGCTCGCTCTTCTGGCGCTTGGCAGCCACGTCGTCCGCGCGCGATTCGACATCGCGCGCGTGCCGCGAGCCCGAGCTGGGCCTCGCAGGCGAAGAGTCTTCAACACGATCGCCGCGTGGCGATCGTGGCGGTGTCGACTGCATATAGTCGACAAGGAACTCCATGTCGATCGCTGGGGCCTTGATCGACGCGAGCACAGACGCTGTGCTCGCGGGCTGGTCGATCCGCGCCGCGTGAGCGCTCGCAACGCGCTCACGATACTCGCCGACCGAAAGCCTTTCGGTCGGTGCAGCCGCTGCTGCAGCCGTCGTCGTCTTGGCCGCCGCCGCCGCCGCGACCTCGTCGGAGCGCGCGCTCATCGTCGTTGAGCGCGTCGGGAACAGTCGAGAAGCTTCTCGACTGAAGGGCGTTCTATCTTTGGAACCGACCAACAAGTGCCACCTGTGGCGAGTATACCCGAGGATGTGGCGAGTATACCCGAGGATGTGGCGAGTATGGCCGAGGAAGTGGCGAGTATGGCCGAGTATGTGGCGAGTATAGTATACACTCAAACCCACTCTACAGTATACATATCGTATGTATACTATACGGTATACAGACATCATGTATGCTATACGGTCTGGTATACTCGTACCTTAACGGGGGGGTGGTGTAACGGGGTTACACAGTCTGTAACTGGGTTACAGAGCAGTACAGTCCGACTGTACTGCGTTAGGTGTGCCACGCTAACGTTTGTTGGGTACACTTGAGGATTAGTGTGACCAACACTAATCCATACATAAATTCGGTCGGAGCGTCCGTGACCAGTCATGGACGCCTCCCAAAATGCATGCATTAGGGATTAGAGGTTTGGTACCTAGGCAGAACGCTAAACAATAAGACAGTTCTCATTTTGGACACTAGCACAGACTTCGGTTCATTTGTATTGAACTGTACAGTGAACTGTACAGTTTGTATACAAATTTGTATACGCTTCCTTACACGCGCTAGTGTAAGCCAGTAACCGAGCGTAAGCCTCGCCCGGTTACAAGCACAGTAGACACAAGAGTCATCTCTGCATCATACATGTACACCAGCACGATGGCTCTCCATCGCAGGTCGACCGAGACTGTCATCACCTTGTGGGGAGGTTGGCTTGTCAGGAAAAAGCTGGAATGGCGGGTGGCCACCCGCCATTCTCCGTATTGAAAGGCTAAAATGCGTATGTTTTGAGCTTTAAACGCTATACCATGCAGGGTTGTGTTTTAGTCCATATGTGAACCTTTAATTCTCAACTTATTTTATGCTAAAATCAGATGCATACCAGCGTAAAATAAGTGAATTATACTCTGCTCCGCCAAAATATTTGAAATGCGCAATAAACTGAATTATGGAAATTCCTCCTAGTATATTTGTACTGAGTTGTTTTAGCCAATCCGTCGCCGGGAAAGCGAAGTGTACCCATGGATTCTGGTACAGGCTTTGAACTTGTTGAGTGGGAAGTTTGTGATCAGTTGCCGATTGGCGCAGATCAAGGCAGGTGAACATCGAGATGATGGAGCTACTGGAGGCAGCGGGCAAGGGCGATGCCGTGCGCGTGGAGCAGCTAGTGAGCGCGAGTGCAAGTGTTGATGTCACAGATGAACAGGGTCGGACGGCGCTCACACAGGCGGCTCGTGAAGGCCACTTGGACGTGGTGCGCAGTCTCGTGGAAAGAGGAGCGGCGGTGGATGCTCGCGATACTGACCGTTGGACGCCACTCATGCGAGCTGCCGCTGGCGGCCACTTGGACGTGGTGCAATATCTCGTGGAACATGGAGCGGTAGTGAATGATAGAGAAAATTTTGGTAAGACACCTCTCATGTACGCTGCCTATGGCGGCCACTTGGACATGGTACGATTTCTCGTGGAACACGGAGCGGCTGTGAACGCTTGTAGCAATAGTGGTCGGACGCCGCTTATGTGGGCTGCCGATGGTGGCCATTTGGACATGTTACAGTTTCTCATGGAACAGGGAGCGGCTGTAGATGTTCGCGACAAAAGAGGATCATCGCCGCTTATGTGGGCTGCGCGTCGCGGTCACTTGGACATGGTGCGCTTTCTTGTGGAACACGGAGCGGCCATAGATGCAAGTGACAGAGACGGTTGGACGCCACTCAGGAAGGCTGCCGAAAAAGGCTATTTGGACGTGGCGCGCTATCTCGTGGAACGTGGAGCAGTCGTGGATGCTCATGACAACTACGGAAGGACGCCACTTGTTTTGGCTGCCAAAAATGGCCACTTGGACATGGTGCAGTTTCTCGTGGAACACGGAGCAGACGTGGATGTTCATGGCGACGACGGAAGGACGCCACTCATTTTGGCTGTTGAATATGGCTACTTGGACATGGCGCGCTTTCTCGTGGAACGTGGAGCGGATGTGAACGCTAGCGACAAGCACGGTTGGACGCCGCTCATGCACGCTGCCCGTCATGGCTACTTGGACATGGCGCGCTTCCTTGTGGAACATGGAGCGGCCGTGGATGGTCATAACAACTACGGAACGACGCCGCTTGTGTGGGCAGTGAGTAACAAACACTTAGACGTGGTGCGCTTTCTCGTGGAACGTGGGGCAGCTGTGGATGCTGTCAAGGGTGACCAATCGACGCTCAGGTGGGTTATCGGTGGCTGCGACTTGGACATGGCGCGATTCCTCGTGGAACACGGAGCGGTCGTGGATTATCGCAACAGTGACGGAGAGACGCCGCTCATGTGGGTTGCCGAAAGAGGTAAATTGGACATGGTGCGCTTTCTCGTGGAACGCGGAGCGGATGTGAACGCTAGCAACAAGCACGGTTGGACGCCGCTCATGAAAGCTTGTATTTTCAGGCCATTGGACATGGGCAAGGTGCGCTTTCTCGTGGAGCACGGGGCTGCTGTGGATGCTCATAACAACTACGGAAAGACGCCGCTCCTGCTGGCCGCCTGTCGTGACGACTTGGATGTGATGCGATATCTCGTGGAACACGGAGCGCCCGTGGATGCTAGCGACAGTGACGGTCGGACGCCGCTCATGCAGGCTGCCAGTGATGGCCACTTGGACATAATGCAGTTTCTCGTGAAACATGGAGCAGACTCCAATTTGAAGTCTACGGCCGGTGACTCTGCTCTTTCAATTGCAACCAAGTTCGGTCGCCAAGAAGTTGTCCAATTCCTGCTTCCACTCGTTCGATACCAAGATCGGAGGACTCAGACGGAGCCCGATGATGAACACGTGGCGCGACATTCCAATATACCGACCAGTTGGCTCATTCCGCCGTTCGAGGTCGAGGTCAAACCATTCGTCGATGGTGGGAATATCGGTGGAGACTATCGCGGCAAATGGTTGGACGCCGACGTGGTCGTCAAACTGTTTGTTGATGACGCCTCCAGCGCTACGTTCATTGACGAGGTGTGTTTGTGGCACCAATTGCGGCACCCCAACGTGCTCAAGCTGTACGGGGTCTGCAACTCCTACCATCACCTATTTGTTTGCGAGTATGCGAGCAATGGATCGCTTCCGGACTATCTGAAAGAGTGCAAACGTGAGCGTCAAACTCCGTGGAAATTCTTGTATGAGGCGGCGCTGGGCTTGGAGTATCTTCACGAGCGCAATATTATTCATGGTAATCTTCGCGGGAGCAACATTTTAATTGGGAGCGATGAATTGGCGAAGCTGTCGGGGTTCAGATTGAGTATGTCATCATCAGAAGGACGATGGTACGCATCCGGTGATTGGGTGCGTTGGGCGTCTCCAGAGAGTTTGAAGGGCGAACAAATTACGCTCGCATCCGATGTGTACTCGTTTGGTATGTGCATCATTGAGGCAGTGTCGGGAAAGGTACCGTTTCATATGCGCAAGGAGTCCGACATAGACAGTTACAAGAGAAAAGATTACAGTTTCGAGATCGTTATGAGAAGACAATTAGTCTGTACAACGGTCGAGCAACAAAGTCTATTTCACGCAATGTGTCACAATGATCCACACAAGCGACTTCAGATGCAAGCAGTCGTGAACAAGCTCGAGCAATTTGCTGAGATCGAAGCCGCAAAGCTCATGCAGGACACAACTCAACCCGAACCAGAGCCACTCGTGAGTTTTGACGGTTTTGCTGAGATTAATCACGGAAAGACGGCCTCTTTGTGGACCGCGGTGCAAACACTAGTCGCACAGAGTGAGAATGACCTATATCGCCAATTCTACTTCGACCTAGAATCAATTCATGATGCATTGAACTCGGGGACCCATCCGTGGGCAACACTGCAGCGCTTCCATGATCTGCTGAACGAATGTCAACTAGCCCTTGACACCATGTCGCAGCAAAATCGAGTCTACCGACTGTCGGCGACGCGAGCCAGAGACTACAGCGTCCAGGGCTTGCATCGACGAATTGCCCAGTTACTTCAGCTTGTTCGCCCCCAGGATCAAGATGCCGAGAAGCGAGAGACGGAATGGAAACGTCTATGCAGAGAACAAATCGAGGTGTTTGTGTCTGAGGCGTCAGAAGCGTGTGTGATGCTGAGTTCGGTTGACTCGGAGGAGGATCGCTCGGCGCTTGTTGCTGTTTTGCGCGCCGAGCTGCGTAAAAGTGATGGAAAGTATACGGAAAAGCAGCTCGAGGTGCTGCAGAAGACACACGATGATGTTGCGTCCAAGTCCCTCGAGGATGTGCACCTTGCGACTACGCCAGAGTGGTTCATTCCGTGGTTCGAGCTGGTAATGAATGAGATGAAGACGCTCGGAGAGGGAGGATTTGGAAGTGTCATCAAGGCGAAATGGCTCGACTCGGAGGTCGTCGTCAAGAAACTCGAGATATCCGACAAGGACGCAGCGAATGACGACAAGAAGCGCGAGATGCGGCAGATGTTCGAGCGCGAGGTGGACATTTGGTTCGGTCTGAGTCACCCACATGTGGTGCGACTATTTGGTGCGTGTCACGTTGGGCGACCATTCTTCGTGTGTGAGCTGGCGCCAAATGGGACGTTGGACGAATATTTGCGCCGTCATCCAGACAAGTTGTGGTTGAAACTTCGTGAGGCTGCGCTTGGTGTGCAATATTTGCACGCGCGTGGTATTGTCCACGGCGATCTGAAAGGCAACAACATCATGATTGGGAGTGACGGAAAGGCAAAGGTGACTGATTTTGGTCTCAGTGGAGTTTTCGGCGATGACTCAACAGATTTTGTGGTGAGTGGTGCTTGGCACTGGGTGGCTCCGGAGTGTATTCTCGGCCAGCAACCGACAATAGCGTCTGACGTCTATTCTTTCGCGATGTGCATCATCGAAGCGCTGCGAGTGACGAATGGCGATGAGTATACTCTGCCGTGGGTAGCTCTCCCGAATGCAGCGGTCAAATTTCACGTGACGCGGAGACATCGCCTGCCTCCACGTCCCCTAAACTGCTCGGATGAGGCGTGGATCCTGATTGAGCGTATGTGTAAGAGTGCACCGACCGATCGTATGCAAATCATGACGGTGGTGGACGAGCTTGAGAGGCTTGCGGATCAACACGGGGATCTCAGTGGTGAAACGAAGCAAATCGTCGGCGATATTGGCAAGATTCGGCTGTCGTCATCACCTGTAGCCGATGAACTCGCCGAGATGAAAGACTGGGTTGTTCATCGCGATACGAATCAGGATTGGGAGATGGATGCTCTCACAAATATTTATCAGCTCCTGTGGGACCGCCTCAAGCAGGTGGCGACTCAAGTGTTCCCTAACGGCGAGGTCACCGACGTCAACAGAACGACAATCAGCGACTTTAGTACCATCGTCGAATATTCAAAACAGCGAACAATGGCCGCGCTTGACATCACTGGTGTCATCTCTTTGTTCAAGTTTACAGAGCTGGCATTGGGTGGATATGCATTGCACCGCCGTCTGGACAAGTTCATGGCTGCTCACGCTCTTCCAAAGGATTCCAGCTCTCTTCACAACTGGACGCCAGCGTGCAGCGCATTCGTAGGAGTGAAAAATAGTCCTCATCCAGCTTGCAGCAATGAGGATTGGAGCGTGGATGAAACGACTGTAGACGGCGCAGGAATTGCCTCGTTGGCCGATGTGGCTGCAGCACTATGAGGGGTTGCATGAATCACAATTGTCACGAACGAGCATATTGTTTCCCTTTGGTCACATTTACATCATCTGTTCCCCAATAGCAGACTCTAACAGATGACAATATGACGTATTAATCGTATTCACGTTGATTGGAATGGCCCATTGCATGTTCGAGCAGAGATACACAATCAAAGTGAGATATTTGATCCCGAATGTGGCCAACCCTATTCGTATTTTCTGAGAACTATCCGAGAAGAAGTAGATGGAGCTTAGCAAGGTGAATTCTTCGAACAGATCATACTTGATAAGGCACTCACATAGACGAAAAACTACGAGCGACAACAGGGCGATGCTTCGACAAAGAGAACACTCGAATTCAGGATTGTGCTCTTTATGGCGATATGATCAATTATCTAGATTCACAGTATACATGAATGTTAATTCCGTCAGGAGGAGCGCGAACGAGATGTCTATCTCTTCATGAATCATATGCATGCGAATACTGAACTGGACAAAAGACAAGAATATCGCTATATTGACTGCCGGCAAAGTGTTCATACTAATCTCCACGGTGCAGCGCAACATGACGTCAAAACTGGTATCCATGCAGGAAAAATTCGATTCCTCCGATAATCACACCATTGTGCTTCAATGTGAGACCCGCTTACAATACAGTAAAGGATAGACGATGTAACCTGGAGTTCGTGGACGTGTCCGAGCAGGAAATTGAGCGCATTTCAAATTTAAACACCGTGTACTCACTATGGTACGGCTAGCTTCGTGACAAGTGACCCAGATCTCGGAAAAATGCTCTAATGAATACTTTGCTGGCTCTCAACCGAACAAGGTCCTTGAGTCAACACAACGCAACCTGTACGTAGACACATCAATACTGAATGAACTGCGCACTGAATTGGTGAACGACACAAGAGTGCTGCTCAACGCAGCAATCAACACTAAATACGTCAACGAATAGAGTAGCGCGCTAAACCAGCGAGAACACCAACGAGCTGCTCATTCCTTAATCTCTCTCTTGCGTTTAATGCGACTGTTGCGCCTTGGCTTCGCCGCAGCTTCCTGTTTTGTCGCCTTGAATTCTTGTTCGAGTCTCTCCAACTCTCCAATAGCAGTCGCAGCAGTCAGTCGTTCAGCAGGATTATTGTGTTTCAGGTGCCTCACGAAATCGTCTCTCGGGCCACCGTCTTGCCACGATTCATATATGTAGCTCGAAGTAATCAAGTATCCAACCGACCAAATGTCAACTGCACTGGTATGGTTGGCAGCGTCGTGGATCTCAGGAGCGTGAGCCTCTTTCGACAAATGCTTCCCACTTGGAGCTGTCTGAGGAGATGTCGCTGCCTAAGAGAGCTGTGACGGCCGCGCTTGTTGCACACCTCATGAAGCCAACAGATGAGCCTGTCAGCGCACAACCGCTCGCAAACAGGAGCATCTATCTGCTCTTCTTCGATGGAGGCTCAAGAGGCAACCCAGGGCCAGGAGGGTCCGGATCTGTCATCGTTCGTGTCGACACGGACTCGCACGCAGCTGAGATCTGCTGGGCGGCAAGCATATCGTATGCGCAAGCTGACACGACCAACAATAAGGCGGAATACTGGGGTCTTATCCACGGACTGCGTCGAGCAGAAGCAGATCGTCTCACCCCGCTCCATGTGGTGGGAGACGGCGCTATGATCATACAACAACAACGCCAACACCGTGGGCCAAGACAACACAGACTCCGACAAATGTCTACCTCATCTGCGCCATAATCCGCGCCAAGCGCCGAAGAGATGCCGCCAACTGCCCACATTATCTGCCTCCGACGACGACGCCACTGACACTCGCACGGCCATCTATGGAGCCAATCCAGGTGCGAGTTGTCCAAGTTGGCGACACGTACTTCCGGAACGGAGACCCGCGGCGTGGTAACGGGACAGCCACGGACGAGGACACGGCCAGCGAGAGCGAACGAGGGCATTAGCTCGATAGTTGACACTAGGTTCGACATCTAAAGGTGTGTACACGCAGGATCAATAGCATGCACACCCAATTGTCGTCGCATGTCTTGCTTTGGCTTTGGCTGTCTTTGTATCGCCAATGTTTGTCCTGATCAAGATCCAAGAGCCAGCACGATTCTGGGCATTGGCTTGAGGACACGATGCTCCAGATCTTTCCCACTCGAGTGTGATCACAGCTCGATTGTGGTGGTCTCGCTGCCAATGGGCAGCGCTGGGTTCCATGCTTGATTCTCTCCCACCCTGTACTATATAGTACATCATCGCTGTCTCTAAGGGTGTCTAGGGGTTCTCTAGATGCTCTTATATGCGAAGGAAGAGCGGACGATGTGACATAAACAATAAACTCCGTCCGCTAGGGTACGGACAGAGGTGCAAGACAGCATAGCATGTATTTAGATTGCTCAGGTTTCGTTCGCATAGTAGAACTCCATCTTCTCTGCCAACGACATACCCTCGGACCAAAAGTCTTGAAAATCGTCTTCCTCTGGCTTGATCCACTTTTCTTCCAATGCTTTCATTCGCGCTAATCGGGCCTGCAAGTTCAAACAGCGCTTGTACGGACGCTCAACAGACCGGAAGCAAAGTGCCTGACCTTCAAGATCACCAAAAGTCGTCTGGATATTATAGTCTGTCCCGGGTGCAAGTTTTGGACCATGCGATTTCCAGTTTTCCTGCAACACTTCGCCTTGAAGAAGTATCGCACGCTGATTTTTGTCTAATCTTTCAAACAATCGCTGTTGTCGCACGGATCGATCGAAAATCTTCAAACGAAACTCGTTGCTGCTCTGGTCGTAGATGAAGCTGATCTGAAAATGGTCGAACGCATGCTCCAGAGGCTTGAAAAGCAGCAAACCGTTTCTCACATCGTCGATATCCAAGATTCCCATCAATTTCTGAGAGAGAAATGCGTTGCTTCGGCGAAATAAATGAGACGCAATGACCAACTCCGACGGAAGAGCTTTGTCCAGCAGCATGCAGCGCAACATGCCACTCCCCATGTTGCAATCGTACGTTGCGCGCAAATTCGCCTTGAAATGATTGCTTCGCGCGGACGTCGAGCTTGGAGCATCCAGCAATACGTGATGCAAGAGTGATTCCTGAAGCTCAATCAACTGAGGATCAGCATACTGGCGCTTTGGCAGTTCCACCAGCACGTGAATCTCTTCTTCTCCGGGTTCAAAATTCGGCCCAAGCAACTCCTCCTTCTTGAGCTTCCATGACGGTCGCATTTTCGTGCATTGCTTGTCGATTTCTCCTTGCAAAAAGGCATCCATGCTGTCGTCATCCTTGAACCATTCGCCGTTCTTCCGCGCCAAGTACAGCATCAATGCGCTTGCGTCAAAGCTGAAACGCTCTCTGTATCGCTTTTTGTCGAAGATAGCCTCCTGCAACGCTTCAACCTCTGCATTGCGCTCAATCTCGACGGAGAATACGCTCCCTTCACCGTACACGCCACATCGCAGCTTCACCTTCTCCATGTTCTCCGTCTGGAAAGTTCGCGACTGAGGAACAAACCGATATCCCACTCAATTTTGACCAATCAAACAGCTCCATCCGATTGTTGCTTTTTGTGTCTTGCAGGGTGCGACCTTCGGCTTTCTGAGTCATGTGCTATTAAGGCTGGCGGTTCGGGTCGAGTGAGCAGTACTTCGAGAAGTTGAAGCAGAAGCTTCTTGATCTAATGAACGCCACACTCGTGGTAAAGTTGTTGCACGCGAACATGTGTGCCATTACAGCGACGCTGAGACAGTGAGATCCGATCGAGAGTGACAGCAACATTGGGATGACGACAATCACCCACGCGAGTGCCTGTCAAATGTCAATGCCAACGCCAAATAGAGAGGTAATCCTGGCGCGGCACCTGGCTGAAACTAGGGGCAACGCACGAGAACCACTAGCAATCTATCTTTCGTCTCTCGATTCTGCGTAGACGGGGAGGACCATATATAGGGCACGAATGTTAAACTGATTTGTTGGCAGTTGCCAGCGCTAGTTGCAGCGGAAGACACTCTAGATGTGTACAACCACTTCTAGTGAGCACATGCTATTCAAACTCGAACTGCACAGATTAGTGGGGTCTTCAATGTTAATGTGTGATTAATCATCCACAAGCAGAAATGCATGAACTGGAGTGTTGCACAGTGATTGGCCGAGGATATCCACTAATCGTCGGTGCACTGAGTTGCTCGAGTCAATCTGTCATCGCTGGAAAGCGAACTCAATAGGTGATTAGAACAAACTGGGGAGACGGCCAGATCTGTACACATTGATTTGGCCAATAAGCTGTTGAGTGGGAAGTTTGTGATCAGTTGCCAAAAGACGCGTGCCGAGGTGGGTGATCGGTTGACATTGAGAAGATGGATCTGATGAAGGCAGTGGCCAAAGGATACTCCCTGCGGGTTAAACAACTAGCGAGCGCAAGAGGGAGTGCTGATGGCACAAGCACTCAGGACTGGACAGATCACACATTCGCTATTGAAAATGCCCGAACGGCCGCCGAGAAGCGGCATTTCATGGAATGTGAAGTAGCCGTAGACGATCGCGAAATTGAGGGGCAGAAGTCGCTGGTATGGGCTGCTGAAGTGAGCCAATGGTCCGTGGTTCGCTGTCTTGTGAATGACGGAGTTGCTGTGGATGCTCATAATGGCGAGGGTCGGACAGTGCTCATGTTAGTTGCGAGTGACAATCGTTTGGATGTGGTCCGCTTTCTCGCTGAACATGGATCGGATTTGGATGCTTGCGGCAGTGACAGTTCGACGCCGCATGTTCGGGCAGTCGAAAGCGGCCACTTGGACATGGTGCGAATTCTCTTGGAACATGGAGCGGATGTGGATGTTACCGACATTTTCGGTCAGACGCCGTTCATGTGGGTTTCCATTGATGGCAACTTGGACGTGGTATGCTCTCTTGTGGAACAAGGAGCGAATCCCAATTTGATGTCTACGAATGGTGACACTACTCTTTCAATGGCAACAGAATCCAATCGCCAATGAGTTGTCCAATTCTTGCTTCCGCTCGTTCGATACCAACATCGGAGGACCCAGACGGAACACCTTAATGACCAAGTGACGCGACTCTCCAATGTATCATCCAGCTGGCTCATTCCTCCATTCGAGGTCGAGGTCGATCCATTCATCGACAGTGGCCATATTGGAGAAGACAATCGAGGCAAGTGGTTGGACGCCGACGCGATCGTTAAGCTGTTTGTTGATGGCACCACCAATGCTACATTCGTTGATGAGGTGTGTTTGTGGTATCAGTTGCGGCACCCCAACATCCTCAAGTCGTACGGGGTCTGTGACATTGACCACAAACAGTTGGTTTCGAGTATGCGAGCAAGGGATCGCTTCCCGAGTATCTCAAATCATGTGATGCTGAGCGTCGATCTACGTGGAAATATTTGCACGAGGCAGAGCAGGGATTGGAGTACCTTCGTGAGCGTAAGGTTGTTCATGGCAATCGTCGTGGGAGCAATATTTTGATTGGGAGTGATGAAGTGGCGAAGTTGTCGGGGTTCAGATTGAGTACGCCATCATTAGAGGGAAGGTGGTACGCATCCGGCGATTGGGTTCGTCTAGGGTAAACCCTCGGTTCCTGAGAGTTTGAAGGGCGAACAAGTCTCGCTTGCATCGGATGTGTACTCATTTGGCAAGTGCATCATCGGTTTTGTGTTGGGCAAGATCCTGTATAGCAAGGAGAGCAAGAGATATGTCGAATACTTAAAGAAAAGGTATGACGTCCTCACAATCTACAGGTTGTGTCAGGGGGTCTTTTCAACGGACGAGCTGCGGCAGTTGATACTGGCCATGTGTCGCAATGACCCGCGAGAGTGACTCCAGATGCCAGCAGTCATGAACAAGCTCGAACGATTTGTCGAGATCGAAGCCGCAAAGTTCAAGCAGCACACAGCTCAGCCCGAATCAACGGCGCACGTCGATTTCGATGCGTTCGATCACGGCAGAACGTGCTCGTTGTGGAACCAGATGTAAACACTGGCCGCACAGAGTGAGAACGACCTCTATAGCCAAATCTATCACGATTTAGCATTGATTTATGATACCCTGAAAGGGGAAAATCTTCCATGGCCAACTTTGCAGTGTTTTCGTGACCTGCTGGCTGAATGTCGGCATGCTGTTGATACCATGTCAAAGCTGAATCGGATATATCGACTCTCGGCGACGAAAGCGAGAGACTCCAGCTAATGATTCTGAATGGAGCGACTTTCTTAAAGTTCAGGAGATCAACAAGCAGGTCAATCGCATTTTCAAAGTGCTGTAGTAGGTTGTACGATCAATTAGGCGATAATAAACGCGAGCCATTTGGCATCTCCTCATTACGCATCAACTCATTGACGTTGATCAAGGCTACGCACGGCCTCGTTTAGCACGGCGCAAAACGGCGAAGAGACTGGCCGTGCCTCGTGCTTGTGCAGAGAAGCGATCTCCAAGATGACCGCAATGTCTTCATCCACACGAGCCACCACATCGCGCTGAACTTCCGCAAGAGTAGCTAGCAATCGTCCAATCCTGGCCAGGTCACCTCATAACTCTTCCAATTCGTGGAGCCGGCTCCACACGAGCTTCGCCACCTCCATTCTGTTCCGTTCGCCGCCGTCATCCGTTGAGCGAGCTGGCGCTCTCGCCTCCTTGTCCATGCTGGGTTCCTCGTACTCTGCTTTGGTCGGAAGTTGCTCAGAAGTTGCAGAAGTTGCAGAAGTTGCTCATTTCGAAGTTGCATTAACGAGAGCCAAATTGACATGTTTGAATACATAAACAATAATTCGGCTGGAGCTGTTTGATTGGTCAAAATTGAGTGGGATATTGTTTGCTTCTCAGTCGCGAACTTTCCAGACGGAGAACATGGAGAAGGTGAAGCTGCGATGTGGCGTGTACGGTGAAGGGAGCGTATTCTCCGTCGAGATTGAGCGCAATGCAGAGGTTGAAGCGTTGCAGGAGGCTATCTTCGACAAAAAGCGATACAGAGAGCGTTTCAGCTTTGACGCAAGCGCATTGATGCTGTACTTGGCGCGGAAGAACGGCGAATGGTTCAAGGATGACGACAGCATGGATGCCTTTTTGCAAGGAGAAATCGACAAGCAATGCACGAAAATGCGACCGTCATGGAAGCTCAAGAAGGAGGAGTTGCTTGGGCCGAATTTTGAACCCGGAGAAGAAGAGATTCACGTGCTGGTGGAACTGCCAAAGCGCCAGTATGCTGATCCTCAGTTGATTGAGCTTCAGGAATCACTCTTGCATCACGTATTGCTGGATGCTCCAAGCTCGACGTCCGCGCGAAGCAATCATTTCAAGGCGAATTTGCGCGCAACGTACGATTGCAACATGGGGAGTGGCATGTTGCGCTGCATGCTGCTGGACAAAGCTCTTCCGTCGGAGTTGGTCATTGCGTCTCATTTATTTCGCCGAAGCAACGCATTTCTCTCTCAGAAATTGATGGGAATCTTGGATATCGACGATGTGAGAAACGGTTTGCTGCTTTTCAAGCCTCTGGAGCATGCGTTCGACCATTTTCAGATCAGCTTCATCTACGACCAGAGCAGCAACGAGTTTCGTTTGAAGATTTTCGATCGATCCGTGCGACAACAGCGATTGTTTGAAAGATTAGACAAAAATCAGCGTGCGATACTTCTTCAAGGCGAAGTGTTGCAGGAAAACTGGAAATCGCATGGTCCAAAACTTGCACCCGGGACAGACTATAATATCCAGACGACTTTTGGTGATCTTGAAGGTCAGGCACTTTGCTTCCGGTCTGTTGAGCGTCCGTACAAGCGCTGTTTGAACTTGCAGGCCCGATTAGCGCGAATGAAAGCATTGGAAGAAAAGTGGATCAAGCCAGAGGAAGACGATTTTCAAGACTTTTGGTCCGAGGGTATGTCGTTGGCAGAGAAGATGGAGTTCTACTATGCGAACGAAACCTGAGCAATCTAAATACATGCTATGCTGTCTTGCACCTCTGTCCGTACCCTAGCGGACGGAGTTTATTGTTTATGTCACATCGTCCGCTCTTCCTTCGCATATAAGAGCATCTAGAGAACCCCTAGACACCCTTAGAGACAGCGATGATGTACTATATAGTACAGGGTGGGAGAGAATCAAGCATGGAACCCAGCGCTGCCCATTGGCAGCGAGACCACCACAATCGAGCTGTGATCACACTCGAGTGGGAAAGATCTGGAGCATCGTGTCCTCAAGCCAATGCCCAGAATCGTGCTGGCTCTTGGATCTTGATCAGGACAAACATTGGCGATACAAAGACAGCCAAAGCCAAAGCAAGACATGCGACGACAATTGGGTGTGCATGCTATTGATCCTGCGTGTACGCACCTTTAGATGTCGAACCTAGTGTCAACTATCGAGCTAATGCCCTCGTTCGCTCTCGCTGGCCGTGTCCTCGTCCGTGGCTGTCCCGTTACCACGCCGCGGGTCTCCGTTCCGGAAGTACGTGTCGCCAACTTGGACAACTCGCACCTGGATTG
The DNA here is from genome assembly GCA_003413675.1 of Phytopythium vexans. Classification (NCBI taxonomy): domain Eukaryota; phylum Oomycota; class Peronosporomycetes; order Pythiales; family Pythiaceae; genus Phytopythium; species Phytopythium vexans. The sequence continues at coordinate 1,164,995 of QLOC01000012.1, read as the reverse complement.
GCTCCATAGATGGCCGTGCGAGTGTCAGTGGCGTCGTCGTCGGAGGCAGATAATGTGGGCAGTTGGCGGCATCTCTTCGGCGCTTGGCGCGGATTATGGCGCAGATGAGGTAGACATTTGTCGGAGTCTGTGTTGTCTTGGCCCACGGTGTTGGCGTTGTTGTTGTATGATCATAGCGCCGTCTCCCACCACATGGAGCGGGGTGAGACGATCTGCTTCTGCTCGACGCAGTCCGTGGATAAGACCCCAGTATTCCGCCTTATTGTTGGTCGTGTCAGCTTGCGCATACGATATGCTTGCCGCCCAGCAGATCTCAGCTGCGTGCGAGTCCGTGTCGACACGAACGATGACAGATCCGGACCCTCCTGGCCCTGGGTTGCCTCTTGAGCCTCCATCGAAGAAGAGCAGATAGATGCTCCTGTTTGCGAGCGGTTGTGCGCTGACAGGCTCATCTGTTGGCTTCATGAGGTGTGCAACAAGCGCGGCCGTCACAGCTCTCTTAGGCAGCGACATCTCCTCAGACAGCTCCAAGTGGGAAGCATTTGTCGAAAGAGGCTCACGCTCCTGAGATCCACGACGCTGCCAACCATACCAGTGCAGTTGACATTTGGTCGGTTGGATACTTGATTACTTCGAGCTACATATATGAATCGTGGCAAGACGGTGGCCCGAGAGACGATTTCGTGAGGCACCTGAAACACAATAATCCTGCTGAACGACTGACTGCTGCGACTGCTATTGGAGAGTTGGAGAGACTCGAACAAGAATTCAAGGCGACAAAACAGGAAGCTGCGGCGAAGCCAAGGCGCAACAGTCGCATTAAACGCAAGAGAGAGATTAAGGAATGAGCAGCTCGTTGGTGTTCTCGCTGGTTTAGCGCGCTACTCTATTCGTTGACGTATTTAGTGTTGATTGCTGCGTTGAGCAGCACTCTTGTGTCGTTCACCAATTCAGTGCGCAGTTCATTCAGTATTGATGTGTCTACGTACAGGTTGCGTTGTGTTGACTCAAGGACCTTGTTCGGTTGAGAGCCAGCAAAGTATTCATTAGAGCATTTTTCCGAGATCTGGATCACACGTAACGAAAGCTAGGCGTGCCATCGTGAGCACATGTTCTGATTCTGTACGTCGTAGCGAGCCTCCATCAACAGTCGATTATCGCGTTTGTAAACGATTTGCTTATTGCAGTGAATGCGCTTCATCTCCTTCATGGACACGACCACGAATTCCACATTTCATCGTCCAGACTTTTCTCAATTGCAATCAGGTCCAGCTTTTATGCAAAACGCTGTGGATATTGGAGGAATCGAGCATTTCGTGCAACGATTCCAGATTTCACGTCATGACACGCTGCACCACGCAGAGTTTCGCGACTTCTTCGAGATATGTCTTGGAGTCTAACACGATCATCTTGGCGGCAGTCAATAGAGCGATTCTAGTATTCGTGTTATTTGTCCAGATCAATAATCACCTGGCGACGCCATCCCAAGACGCGTCCATTCGATCCGACACAAACGCCATCCTCACACCGATATTCTTCGCACGCATGACGTGTCTGACCGGAATCGATATCTTCACCGCCATCGCCTCATGGAACCATATCGCTCGTGAACTCGGTCGATGCCACTTCAACGGCCAACCTTGCGAGTCCCGCGCACACTCACCGCTTCCTCTTAGTTTCCGAGCTACTTTGAGGTACTTGCTTACCGTCACGAAGCACAATCGGCTGCGAGCACTCCACAGCCTCCATCAAATCGCTCTCGGAGAGCACACTCAACAGCTCACCGAAGGTCGACTCGTCGCGCCGCTTCACGTCGCTCAGAACTCGCTCATTCATATCCCACCAAGCTGCATTGACGATCTGCTCCAGGCAGCGCGACAACCCCGAGGACAAGAACGACCACGTGCGTGACGTGGCGTCAGTGTCAGTGTCAGCCTCAGCCTTAGCCTCAGCCTCAGTTTCAGCCTCTGGCGATGGCCTGCACACGCCTCGGAGACACAGCGCGTACGTCGGTTTCTCTCAGTAGTTATCCCCTTGACGTGCGCCTACTCGAGCACTAGTGCGCCTGGTCGTGATCACATACATCTGAGTGGGCTTGTCTGCAGTGGCCTCCTCACGGAGAGTGATGTAGAGCCGAATCATATCGCGCGGCAGCTTGTCCATCAGCGGGTTCGTCTCCTTGGACACATTTCTAGGAAGTAGATCGGTAGTTGCCGATGCCGGGTACTCATTATCATTCACTCGGTTCTTCACTTGGACCAAGATGAACGAGACGTCGTTGCCGGCGTCGTTGTTGGAGAAGATCGGGATCACCAGATCCGCTCCCCTCTGGTGTCGCCGAAGCACTCCGGCTGCGCGACGACCCAGCAATAGCCACAACATCTCCTCGGTGGGTTCCTCGGGCAGATCCTCGAATTGACTGAAACCCACCTTCCAGTTCTTCCACGTGTCCATCCATGTCTTGTAGTCAGCCTCCTGCGCTTCCGTCACGTTAGCCCTATTGGTGCCCTTAAGCACAGGAGACGATCCGCCGAGCTCGTCTAAGAACTGCCTGACCGTGCAGAACTGACCCGAGAAGATGAAGTTTCCCTTCAGCACCTTGGGACCCTCGGACCAACGCATGACAGTCGCGTCCATCGCCAGTAACAGGAAAATACGCGCGACGACCTCGCCGATGTCGCCAATGTCGACGAGTCGCTGCATCAGCATCTCCTGGAAACGTGGTAGAACAAACCTTTCCAACGCCGTCGACTGGAGCTGGTACCACACGCGCGCCGCGCCGAACGCCAGGACAGGCTCCGACGGGTAACTGATGATATGGTTGTCATTCGTGAAGGTCACGTAGCTGAGGACTCCCATAAAGTCTGCCACTACCCGCGATGACAGAGCGGAGCTCGAGTGTGGACGCAGTCCGAGCCGGCATAGCAGTGCCGCGACACCAAATATGGTGCTCTCGTTGTAGCTCGTGTCGAGGTCCGGGGGTTGACCCAGCAATAGCTTGGATGCTGCAAGTTTCGAAATCAGTACCTTCTGAGCATCCGAGGAGGCCACATTGTGGACGAAGCTTTTCCAGAGCGGACGACCCATCGAGATGAGTGCAGCCCACTCGTCTTTTGGAACACCTCAGATGACACTCGCCTTGTAGTCGAACGGAGCAGCCGGTGGCGACTCAGAATTCGGCACAACAGGCGGTGTGCCAGCGTGAGTACCAGCCGGCGCTGACCCGGTGTTTGGATCGGATGTCAGCGACTTGGGGGTTCGACAAAACACATCCATTGTGTGCGTCAGCACAAACGGCGGGAACAGCGCCGTCGCTCCCTTGTGTATAGTCTTCCGCGACGATGGGTCGTTCTCTTGCGGCGGCGCGAAGTCATGAACCTTGGAGTTGGTGTCAACCAGCACCGCGAAGATGCCGCCGCCGTAACGCAAAGTGTCCAGCTCGTTGTTTGCCGCCGTCAGCGCTCTGCGCAAGAGCCGGAAGAAGTCGACGCCGTGTGCGTCCTTCAGGTCAAACAGCGTTCTAGCCTCGTCGACAGCCAGCACCAGCAGCCGGTTGAGAAGGCGACCATCCTCACTGCGATTGGCTGTCTGTGGTGCGGCGGCGAGAGCAGCTCCAACGCTCTCATCGGCTGACGGATCCGAGAACAACTCAAACCACTCGTTGCCCACCGTCTCCCAGTGCTGCTGAGCGTACTTGAACGTAGTCAGCAGTCGTTCCGTCATAACCTCCACTGTGTGTCTCTCACTGAAGAACCACTTGGTTAGACTCGGCGTCGCGACAGGGAAGCCTGACGATTTCGGGACGCTGCGAGCGCACACATACAGGACTCGCATGTTGATTTTGCTGCCCGAGTCTATCAACTGCGTCCACGGCATAGCTGTGTCGTCCCTCGTCACTTCCGCGAGCTCGCGCAGCAATCGGCTCTTGCCAAACCCCGAGCTCTGCACCAGTGGTACGTACGGAGACGTGTACCCGTTCCTCTTGACTGTATACGCACGCCAGCACCGCGCCAGGTACCCATGGAACTTGAGGTGTGTGTTTCCGACGTAGGGTTGTTTGAAAGCCACTTGGAGTCGCGCCAGCTCTTTGGAGTCGAGCGCTGTTGTCGGCGGTGCCAGCCAGTCCCTCGCCTTGCTCCCGGCGTGGTCTACGGCGAGCTCAGCAAGCTTAAACTCCTTCATATCTTTAAATTCGTAAGCACCAGCGATTTGTAAAAGCATCATCCCAAATTGGGAGCCGATCCTCTTCTCTCGTTTTGCGGCGGCCTCGTCGATACCCAGGGGCTTCATGCCGCCGCGCTTCATTTTGGGCAACTTGGCGGCAAGCTCGTTGAACACCAACTCGGACAGTTCGTCCGCTAGATTCCACCAAGCGCCGGCCTGCGCGCCAGCGTCCTCCATATCAACATCGACATTCTCGCTTGCGCCATCCATGGGCTCATCCGCGCAGCGCTTTCCCTCCGTCTCTGCGTCCATCGCCAGCTACCTTCTGCAAGAACTGTCGAGTTCTTCGGATTCTCCTGAGTGTTGGCCAGAATGGTTTTTGGATTGTCAGACAGCGCGTGGAAAGTTCCGGTCATGCTGCCGCTCTTTGACAATATTTCTCACCTTGCTCTGTCACTCAGAGAGCTACGTGTTTTGCAGGGTGGTCACTTTGAGATTTTTCTCATTCAGAATCCATGTTTTGCGAGCTGTTTTTGATCATCATTGCCTGTTAGAGCATACCCATAAATTAGGGTCTTAGGCAATATGGAGTCAAAAACGACAGTCGGTACCGGCACGGATCTTCCAATGCATCTAACATGATTGATAAGCTGGACACGACCACCAACGACTCCACAAGCGTTAGCGTAAAATCGCTGCAACTTGAAAGCAAGCTAATCATTGTTGACGAGGCTCATACCCAGTTCGTCAGGATGTCCAACAGATCGAAGAATGCGACCGCTCTATACGACATGCTTCTGCGAGTAAAGAACTGTCATATTCTACTCATGACTGCCTCTGGCATTGTGAACACCATCTTCGAGGCGACACCCGCTCTCAACGTCTGTAAGGTCTTCATCCGAACTGAAGATGGAGAACTCACTACACTACAACCCAAAAGCGCGGAAGCCTTCGCCAAGTTCTTCATTGATGAGAAGGCGATCAAGGTGAAGAACTCGGGTATGTCAAAGGCTCGGATCACGGAGCTTGTAATTTGGTGATTATTTTCGGCGATGTTGGGATTCCTGCAGTGCGAGATGAACTATGGACGTCGACGTCGATTTTCGGCTGGCAATACGACTGCTAACCGGATTGAATCTAATTGGAATCAGTACAAACAGCTCATTGGGACCAAATCCAGCATGGACAAGTGCTTGCGTGTCGTTTTTCAGCAGCAGGTATGCGTAATGCGTCAGTTTCTTAACAGTATCAGCCTGTTCGAAGTGAAAGCCCCGTCCGTCAATTCGACTCCATATGCGCTCGCGGTACTCAGCGATGTGCTTGATTACTACTGCTTTGATCGTGTTCGGCGTCAGTGGGATCACAGCATTGTCTACGGCAGAAGATGGGTGTGGCATCAATCTTCAGACGGGAAGAAGAATGTGTACAAGCTTTTCACCCCGACTGGTAACGGACTCGAAGTTGTGTGGGAGCTAGATTCGATATGCAGGTGCGACTGCCTGTTTCACGTTTCCACGCACCTGCCATGCCAGCATATTTTCAATGTGATGGTGCAATGCCGAGGTGAAAGTGTCTTCGATGCTGGACTTCTCTCTCCTCGGTGGTCCATGAGGCTGGCCGCGTCCGTCGAGCCAATCCTAACGCAGACGATCAAGCATCTTGGAGAAGTTCGCCAAGTGCAAGACGCACGTGTGCAGGCGGTGTCCTCGCCTCATCAAGTTACCACTGTGAGACGACGTGTTAGATATGTAAAGATAAGACGCGGCGAGCATTGTGACAGGGTTGTGCTCTCGGAATGCGAGAAGCACAATGTCGTACAGGCAGAACTTCAACCGTTAGCTTACGCATTGGAGCGCTTGCCGTCACATCAATTTTTGGAACGTTTTGACGACTTCCGTGCGACGATAACAGCCTTCACAAACAAGTGGAGGTTGACGACACCAATTGTTGATGAGATCGACTCGGGCGACGAACTAGATAGTGATTTGGTCAGCGATGAGGAGAATGAGTTTGAGGATAGTCCTGTTTCACCGCCTGTCTGCGAGCCTCGTGATGATGAGAAGATTGACGAGTTTGCACTGCGCGATTTAGACACGGAATGCGTAATGAACCCGTCTCAAGTATCTCAACCGGATCTGGATAGTAGCGACGCTTCTCAAGAGCTGCTTCAGATGGGAGCGCGCGAAGCTTCGAGTTCGGTTTCATCCACGGGTGAAGTTGCGCAACTTCTCGGCGGTTCAGCCGAGGTTGACCGCAAAAGCTCACCTCTCGCACAATCTCCTTCAGCTCTCCTCCACCTCAAGCTTCCAACACCATGTGTTCCAGCTGCAAAGGGTTCAACAAGCAAACGGACACGCCTGGGGTTTGTTGTTTCTGGCTGCGACTGTCCTATTTACGTCGACGATTTTCTCTTGTGGGCGCGAAGTTCCGTCGATTTAAACCGAGTACAAGCTGCCCTTGATCAGTATCCTGTTTTGTATCAGGAAAAGGTATTGGAGAATAGGCAACCTGACGTGATCTTGAACCAGGCGGCGCCGGCTGATTTCGTCTACAATTTTCTGCTTCTTCGTGGGATACTCACGAGAGTGACGAGCGAGTTGCTTCAGTGGACGCGCCAACATCATTTCGTTCAAAGCATCGATGTAACCGATATTGCTTCCATTCCTGTAGCTTATCTCTCTCCTGAGCTGTTGGGGTTTTCGCTGTAGGTGAATTGCTGTGCGATTCTCTTTTCGGTGTATGCTGACCGTACTATGTGCTAATGACCATGTCTTGTACCTTTTTAGGCGGTACACCGAGCTGGTTGAAGGGATTTATCAAGCTCACGACGAAATTGAAAAGTACAATCATGACCTCTCATGGTGCGAGAGAGACTGGACTCGTCACACCGTTCCTCAACTTCAATTTCACAGTCCGCCAGACGCCCCCGTCACCAACATTGCTCGTGAAGTTGCGCAACTTCTTAGGAATTCTTGGCTGCTGCGCAAGTTCAAAGTGCACGCGGGACCAGCTGGGCGAGGAGGGACTGCGATGCTTCGGGACATTCTCGGCTTTCTGGCGCGCAACGCGCGATTGAATGATATCGTCATGCACTGTGCCTTACAGCAAATCTGTTCTCGGCACGCTAGGTGTTTCGCTGTTGACCCTGTGTTGGTGCCGAAGGGAGAACTAGTGTCCCCAGACGAACCGATATCGAAATTCTCGCACGTCATTGTGCCTGTTTACATGGAGGCTTTACGGCACTGGATTGTGCAGATTGTGGAACTACGTATTGGCGAAGAGACTGAACCAGTGGAAGAGAATCAATCGTGCGTGGACAACATCACATTAACTTGCTATGACCCACTTGGCAGCATGGCGAACATCGCCATGTTGAATCGCAAGTGGGAGAGCTACACACTACCCTTACTTCAAGCGTGGTACGATCGAGATGTAGAGCAGAGTGTGTCATCCAAACCATATTTGGGATCTGCTGGCACAAGTGAAACGATTACGCCTCTGGATATTGCTGGCTCGCTTGCCTGTGACAGTGCAAGTGCATGCGCAACGATTACGAACCAATGTGAGACGATAAGGAGCCTATCAGACAATGTCAATGCCAAAATTTCATGTTTACAGAGCCTACATCACAGCCGTGATGGTAATAACCGCGAGTTCAGGCCGAAAGTCACGGCGAAGCAGCTTCTGTATCCGCAGCAAAATGACTCTGTGAGTTGTGGTGTATATTGTCTCGCTCAAGTTCTCAGCAACATTACAGGTGACCGCAAGTTCGAGATGCAGAAGAGGATCCCAACAGGTGACGTCGAAGTGTTGCGACTATCTATTATGTGGGAGATTATGTGCGGATGCGACGAGACTCAACAAGCGTCCAGGGCTTTCACCGACGCATTAACCTGCTTCTTCAGCTTGTTTGAACTCTGGAGCACGATGCTGAGACGCGCGAGACGAAATGGAAACGTCTATACAGAGAACAAGTCGAGGTATTTCTGTCCGATGCGTCGGAAGCATGTGTGCTGCTGTCTTCGGTCGACTCGAAGGAGGATCGCTCGGCGCTTGTTGTTGTTTTGCGTGCCAAGCTGCACAACAACGATGGGAATTACACGGAGCAACAGCTTGCGGTGCTGCAGAAGGCATACGATGATATTGTGTCCAAGTCTCTCGAAGATGTGAAATTGGCGACTACTCCGGAGTGGTTCATCCCATGGTTCGAGCTGGAAATGAATGAGACGACAATGCTCGGAGAAGGTGGATTCGGGAGTGTCATTAAGGCGAAGTGGCTCGGCTCGGAGGTCGTCGTCAAGAAACTCGAGATATCCGATATTGACTCAGCAAACGAGAACAAGAAGCGCGAGATGCGAAAGATGTTCGAGAGGTGGATATTTGGTTCGGTCTGAGCCACCCACACGTGGTGCGACTATTTGGAGCATGTCATGTTGGAAGACCATTCTTCGTGTGTGAACTGGCTCCAAATGGAACGTTGGACAAATACTTGCACCATCATCCAGACGAGTTGTGGTTAAAACTTCGTGAGGCCGCGCTGGGTGTTCAGTATTTGCATGCACGCGGAATTGTCCTCGGCGATCTGAAAGGCAACAATATCCTAATTGGGAGCGATGGAAAGGCGAAGGTGACTGATTTTGGTCTCAGTAGCATGTTCGGTGATGACTCAACAGATTTTGTGGTGAGTGGTGCATGGCACTGGGTGGCTCCGGAGTGTATTCTCGGTCATCAACCGACAATTGCGTCGGACATCTATTCTTTGGCGATGTGCATCATCGAAGCGCTGCGAGTGACGAATGGCGATGAGTATACTCTGCCGTGGGTAACCCTCCCGAATGCAGCGGTCAAATTTCGCGTGACGCGGAGACATCACCTGCCTCCACGTCCGCAAAACTGCTCGGATCAGGTGTGGACGCTTATTGAGTGTATGTGCAAGAGTGCACCGGCCGATCGTACACTGATCATGACGGTGGTGGACGAGCTTGAGAAGCTTGCGGATCAACACGGGGATCTCAGTGGTGAAACGAAGCAAATCGTCGGCGATATTGGCAAGATTCGGCTGTCGTCATCACCTGTAGCCGATGAACTCGCCGAGATGAAAGACTGGGTTGTTCATCGCGATACGAATCAGGATTGGGAGATGGATGCTCTCACAAATATTTATCAGCTCCTGTGGGACCGCCTCAAGCAGGTGGCGACTCAAGTGTTCCCTAACGGCGAGGTCACCGACGTCAACAGAACGACAATCAGCGACTTTAGTACCATCGTCGAATATTCAAAACAGCGAACAATGGCCGCGCTTGACATCACTGGTGTCATCTCTTTGTTCAAGTTTACAGAGCTGGCATTGGGTGGATATGCATTGCACCGCCGTCTGGACAAGTTCATGGCTGCTCACGCTCTTCCAAAGGATTCCAGCTCTCTTCACAACTGGACGCCAGCGTGCAGCGCATTCGTAGGAGTGAAAAATAGTCCTCATCCAGCTTGCAGCAATGAGGATTGGAGCGTGGATGAAACGACTGTAGACGGCGCAGGAATTGCCTCGTTGGCCGATGTGGCTGCAGCACTATGAGGGGTTGCATGAATCACAATTGTCACGAACGAGCATATTGTTTCCCTTTGGTCACATTTACATCATCTGTTCCCCAATAGCAGACTCTAACAGATGACAATATGACGTATTAATCGTATTCACGTTGATTGGAATGGCCCATTGCATGTTCGAGCAGAGATACACAATCAAAGTGAGATATTTGATCCCGAATGTGGCCAACCCTATTCGTATTTTCTGAGAACTATCCGAGAAGAAGTAGATGGAGCTTAGCAAGGTGAATTCTTCGAACAGATCATACTTGATAAGGCACTCACATAGACGAAAAACTACGAGCGACAACAGGGCGATGCTTCGACAAAGAGAACACTCGAATTCAGGATTGTGCTCTTTATGGCGATATGATCAATTATCTAGATTCACAGTATACATGAATGTTAATTCCGTCAGGAGGAGCGCGAACGAGATGTCTATCTCTTCATGAATCATATGCATGCGAATACTGAACTGGACAAAAGACAAGAATATCGCTATATTGACTGCCGGCAAAGTGTTCATACTAATCTCCACGGTGCAGCGCAACATGACGTCAAAACTGGTATCCATGCAGGAAAAATTCGATTCCTCCGATAATCACACCATTGTGCTTCAATGTGAGACCCGCTTACAATACAGTAAAGGATAGACGATGTAACCTGGAGTTCGTGGACGTGTCCGAGCAGGAAATTGAGCGCATTTCAAATTTAAACACCGTGTACTCACTATGGTACGGCTAGCTTCGTGACAAGTGACCCAGATCTCGGAAAAATGCTCTAATGAATACTTTGCTGGCTCTCAACCGAACAAGGTCCTTGAGTCAACACAACGCAACCTGTACGTAGACACATCAATACTGAATGAACTGCGCACTGAATTGGTGAACGACACAAGAGTGCTGCTCAACGCAGCAATCAACACTAAATACGTCAACGAATAGAGTAGCGCGCTAAACCAGCGAGAACACCAACGAGCTGCTCATTCCTTAATCTCTCTCTTGCGTTTAATGCGACTGTTGCGCCTTGGCTTCGCCGCAGCTTCCTGTTTTGTCGCCTTGAATTCTTGTTCGAGTCTCTCCAACTCTCCAATAGCAGTCGCAGCAGTCAGTCGTTCAGCAGGATTATTGTGTTTCAGGTGCCTCACGAAATCGTCTCTCGGGCCACCGTCTTGCCACGATTCATATATGTAGCTCGAAGTAATCAAGTATCCAACCGACCAAATGTCAACTGCACTGGTATGGTTGGCAGCGTCGTGGATCTCAGGAGCGTGAGCCTCTTTCGACAAATGCTTCCCACTTGGAGCTGTCTGAGGAGATGTCGCTGCCTAAGAGAGCTGTGACGGCCGCGCTTGTTGCACACCTCATGAAGCCAACAGATGAGCCTGTCAGCGCACAACCGCTCGCAAACAGGAGCATCTATCTGCTCTTCTTCGATGGAGGCTCAAGAGGCAACCCAGGGCCAGGAGGGTCCGGATCTGTCATCGTTCGTGTCGACACGGACTCGCACGCAGCTGAGATCTGCTGGGCGGCAAGCATATCGTATGCGCAAGCTGACACGACCAACAATAAGGCGGAATACTGGGGTCTTATCCACGGACTGCGTCGAGCAGAAGCAGATCGTCTCACCCCGCTCCATGTGGTGGGAGACGGCGCTATGATCATACAACAACAACGCCAACACCGTGGGCCAAGACAACACAGACTCCGACAAATGTCTACCTCATCTGCGCCATAATCCGCGCCAAGCGCCGAAGAGATGCCGCCAACTGCCCACATTATCTGCCTCCGACGACGACGCCACTGACACTCGCACGGCCATCTATGGAGCCAATCCAGGTGCGAGTTGTCCAAGTTGGCGACACGTACTTCCGGAACGGAGACCCGCGGCGTGGTAACGGGACAGCCACGGACGAGGACACGGCCAGCGAGAGCGAACGAGGGCATTAGCTCGATAGTTGACACTAGGTTCGACATCTAAAGGTGCGTACACGCAGGATCAATAGCATGCACACCCAATTGTCGTCGCATGTCTTGCTTTGGCTTTGGCTGTCTTTGTATCGCCAATGTTTGTCCTGATCAAGATCCAAGAGCCAGCACGATTCTGGGCATTGGCTTGAGGACACGATGCTCCAGATCTTTCCCACTCGAGTGTGATCACAGCTCGATTGTGGTGGTCTCGCTGCCAATGGGCAGCGCTGGGTTCCATGCTTGATTCTCTCCCACCCTGTACTATATAGTACATCATCGCTGTCTCTAAGGGTGTCTAGGGGTTCTCTAGATGCTCTTATATGCGAAGGAAGAGCGGACGATGTGACATAAACAATAAACTCCGTCCGCTAGGGTACGGACAGAGGTGCAAGACAGCATAGCATGTATTTAGATTGCTCAGGTTTCGTTCGCATAGTAGAACTCCATCTTCTCTGCCAACGACATACCCTCGGACCAAAAGTCTTGAAAATCGTCTTCCTCTGGCTTGATCCACTTTTCTTCCAATGCTTTCATTCGCGCTAATCGGGCCTGCAAGTTCAAACAGCGCTTGTACGGACGCTCAACAGACCGGAAGCAAAGTGCCTGACCTTCAAGATCACCAAAAGTCGTCTGGATATTATAGTCTGTCCCGGGTGCAAGTTTTGGACCATGCGATTTCCAGTTTTCCTGCAACACTTCGCCTTGAAGAAGTATCGCACGCTGATTTTTGTCTAATCTTTCAAACAATCGCTGTTGTCGCACGGATCGATCGAAAATCTTCAAACGAAACTCGTTGCTGCTCTGGTCGTAGATGAAGCTGATCTGAAAATGGTCGAACGCATGCTCCAGAGGCTTGAAAAGCAGCAAACCGTTTCTCACATCGTCGATATCCAAGATTCCCATCAATTTCTGAGAGAGAAATGCGTTGCTTCGGCGAAATAAATGAGACGCAATGACCAACTCCGACGGAAGAGCTTTGTCCAGCAGCATGCAGCGCAACATGCCACTCCCCATGTTGCAATCGTACGTTGCGCGCAAATTCGCCTTGAAATGATTGCTTCGCGCGGACGTCGAGCTTGGAGCATCCAGCAATACGTGATGCAAGAGTGATTCCTGAAGCTCAATCAACTGAGGATCAGCATACTGGCGCTTTGGCAGTTCCACCAGCACGTGAATCTCTTCTTCTCCGGGTTCAAAATTCGGCCCAAGCAACTCCTCCTTCTTGAGCTTCCATGACGGTCGCATTTTCGTGCATTGCTTGTCGATTTCTCCTTGCAAAAAGGCATCCATGCTGTCGTCATCCTTGAACCATTCGCCGTTCTTCCGCGCCATGTAGAGCGTCAACAACCTTGGAGGAACAGCGTGCTGTTCGGTGCTCAAAATGCCAGCAATAGCCTCCTGCAACGCTTCAACCTCTGCATTGCGCTCAATCTCGACGGAGAATACGCTCCCTTCACCGTACACGCCACATCGCAGCTTCACCTTCTCCATGTTCTCCGTCTGGAAAGTTCGCGACTGAGAAGCAAACAATAGACCAATCAATTTTGACCAATCAAACAGCTCCAGCCGAATTATTGTTTATGTATTCAAACATGTCAATTTGGCTCTCGTTAATGCAACTTCGAAATGAGCACCTTCTGCAACTTTTGCAACTTCTGAGCAACTTCTTTACGGAAGTTGAGCAACGTTGGGTTGTTATTTAACGTAATTTCGTCAAGACGAGTGTATTATACCAGAAACTTTCGTGTCAAAAGGCACCCATTGAAAGATTTAGAAGTGTAAAATTTCATTAAAGTTTAGATCGTGCCCAGAACCAAGATACGGGTGACTGCCGCCCCCAATTGCACACCCCCGCAAATGGAAAATCCGCATTTTTCACACACCCCGTATTTGGAAATTAAATCACTTCCAATTTGTAAGATGACAGCAGGTACAGAGTATACTCTGTTATGTGCGAATATTAGGAAATGGACCGGACGCCAATTAAAGGAGATCCGCCTTGACGGCCTTGACGGCATCCTCGATGGTGGAAAAGTGGACTCCCGGGAAGAACTCGTCGCGGTCGCGCTGCACCCTCGCTTGGTCGAACACGAGCTTTCCAGACGGGACGTAGAGCTTGAACTCTGCCACCATCAGCGCCTCCATCGACTCCTTCTGCTGCACGACTTGCTGCAACTCGTCCACCGACTCGAACTCAATCTTGAGGTCTGGCATCCCGCCCGTGGTCTTCATGACTTCGGCAATCTGCAGCCACGTCGTCTCTTCGCCTTGCAAATACGTGAACGGACGCCACTTGGTCGTGCTCTTGAGCAGCTCACCCACCGCCCTCGCTGTGTCGCGAGCGCTCGTCACCGAAAACGGCTCGTTGCCGGTTCCCGGGATCGTCATCGTTTTGGTGTCCAGATTGAGCGCGTGCAGCTCACCGACATCCGAGTGGTGTCGATTGGTGTTTGGCACCACGTAGTTCGTGAGCCACCCAAGCGAGATGATCGTCCACTCGAGCTCGCTCTGGGCCTTGAGCGCGTCCTTGACGGCCAGATTGTACTGGTAGATCGAGCCGGGCTCCTCCGGGTACTTTTCCGAGTTGGCGCCGTATTCGGACGGGATGAACCGCTTGCACTTCGGCGTCTGCTGGCACGCTGCGATCAGCGCCAAGTGGATATCGGCGAAAGCCTCGCCCATCGCGAAGATCGTGCTGACCAGCGCGTCGCAGTCGCTCAGCAACTCTACGAGCTGCGGGATGGACGAGTAGTCGGTGATGCGCTGCTCCAACACGCCGGTCTTGCCGTCGAAGAAGTCCTTGTGCGAGCGCGTGAGGACGACGACTTGGTGACCGGCCTTGGGGAGTTCCTCGGCGAAGTACTTGGCGAATGATCCTGATCCGGCGATGGCGACGCGCATGGCGAAAGCTTGTGCGAGGCGAATAGCTTCGACGAGGCAAATTCGAGATCGTGGTGCTTCTTCCAGACTTACATGCGCGTCCTCCAGTGTTCTCGATACAAATATTGAGGTCAACGAAGGCTCCCGCCTCGATATCCGTCGAGTCTCCTTCAGTGACAAATCGGAGCCATCGCGCTAGCAATCGCCAACTCCCCATGAGACACCCACGCGGCTGCATGTTCAACTCTCGCTTTTACAGCCAATCATATCGTCAGAACATATTTTACATTTCCCCATTGGCCAAAATCGATTGTTTTCGTCAATCTGAGCGGACACTGAACAGTCTGCAGTTTCCCCAGCAAGCATCACGATGGAGACGCAGAGAATCAGACAACCCGCTCGGAAGCCGCGGCGACGCAACTCGACCCGCGACCGCGAGCAGGCCGAGCTGGTGGCGCTGCGCCGTCTATCTCTCCAACTCCATGCAGAGTTCGAGCGGCTGCGCGACAGGCGGCGTCCCTGCGAGACCGCCCAAGCGCGAGAGAGGATGGCGGGGGCGTGGAGGCAGCTAGCGGACCGGCAGGCGCGAGGACGGCGTGCGGCAGAACAGCGCAACGCGGCGCTGAAGGCGCGAGTGGACGGCAACGCCGACTGGATCCAGCGCCTGTGGGAGCTGCTGCTCGAGACGCGAGAGACGAGCCGCAACACTGTCGACAGGGGACTTCGAGCACCGCACCGGGAGCGAGAGGACGCGGCCGTGCTCGGTCGACTGAAACAAGAAGTGCAGGCTGCGGCGTTGGTGGCCTTCCAAGCTTTCGAGGCGCAGGATATTCGCCTTGACGGAGAACCAGGGTCCGAGAAGGAGCGATGGGACAACGTTGAGACCGGCAAGATGAGTTCCCGACTCGTGTGTGTGCGGGCGGTCCCGTTCGACAGCCACTCCGCGGCACAGGCATTGTGGGCGGCGCTGACGTACGCTGGCAATAGTGGGCCGAACGAAAGCGAGGAGGACGCGAGCAATATCTCGTCAAAGGTCCGAGTCTTGGAGCGATCGCACGACGTCTTCTCGATCAAGTACCAGATCGCAGCGCAGCTCGATCGCAGCTCAGAGCCGAAGGTCGGCTTCTGCTACGCAGTGACTCAGCAGTTTAGCCCCGCGGGTATCGACAGTGTCAAGCTGTTCGTGTGGCGGTCGTTCACCGTCTTCGATGACGGCAGTGCCGAGTGCAACGACATCATGTGGGTCGCTGTTGCAAGCAGCTCTTCCTGCGGGCTGGCATCAACGGTTGCAGTCGTCTCAAATTCGCAGGCCCAGGCATTGCTCGACATTGACGGCACAGCTGTTGTGGCGGCCATGATGGCTATCGGCGAAGATTGTGTCAAAACGGTCCTATCCATCGCAGAGAACGCGCTGCTCGACGGCGTGGTTGCAGGACACTCGCAATTGTACAGAATCGGAGAGGAGCCAGCGCCAGAAATGGTGGTGTGATAATTTCATAATAGTCTCCAGGTCGGCCATTTCATGGCGCGCCGAAGTTATCCAAGGTGTTCACACGGGAGCTCTGTGTCCATCGTGCTTGTCGATTTGTGTGGCGGCGTTTGCTGCGGCACATTAGCTGCCACGATTGACCACTTTAACACACAACAAGGTAAGTACAAGCATGACGTTCCTATGAGATTGGCCCATGGTCGTGTGTTACCAGACTGTGAGTATACCCTGAAACCAGCTTGACTCTGTGATGAAATGCAACGGCACTGCGCTCTGTCCACTCGAGTAGGTTCGCTCACCCACGGACAGACTCGCCTCGCGCCTAGAAGATGAGCTTCGGATCCGCCTTGACGGCCTTGACGGCATCCTCGATGGTGGAAAAGTGGACTCCCGGGAAGAACTCGTCGCGGTCGCGCTGCACCCTCGCTTGGTCGAACACGAGCTTTCCAGACGGGACGTAGAGCTTGAACTCTGCCACCATCAGCGCCTCCATCGACTCCTTCTGCTGCACGACTTGCTGCAACTCGTCCACCGACTCGAACTCAATCTTGAGGTCTGGCATCCCGCCCGTGGTCTTCATGACTTCGGCAATCTGCAGCCACGTCGTCTCTTCGCCTTGCAAATACGTGAACGGACGCCACTTGGTCGTGCTCTTGAGCAGCTCACCCACCGCCCTCGCTGTGTCGCGAGCGCTCGTCACCGAAAACGGCTCGTTGCCGGTTCCCGGGATCGTCATCGTTTTGGTGTCCAGATTGAGCGCGTGCAGCTCACCGACATCCGAGTGGTGTCGATTGGTGTTTGGCACCACGTAGTTCGTGAGCCACCCAAGCGAGATGATCGTCCACTCGAGCTCGCTCTGGGCCTTGAGCGCGTCCTTGACGGCCAGATTGTACTGGTAGATCGAGCCGGGCTCCTCCGGGTACTTTTCCGAGTTGGCGCCGTATTCGGACGGGATGAACCGCTTGCACTTCGGCGTCTGCTGGCACGCTGCGATCAGCGCCAAGTGGATATCGGCGAAAGCCTCGCCCATCGCGAAGATCGTGCTGACCAGCGCGTCGCAGTCGCTCAGCAACTCTACGAGCTGCGGGATGGACGAGTAGTCGGTGATGCGCTGCTCCAACACGCCGGTCTTGCCGTCGAAGAAGTCCTTGTGCGAGCGCGTGAGGACGACGACTTGGTGACCGGCCTTGGGGAGTTCCTCGGCGAAGTACTTGGCGAATGATCCTGATCCGGCGATGGCGACGCGCATGGCGAAAGCTTGGATGCGGAAGAGAGGGTGGGGCTTGGAGTGGCTTCGATGAGGCGAATTGAAAAGTGAGGCTGGCTGCGAGAACCTGTGCTGCCATCGAGCGCTGTCATCACCTGCAGCTTCCGACAAGAGTCACCATCGCGCGGCGTCCACATGCGGTGACTAAACAACCTTTCCGCGTGTAGGGAATGTTTGAGTCACATGAATGGTGGCGCGCAGAACGTGTGACTAATCTGAAATCCCGTAAACCTTCAACCTGGCTGGATTCGTCGGATCACCATTCCGTTAATCACCCGCATGATTAATGAACCTAAATGCAAGTTGCGGTTGCCGTGCGCATCGATTCGATAGATCGGTAGTGTAGCCTGGCGATTTCAGGGACAAGCAAACATTCGCCATCCTTCCGACTGAACTGCCGACCAACACAAGATGCGTGGGAGAGCAGCAGGTTGAGTTACCCAAAGCGCTATTATGGTCAATTGGCATTGAACATGGAAACTATACACATTCCACACCTACGGCTGCATCACTCAGCTGCTGGTCTTGGCAATGATGTTGTACCAACCGCCGCTGACGCCGGTCACAGTCACGTAGTCGTCGGAGGTGGTGACGGCGCCGTATTTGGTCGAGTCAACCTTGCCGCGCTTCCAGACCGTCTTGCCGTTGATGGAGATCTGGATCTCCGACAACGACTTGCCGAACGTCGGCACCGAGATGGACCCGGTCGTGCCGGATGGCGTCACGACGCCAGCCTCGAAGAAATGATTGTCCTTGTCGACGACCTTCCACTCGACCGAGTAGGATCCCGTCTCGAGCGTGTAACCCGTCTGCAGCGAGTTTACACCCGCGCCGTTGGCGTGCGGCTTGAAAGCCCAAGACTTGCCAGCGTCCGCGACCGGAGCCAGCCCTCCCAGCTTGGTGGTGAGCGAGCCGACGGGACCAGTGGACCACGCATGCGCGTGCGAGATGTACGCACCCTCACCGTCACCGTAGAACGTGTAGTAGAGCTCACCGGTGTAGTGGTAGCCTTCGATGAGCGTCGAGTTGCTAAACTCGCTGAGCATGTATCCCCACTGGCGGCGGATGAGCTCGAGCGCATTCGTAGCGTCACCGGGGTTGGCAAGGAAGTGCGCATCGACCTCGAAGCTCGTGACGAACGGGGAGATGGCGTTAGCGCCTTCGGGCGACACAGCGCCGTACTGGTTCCAACGTTCGGCCAGCGCGGACGAGATGGCAGCGGCCTTCTCTGACGAGTCGGTGACGTTGAGGTGGACTGCCAGCGAGTTACCGTCCTGAGGGTACAGCTCGTGACCAGCTGCCGTGGTGTTGTCGTAGAAGAGTCCCTTGGACGAGTCCCACAAATTGTCGTTGACCGACGTCTTGATGGAGGCGGCGAGGTCTGCGAACGACGTGCCGTTGTAGGACGCGCCATCCAGGCTGAGCTCCGACGCGAGCTCTGAGTGTAGGGTCAACGCGTGGTACAGCAGCGAGTTCCCCACGATCGACTTGCCGCTCTGACCGACGCGACCCCAGTCGTTGGTCGCCGTGACATTCAGGAGCGAGTCAGTCTCATCTAAGTTGCCGAGAATGAACTCGAACCCGAGCAGCGACTGGCTCCACAGCGACGAGAAGAGCGCCGTGTCCCCAGAAAGCTCGGCGTAGTCGGCGAGCGCGATCAACGTCCACAGATGGTACGTGTTGGAGTTGGCGCCGGCCAACTGGATGCGCGGAGCAATCGGCGGACCAGCGTACGCGAACTGGCCTTCCGAGTCCTGGATCGAGTAGAGCGACACGAGCGCGTTGCGGACCGACAGGAGGTTGTCGCCGTTGAGAGACACCGCCTTCGGGAGGATCGAGACGCCGTAGTCGCCAGCCCACGGCGTGCGGTCGCGCTTGGCGCCGTCCACGTACACCTCGGCGTCCGAGTCGATGCCCGTGATGGTCGCGTTGTTGAACCAGCCGTACGACGTGATAGTCGGTGGGTTGGCGCGCGATTCGTTGGCCGCCACAGAGCAGAGCTGGATGGTGTAGGCGCCGGCGTACCAGATGCGGTTGAGCAGGTCGTCGTCAGTGTAGAAGTACCCCGAGTAGTTGCGGAGCTTGTCGTCATCGGTCTTTGGCGCTGCCGTGAAGTGCGACGAGACCCCGGTGACCTGCACCGTCGCGTTCGCGTCGGCGGTCGAGAGCGTCAGGTAGCGGTAGCTGCCGCGCGCAAACTCGCGACCGAAAGTGTACGATCCGTCAGGCTCGGCGGTCGCGTAAATGGTGCCGTCGACGATAGCCATGTCGGTCGAGTTGTCCGATTCGACGCCGATGTACGTCTTGCTCTCGCTGAAGGCGACGCCCAACTGCGCGCCGCTCGTGGTGGTCGAGCCGAACTGCAGCGTGATGAACCCGCTCACTTGCTGGCCAAAGTCAAATGTGACTGTCGATCCGTCGCCCGTCAGCGTCGCGCCAAGCGCATTGGCGTCGTCCTTGGTCACTTCCCCGGTAGTAGCGTAGATGCTGGAGGGGAGGATGTCGCGTGACGCTGGGGACTGGTTGTACTGTTCCCAAGGGTTGGCAGCCGAGACCGAAGACCCCAGGGACGCAAGCGCGGCCAAACCGAGCAGCAGCGCGAGCTTCATCGTCTCGATTGCAGACTGGACAGTCTTGTGCGGTGGTCTCTGATGAAAGCTTGAGCAGGTGCAGCGCAATTTGCGGAATGAGAGCATTGCACAGGACATCAGCTCTCCCTGATCGCATCAAGGCGAGAAGGAACGCAACATAGGATAGGTATGCGGAGTATCGGTGTGCTTCTCACAATCGCAGGATGCATTGCCGTGAGATGTCCATTGGCGAGCACAATCATTGGCGAGCCGTCCCCGTTTCGCTACCACACGCCCTGTCTGGAGAGCGTGGCCCTTGCAACTTCAACTGCTTGACGTCAGAAAGCTTGATGGCGCGTCATCATTGATGCATGTGCAGGACACATTGCGCAGCTCGGTTCCGTGATCAGTGACTCACTTGGACAAGACGTTCCCATCCTGCACGCAGAGCGAACGTCTATGCCCTGTGCTCTACAGTTGGTGCTGTGGCCACAGCCCCGTCCGTCCGAGCTCGGGTCGGCGGGGGTATCAAGTACCATCAGCGCTCGCTTCGAGGTTGACGGAGCCGAGTGCTGACGCGTTTGGATGATGGGCTGACAGGCGAGCGAGCTACGGAATGCTGCGAAATCCAGTGCCTGTTCCACGCTGCGCTTCAGCTTGCAGGTCAAATCGCTGAAGAGACCCTGGCGCTTCAACCAGCTGGCGCGCCACGAGCGTTGGTGCCTGGGCGGCGGGTTGAGAGAAACGCGGTCTGCTTGACAAAGGCGGAGTGTCCACCTCAACGCATCAACTGGGTCGTGGTTGAAGTCGCCGCGGGGCGATCTGATTCGTCCAAATTCGCGGCGTGGGCAACGATTGGACCGAGCTCGCATTCCGTCAGCGCTGCTTTGACTCAACACTCCTGGACCAGCTCTGCAGATTGTGGGCGATCTATGCGCCGAGCTTGAGCTGCTTCAACGCCGACAATGGCTCGCCCCAGACAGAGAAATGTGGAGCAGTGCCATACATCAAACAGTGCTTGGACCTTGCTCTGCGCCTTGTTCATCGGCGCAGCTGCAGCGCTGGCAGCGTGTCGCGGCCGGGCTGTTGCGTGTGCTGTTTGGCTCCTCGTTCTTAGCCCGCCTGTGCAAAAAAGCCAGTCACTTGAGC
This sequence comes from Phytopythium vexans, assembly GCA_003413675.1. Classification (NCBI taxonomy): domain Eukaryota; phylum Oomycota; class Peronosporomycetes; order Pythiales; family Pythiaceae; genus Phytopythium; species Phytopythium vexans. The sequence goes on along the minus strand of QLOC01000012.1, from coordinate 1,143,923 downwards.
CAAGTCACAAACACCTCCCAAATTTGAAAACCCGATATATCGTGCCTCGTCATTTTCAATGGCAGCAAACCACCAGAGGCGGATGAAAGCCTCTCAAATATTATTGGATCAGTCGCGATTGACGCGACTGGTTCAAGCCTTCCTCAATCCCATCCATACCGGAGCCCTCGAGTCTGGAGATGGCCAGCCTCACGCCGCCGCCGCCCTCGGCGCCAGCGACCGACGCGTCGCCGTCCGCGCCGCACGAGTTCGCCGCGGCCTCGATGCCGACGCCGGCGGCGCTCGAGGAGGCAAAAGCGGCGGCGCGGCGCGAGCGGCACCGGCAGAACATGGCGCGCGGACGGCAGCGACAGGGTGCCGCCATGGCGGCCATGCGGCAGGAGCACGCGCTGTTGGTGGAGCGGCAGCGGGAGCTTCTGGCGGCGCAGCAGAGGCGACAGCAACGGGAGGCGGAGCCCCGCGGCAGGGCGGAGGTCATGGGCCGCTTCGTGGACGCCATCAACGAAGAGAACGCCATCCACCGCGAGCGTGAGATGCTCGCGCAGCGGCTCGAGCAGCTCGAGATCTTCGAGGCGGCGCTGCGCGTCGACGCGCCACCATTGGCTGCCGACACGCCGTCCGCGCTGGCCGACGAGTCGATGGACGAGTCGATGGTGCGGGGGCAGAAGCAGACGCTCAGTCGCCGCGGGTACATGACGTACTTCACGCCGGACGAGACCCCGTTCTACTACGAGCCCATCTCGGAGCAGACGTGCCGCGCCTGGATCCGAGACATGTACCAGCAGAGCAAGCGGCACCACGCGCGGTTCTCGAGGCGACTGGCGGAGCGTCACTCGTCGGTGGCGCAGTGCTTCGGTTGGAGCGTGCAGCGCTCGCTCGTGGACGGCCGCCACCTGCACTTCCACTTCTCCAAGCGCTTCCCGAGCTGCGATCCAGACGCGCTGGCCGTGGCCATGCTCGAGCACGGCTGGCACGTCTTCCACGACCCCAAGCTGTACGCCAGGATCTACCGCACCGTGATGATCGCCAAAGTGCTGCAGCGCGTCGACGCCTTCAACAGCGTCATCATCCGCAACTCGCCCAGCCCGAACCGGACGCACAACATCCGGTCGCTCACCATCATGTCCAAGATCGACGACCACGACGACCAGGGCCGGCGCACGCTCTCGATCCTGACGCTTGTGATCGAGCCGCCCGAGGACATGGCCAACCACAACTCGAACGGTGTGCTCTACATCCGCGACGCCTACACGTACATCGTCTTCACTGTCGGCACGGACGCTGCCACCGGCCCCTACGTCGAGATGACCTACGGAGGACACGGCGACTGCTTGAGCGAGGCGCAGGCGCAGTATCTCTTCGTGGAGACCGGCCACGTGCTTTTTCGCTTCGAACAAATGCTGTACCCGCGAAACCTGGTGACGCAGGGGTGAGCTGCGCGGCCACGAGGCCCATCAATGAAGGTCGATGATGACTTGCTGAATGCCAGGCGAGTGTATTCGGGTATATGACGCATCCCTACTGCCTTCTGTTGCTCTGTCGGTTCACAACTGGGCGACACAGGTGGCATCAACGGGTTGCAAGTGCTGCCCTCCGGAGCTGCCTTCGTCCTCGCTTGTATTGCTGCACACGACGACGACGTCGACGGTAGCGGTGGAAGCGCTATTGTTGTCGGTTGGATGCGTTGCGAGCTGGATCGGATGCACAGCCGGGATGGCGCCTCTGGTGCTGCTGACGACGAGTGCGGGCGGCGAGTACTGCTTCCGCTTTCCCTCCGTGCGATCGAGCTTGTACTTTCGGCGGCACAGGCACTGGATGCAGCAGCAGCAAAAGAGGCACGGCGCAAGCGTCCCGAGAAGAATCCCCACGAACGTCCCCGTGTGCTTCGAGCTGTCGCTGGCGAGCTGGCGGGAGGTGAAGGAATCGCCTTGAAACGTGTGGAAAGCAGCGACGTCACCGAAGAAAAGCAGACCGAGGAGCAATCCCAAGGAGACCATCCCGGCGATCTTGCGTGTGGCCAGTTCTGGCGACATAAATATCGAGATAATCGTCGCTGAAGCGAGGTGCGAAGGGATCTCCTTTCGCTGAACGACCGCCGGTCGGACAACGTCGGCAGATGGGAAATGTGGTCTCGACTGGACAGCAGTCCAGGCTCGGGCTGAATGGGCGACTATCTTTAGCAACCTCGTCCCATATCTGCAATTGCCAAAAATATCGTCCCGAAAACTGAAGATGAATGAGGTGATCGACTTCGTTCATGTTCGCAGCAACATCGTGCTCGTTACGGCTCCCATGCTTTCTTTCGGTCGATGCTTGATCGGTCTGTTGTCAACTCCTGCCGAATCGACCCAAGCCCTGCCTGACCATCTGCTGGCGCGCATGCGCAAATGAGCAGAAAAGGACTCGAGGGTCAACATTTTGGCGGCTTTCGACTGGCGCAGTGCTGGGTCTCCTCGAGGTTTCACATCTGAAGAGATCGATCAGCTGGGAACCACAAGGCCACACTCAGATTCTCGCCGCTCCAGCATGCATGTGATCGTGATCGTCGTGCTCGCCGTCGTGGCCTTCGTCTATCTCCTAGTGTTCGCTGCCTTCGCGCTAGCGTCGCGGCCGCTGGTGCGTTCAGCATGGAAGACGCCGTATGTGGGGCTCAAGATGCAGCTCAACATCGCGTCGACGGTGTTCACCTACATGTGTCGCGGCTTCCGACCGCTGCACCCGAACTGGACATTCGCGTACGAAGTGACGGTCTTCGCCATGCGCTTCATGTTCATCGACTACGGCAAGGTGATCGCGTACGAGAACACAGCCATGATGCGGCCGCCGTTCGCTATGGTCGGCAAGATGATGCTCAAGTCCAACTGCCGCGAGCATCACACGACCCCCGAGACGGTGGAGGCGAACGGTCTCAAGCACCTGTGGCTTCGCGACGAGGAGAGCAAGACGGCGAAGCAGCGGCTCGTGGTGATCCACTTCCACGGCGGCGGCTACGCCATCTCGGACCCGTGGCAGGACGTGGAGCTGGCGAACCTGACGCACTCGATGGTCAAGGATCAGCTGCGTGAGAAGCACGGACTGAATGTGGCTGTGGATGTGCTTCTGGCCAACTACCGCAAGGCTCCTGAGCACCCGTACCCTACGCCGCTGGACGATTGTCAGGTGATGTACGAGCACGTGCTGAAGAGCGAGGGTGTGCGTCCGAAGCAGGTGGTGTTTAGCGGTGACTCTGCTGGTGCTGAGATGTCGATCACTATTTGCATGCGTCTTCGTGATGCTGGTCGAGTCGCTGATCAGCCGCTTGCCTGCCTACTTTACTCGCCGGTTGTCGACATGGAAGAACGCGGGCGAGATGAGGTGACTCCACACTGTATCCTGACGGCTAACTTTGCCGACTCGGTGTTGGACATTTACTTGTCGAACATCAAGGACCCGGAGCAGCGTCGCTTGGCGTCGCCAATCAACAATGATCTGACGAATCTGCCGCCGCTGTTTGTGCAGTACGGGAGTCTTGATCGCTTCTACGAGCAGGGCATTCGTTTCATGGAGCGCGTCAAGTGGGCGGGAGTGATGAACGTGGAGCTGGACGTGCTCGAGGGCATGCCTCACGATGTCGTCATGTTCCCGACCTTCCTGATCCCGTTCGCCAAGGAGGCCATCAGCCACGGCTGCGTGTTTGCCGCGAAGCACGCGGCGGCCATGTTTGCCGGCGAGCATGGCCAGGAATCAGTTAGTATTGTGGAGGCAGTGTAACTTTCAAATGCCATGTTCGAGAGAAATTATTGAGCAGTTCCAACAGAACCATTGGTGTTAGCGTTCAATCACACTTCATTGTCTTGCGATTGTACAATCCTAAGATCAGCTGGCGTCCATTCTGCACCAAAGCTAAGAGATGGTGCAGCGATTGTCTACGGCTCCTGCTCGGGTTCACCTGCGAACATGGCCGCCGCGTGCTTCGCGGCAAACACGCAGCCGTGGCTGATGGCCTCCTTGGCGAACGGGATCAGGAAGGTCGGGAACATGACGACATCGTGAGGCATGCCCTCGAGCACGTCCAACTCCACGTTGGTCACGCCCTGCTTCTTGACCTTTTCCATGAAGCGCAGGCCTTGCTGGTAGAAGCGCTCGAGCGTACCGAGCTGGATAAAAAGTGGCGGCAGATTCGTTAGATCATTGTTGATTGGCGACGCCAAGCGACGCTGCTCCGGGTCCTTGATGTTCGACAAGTAAATGTCCAACACCGAGTCGGCAAAGTTGTCGGTCAAGATGCAGTGCGGCGTAGATGTGTCCACCCCGCGCTCGCTCATGTCCACGTCGGGGGAGTACATCAGGCAAGCCAGCGGCTGATCAGCGACTCGACCAGCATCACGAAGACGCATGCAAATAGTGATCGACATCTCAGCACCAGCAGAGTCACCGCTAAACACCACCTGCTTCGGACGCACACCCTCGCTCTTCAGCACGTGCTCGTACATCACCTGACAATCGTCCAGCGGCGTAGGGTACGGGTGCTCAGGAGCCTTGCGGTAGTTGGCCAGAAGCACATCCACAGCCACATTCAGTCCGTGCTTCTCACGCAGCTGATCCTTGACCATCGAGTGCGTCAGGTTCGCCAGCTCCACGTCCTGCCACGGGTCCGAGATGGCGTAGCCGCCGCCGTGGAAGTGGATCACCACGAGCCGCTGCTTCGCCGTCTTGCTCTCCTCGTCGCGAAGCCACAGGTGCTTGAGACCGTTCGCCTCCACCGTCTCGGGGGTCGTGTGATGCTCGCGGCAGTTGGACTTGAGCATCATCTTGCCGACCATAGCGAACGGCGGCCGCATCATGGCTGTGTTCTCGTACGCGATCACCTTGCCGTAGTCGATGAACATGAAGCGCATGGCGAAGACCGTCACTTCGTACGCGAGCGACCAGTTCGGGTACAGCGGACGGAAGCCGCGGCCTACGAACCCCGCCAGCGTCGACGCGATGTTGAGCTGCATCTTGAGTGCGACGGCCGGCGCATCCGCCCACGAAGTCACGAGCGGCCGCGAGGCGACCGTGAAGAACGCGAACACGAGCAGGTAGCCGAGGCTGAGCGCCAGAACGAGCAGGTTGACGGAGAAATTCCAGCCGAGCACGAAGCCCAGCAGCAGCCAGGCGAAGTTGTCGCTGAGACCCATGGCTGTCGAACCAGTCGAGCGCTCTCTCGGTGTGTGGCGAGCTGGAGGGAAATGGCGAACTGGCAGACGAGCGATCCAGTGCGGGTGATCGGCCGGGTCTCAGACCTCGGCGGGGGATGCGCGCCGCGTGTGCACACGGTGATGCGCTGTCTCGGTCACAGGTCCAGTTGGGCCAGTTGGGTCTGTGCACATCAATCAGGAGCAGGGTGCTAACGTAAAGGACCGATTGAGCACCAATGCAGCCATGTGGTGGTGCAAAGACCCGCAGCGTGCTCGCCGCCTGGGAACCGTGTCTGCTTCGACTTGGCCCGCCTCCATGCGCGGATCGACTTTGGCAGCTTTGGATCGCCTGGCTTTTCAGGATGACAAAGCACACGTCCATTTCCTCACGCAAGATCCTAGATGCACTCACACGCATGCAGCAACTCCGCCCTCAATTGATGCGGTCGTACTCGCCTGCGTCCAGCTCGATGCGCACGGCCTCGGCCGCGTCCATCTTGACGACCTTGGCCATGCAGAAGGAACACACGCGCGCCTTGGTCCAGCGGAGCTTGTTCGTGTCGTCGACTGCCGCCAGCTTGTGCGAGATGGCGCACGCGCCGCACACGTGCTGGCCGCACAGCTCGCACTTGTCGCCCAAGCGGATCGTGCGTTTCTTGGTGCAGACAATGCACACGTTGCTCGAGGACGCCGGCTCGGTCTCGCCCTGCGCCTGACGGCGGTGGATGGCCCAGCGCAGTTTCTTCATCTGTGCGGCGTGGAAGTTGTTCATGACCGACTTGGCCTGCGCCGCGCCGATCACGGGCTGGAACAGCGTGCGCGCGCGCTCGAACGGCACCGTGTAGACGCCGCGAGCCCAAATGGACACGAGGTCGTCGTCCACCTGCCTCCAGAAGGCGATGCCCGCGGCTTGGCCTCGCGAGAACTGCGGCAGCGCTGGTGTCGCCTTGGGGAAATCGACCGAGTGCAGGAACTGGTACGTCACCTCCTCGCCGTTCGAGAGCTTGGTGACCCCCGTGGCGTCCAGGTAGACATGATCGTAGCTCTTAACGAGCAGATTGAACACGGGAGGGTTCTCCGTCACGCGCCAGCGCAGCGACAGCGTCGTGAACGGGTCGTCGTGTGACGCGTTTTGGATGATGGAGAAGACGTTGCAGTCCTCGATCTTGTCGTCCACGTACGCCGACTTGACACGCATGATGATCGTCGTCGGGTTCATCACGCCGTACACCGCGTCCTCCTTAGTGCCGTGCGTCACGCCGATCGTCCGGATGTCCGTCACGTCCAGCGATGTGATCTCGTCGCTCTGTGTGCTTGACGCAGATGCGCTCGTGTCCGAGTCGCGGCGGAAGCGCTTCTTGGTGCCGAACCCCTTGAGTCCGTACTTTTCGCGGCGACGCACAAATGTCTCGCACTGGTGGTCCCTCCGCAAGAACTTCCAGTCGCGGTCGTTGAGCGTCGAGTGGTTCACGTACAGGAACTCCTCGTACTCGTCCAGCCCGACGCGCACGATGTCGGCGGCGAGCTGCACGAGCTGCTGCTTCTCCGACTCGCTTACCTCGAACGGCGGGAACGGACACGCCCACCGCTCCTTGCCCAGCTCGTTCCGCAGGTCGCGGAACTCCATCGCACCTGCCACGGTCGAAGTCGAAGCTCAAGTGACTCGCCCTGCTGGCGAAAGTCCCCGGCGGCGCCACATTGCGCTGGTGCTCGTCGACGCCTGCATCCAGAACGATGTGCAGTGTGGACCAGCCAGTCGCGCTGGTGATCGCGTGGACAGGCTTGTGGCTGAAAAAAAGCACGGCGTGGCGCAGCGTTCGGGCGGTCTCTGTCCTGGTCCGAGACGGGGCCGCCGCACACTGGCGAGTGAATGCGGCCGCAATCGGTTGCGTGCTCCAAACTGAGATCGAGCAAGCATTCACGACTGCGCTGCTCTCAGTCTCCGGCAACACTGTCCAACGCCACATTGAAGGTTGTGCACACACTCGATTCGCGCTCTAACTTATTTAGCACTCAACACTCAACACTCAATCACTAACACGCTAGCATCTCCTCAATTGATGCGGTCGTACTCGCCGGCGTCCAGCTCGATGTGGATCGCCTCCGCCGCGTCCATCTTGACCACCTTGGCCATGCAGAAGGAGCACACGTGCACCTTGTGCCAGCGCAGCTTGTTGTCGTTCTCGACGACCGCCACCTTGTGCGAGATGGCGCACGGGCCGCACACATGCTCGCCACACAGCTCGCACTTGTCGCCCGTGCGGATGTGGCGCTTCTTGGAGCACACGACGCACACGCTGCTCGTGGATGGCACGATCGTGCCGCGGCGACCGTCGTCGCGCAGCTGCTGGTTGCGGCGGTGCACGGCCCAGCGCAGCTTCTTCATCTGCGCGGCGTGGAAGTTGTTCATGACCGACTTGGACATGGACGCGCCGATGACAGGCACGAAGAGCGCGCGCGCACGCTCGAAGGGGACGGCGAACACGCCGCGAGCCCAGATCGAGACCAGGTTCTCGTCCACCTGCCGCCAGAAGGCGATGCCGGCCACCTGGCCGCGCGAGAACTGCGGCACGTGTGGCGTGGCCTTGGGGAACTCGATCGAGTGCAGCAGCTGGTACGTCACCTCCTCGCCGTTCGTGAGGTTGATGACGCCCGTCGCCTCGAGGTACACGTGGTCGTAGCTCTTGACGAGCAGATTGAACACGGGAGGGTTCTCCGTCACGCGCCAGCGGATCGAGAGCGTACGGAACGGCTCGGCGTGAGTCGCGTTCTCCAGCACCGAGAAGACGTTGCAGTCCTCGATCTTGTCGTCCACGTACGCCGACTTGATGCGCATCGTGATGGTCGTCGGATTCATCACACCGTACACTGCCTCCTCTTTCGTGCCGTGCGTCACGCCGATACTGCGGTAGTCGGCCACGTCCAGCGACGTGTAGTCATCGCTCTGCGTGCTCGACGTGGACGCGCTGGTGTCCGAGTCGCGGCGGAAGCGCTTCTTGGTGCCGAACCCCTTGAGTCCGTATTTCTCACGACGCCGGATGTACGTCTCGCACTGGTGGTCCTTCCGCAAGAACTTCCAGTCGCGGTCGTTGAGCTTCGAGTTGTGCATGAAGAGGAACTCCTCGTACTCCTCGATGCTCACTTCCATGAGGTCGGCCGCGAGCTTGCGCAGCTGCTTCTTCTCGTTCTCGGACAGCACGAAGGGCTTGAAAGGGCTCGCCCACCGCTCCTTGCTCAGCTCGCTCTTGAGGTCACGGAACTCCATGTCGGGTCGGAAGGTGGTGGCGGGTGCGGCGACTGTGGAAGATGGCGGAATGGGCCACCTGCGAGGTCGGAGGACCCGTTCGGAGCGCCGGTGTCTCGTTTGGGGGATCCTGTGCGATTTGCACCGTGGTCTGCGAGTTCACCGCGGTGAGCGAGCGAGCTGAACGCCCACATCCGGAGCCCAGTCGGCGACGATCCTGATGCACGCCCGAGCCAAGAGAACGGCCACGCGCGAGTGGCGAAGCGGCGATCGCGCCAAGAGAAGCGACCGCTGGCCGAGACAAGCGGCGGCGACTTCTCTACCGAATTGACAGCGCGTGTTGACAAGGCAAGGTCATCGCGGCCAAGAGAGCCCGCCAGGCGGAGCGACGAGACCAGTCTTAGAGTGTGTGGCTCGAGCTGGCGTCAATCTGTTCGAGCATTGTGCCGGAACACATGCGTTGAACTTGACGGCCAGGCATTAGCTGACCTTGAGCTGTTGCACACGCGGCATCAGATCTCCGAGCAGACTCGCCTGCTGGTCGAAGTCTGCTCTCACGCGCGCAATGTGCACGGTGCAACCATCATCGCCGGCGGTCTGGTGCCCCACCACTTGAGCCACTGTGGCCTCTACGAGGAGGGAGCGTCCGATAGTCCAACTCCGTTGAGCAACGGATAGGCCGCCATCTGACGTGAGCGGATAGGCCACTGCGGCGCATGGGCTTGAGGGACTCTTGCTTCCGTAACACGCTGGACCTCCGCCAGCCGCCCGCCCATCCAGAGTATGGGCACATGGAGCACGCGGCGCTGTGACCACCCTGAGTCAAAGATGGAGACTCGACGCCTCAAATTCTGCACCAGCGCCAAGCTGGCCGCGCTTCTCCGTCGCTGGATGGCTCGTGACAGCGCGGTCAAGGCGATATCCGGTCATCCGCCACAACGCCACAGACCAAACAACCACATGGTGTCAGTAAACGGATCGTGCGCTCGCCGTTCGCTTCGGATTACCAGCCAGGCCGACCCGTAAAGGATGGCGAGGCTCGAGCACGGCGACCGAATCGCCACCCAAACGCACGAGCTTGCCCATCGCGCCGCAACTGCGTTGGAACCGCCAGCACTGATGCCTTCAAGGTCGCATTGCCCGCCCCATCCTGAACGATATCCTCCACGCTGGCGCTGGCGGGTGCGGGAAGCCCAACCTGAGCGAGCCGTTGATCCGTCACACCCCATACAGCCGCCCAGTCGCCAACTGTTTCGCCAGTTGGCATTACAGCGTGGTCGTTCCACCGACAGCTGAAACACTTCAACTGAGGGGAATCTGAGCCTCCAACACTGCTTGCAACTCCACACAGCGGTGAGCACTGCGCTTGTTTCACACTCGTCACACATGCACCGATTTTGACGGGACAGAGTCTATTACCGAGGCAGCCTACAGCCGACCGAACCGCTACGAAGACTGGCCGTGCTACTTGGCCTCGGGCTCGGGCTCGCCAACCAGCACCGGCGCCGCACGCTTGGCAGCGAAGACCGCGGCGTGGCGGATGGCCTCCTTGGCGAAAGGCAGCACGTCGGTGGGGAACATGGCGGCGTCGTGCGGCATGCCCTCGAGCACGTCGAGCTCCCAGTTGGTCACGCCCTGCTTGTCGGCGATGGCCTTGAGGCGCAGACCCTGCTCGTAGAAGCGCTCCTCGGTGCCGTACTGCACGAACATGGGCGGCAGCCGCGTGAGGTCCCAGTTGACGGGTGAGGCCTCGCGGCGCGCCGCCGGGTCCGTCAGCTTGGCTAGGTACGCGTTGTGCACGGCGTCGACGAACTGCGCGGCCAGCACGCAGTGCGGTGTCTTTTCGTCGCCGCCCTTCTCGTCGAAGTCGGCCAGCGGCGAGTACAGCAGCGCGGCGAGCGGCAGGTCGGCGTCGCGGCCGGCGTCGCGCAGGCGCTTGCAGATCGCGAGCGACATCCAGCCGCCGGCCGAGTCGCCGCTGAGTAGAATACGGTTCGGCGGCAGCTGCTCGTGGGCCAGCACATGCTCGTAGGTCGCGAAGCAGTCGTCGAACGGCGCCGGGTACGGGTGCTCAGGAGCCTTGCGGTAGTTGGAGAGCAGCACATCCACAGCCACGTCGATGCCGTGCGTCTCACGCAGCGCCTGCTTGAGCAGCGAGTGCGTCTGGTTGGCCAGCTCCACGTCCTGCAGCGGGTCCGACATGGCGAAGCCGCCGCCGTGGTAGTGGATGACCACGAGCCGCGGCTTGCCGGCGGCGGCGTCGACGTCGCGCAGCCACCAGTGGTCGAGCCCGTGCGCCTCGAGCTTCTCGGCCCGCGTGCCGTGCAGCTTGCAGTTGGACTTGAGGATCATCTTGCCGTGCATGGCGAACGGCGCGCGCATCATGGCGGCGTTCTCGTGCGCGATCACGTCGCCGTACTGGTCGAACATGAAGCGCATGAGCCGCGCCGCGACCTCGAAGGTCAGCGACCAGTTGGGGAAGCGCGGCTTGAACCCGCGGCCGACGTACGCCAGCACGGACCAGGCCACGCAGCCCTGCAGGCGCAGCGACACGAGCGGCACGTCGACCAGCGAGCGCACGAGCGGCCGCGCGGCGCCGCAGAAGAAGACGAACACGAGCGCGTAGAGCGCGGCGAGCACGCCCAGCACGATGGCCACGCTGATGTTCATGCCGAGGAAGAAGCCGAGCAGCACCCAGGCCAGTTTCTCACTGAAGCCCCCCATGGCGAGCGCACCACCGATGGATCCGGACCGAAAGAGCGAAAGTGATCGCGGCTGGGCGGTGATATGCCAGGTGGCGGCCGAGCCATCATCGCCGCCGTGGCCTCTCCGGTGAGGGAGACCTGCCGCTGCGCCGAAGCGCAGCCACGCGCATCCGCTGGCCTGACAGGCGGGAGCGGCGCATCTCTCGACGCTGGCTCGCAGACGAGCCGGGCTGGCGTGCGTGTTATCCTCTGGTCTACTGATTTTGCGTTGCGATCTCAACAATCGCGTGATGCGGGTCAAGTAATGACTTGGATTCAGTATGACTATGTTTCTGATATTCCCGTGTGTCAGTGGATTTGGCGGACCGTCCACCACACGCGGTGCATAGACCAGGCTCTCGATCTGATCAGAAGATCCTGATGGATCGCCGGCTCGGACCACGGCAGCGTGGCCAATGCAGGCCGATCACAGCAGCAGCTCTGGTCGCGGCAAGTTTAGTCCATGGCAGCGAGGTCCTTTCGCGTCTGAGGGAATGGCTGTGCGCTGAGGACGGCGATCTCGCTGTATGCGGTGGCGGCGCGTCGGTCTGCTCGGTCTTCGCTCCTCGGCCACGGCAACAGAGATCGAGGGTGAGGCACCACGAGAGAGACAGCCTGTCGCCAAGCGATGGCCAAAGCAGCAGTTGCCGCCTCTCGGTCTCTTGCTCACCCAACACTTTGGCTGCGGCTCTGCGCCATAGTGGTCCACCTGGACGCGGCCCGCGAGGAGACGGTGGACGGTGCACCAGCTCAGCAAGACGAAGGAGGGGCCAAAAGTTCAGTTCGCGGCTCGGTGGCGGCCGCGACGCAGGCTCTGCAGGCTCACCACGCCACGCCACCTCTACTCGGCTCCAATAACCTTAATGCAAGACGACACTGCACCACCACACCACACTGACCCCCTGTCGCACTACGGGAAGCGGTCGTACACGCCGGCGGCGATCTCGCTGCGGATCGTCTCGGCCGGGTCCGACCTGATGACTCGCGCCATGCAGAACGGGCACACGCGCGCGCGGGTCCAGATCATGCGGCCGTCGAGCCCGACGCTCGCCACCTTGTGCTGCACGCGGCAGGCGCCGCACACGTACTCGTCGCACAGGTCGCAGCGCGAGCCGCGGTGCAGCGTGCGCTTCTTGCCGCAGATCTTGCACACCTTGGAGTCGCCGCCCGGCGCGAAGGCCACGGAGCTGGCCGAGCTCGACATGGACGCGGCGTGCGCGTCGCGGCGGCGGCGCTCGAGTGCCCAGCGCAGCTTCTTCATGTGCGCGGCGTACACGACGTTCATGACGGTCTTGGACTGCGACATGGCGATCACGGGCACAAACAGCGAGCGAGCGCGCTCGAACGGGACGGCGAACACGCCGTGCGCGTGCACTTCGACGATGTTGGCCGCCTTCTGCCGCCAGAACGCGAAGGCCGCGACCTGTCCGCGCGAGTAGGTCGTGAGCGGCGGCGTCGCGTACGGGAAGTCGATCGAGTGCAGCAGGTGGAAGCCGACACGCTCGCCGTTGGACAGGTTCACGAAGCCCAGCGCCTCGAGGTAGATGTGGTCGTAGCTCTTGAGCAGCATGCGCAGCACCGGAGGGTTCTCGGTCACGCGCCAGCGGATCGTGAGCGACGAGAACGGGTCGTCCACCGACACGTTGTCGATGATGGCGATCACGTTGCAGTCCTCGATGCCGTCGTCCACGTAGACGGACTTGTAGCGCATCGTCTCGGTCGTGGGACCCATGGCGCCGTACACGGCGTCCTCGATCGTGCCGTCGCGCTCGCCCATGGTGCGGATGTCGCCCACGTCCATGGACGAGAGCTCCTCGCGGTCGGACGAGCTCACGCTCGTGTCGGACGTGCGGCGGATGCGTTTGGTCGTGCCGAAGCCCCGCAGCGAGTAGTTCTCGCGGCGCCGCACGTAGGTGTCGCACGACTGGTCCTTGCGCAGGAACTCCCAGTCGCTCGCGGGGAGCTTGCCGCCCCAGTCGAAGAGGAACTCCTCGTACTCGTCCTGGTTGACGGCCACCATGTCGGTCGCGAGCTGCCGCAGCTGCTTCTTCTCGTGGGCCGACAGCTCCAGCTGCGGGTACGGGCTCGCCCACGGCTGCTTGCGCACCTCGTTCTTGAAGTCGCGGAACTCCATCGGGCCGTCGGCGAAAGTTGGCTGAAAGGTGGCGAGTTGGAGGTCGGAGCAGATCGGAAAGTGCCGAGTCGAGGCAAGAGAGAGAGCGAGAGAGCTAGACCGACGTGGGCTGGCTGCACTGGATCGACCTGGAGCAACTGTCGGCAACTGTCAGACGAGAGACGCTCTGTCCCTCGACGGACGGTCGCCTTGTCGCCGAGCGACCAGAAACGAGCCGCGAGCGCTGAGTGCAGTCTCACCAAGCTGGCGATCTGGCCAGCGATCGGACACCAAGGCGTCACGCTCGAGCCAAAGCGTGGCTCTATCTTCGCGACAAAGTGGCCGCGCGCGTGGCGCCAGGGCCGCTTCAAACTTTCACCAGTGAGACTCGGAGCTCCGTGCGGCCGACCTAGATGCAAGGCGATTACGAGCGCCAGCACCGTGGCCAGGCGCTGTGCACATGTGGGTGACGAGCGGCAGCCTGACGAGCGACTAGTGCGAGAGCCGGGCGAGCGATTTGCTCGGCGCGGGTGTCGGCGGAAGCGTGAATTGAGGAGGGACTGGGCTGGAGCTGATGCGGACTGGGATGTCAGCGGCGATCAAGTCGATAGGCCGGTCGTGTGGCCGGAAACTAACGGACACGAACTGGACGCAGGGCCAGGATGTTGACCAGAGCATCGCCCTGCTGGCACCGCCGCAACTGGACTTGAGTACGGTGAGGCCGTCGCTTGTGGCGCGTTGCGTTTGCGGCGATCGCCTCATGGACGGGACCTCTACGCACCGGAGCAGACGACCGCTGTTACTTGCGCACACGCGGTCCGATCGGAGCGCGCTCGATCGGTCACGCTGACCGTTCAGCGTACCGTATAGCGGTGCCTGTCACAACGAGTCGACGGACACCGAGATCCCAGCGGCGAGCTGGCCGTCAGTGGTGCAGCGAACACACTGCCTGCAGCGCGTCGGGTCTGCATCGTGACCGCCTCCCTCCACCGTACGAATGCAAATACTGCAGCTCTGGTCAAAGGGGTCTACCGCTGTGAAGGACGGTTTAGATCACCGCCTGCTGCGGCGGCTCGATGAATCAGGTAGAATAGACCTGTTCACCGAGAGGACCGGACTTGCCACCTTCGCGACACCAGTGGTTTTATGCGCGGCGTCATACATATGCTAACGGAGCGAAGCGCACTTCACCGAAGTGAGCAGGTAGGCGGCTCCGACGGCTGCGCGTCCACCGCACACGACGCGCAATCAATCGGCGACAACGCTAGCAATCGGCGCTATGGCCGCTCGGCTCCGTATGGCTAGTGGTGGTCAAGTCTCTGCCGTCAATATCACAGGCGACTTGACGCTCTTGCATGTGCTGGCCCAACACTCGCGGTGGGTTGCCGCGATATCACACCTCGTTCTATAGCAGTCGGACGATGGAGGTGACTCAAACACACAGGTTGAGGCGTCTGCGTTTGGGCTGAGTCGCGTGGTCCATTCGTTCGGGTTGGTGTTCGGTCCATTGAGCCAGGCGCGAGAGATCCCTTGGCTGGTGTTGGGTTGATCTCGAGTTGCAGTGCCAGTTTTGCAGGATGAGCGCAGGTTGCAGGACAAAACATATCACTTCTTGAATATTTGATCCACATTATTGATGCACTCATGATTGGTCCAAATAACGAATCAAGCATGAGGATTGGCTGTAAAGCGGTCTGGGACTGTAGCCAAAGGTCAAAGATAGAAACATATGGCGCTTGCTGTATTCTTTCGCATGCTCTAGGCCTCGGTAACCACTGTGTTTGGCTCAAATTTTCAGAACAGCACAAACCCTCCCACTGTATGTCCCTGGTGGGTTCACATGACCGCCGATTTACGCTAACCCGCTGCGAATTACGCCTATTCGCATGAACCTACACTATTTCCACGCTTGACGCACGCCACCCCGTTTCTCTTCCATTCCGAAGTCAGGCTTTCCGCATTCTCCAAGCTGCCACATCTGGTCTATTGCCATGGCGCGGGTCTCCTTCCAGGGCTTGGCTGCCGCCGCCCTGACGCTGGCGCTGGCCGCGAATGGCGCTGCCGCGACGTCCGCCGAGTGCTCGACGCTGACGCAGAACGTGCTGACGAGCGACAGCTGTCCGTCGTTGTGCGGGTCGTACCCGTGCGTGATGTACTCGCCGACGCAGGAGAAGCAGTGCGTCGAGCTGGGAGCGAGCGGCCCATGCTACTCCGACGACAACTTCACGGTTCCCGGCGCGTCAGCCGCCTGTAACCTCACGTACCAGTGCCTGGACTCGCTCATGGACACGACTGGCGGCCAGTGGCTGCTGGGGCTCGACTCGAACAAGCAGAGTGACACCAAGACCACGGCTTACGTCACGCAGATCGTCTCGCTGGAGTACCCGACCAGCGTGGCTTCCGTGTGAGTGGCGCTGAGTCTGTTTTATTGGTCTTTCCGTGATGCTGACGCTGGGTTATGCCTTTTAGCCAACTGCAGGGAGGCACGACGCTGACGCTCAAGGGCGAGATGGAGAACATTGCACTGGACCAGTCCTTCTTCGACACGCCGAGCGACACCAGCAGCATGTGAGCTGCCTCTTTGTCCAGTGCTTACAGTAGTGTTATCGGGTCTAACGGTTGGTGGACGGACAGGTACCTGATCGACATCAACCTTCGCAACACGCTGACGGAAGTGACGCTCCCCACCACGCTGCAATACTTGTACCTGTACAACGTCAACCTCAACAAGGTGCCGAGCTCTCTGGCCAACCTGACGAAGCTCTCGAACCTCGACCTGTCGCAGAACTACCTGACCGAGTTTCCTGAGGACGGCTCAGACTTCGTCACGGCGCTGGGGAGCTCTCTGACGACATTGTACGCTGGAGCTGTGGTTGCAAGAAAATGTCTGTTATGGCGGCGAATTGACTTTATTTTCTTTGTTTCTGCAGGGGCTTGGGAGAGAACTCGCTGACCAACTTCTCCGCGACCTTCCCGAAGCTGACATCGCTGTACGTTTGCGTTAGAATATCCAATGTCATTGTGTGACGCAACATACTCACTCCCAAGCTCTTTTGCGTTCACAGCAACCTGACGAGCAACTCGTTCACCGAGATTCCAGCGGCTGTGTGGGATATGGCGCTGAACTACGACCTCAAGACGCTCTACATGACGAGCTGCAACTTCACGAACCTTGTGCTAACGGCGGAGCAAGTCACCATCGTTGAGCAGATGACTGCGTTCACCATGGACGTGGCCATCACTGACTGTGGGACTGGATACGAGACCAAGGCGATCCGCGATGGCTCCATCCAGGTCTGCTATGCGTCGACAACCTCTGGCGATGACGGTGATGGCAGCAGCCACTCGACGCTCTATATCATCATCGGTGTCGTGGTTGCTGTCGCTGTGGTGCTTGGCATCATTGCGTTTGTGCTCTACCGCCGCCACCGTCGCAACGCCAGAAACGACGTGTACATCAAGGATGACGGTTCGACTGGTATGGGCACGGACGGCATGTCGACGATCTCGGGCGACACAATGGGGACGTCGACCATCTGGAACGATCCCGATCTGCTGGCTGTGCGCATCGACCACCGCGATGTCGAGGCCATCAAGCTGCTGTCTCGTGGTGGCTTCGGCGAGGTCTGGCTAGGGTTGTACATGAACGAGAACGTCGCGATCAAGCGCCTGTTGGGTGACAAGAAGAACGTGCAGGATGCGCTGACGTTCGCGGTCGAGATCAAGACGATGGCGCGTCTGGACCACCCCAAGATTGTGCGCTTCATTGGCGTGTCGTGGATGAACGCGCTGTCGATCCAGGCTATTACCGAGTTTATGGACTGTGGCGACCTCAAGTCGTTGCTCGATTCCCCGCGGTCGACGTCGCTCACGTGGGCCAACCTCAAGTGCCAGATCGCCATCGACATCGCCGACGCGCTCGTGTACTTGCACACGCTGAACCCGAAGCTGATTCACCGCGACCTCAAGTCTCGCAACGTGCTGATCGATGCGCAGACAGGTGCCAAGCTGAGCGACTTTGGCATCTCGCGGAACCGCAGCTACGAGGAGACGATGACGGCGGGCGTCGGCACGGCGCGCTGGATCGCGCCGGAGGTGATTCTGGGCGGCCACTACACCGAGTTTGCCGACATTTACTCGTTCGGCGTCGTGCTGTCGGAGCTGGACACGTGCAAGCCGCCGTACCACGACGCAACCAACACGAACGGCGGCAAGATGCAGGACGTGACGATCCTGCAGCTCGTGTCGGCGGGCAAGCTCACGCCGAGCTTCACGGACAATTGTCCCGAGTCGATCGTGCGTCTCGCGGCGGCGTGTCTGTCGTTCGACCCGGCGCAACGCCCGAGCGCGATCCACATTTCCTACGAGCTGCGCAAGATCATGAAGGACGAGCTATAACGCGAGAGCGGAAGCAGCAGCAGCCGAGTACATAGCCCTGAGTATTTTTTTCCGTTTGAACGCATGAGCGCGCGAGCGCCGCCATTATCACCCATGTCGCGTTGAGTTCGTCCGCTTATATTAACGCCGCTAGTTCTCTCTCGCGATCGCCTCGTAGGCTCTTGTCTGGCTAATTTCTGTCTCGCTGGTCTTGTCGCGGAGTCTCGACACTGACGCGGTAGCTCCGGTGGTCGTGGAAGTGCGTCGCCATCACGCTGGGGCGTCGCACGGCGTCGTCAGGTGAGTTGAGCTGGCGTGCGCGCCGCCGTCGCCGTCGGATGACGAATAACAGGGCGGCCGCGACGAGGACGATGACTCCCGCGGCGGCGAGCACCCCGATGAGTCCGTCCTTCCGATCTGCTGCTGGCGGCGAAGCGCCGACCGGTACGTCAGTGACGACCAGCTCAGCGCTGCCGCTGCCATCCGACGATGTCAGCAGCGATCGCGGGCGAAGACGACCGGCGGCCATTGCGCTGCTTGCTGTTCGAGTGCGAGTGGCTCCGTCGAGTGGCTCCGTCGAGCGGCGCTGCCAACCGGCCGGGTGGATTTTCGGCCCGATTCCTCGGTCCAGCTGCTGGTCGGTGGGAGGCGGAAGGAGAAATAGCCAGCGACGAGTGACCAGTGGCGGGTCAACTGCTGAAGCTGAACTGAGCCCATGGGTACACTTGGCGGTATTGACTCGCTCGTGATACATTTGGATGGGTGAGATATGATGGGGACACATATCACTGACCCGAGTGGCACGACGAACAGCACGAAGGCGACGCGATGAGACCATTGGCAGCACAACCCAGGAGGCTGGGAGGTTTTCTCCACATGCAAAAACGCTGTCATTTTCCGTTACCACAGCTCAACTCACTCTTCGACTGCCCTCGTGTTTGGCGGGGGTTTCCTGCCAAGCTAGTTGCGCAGGCTGCGGCCCATGCCGCCCATGGGTCCGCCGTGCGACAGCTTCGTGTAGATCGAGTCGGTGGAGCGCTCCTCGCTGGCGCCGTCGGCCGACGAGCTCGTCGGGTCGACGACCGTGCCGTCCGACAGCGTGTACGGGTCCGACTCGATGGACGAGCCGCTGGCGATGGCGCAAAAGGCGGCGACCGCCAGGGCGGCGACCGTGAGCGTGCGGCGGAGCGACGGCATCTTGTGGTTGGCGGATGGAAGGAACTCGCTTGGCGGTTTCTTGGCGCTTGGCTCTCGGCAGTTCGGAGCTTTTTCCAGTGTGCCATGGAGACGCCGACCAAAACGCTGAGCCGCGATGGGCAGGAGCCGGTTCAGCGATGACGCAGCGAGTAGAAACCAGGGCAGGCTGGGGACATTCTCGAAGCGATGTCGCATTACAGCCAATCAGAGGGTGAACGCATCCATTTTGGCCAATTATAGACCGTAAATATGGATAACACGACAGACACGAGCACCCAACCTTCTGAAACACATACCCTTGTGAATGGCTGCGTGACAAAAGACCTGCAGCATATTATCCGCATTGCTGCATGTTGAAGCTGCTCTTCCTCGTCCTCTTCTCGTCACGTCCATTATATATGAGGTAGTGTAGCTGCTGCGCCGCGACCCCGCGGGCCGGCGTCAGACGAGCACGTAGTCGTCGTCGTCGTCGCTCGGCGCGTCCTCGTTCATCGAGTCGCCCGAGAGGCAGTCCGCGAGCAGGTCCCCCATGGAACCGGCGGCCGCGTAGTCCGGGCGGTGGGCCGCCACCGAGAACGGACACAGCGCGTCCCCAGCGTCGCGCTGCAGGCCACGCACGCGGTCGCAAAAGTCCAAATAGTCGGCGCGGTCGAGGCAGAGGAAACCGAGCGCGAGCGACGGGTCGATGCTCGCCATGTTCATCACCAGCGGCTTGGACGAGTGCACGGACCGCAGGAACGTCGCGGTCGGGAACGACTCGTCCGGCTCGGCCGCGGCCTGCACCTCGTGCGGGTCCAGCAGGTGCAGCCGGCCGGGCTGCGCGCCGACAAAGTACACCGAGTGGCCCTTCTTGCCGCCGACGACCCCCACGCTCTGCGGGAACGCGAACGTGCGCTCCAGCGCGGGGACGTACCGCTCGTTGAGCTGGTCGAGGCCGAGCCGCAGCGGGATGAGGATGAGCAGCGCCGCGGCCCACTCGCGCTCCTCATCGCGCGCCGGCGGGTGCAGCAGCGGGTCGAAGAAGGCCACGTCCGGGTCAGTCTGGGCTTGGTCGGCTTGGGCTTGTGCTGTATCCGCCGCCTTATCGTCTAAATGGGAGACGCAGAGCCTGGCGACGTCGTCCGAGTACACGACGCCCTCCTGCGGCACGTACATGGCGAGCTGCGCGCCGGCGTCGCGGCGGTGCGCGTTCACGAGGTCGCGCAGCACGAGCGCGGCGGTTGTGGGCCCGTACCACTCGCCGGGCAGCTTGTCGAGCGCCAGGCCGAGCTGCGCCATGCGGTGGATCGAGTAGCGGCACTGCGGCGCCGGCGAGTCCGCGAACCAGCGCAAAACCTGCACGTACGCGCGCGGGAGCTGGTCTCTCCCTGCCGCGAACCGCGGCGCGCGCCAGCCGCGGCCCAGCGCGAGCCGCAGCAACGCCTGGCCCAGCAGCATCTGCGCGGACCGCAGCATGCAGCCCCACCCAGCGTCCGACGTGTACTCGTACGGCTCCATGCGCGGGAAGTCGCGGCGGTAGGTGAACCAGAGCAGCGACTCGAAGGCCTCGCGGTACGCGTCGCCGTCCTGCGCGCCGAACCGCCGGCCGAGCAGCCACGCGGGCGACGCGAGGCTCGCGGCGTCGCCCGCGTCGAATGCCGAGATGCCGTGCGCGAACTGCGACATACGCTGCAGCCAGCCGCCGCCCAGGCGGTAGACCCACTCGTGGCCGGTCGCGGCCTGCGCGCGCGGCGAGGAAATGGTCGGAGCGCGGGCGCCGGAGGCCGAAGGCGCGGGCGGAAGGGAAGGCTTGGAGGCAGGCAGGTGGATGCCTCTTCACCCAGGATGCCGGCGCGGTCGGGAGAAGGAAGCGGAGCCGGAATGGGTCGGGTGGAAACGGGTGGGTTTTTGTTTATGGAGGGAGAGTATCAGTGACGAGGCGACCCGCCCGGCTGAACGAAGTATAGTTACGTCAAGTGATTAGCCGGGGATCAGGGAAGCGGGTTTGTGACTTGCGGGTCAAGCCATTTGTGCGATTTCATACAACTGCGAGTATATCTCAGACCCGGATCGAGATGGATCTGCCCGCGGGCCGGCCCGCCGGAGTGACGGTCGTTGAAGCCATCCGCGCTGAACCGCTCGACACCTCGCACTGCACACATGCCACTGCACCACTGCAACTCCAGCAGGCGGCAATTGCACACCGAGACATTGCAGTAGAAGGCACTGCAGTCAGCAGATGTGACCGACTCGGCTTCAACTGAGTGGACGACTAAGCCTACTGCGAGGCAACCGCCAGTATGGAAGGAGATGCCTCCACCTAAAAGCAGCAGCCAAACACTAGCATGGTCGGAGGATCAGGCCGCCCTCGGTGCGCGAGCCCCCGCGTCCATCGACTGGCCAGGCGGAGTCCTCCCCTGCGTCCCATGCAACGCCCGAGCCGCTGCGGATCCCGATCGCATGGCTGCGCGTCTCCGCCCGCCGGTGATTGGCTGAAATCGACAGGAGGGACTGCTGCAGCCATGGCCGGGCGTTGCGCGGCATCTCACACGATGCTGTGTCCCGCGCCGACAGCCGGCGCGCGCGGACCGCTTGGCTACGTGGCGGTCCTGTCTGCTGCTGCAGCGGATCCCTGGCCGCGGCCGCGCCACCACTTCCCGACTCGCGCTGCCGAGCCCAAGCTTCTCCTCTTCCTAGTCCTGATCCAGCCATGCCTGGGCTGCGCCGCCTGCCGCTGCGCGGCTTCGAGCGGTTCGGCACCATGGTGGACGACGCGGCCATGAAGATCGCGACCGTGATGCTGGTCAAGGGCGACGCCGAGGCGCTGCGCCGCCACCTGCCGCAGGCCGCCGCCAACACCTTCAACGCCTTCCCGCGCATGCGGCTCACGCAGGCGCGCGACGAGCCCTTCACGGGCGAGATCCAGCCCCCCGTGACGCTTGAGACGCTCGAGAGCGACGCCCTGCTGCACGTGCGCGATTTCTCCGCCGATATTAACCCCGATACAACCCATGACTGGGCGGACTGGGACCAGTTCGTGCTCGCCGAGTGCGAGACGGGCTTCGACCGCTACGCCAAGCCAATGTTCTACCTGCGCGCTTGGGTGGACCCGGCGTCGAGCCAGGCGCGGCTCATGCTCTTCTCGGACCACATCCTGTCGGACGGCCGCGCGGGACTCATGGCGCTCAACTCGGTGCTCGAGAACGTCGCGCTGATCGACAGGGGCGTGGCCCCCGCGCGCGTGCAGGAGAAGCCGCTCTACCCGTCGCTGTACGACGTCTGGTTCGACGAGACCCCGTTCTGGTTCAAGCCCGCGGCCACGGCCGTGACCGAGCTGTTCGCCAAGCCGGCGTTCCACAAGGCGGCGGCGGCCTTCGAACCCGTGCTGCCGCGGCGCGCCGACTACCACGACTACGGTGTGCCGATGCAGACCAACAAGAGCAACGGCTTCTTCGCGGACGGCGACCCGGCCGCCATGCGCGCCATGCTGCAGCGCTGCAAGCAGGAGAGCGCCTCGTTCGGCGGTGCGCTCGTCGCCAACATCGTGCTCGCCTACTTCCACGCGAGCAAGAAGCACCGGCCGGCCGACTTTGACGGCCTCTTCCGGCTCGTGGCCGACACCAACTACGACATGCGTCTGCGACTCCCACAGCTGCCGCTCGAGGACTCGATGGGTGTGTACGTGGCCATCGCCGGGCTCGAGTGGCTCGTCAAGGAAGGTGTGGACGTCAAGAACACCAAGTTCTGGGACCTCGCGCGCCGCGCCAACGCCGAGATCCACGCCAACATCGAGAGCCCCTTCAAGCTCGCGCTCGGCACCTTCTCCATGGACCGCAAGATGCACCCGGGCGCCATCAAGGACTTCCTCGGCGACGTGCGCATCCCGAACTCGGTCATGGGTGACGTCAACATCTCCAACATCGGCCGCTACCCGTACAGCCTCGAGCACGAGCTGGCCGCGCCGGGCAGCAAGCTCTCGGTCGAGACGACCCACTCGTACTCGTGCTCGCCGCTGCTCGGGCCGTCCTCCATCATGTGGGTCTCGGCCGCGCGCGCCTTCAACTACTCGATGGTGCACAAGTGCGAGGACGAGGACGGCCAGGCGCTCTTCAACGCACTCGTCGCGCTCAACGAGTCCGCCGGCGCCATCGGACCGGACGACTCGCTGCTCGACGTGCTCAAGCGGGTGGGCCTCTAGATAGAGCGGGATACTTCCGCGCACTTGCATATTGCACAGCTGATCCTCTAAGGAATGTTCCCTCGAGATGCGATCCTTGTCCACGAAGCCATATTCGCGTTGCCATGCACACCAAGGGGCATGGTCAAGTGCTGATACTCGTGCAGACGGGGCTGCCGCTGTTCCTGATGCGGAGCATAGACTCGACAGCTCACTTCGCCTTGCGCGCGGGAAAGATCAGCGGCGCGTGGAGGATCACAGTGACCTCATCGCCTCGAGTGGGACACTCTGGTGCCGCGAACCTTCTCCACACATCTCGTGAGCTGGTGACGGCGCGGATCAGGCTCGACAGTGGCCGTGCGTGGGGGAAGCGAAAAGGGAGCAAAACGCCGAGGGGAGACCGCGAGCGCAGCGGCATCCACAGCCTGCATCTATGGAGAATCGCGTTGATGGCGAATGATACCAAAGGTGCAAAGTGGCTCTACTCCCTCGTGTGTATGGCAGGTCAGCAAGTGCAGGTAAGGGTCCTCGATGAAAGCATCACTGATCACAATTGCGCTATCTCTAGCCGAGCATCTGCATGGTCATCAGGAAGATGCTCTTGGCCACGTTCATACCTTCATCGTGCACTACGTACTCGAGCAACGTCCTGAATACGTAAAGCGATTGCGGCAACATCGTTTGCGTCCCCAACATTCAAAATGACCCACACCGGGTCGCCGAAGAACCCCTGCGAAGAACGCAGCCGCCACGCGCCGGCGTAGGATCCGGGAGCGTTGGGGAGCTGCAGCGACGTCTGGATGTCGACGCGCGCTTTCGGCTCGGCGCGCACGGAGATCTGCTGCGGACCGCCAAAGTCGACTCCCTGCGCGAACACGAGGCTCGTCTCCTCCGGCCACGCGTGGTCGCCGGTGTTGATGAAGCTCCATTGCTGAGGCACGGGACACACTGTCGGTGAGCAGTCTCTCGGTCAGTGCAGTCAGTAAGCAGCGCCGCTACTCACCATGTTGATGGCGGTGCTCGGTAGGAAGAGCATGTTCTGTGACTGCGACAGATCGCTGATCAACTGTGCCTGGGACTCGATGGGAGCGCTGTCCAGTCCCGCGGACGGCGTCGGCGTCGCGTCGTCCACCTTCGGATCAGGTGTCTCCTTCAGCGGGTTGTGGGGTGTCGAGAAGGAACGATTTGTCTACAAGCTTTGCTCGCTCATCCAACAACTGAAGGGCGACTACAACGCTGTCGATGTCTAGCCTCTTGGCGGGCTCAAAGCGACACATACTCTCAACAAGCTTCCACTCGGCATTCGAGAAACAATCTGGTCGATTGGGCAACTGCTCCCTCTGCACATGGTACTTGATCGGCAGGTCATACAGGATTTTAACCCAAGGAACGTCACCACTGACTGCCTGGACAATGCACATCCCGAACGAGAACACGTCCGACTCGCGAGTTGCTGAATTACCGCGCAGCACCTCCGGAGCCTTCCACCGCACTGCACCGACGAGCTGCTTCGTGTTTGCGTTGTCGTTTTCAGTTGCGATTCTGCTCAACCCAAAGTCGCTCAGTTTGGCCTTGCCGTCGCTAGAAATCAAGATATTGTCGCACTTGAGGTCTCCATGCACGACGTCGCATCGGTGCAGATACTGGAGCCCGAGAGCGGCCTCATACAGCTTCTCCCACACCTTGAATTGGTTGCCGTCCTTCGCTAGGTACTGATCCAGCTGGCCGTTCGAGGCAAACTCGCTCACGAAGAATGGCTGCGAACCGATATGGCACGCCCCGTACAGCGGGAGTACGTGGGGGTGATTCAGACGGTGCCAAATGCTGACTTCGTTGCAAAACTCGCGTCCACTGGTTCTGTCTCGCTTCGCCAGCAGTATCTTCGCAACGGCTGGCGTGCTCAACCATTTGGCTTGATAAGCAGACCCGAAACTGCCCTCACCCAGCGGCTTGAAATGGTCAATCTTTACATCGTATGGGGGGATAAACCACTCTGGCAACCCCACAACCTCCTCGGTAAGCTCTTCCTCGATTGATAATCGCGTTCTCTCCAATGTCTCCAGCTGTTGTGGAGTATACTCACCGAAATTGAGTTTCAATTCGTGGAGAAGCAAAGCTGCTACGTCACCGCGTTCACAATCTTTTACATCCGACAACTGGTTATTCTCCGCAGCTTTCACGAAGGAATTACGCCGGGTCAGGTGAAGTTGTTCCCAGTTGCGTTTCCAATCGTGAATTCCATCGAGTTCGGCAATCTCGAGACGCTGAAGCAACTCGTCCATTTGATGGTGACACTTGAAGCTGGCACGCCACTCGAACGGAGCGAATAGTCTCCCTACTGGAATGGGCGACTTCACAACACTCGCGAGGATCCTGCAATAAAACTCCAGCGTTGTCAGTGTAACTCGCTCTGTGATGCCTTCCATTCGATTGTAGATGTCCTTGAGTCGAGCAAGCATATCTGGATCGATCTCGTTGTTTTCATCTTCCTGCGCATCCTCCAGGATTTGAGATATAGTTGAATCCATGCCTTCAACTATGAACGTACGGACGTCCGGCCGAGTTTGCGAATCATCCTCTGTGTTTTCCTCGAGTTCTTCGCCTTGTTCTGCCCGAACAAAACGCCTCAACTCTTTGATGATGTACGAAAGATGCGCACGCTCGTCCGGACCCAGAAAGCACATTCGTTTGACGAGAGCCCAGTGGCGCTCAGTGAACTGCGGCTCTTCTCTTGGAGGAAGAATAGCATTCATCTTGCGATACCCAACAACACAGTCGGGAAGGGTGTTACCCCATGGAATTGCTCCTGTCACGTAATGGATAGTGATCATCCCAAGCGAGTAAATATCCGACGCAATAGTTGGCGCTTCACCTTTAAGACATTCTGGTGCGGTGTACCGGTTCAGTGGGTTTCCAGCGACTATTCTCTTGTGAGCTTCTACTCGAGTTGGGACGCGGATCGAGTCCGTGAACTGGTTCCACCGAACCGCCGTTGGAAACGTCTCGCAAATGGCATTCAGGTCGTTGTGCAAATGCTGCAGCTGTCTCGCATCGACCAGAATCTTCTCCCACTCATTTTGTCGAGGAGTCGCCTTGGCACATAGTTCTTCAATCGTACGAACAACTTGGTCGATTTTCAATCGCTCCTTTGGCTCGCGAGCACACATTGCTTCAACGAGACCCCATTCCTCATTGGAACATCCAGCCGGTCGGTCAGGAAGCTCGGCTGCATCCAAACGCTGACGGTCGTCATCGTTCGGGGGCTCGTTTCCCCATGGCAGTTCCCCACTGAGACTCGCGGCGATCCGCATACCAAACGAGCGCACATCTGACTCAAACGGTGCAGGCACATCTTGGCCACTATCTGGAGCAACCCAGCGTGAATTTCGAAATCTCGAACCAGGCATGTTGGACGGGACTCTGTTGATCAAACTAGCACAATTCAGTTTGGCAGCACCGTCATCACCCACCGAAATACTGGAAGGTTGAAGGTTGCCATGGACTATTCCGCAGTTGTGAATATGCTGCAAACCGAGTGCGCACTCATATATCGTCTTCCACAGGTTGGCCTCTTCACGGATCATTTTCGGCGCGAATTCGCATACACAAAAGCGGTGTCCCTCGTTCTCGAAAATGCCATAGAGTTTGATCACATTGGGATGATTGAGCTTGTACCACGAATTGACAGAGGCCGTGAACTCGGGATTCATCTCGCAAGACAGTTTCTTAACAGCGACCTTCGCATTAAGCCATCTGGCGCTCCAAACCGAATGGCCCTTCAGCTTCTCGTCGATAGCAACTTCGTGAGCCGACAGGAACCATTGCGCACTTCTATCAAGGGTCTCTGTGTAGCGCTCGAACGACGCGGTTCGAGTGGCTTTCGAATGCAGCAGGGACTCCCATTTGCTCAGCTGAGAGTCCATCGATGCGCGGAATTCCTCAGGATCAGCGTGATTAGCTCCGCAATCCCGACTGGAGGCCGGCAACCTGGCCAGAATAGAGTCGAAGATGGCCTTCTCCTCGGCCATTCCTGGTGCGGACAGCAAGTTGGTTAGCGAACTGCACACGGCGAGGGAATTGCATCCTATCGCGCTCAGTTCTATTAGAAAATCGTCTGCCGATGTCTCCTCGATGCATCTTCGTACAAACTCCAACTGGTCGTCACAGTCGCGCTTGTACTCTGTGTCCCATTCTTCTGGGTCTATATAGTCGTTTGGTCCAAGCCACTTGGACCGTACACTGTCGATGGTCTGATGGAGCATGTACACGAAGTTGACACGCCACGGGTGGTGGAGCAGTGCGCGCGCCGGTCGCGATCGGTTAAAGCGCGCTATCGAGTAGTCGTATTTCGACGAGTGCTTGGTCGCCCTGAACAGGCGGAGCATCTCAGCGTGACCGGCATCGGTCTCGTCCGGGTCTCGTTCCTGGCAGACCAGCTCGTCGTGGAAGCGCTTCAGTCGCGCGAAGGCTGAGCGGAAGATAGCATAGCCTCCGTCGGAGCTGCAGCGGTCCGCCAGCGCCAGCAGCAGCTCGCGTGTCAGGTCGGCGTTGACGTCCATCGCTGCGAGTTGTCGACTGTGAGCTGCTGGGTCGAGGGCGGTGCATGTTCCTTGGGGCGAGGAGTCGTCAAGACAGCAGGTGAAAGCGCTGCAGGAGAATCTGCCGCCCATACACGGGCGAGTTCTTCTTGGTCTCGAAGGTGCTTGGTCAGCGAACTGTTTCTTGGCTGTTCGAAAGTGAACTGACGCAGCATCGGCCACATCGGAAGTCAAACGGGTCGGGCTTTACTGCAACGGCGGATTAGAGTCACTCATCAAAATGCACTTGCATTCAGCAATCGGAAGATTAGACGCCGATTAGAGAGCCACCCTGAGAACATTTTCGCGTGATATGAGGAGCCAATTGGACTTGCGCACGTGAATGCTCACCCTGGGTTTAACAACATTTCAAACAAGGTGGACTGATAAACACTCAATATTCACCCTGTGTTCAAAAGCATACGTGAATATTGGGATCGTGATATGTACGTTTTTTTTTCAACATCCCCACGATACACCAAAGCTATGGGTGATCGAGCTGTTTGGATATTCGGCAACACTTCGCGGCAATGGGCACTCGAGCCGTTAGCAATGGCCACCCTGCCTTCAACAAACCTCAGAACTGATGGGAGCCAGTACACGTTGAATGCTCACAAACCAGATCAACAAACATTCTCATCCATTCAACCGACCGAGCTACAGCTCCGTCGTCCGCAGCGCATCCGCATATTGCTACAGGTCCATGTCCTCTACTACCCCCGGCGCAAACCCGCCGGCACCGGACTGCGCACCACCCTGCAGCTCCTGAAGCTTGGTCGGGTCTGACGGGTTCACCGCCAGCGAGCCGTGCTGCGGAGCCACCGGCGCGCCATTGGCGTCCCCAACATTCAAAATGACCCACACCGGGTCGCCGAAGAACCCCTGCGAAGAACGCAGCCGCCACGCGCCGGCGTAGGATCCGGGAGCGTTGGGGAGCTGCAGCGACGTCTGGATGTCGACGCGTGCTTTCGGCTCGGCGCGCACGGAGATCTGCTGCGGACCGCCAAAGTCGACTCCCTGCGCGAACACGAGGCTCGTCTCCTCCGGCCACGCGTGGTCGCCGGTGTTGATGAAGCTCCATTGCTGAGGCACGGGACACACTGTCGGTGAGCAGTCTCTCGGTCAGTGCAGTCAGTAAGCAGCGCCGCTACTCACCATGTTGATGGCGGTGCTCGGTAGGAAGAGCATGTTCTGTGACTGCGACAGGTCGCTGATCAACTGTGCCTGGCACTCGACGGGAGCGCTGTCCAGTCCCGCGGACGGCGTCGGCGTCGCGTCGTCCGCCTCCATGTCCAGATCCTCCCCCGCTTGGGGTCGAGGCGGTCCGCTGCTGAACACGTTGGCCTGGTCTTGCGCCTCCATCGTCGCCAGATACGTGTTGACGGCCGTCTCGACGTTCCAGTTGGACGACTCGAGGAAGAAGCCCGCGACCTGCGGGCTCACCTGCAGCAACTGCGCGAACTGCTCGACGAGCTCGTCGTGGTCGCTTGTCGTGATGCTCTGGAACATTTGCAGTAGCTCGTCCGCCATGATCGCCGCTTCAACTGCAACTGAGACAAGGTGCGACCACCTGGGTTAGTTACCTCGCGGCTCAAAAACGGCGGCGATCGCCGACGACGCGGCCCACGCACCTCAGCGCGAGCGCAGGGGACGTGTGCTGGTACTGCCGAGCGTTCTTGGGCAGGCGCCGCGTGTGCTCGTCGCGGCGGCGTCTCACGCAGAGCAGTCCAGGACGCCTCGCTTCCAGGTCGCTCTCTGCGGCGCGAAAGTTCTTCCAACCTCGAAGCTCATGCAAGAGAGCGCTCTGAGGGAACATTCGCGCGACATTGTATATCGGACCATACCGGTATTGTACCGATACGACGGTTGAGCTTGAAGAGGCGCGAGCATCCCTCCGAAAACCGCTGCAGTTTGGCGGATTGCGATAGATGGGCGTTGCGGCCGTCCAGCGGATCAGTTGCGACTGCTCATGGCCACTTCCGTTGCCGCCGCGTCCGGCGCACACCCGATCCGCCTCCTCTTTCTCGCCGGTCGCTCCTCCGTCCGATGGCGCTGCTCCGTCTGGCGTCGCGCGCTTCGGCTCCGCGCCGCAATGTCGCCCGCCATGGCGCGCGGTGGATGGCGACGTCGACCAGCACACCGGTCGTCAACTCCCACAACGAGTGGGACCCGCTGGAGGAGGTGATCGTGGGCCGCGTCGAAGGCGCGACCATCCCCGAGTGGCACGTCTCGGGCAAGGCCGTGTGGCCGAGCAAGTGGTGGGACATGTACAAGACCCAGAGCGGCCAGCCGTTCCCAGCGGAGCTGATGGAAGGCGCTCGCAAGGAGCTCGACTACCTCGCCGAGGTGCTCGAGGGCGAGGGCGTGGTCGTGCGCAGGCCGGAGGCGCGCGACGGCGACTTCGACCGGCCCGTCGAGACGCCCGACTTCCGCAGCGAGTCGCAGCTGTACGCCGCCATGCCGCGCGACGTGCTCATCGTGTTCGGCAATGAGATCCTCGAGGCGCCGATGGCGTGGCGGTCGCGCTACTTTGAGTTCCGCCCGTACCGGAAGCTCGTCAAGGAGTACTTCCAGGTGTGTGTGTGTGTGTATGTGTATGGCTGATGCACCTTTTGTGAGCGTCCGCAAGACTGACCGTGCTCGTTGCCGCCTCTGCAGCGAGGAGCGCAGTGGACGGCGGCGCCAAAGCCGCAGATGAGCGACGAGCTGTACAACGAGGGCTGGAAGGCAGAGAGCGGGACGTTCAACGTACGTGGCCGCCTTCACATTGCACTGGCCGCTCCAACACCTCACCCTTTCACTCTCGTGCTCTGCAGTCGGTCGTGACCGAGTTCGAGCCGACGTTCGACGCGGCCGAGTTCACGCGCATGGGACGAGATATCTTCACGCAGCGCAGCCAGGTGACGAACGAGTTCGGCATCGAGTGGCTGCGCCGCCACCTGGGCGACGACTACCGCATCCACGTGCTCGACTTCCAGGACCGCAACGCCATGCACATCGACGGCACGTTCGTGCCTTTGATGCCCGGCAAGCTGCTCGCGAACCCGTTTCGGCCGTGCATCACGGGTCGCCCTGTCAAGACGTATTCGTACAAGGGCAAGGAGTACGAGTACCGGCTCCCGGACATGTTCAAGGGCTGGGAGGTGTTCGTGGCGCCAGAGCCGGAGCTGTCGCCGACGCACCCGCTGTTCTTCACGAGCCCGTGGACCGCCACGTGCAACGTGCTCGTGCTCAAGCCGGGCACGGTCATCGTCGAGGCGAACGAGAAGAAGGCGCAGCAGTGCTTCAAGGACTGGGGCTTCGAGGTCATCCCCGTCCCGTTCCGCAACTTCATGCCCTTCGGCGGCTCCTTCCACTGCGCCACGTGCGACGTACGCCGCGCCGGCACGCTGCAGTCCTACTTTTAGGCTCGTGCTATTGAAGGAGGCCAACGCACCATTTGTCGGCGGCGGGTTCACTTTGATAGTCAGTCAGTTGTGATTCAATTGATCTATCTCCCTCTGCGACCTTTCGTGATCGGCCTTATAGCTCCGGCGCCCAGGGTTCTCTGTCAACTCTCGGAGTTACGGGAGAAAGTACAGTACCACTCCCGTCGCGTCCGCGAACCACACGACTCGTCCGGTCGCCATGTTCGAGGAGGGGGGAAGGGGAGAAAGTAATATTGATCATCGGCAATTTTCACGCAAGATATAGTGTAAACTACGAGCTCTTTGCGGTGCTTCAAACCCGAACGTACCCATGTGAGCCAAGAAAGCTTCGAGAAAAATACGCTGCCATCACTCTGTAACCGAAATAAAACGGTTGCTTGACGGGGGGGGAAGCGTGCGCGCCGAGGGGGGGGAGGCGGCGGAGAGAACACCAAAGTGCCGCGTGGGCCGTCTATCGCCGGCGAGCGCCCGCGTCGCGCCGTCACTACGCCCGGTGCCGGTACGTGAACGCCCCCGAATCGCGCATCGATGTGTGCAGGAGCCTCGGGGCAGTCTGCTGGCGGAGTCCTGGTTGAATTGGCGCCGTTTCCGACCGGTTGTGCGGAGATCGCTTGATGCGCATTTTGCGCGCCTTTTTCCCCGGAAGCGGCGCCAACTAGCCCCGCAAAGCGCTGCCCGAGGCTCTGCGGACCGATTTCACCGTTTATTTGGTCGAAATCGGCGCATTTTTGACGATTTTATAGGCTTTTCAGTCTGCCTCCGCTGGAGATCCGCTGGTAGCTAACCTGTCGCGTGTTGCTGTGTGCTGCTACTGTGTTGCAGATGTACCATCGCGTCAAACGGAAGCTCGCATTAATGTACGGCGTCGCGCGTCCGATTTGGTGAAGATTTTGCGATATATTCTGATCTGACGACTTGGATATGGTGTGCGCAGTTGGTAACGATGGCTTCAGACAGCGATGGCGGCACCGAGCTTCTCCGTTCGCTCCGCGAGAAGCTTGTAGGGTATAAAAGCTTGTTGCTCAGGTATGGATTCTCTTGGTATTGCCCGCAATCGAACCAGTCAAAGCATGATCTTTTAACTGGCGACGGTTGTTGTGACTGAACAGCCAGCTCGTGGATCAACGGGACGCGCTGCTCGCTGCCGAGGACGCCGAGGAAGATCCGTCAAGGCAGGGTACAGCAGCGAGCACTGGTGTTCCAGCGAGTGTGTTGGCGAAAACGGCAGCAAGCACTGAGGCGCGGCAGGAGGGGTCGTTGAGCTCGCCATCGCCGAAGGCTCAGGAAGAGAAGGATGCAGCAAGCGGTGGAACAGCAGTGAATGTGGCGCCAGGCAAGAATGACGACGAAGAACCAACCGGCACGGATATGGAGGATAGCCAAAGCGCCAGCGCGATGGGCGAGAAGGATCGAGTGTCGCCTGTCACCAAGAAGCGGAAGCTACTTGACGCTGGCGTTGAGGACGGGAACGATGAAGATGCTATTTTGAAGAAGCAGCGGGCAGCAGAGGCGAATCCAGAGGACGACGAACTAGGGAACCTCGCGGCGCATTCTGACGAACTGAAGCCTCAGCGAGTGGTGCGGACGTCGATGCCGTCGAAGAAGTACCTGGACGGCTCGCTGCACCACGTACGTGAGTTTTCGGCCACGGCCGGACATGCTTCTCACCCGGTGGTGACGGAGTTGAGAGCTTCGGCGAATGGAACGTCTGGGCCACGCGAGTCAACGCCGAGGGTCCCCATGGTTCACCCGAATGTGGAGTTCGAGCGGCAGCTTCGTGCTTCGGTGCGGATCGACCGCGAGGTCGGTCGCAGAAGTGTCGCGATAACACGCAAGCGGCAGCTTCCGCGATTGCCGACCCCGCCTCGACGCGAGAGTCATTGGGACCTGTTGCTGCAAGAGATGAAGTGGATGGCAACGGATTTCGCGCAGGAGCGGAACTGGAAGCGCGTGATGCAGTGCCATTTGGCCAAGGCGGTGGTTGTGGCCCAAAATGCTGAGCGTATTCGGCAGGAGAATGAAGGACGTCAGATTGCGCGCGAGATTGCTTTACAAGTGTCAGCATTCTGGCGGACGGTGGAGCGTATTGCGGCGCGGTCGCGCGTTCGTTTTGAGGAATCGGGCGTCACTGCAGACTCTACCGCGAGTACGCGGAGAGGTGAAGCAAATGTGACATCCAAAACGGATCCTGCCGGACCAGCAGCGGCGACAGGGGCGTCAATAGAGACAATAGATGAAACGGGCACAAGCGATAACGGCGATGGCGACAACGGGTCAGTCGGTGTCGACGCGCTGGTGCTCAAGCTAAAGACGATCGACGTGGCGAGCAACCAGTCCGAGGTGGACGTCACAGCTGTCGACCGCGCGAAGGAGCGAATACAGTTCGTGATATCGACGGGGAAGAGAGCCCGCGACGCAATGACATCATCCAAAGATTCAGCGTTGTCTCCCTCTCGCGTCGAACAGGCATTCCACGACTTTCAGGGCCAACTCGGCGCGTCTCAAGCGCGCGGGCCAACCACCATCCTGGCAGCCTTCCAGCTGCTTGCGATCCGGTGGATGCTCGAGCTGTACTCGTCGGGGCTCAACATGTTTTTGAATGATCAGCTCGGTATGGGGAAGGCGGCAACCATTGTCGCGTTTCTCAGTGCGGTGGAGCTGCTGGTTCTTCCAGTCGCACCTTCGTCGCCGTCGTCAACACCATCATTAGAATCGTCGAAGAATACGCGCCGCGGACCACACTTGATTGTCGTGGCTGATCAAGAGCTCCACAAGTGGCGGTATTATCTACGACTATGGCATCCGGACAAGTATGTCCAATTGTATGAAGGCGGATCGGTAGGCGACCGGAGGCGGCTGCAACAAGAGTGGCGGAGGAATCGTATGCAATCAACAGGAGCTGGACAGTTCATGGAGGACGATGAACGGATGCAGGACGAATGGGAAGGCGACGAGGCTGTGGCACCTGTGTACGGCGTGCTGTGCTCTGTGCGGGAGTTTGCCAAGGACATGGATGCGTTCACGCAGTTTACCGACTGGCAGATGTTTGTTGTCGAGAACGAGCACGACGAGCTCTTTGGCGATTCCGAGATATGCGCTGCTCTTCAGCGGATACGACAGCAGCAGCGCCGCGTGCTATGCAACGCGCATCCATTCGAGAACTGGCGGTCAGCGGGCGAACGAGAGCATTATGGTGTGTTCTTACTGGAATCTGAGAGTCAGGAGGACATTTGGACGCGGGCGACGGTGGACAAGGCATCGGCTGTGAGAGTTGTGCAAGAACTGTATGGTCAGCCGACTGGCGCACGTGTTGGATCATGGAAAGCGAAGGACAACGAGGTAGTCGCGCCGCTGTTGGCGCTGACGTGTCTGGGGCTGCGTCGAGTGCGGAGTGAAGTTGAGTCTCAGCTTGGCAAGATCGAGGAGCAGAGTCTGAGCTGCGCACTGAGCGCCTCCCAAGCAGTGCAGTACCGCAGTGCTATCACGGGCTTTGCGGCATCGTTGAACGGGACAGAAGAGCGGATCGAGGTGTGGCTGCGGTTGTTTTTGCGGCTGCGATTGATCTGCAATTGCGTCGACCTCGTGAACGACCTGGAGAAGCTGACTCACGCAGACTTGGCGCTCCTGTCGAGCTGTTCTTCCAAGTTGGAGGCTCTCGCGCCGCTTTTGACCCGACTCGTAGTCAAGGAGAAGAAGAAGGTGGTCATCTACTCGCAGTGTGACGTGTTCTTCCCGATCCTCGAGGTGTTTCTGACCTTGCTGGACGTCAATTTCGTGCGTATCACTGGATCGACGGCCATGCAGCAACGCGCATTGTGCCACTTTGCAGATCGAACCGCTGTTCGCGTGGCGCTCGCTTCGACGCGGCTATCGACCGGCGACGGTGCACGAGCCGCCAGCGTGTTCGGAGGTGATGTGATTGTCGTTCTGGACAGTGATTGGAGCTCGGTGTGTGACGCCAAGCTGCGCGCAAGTTGGGCACGGATGGCTGTTGCAGGAACAGATCCTCTGCCGGTGTACCGCGTGCATTGCGAGAATACGATCGAGGCGGCGCTGTTGCGCGCTGGAGCCTCATTGGGGGACAAGGTGTTCGGGGAGATGACACCGTCTGAACTGCTTGCCGTGCCGGCTGACCTGTTAGGCGGTGGAGTCACGCTGGACAAGCCAAGTTGGTGGACGAGTCGGGCGAGTGCGAGCACGGCTGCGGTACAGACGATGGCAACGCTCGCATCTGCTTCTCAGTCGGCTGAGATCGCTGAGGGATATGTCGGGGATGAGGCTGAGCTCGCGCAACCACTCGTTGTGTATGGCGTGGAGCTCGACGCTGAGGAGCATTTGCTGCTCGCGAGCACGGACGAGCTGACGCCGGTTGAATGGTACGCGGTCAACTACGTCAACGGGTTGACAGATGAGAAGCAGCGCGGTGCAAGAGCCGACGCTGGCAAGTCGACAGACGCCGAAGACGACGATTGGGGCGATGCAGCATTGTTTGAGCCGAACTTCACGTCCTTTGAGGAACTGGCGATTGCAGATGCGACGCGATGGTGGCAGGACGATGATTCGATGTTCTTCATCGATGACGACGAGCTGGTCGGAGCGGATAATGCATCAGACGCAACACTCGTCGAGAAGCTGCTGGCGCGTGCGCGTCACGAAAACCAGGAGACGCACTACCACGTGTATGCACCGCCGCAACCCACCACAACTACCAGCGTCACGACGGAGGCTGGCACGCCCGAAGCCAACCAGATGCTGTTCCGAGTGTCGTACCGCGTTCCTGCGCCGCCGATGCCCCCGCCGATTCCAGCCGTTCGCCTCAAGAGCGATCATGCCACGGACCCGATCGGCTTGAAGGCGAAGACCAAGAAGCACCGCATGAAGACAGCTGGGTTAGTCGGTTCTGGAGGAGCCATTGGCTCGTCGACTGGAGTCAAGCGCAAGCTGGAGCAACAAATGGCAAGCGCCGGTGGTCTCCTGTCCAAGGGGAGTGGGAACGTGAACGCAGTGGTTGGGTCTGGTATGAAAGAGCAACGGCTGGACCTGGACGGAATCCCATTGCCAGAGCTCGAGGACGACGACTTCTGGGGCGACACGAACCTCGACGCACTCGACTCGGCGTCTTGGGATGACGCGTCAGTGCTCAGTGGGATCCTTGGTCCTCCAGGCATGGACCTGTCTGCTGGCGACGCGACCGGAGCGGGTGCTGCTGCCGGTGGCGCTGCTGGTGGAGACAAGACGAGTGACAAGGGTGGCGCTCCGCATGCGACCAAGACGAAGAAGTCCAAAAGCGGCGCAGGAGCAGGTGCTGCTCATGGACGTCCGCGGAAAGGAAGCGTGGCAAGCGAATCCTCGGCGACGCGCGAAGTTTGGAGCGCGCCGGACGACCTGGTGCTCAAGAAACTGTTCGAGCTGTATGGTTCGAACTGGTCGCTGATCGCGCAGGTGCTGAACGCGGCCGCTGCCGTCTCGCGCTTCTGCTGCAAGAAGCGGACGCCACGACAGTGCTACGACCGATATGGGAAGCTGATCTCGGGGAGCCTGGCACCTGCAGCGTCGACGCAGCTCCATGTCAAGGACAAGGATGGAAAGTCGGCGAGCTCGGCCCCGACGGCCAAACAGCTGAAGGCTGCGGCTCGGTGGACGCCGGCTGTGCTTGACGAGCGCATTGGTCTGCCGCCGACTGAGCTACTGGCGACGTTTCCCGCTCGGCTGGCTCTCCCGGACGGCGGTCTGCCTCCGCCATCGATCGCTCGCTCGCCGGGACTGGTGGAGATGAGTCTGCGCAAGAAGCTCGTCAAGCAGCAGTCCGGCGAGACAACCGCGCCGCTGCACGACCTCAAGTCGATCCGGAGCTCGTTCGACGCGATCATCTCGTGCATGAAGAGCAAGACTGCGCCGCCGCCGATCCCGATCCCGACACATGCGCCGCCGTCGACATTGACAGCGCCATCGCCAGCACCTTCCAACGACCCGCCACCCGGCAAGAAGACAACCAGCGCGACGACGCCAGTAGTGGTCCCTCCGCCTCACAAGTCGCACATCGACATGGTGTCGTTGCTGCCGCAGACTGCGCTCGGGCCGGACGAGGTGATCAAGCGCAGCAAGGAGGCGGCCGTCGTGGCCGTGCAGGCGGCGGCGGCAGTGGCGTCGGCGAGCGATCTGGCGCCGCTCTCCGCCAGCGGTGACGCGCTCATGATGAACGCGGGTCTGGGGTTGCTGTCGCGGCGTAGTCCGCGTGCCGCCGCTGCCGCAAGCGCCTCGCCTGTTCGCGTGGCGTCGTCGTCTCCAATGGGTCTGCCTCCCCCTGTCCCCGTTCCGTCCAAGCTGGCGACGGGGATGCGGTCGACGGCTTCGACTATGGCGTCAGTGGCTGGCGGCCGCAACGGTGGCGTGGCGATGGGCGTGGCGGCAATGGCGCCGATGTCGTCGATGGCGCCGATGGGACTGTCGGTCGGCGGACCGGTCGTGCCTCCCGTCGGTCCAGCCATGGCGGTCGCGGCTCCCGTTCCCGTGACGACGTCGACGCTGCTGCACGTGCTGGACCGCATGCCGGAGATCAAGAACAAGATCCA
This sequence comes from Phytopythium vexans, assembly GCA_003413675.1. Lineage (NCBI taxonomy): Eukaryota > Oomycota > Peronosporomycetes > Pythiales > Pythiaceae > Phytopythium > Phytopythium vexans. The sequence continues at coordinate 1,106,356 of QLOC01000012.1, read as the reverse complement.
GTCGATCCTGAACCGGTCGGACTGCTCGGAGGCGCAGAAGGTGGCCATGATCGCCCGCCTGCTTAGCAACAGCAACGCGATCGGATCGGCTGCCGCCGCGGCGCCGCCCGTGTCGTCGGTGTCGGCCGTGTCGACCGAGCCGCAGCTACCGCCGACTGCTGCTCCCGTCGGGCCGCTCGACAGCGACGCGGTGTTGTCGTCGCTCACGGCGGACGCGTCCATGATGAACGCTGCGATGCTGATCGAGCCGACCGAGGCGCCGCTGCCGCTGCCGGCGGCGCTGGCGTCTCCGACCGTGAGTGCGTCCACTCCCAGCAGCTCGACTGCCGGCGGATCCACGACCACGTCGAGCTTCGGCCCGCCGACGTCGCAGTCGTAGCGCTGACGAGGCGAGCCGCAACGAGTCGCATAGGTAGATAGTCGACTGGTTGAGCCGCTTCCCAACCTCACCACCACATCATCAACACCCCACTTGTCTACAGGAGTCGTATGTCGGATGACTGGCTGTCACGCGTTACCGCTTGATGCTGGACTGCGGGTCGAGCTTGGGTGTGTGTAGCTCGACATTGGGTGAACCAGCTCGAGCGACTAGCCAACAGGTCTGGGACCAGGCGAGCCATCAAGCCATAGGTTTCTGAAACTCGACTGACGTTTCGTACGGTACGCTCGCTTCGGGTTGTGGCCCGACTCTTTGCATTTTTGCGACTAAAACGAAACAGCACACTTGCTTTTTGTATGCTGTATCTTTGGCGACCGAACAGTCGCAATTGCAAAAGCGACTGGACATGGCCGGTTCAGATTGCCGCCTCCTCCGTCGCGACAGCCAATCAGCGCGTTGGGAAACAAAATAACCAACAGGACGTTAGATTCAACCACCAGTGGTACTCGACACCGAGCGTGTCATCATCTGAGTTCAAGGCATCCTCGATTGGCATGAACAGCCACAGCCAAATCCATCGCAATTCGTCTAAATTATCCCCTGTCCGAGCTGCTGCTCCCTCGCTATCAGCAGCAAGTCAGCGACGGCGGCGTCAACAATCAGGACCGCTCACTTTCACCTGGATAAAACCCACAGCCACGCACCACCAGCAACAGTATATCAGCGTGTCAGAGTATCAGCTGCTAAGTCAGTACGGCACGCGTGCATAAGCGCTCGACTGCTCTCGCCCGACGTCCGCGCTGGTCAAGCGCGCGTCGGTCTTTGTCGCCGGCGGCGAGTGGCACGGTCGCCACCGCCGTAATCTCCCGTCGGAGCGCGCGCGCGCGCGCGGATTGCTGGATTGCTGGATTGCAGCGCGCGAATGTTCCCGCCGGTCTCGTCAACCACAATCTTGCGATCGCCCGTCTCGGGTGGTGACCAGCCAGCATACTCAGACCAAGTCAGACGCGCATCGTACTCGATCAGCACCGGTGTGCTACTTTCGCAGGCACGACCCCCCCCTCGAGCCCTCCTCGGCCGCGACGATCCTGGGAAGTGCTGCCCATCGCTGGTCGGCTGCCAACGCGCTTCAACCTGGACCGAGGAGGACAGTGCGGCACTGATATATCTCCGCGGGTCATACACCCGTCCGACGGACGCATCGGAGTATCCGAGATGCCGATGGTCGATTTGTGTCAGGTCGGCCGCCGCCGTAAAAGATATCTGAGCGGATGGCCCGAGCGCAGTTGCTGGGCGAAGGCATCACGGGACCGCACGACGTGACGTCACGGCCCGCTCTATCCCCTCCCCCTTCCTCTACAGTTACTTACGTGCATCAGCGTTATTTACGTGTCCACACACGCACATTCTAAACCACATCAATACGTACTTACGGATCCACTCCGCAAACGCAAAAGCCGTACCGTAGCACACAGACACGAGGCCGCCGCAGCCGCTCCTCCTGTCCTCCCCCTCGCGACCATGGCGCGGCCAGCTCCCCACCACCCGGCCGCCGCCCAGCGTCAGGCAGTCTCCAACTTTCCGCGTCGCCCGGTGGTCCATCGCGTCGCGTCCGTGTGGCAGGCAGACACGCACTCAAGTCGGTGGTGACCCTCGCTGGATAGCGAGCCCGAGTCGATCGAATCCTAAAAGCGCAAGGCAAGCATGGTGGACCCGACGCCGGCCAAGCGCAAGATCTCGTGGCAGGAGGTGCGCGCGCACGGCACGTACGACAACGCGTGGGTGGTGATCCACCACAAGGTGTACGACATCTCCAAGTGGGAGGGCCACCCGGGCGGCAAGGTCATGCTGTCGCAGGCGGGCGAGGACGCGACCGACTCGTTCGCCGTCTTCCACCCGACGGCGGCGTACAAGCTGCTCGACCAGTTCTACATCGGCGACGTGGACGAGTCGACGTTCGACGGCGCGGACGCCCCCACGGACGCGCAGATCGCCGAGCGCAAGAAGGTGCAGGAGTTCATCGGCGCGTACCGCCGCCTGCGCATCAAGGTCAAGGGCATGGGTCTTTACGACGCCTCGCTGCTCTGGTACGCGTGGAAGATCCTGTCGACGTTCGGCATCTGCCTCGCGTCGGTCGCCATCTGCTACTTCGGCAACTCGACGCCGGTGTACCTGCTCGCGGCGTGCGTCATGGGACTGTTCTGGCAGCAGTCGGGCTGGCTCGCGCACGACGTGCTGCACCACCAGGTGTGGGACACGCACTACTACGGCAACGCCGTGGGCGTGGTCGTGGGCAACGTCTGGCAGGGCTTCTCGTGCCAGTGGTGGAAGAACAAGCACAACTTCCACCACGCCGTGCCCAACCTCGTGGGCGACGTCAAGACGCTGTACCTTGGCGACCCGGACATTGACACCATGCCGCTGCTCGCCTGGAGCAAGCAGATGGCCAAGCAGGCGCTCGACTCGCCCATCGGACCGTTCATGATCCGCCACCAGGCCGTCTTCTACTTCCCGCTGCTGCTGCTCGCGCGCTTCAGCTGGCTCATGCAGAGCTACATGTACGTCTTCAACCAGTTCGCGTTCGGACGGTACGACCCGGTGGACTTCCCGACCGGCGAGAAGATCGGGCTCATCGTGCACTACGCGTGGATGGCGGCGCTGCCGTACTTCACGGGGATGACGCTCGCGCAGGGCGTGATGTACCACGTGGCGGCGCAGATGTTCTGCGGTCTGCTGCTCGCGCTCGTGTTCTCCATCGGCCACAACGGCATGTCGGTCTACGAGCGCGAGAGCAAGCCCGACTTCTGGAAGCTGCAGGTGACGACCACGCGCAACATCACGCCGGGTCTCTTCATGGACTGGTTCACCGGCGGTCTCAACTACCAGATCGACCACCACCTCTTCCCGCTCATGCCGCGCCACAACCTGTGCAAGGTGAACCCGCTCATCAAGTCGCTCTGCAAGCAGTACGACATTCCGTTCCACGAGACCGACTTCGTCACGGGTCTCTCGGAGGTCGTCGACCAGCTCGCCGAGATCTCGCACGAGTTCATCACCGAGTTCCCGGCCATGTAGGGCTGCGTAGCGTGTGGTGGCATTGCTCCATCCGTGTTGCCTAGCCGTCGACGCGTGCACTTCAACTCGAAACACCAGAAATGGAAGGGCCAGCCAGCCTGCATGTGTCAGTCAGTGTGTGTGTGTGTGAAATGTGTGGGTTGGTTGGTTGATTGCCCAGGTGTCATTGCATCTTTTTCTATACCAAACTTGTCAGTCCGACAAACAGCATGCCAATCATCATTTGCAGTCTGTTACCTCCTGACTTGCGCGTGTCTTCTGCACTCAAAACTCAGCCCATGTAGCGCAGCTGCGGACGCGGCGGCGGCGGGGGAGGCGCGGGCTTGTCGCCACCGCCGTCGACCCCCTCGGCCGCGAACGTCAGCTGCAGCGTGAGCGTCTGACCGCGCTTGTCCCAGTTGCTGAAGAACTTGCCCTCGCGCTTGTCCACGTCGGCGTTCGGGATCTTGAAGGCCACCGTCTCGTACGGCTCGGCGGCGAACAATAAATACTGGAACCGCTTGTCCGGCGCCTCGATCTTCTGCTCGAACGCCGACATGAACCGGTGCCGCGGCTGTATGTTGGCCGCGATCTCCGGGTAGAACACCTGGAAGACGAGCATGCGCGCGCCAGAGTCCGGGTCGCGCTGCTTTGTCACCTTGTAGCCAGGCAGACCGATGCGCAGAGCACGAGGACGAGCCGCGGCCGCTGCCGCCTTGGCCTTGGCGGCCGCGAACGCTGCCGCCGACGCCGAGGATGCTGCATCCGCCGCCTCCTTGGCCGCGCGCCGAGCCAGGTTGGTCTGGTGGCGCTTGCCCTGCGTGTGCGCGAGGTAGTTGCCTTCGTTGTTGTGCAGCGTGAGGCACAGCTTGCACTCGTACGAGCCGAGGTGGTTCTTCATGAAGTACGGGTCCTTGGCCAGGTCCACCGTCTCGAGCGCCAGCTTGCGCAGCCGCTCGCGCCGGTCCACATTCGCCTGCGACTCGGACTGCACGCCGCCCGCGCCGGGCTTGGAGCCCGCGCGGTTCTGGAAGTCCATGGCCGTCCGCCTGTCCGCCCGCTTACGCGCCGCGCAAAAGGAGCTGTCGAGGTGGTGCTGCCTGCGGCTCGCTTTTGCGGCCCTTTTTGGCTTGTTGGCTTGTTGGAGGGGAGGCCGATTGTGTTGGAAGCAAGTGTGGGGATGGCTTTCGACATATGTCGGTGATATCAAATGAGCGCGTGATCACGGTACGATGTGAGCGCACTTAGCGTTTGATTTATGCTAAAATTAGTTTTGAATAAATTGTGCATTCCCACTTTCTCTGGAAATAGATTCTCAATAAACTATATACAGTATCCGTCTACAGCTCAAGACTATACATTCGTAATTACCCAAGTATACTCTGTATGTGCATGACAGTTTCGTATCCTTACAAATACCAAGTGATTCCTTTTCCATTTGCGGGGGTGTGCAGTCGGAGGCGGCAGTCGCTCGTATCTTGACGTATCTTGGCGTATCTTGGTTCTGGGCAGGATCTGAACGTCAAAAGTTGCGCGCGCACCTAGCTGGGTGCCTGCGGATCGGTCGGCGATATGGAGGTAAGTCGGACCGACTAGCATCCGCGCTCGATCGATGGCGCGGCAACGAGGAAACGTCCCGCTACGCGCAGCTACTGCTGCTCCCCGAAAGCGAAGAAGATGTACTTGATGAGATAAAACAGCGGTGGACCCAGCGATTCGATCAGCTCAGAGCGTATTGCTGAGTTGGTTGATGACACTAGGAGACGGTAGCGCGCTCGCGTTGTTCGCGCACGAACATCTTTCAGCGTTACTTCTCTCAGGATCTGGCATGTCGGGCAAGGTCCCATGATTTCCTCGTCCAGTTTTGTCTATAGGAGGCGCATTCGCTCCCTTCTTCAGTACCTTTGTGCCGCACTGGATACTCTTCACATTTGCTCCAGGCAGGAGGTGACCAACACGCGGGACGCGACCCAGTGGCCGACACACTTTGCCGAGCACCTGGTTGAGGACGAGTCGATGTAGACGCTGTGCCAAATGTGTCTGCGCGGCTGAAGCATGGATAGCGGATCGCGGCAGTGCCACGGCATATGACAGGTGGACGCAGACACGGTCAAGGTCGGCATGATCGTGTGGCTGGCATACGACGAGGTGAAGCGGCGCAGCGATGCGATTGCGAGCGGCGTCGCGCACTTCGCGGAACTCTCGCGGCTGGCCAAGGTCGGCATGTTCAGCGAAAATCTGATCGAGAGCTCGCTGATCAACTACGCTTGCAACCGAATGGCGTACGCGCTCGTGCTGCTACCCACGGCAGAGTATACTCATCGCCATTCGTCACTCGCAGCGCTTCGATGATGCACATCGCGAAAGAATAGACGTCCGACGCTATTGTCAGTTGCTGGCCGAGAATACACTCCGGAGCCACCCAGTGCCATGCACTACTCACCACAAAATCTGTTGAGTCATCGCCGAATATGCCACTGAGACCAAAATCAGTCACCTTCGCCTTTCCGTCGCTTCCGATCATAATGTTGTTGCCCTTCAGATCGCTGTGAACAATCCCACGCGCATGCAAATACTGAACACCAAGCGCAGCCTCACGAAGTTTCACCCATATCTCGTTCGGATGATGGCGCAAATATTCGTCCAACGTCCCATTTGGCGCCAGCTCACACACAAAGAATGGTCTTCCAACATGACAAGCACCAAATAGCCGCACCACGTGTGGGTGGCTCAGTCCGAACCAAATGTCCACCTCTCGCTCGAACATCTGTCGCACCTCGCGCTTCTTGTCGACATTCCCTACGTCTTTGGTGCCTAACTCGAGTTTCTTCACCACGACCTCCGAGTCGAGCCACTTTGCCTTGATGACACTCCCAAATCCACCTTCTCCGAGCGTCACCATTTTGTTCATCTCCAGCTCGAACCACGGGATGAACCACTCCGGTGTAGTCGCAAAGTGCGCATCCTCGAGGGACTTGGACACAATGTCGTCGTGGGCCTTCTGCAGCGCTGTAAGCTGTTCCTCCGTGTACTTCCCGTCACTGTTGTGTAGCTCGGCTCGCAAAACGGCTACAAGCGCCGAGTGATCCTCCTCCGAGTCCACCGAACTGAGCATCACACAAGCTTCTGACGCCTCGGACACAAATACCTCAACTTATTCTCTGCATAGACGTTTCCACTCTGTCTCACGCTTCTTGACATCTTGATCCTGAAGACAAACATACTGGAGCAACTGAGAAATGCGTCGGTGCAATACCTGGACACTGAAGTCTCTAGCTCGAGTTGCCGACAGTCGGTAGACCCGATTTTGCTGCGACATGGCGTCAAGTGCAAGCCGACATTCGCTCAGCAGGTCATGGAAGCGCTGCAGCGTTGACCACGGATGGGTCCCCGAGTTCAATGCATCATGAATTGATTCTAGGTCAAAGTAGAATTGGCGAGATAGGTCGTTCTCACTCTGTGCGACTAGTGTTTGTACCGCAGTCCACAAAGAGGCCGTCTTTCCGTGATTAATCTCATCAAAACCATCCAAACTCACGAGTGGCTCTGGTTCGGGTTGAGTTGTGTCCTGCATGAGCTTTGCGGCTTCGATCTCAGCAAATTGCTCGAGCTTGTTCACGACTGCTTGCATCTGAAGTCGCTTGTGTTGATCATTGTGACACATTGCGTGAAATAGACTTTGTTGCTCGACCGTTGTACAGACTAATTGTCTTCTCATATCGATCTCGAAACCGAAATCGATTCTCTTTAAACTGTCCATATCGGACTCCTTGTGCATATGAAACGGTACCTTTCCCGACACTGCCTCAATGATGCACATACCAAACGAGTACACATCGGATGCGAGCGAGACTTGCTCGCCCTTCAAATTCTCAGGAGACGCCCAACGCACCCAATCACCGGATGCGTACCATCGTCCCTCTAATGATGCCGCACTCAATCTGAACACCGACAACTCCGCCAGCCCATCACTCCCAATCAAAATATTGCTCCCACGACGATTGCCATGAACAACCTTACGCTCGTGAAGGTACTCCAATCCCTGCTCCGCCTCGTGCAAATATTTCCACGGAGATCGACGCTCGCATTCGCACTCTTTGAGATACTCGGGAAGCGATCCATTGCTCGGATACTCGAAACCAACTGTTTGTGGTCAATGTCGCAGACCCCGTACGACTTGAGGATGTTGGGGTGCCGCAACTGATACCACAAACACACCTCATCAACGAATGTAGCATTGGTGGTGCCATCAACAAACAGCTTAACGACCGTGTCGGCGTCCAACCACTTGCCTCGATTGTCTTCTCCAATATGGCCACTGTCGATGAATGGATCGACCTCGACCTCGAATGGAGGATTGAGCCAGCTGGATGATACATTGGAGAGTCGCGTCACTTGGTCATTAAGGTGCTCCGTCTGGGTCCTCCGATGTTGGTATCGAACGAGCGGAAGCAAGAATTGGACAACTCATTGGCGATTGGACTCTGTTGCCATTGAAAGAGCAGTGTCACCATTCGTAGACATCAAATTGAGATTCGCTCCTTGTTCCACAAGAGAGCATACCACGTCCAAGTTGCCATCAATGGAAACCCACATGAGCGGCGTCTGACCGAAAATGTCGGTAACATCCACATCCGCTCCATGTTCCAAGAGAATTCGCACCATGTCCAAGTGGCCGCTTTCGACTGCCCGAACATGCGGCGTCGAACTGTCACTGCCGCAAGCATCCAAATCCGATCCATGTTCAGCGAGAAAGCGGACCACGTCCAAATGATTGTCACTCGCAACTAACATGAGCACTGTCCGACCCTCGCCATTATGAGCATCCACAGCAACTCCGTCATTCACAAGACAGCGAACCACGGACCATTGGCTCACTTCAGCAGCCCATACCAGCGACTTCTGCCCCTCAATTTCGCGATCGTCCACAGCTGCTCCACATTCCATGAAATGCCGCTTCTCGGCGGCCGTTCGGGCATTTTCAATAGCGAGTGCGTGATCTGTCCAGTCCTGAGTGCTTGTGCCATCAGCACTCCCTCTTGCGCTCGCTAGTTATTTAACCTGCAGGTAGTATCCTTTGGCCACTGCCTTCATCAGATCCATCTTCTCAATGTCAATCGATCACCCACCTCGGCACGCGTCCGTTGGCAACTGATCACAAATTTCCCACTCAACAGCTTATTGACCAAATCAATGTGTACAGATCTGGCCGTCTCCCCAGTTTGTTCTAATCACCTATTGAGTTCGCTTTTCCAGCGATGACAGATTGGCTCAAGCAACTCAGTGCACCGACGATTAGTGGATATCCTCGGCCAATCACTGTGCAACACTCCAGTTCATGCATTTTTGCTTGTGGATGATTGGTCACGCATTAACATTGAAGACCCCACCATTCTGTGCAGTTCGAGTTCGAATAGCATGTGCTCACTAGAAGTGGTTGTACACTTCTAAAGTGTCTTCCGCTGCAACTAGCGCTGGCAACTGCCAACAAATCAGTTTAACATTCGTGCCCTATATATGGTCCTCCCCGTCTACGCAGAATCGAGAGACGAAAGATAGATTGCTAGTGGTTCTCGTGCGTTGCCCCTAGTTTCAGCCAGGTGCCGCGCCAGGATTACCTCTCTATTTGGCGTTGGCATTGACATTTGACAGGCACTCGCGTGGGTGATTGTCGTCATCCCAATGTTGCTGTCACTCTCGATCGGATCTCACTGTCTCAGCGTCGCTGTAATGGCACACATGTTCGCGTGCAACAACTTTACCACGAGTGTGGCGTTCATTAGATCAAGAAGCTTCTGCTTCAACTTCTCGAAGTACTGCTCACTCGTCCCGAACCGCCAGCCGTGATAGCGCATGACTCAGAAAGCCGGAGGTCGCACCCTGCTAGACAAAAAAACAATAATTCGGTTGGAGTTGTTTGATCAGTCAAAATTGAGTGGGATATTGGTTTGTTCCTCAGTCGCGAACTTTCCAGACGGAGAACATGGAGGAGGTGAAGCTGCGATGTGGTGTATACGGTGAAGGGAGCGTATTCTCCGTCGAGATTGAGTGCAATGCAGAGGTTGAAGCGTTGCAGGAGGCTATTGCTGGTATCTTGAGCACCGAACAGCACGCTGTTCCTCCAAGGCTATTGACGCTGTACTTGGCGCGGAAGAACGGCGAATGGTTCAAGGACGACGACAGTATGGATGCCTTTTTGCAAGGAGAAATCGACAAACAATGCGTGAAAATGCGACCTTCGTGGACGCTGGCTGATGAGGAATTATTTGGAGAGGAGTTCCAGCCTGGAGAAGAAGAGATTCACGTGCTGGTGGAACTCCCAGAAGCTGCAGTTAGTGTTACCAACCAGCAGGCGCAGTTGAAGGAGTGGCATTTGAATCCCATTCTTGATGATGGTGCAACTGAACGCTGGCGACAAGCGAACTTCGCGTCGCGAACTGCTCATGACGCGCTGCCTCCTCTTGAAGATTTGCCGCAGTTTATCGAGACCATGCTTCCGATGAGAGTGAAAGTCAACAATGCTTTGTTTCAGTATGTCAAGTTGCGCTTGTCAAGGCAAGACGTAGCAATGATCAACAGCATATTCGAGGTTGACGAGGAGACGCCCTGCACTGAGTTGTGGTCCAAGATCATTTCCCCTATTATCGAGGCATCGGTTGATGGAAGCACAGAGTTCTCGTATATTTCGTTCTGGGACAAGATTATTCGCGATTTACTGAAATATGTCATCACCACGGAAGTTCAAACTGACCGCTACGCGAGGAAATTCGCGTCGATTGGAGCGTGCCGCCCAGATTTCTTTCTCAAAGCAGACTCCGTCTGTGTATTCCGTGGCGAGGAAGAGGCAGTGGGAGTCGACATATCCGTTGCACGCCGAGAGCTGACCGACAAGCTAGTCTGGACGTACGGCGACGTCCCGTACTTGTTCGGGTACGCTGCTGCCGGATACAATCTCAGCTTGTACGCCATCGTGCGTGGTATTGATGACACAGCACACACACAGCGAATGGGGACGTACGACCTGCAATATCTGAACGGACGGCTTGAGCTACTGCGCGCACTCTTGAACATTGGTCGTCTCTTCCACGGCATTGCCGAATTGTGTCCTGATATCGGACGCGGCGAATACCGAACACTGGTGAATCGAGCGAGTGGAATCGTGGTCGACCTTGAGCAGACGAAGGTTGTCAAGTGGCTTCCGAATAGCAACTTGCTGGACCATTTGACCTGCGTCTATGGGACGTTGGCCGCCAATGCAGTTCCAAACGTGGACCGAATGTGCAGCGTGCATCCTGACAGCAACGCGATTGTGTTGGAGCCTCGCGGAACTGAGTGGCAACCGTCGAGTTTGGATGAACTATTTTGCGCGCTTCGTGATGTTTTGGCGGCGCTCGTCAAGCTCCACGCCGCATCTTGGATGCATCGTGATATTCGATGGCCGAATGTCCTCAAGTGCAGGGACAACTCCGACAAGTGGTTCCTCATTGACTTTTGTGACGCAGCGACGTCTCCTCAGATAGTTCCAAATGGGCGGCATTTGTCGAAGGAGGCCCACGCTCCTGAGATCCACGACGCTGTCGAACATACCAGTGCAGTTGACATTTGGTCGGTTGGATACCTGATTACTTCGAGCTACATATATGAGTCATGGCAAGACGGCGGCCCGAGAGACGATTTCGTGAGGCACCTGATGCACAGCAATCCTGCTGAACGACTGACTGCTGCAACTGCTCTTGGAGAGTTGGAGAGACTCGAACAAGAATTCAAGGCGATAAAACAGGAAGCTGCGGCGAAGCCAAGGCGCAGCAGTCGCAAGAGAAGGAAGACTACGTGAACGGCTCATTTGCTTTCTCGCTAATTTAGCGCGCTAATCAATTCGTTGGTCCATTTAGTGTCCGTTGCTGCGTTGAGCAGCACTCTTGTGTCGTTCACCAATACAGCGCGGTTCATTCTATTTGTTGCGTTCACGTGTTGTTGTTATGTGTTGACTCGAGAACTTTGTACGATTGAGGGCCAGCAACATATTCATTACAGCATTTCCTGTGATCTAGGTCACTTGTCACGAAGCTAGCCGTACCATAGTGAGTACACGGTGTTTAAATTTGAAATGCGCTCAATTTCCTGCTCGGACACGTCCACGAACTCCACGTTACATCGTCCATCCTTTACTGTATTGTAAGCGGGTCTCACATTGAAGCACAATGGTGTGGTCATCGGAGGAATCGAATTTTTCCTGCATGGATACCAGTTTTGACGTCAAGTTGCGATGCACCGTGGAGATTAGTATGAACACTTTGCCGGCAGTCAATATAGCGATATTCTTGCCTTTTGTCCAATTGAGTTTTCACTTGCATTTGATTGTCAAAAAGATGAACATCTCGTTCGCGCTCCTCCTGACGGAATTAACATTCATGTACACTGTGAATCTAGATAATTGATCATATCGCCGTAAAGAGCACAATCCTGAATTAGAGTGTTCGCTTTGTCAAAGCATCGTCTCGCAGATTTTCATCTCGTGAGTCGTATATCAAGTATGATCTGTTCGAAGAATTCACCTTGCTAAGCTCCATCTACTTCTTCTCGGATAGTTCTCAGAGAATACGAATAGGGTCGACCACATTCGGGATCACATATCTCACTTTGGTTGTGTATCTCTGCTCGAACATGCAATGGGCCACTCCAATCAATGTGAATACGATTATTACGTCATATTGTCACCTGTTAGAGTCTGCTATTGGAGAACAGATCGTGTAAATGTGACCAAAGGGAAACAATATGCTCATTCGTGACAATTGTGATTCATGCAACCCCTCACAGTGCCGTAGCCACATCAGTCGACGAGGCAATTCCTGCGCCATCCACAGTCGTTTCATCCACGCTCCAATCCTCATTGCTGCAAGCTGGATGAGGACTATTTTTCACTCCTACGAATGCGCTGCACGCTGGCGTCCAGTTGTGGAGAGAGCTTGAATCCTTTGGGACAGAGTGAGCAGCCATGAACTTGTCCAGACGGCGGTGCAACGCATATCCACCCAATGCCAGGTCTGTAAAGTTGATCAGAGAGATGACACCAGTGATGTCAAGCGCGGCCCGTGTTCGCTCTTTTGAATATTCGACGAGGGTATTAAAGTCACTGATTGTCGTTATGTTGACGTCGGTGACCTCGCCGTTAGGGAACACTTGAGTCGCCACCTGCTCGAGGCAGTCCCACAGGAGCTGATAAATATTTGCGAGAGCATCCATCTCCCAATGCTGATTTGTATCGCGATGAATAACCCAATTTTTCATCTCGGCGAGTTCATCGGCTACAGGTGATGACGACAGCCGTATCTTGCCAATATCGCCGACGATTTAATCCGTTTCACTACTGAGTTCCCCGTGTCGATCCGCAAGCTTCTCAAGCTCGTCCACCACCGTCATGATCAGCGTACGATCGGTCGGTCCACTCTTACACATACGCTCGATCAGGATCCACGCCTCATCCGAGCAGTTTTGGGGTCGTGGAGGCAGGCGATGTCTCCGCGTCACGTTAAATTTGACCGCCGCATTCGGGAGGGCTTTACGACACGCTCGGGCCGGACGCCGTGCCCTTCATCGTCAACCACACGGAGCTGAGCATGCTCTTCTGCGGCCAGGACCACCAGTTTCACACCATCATGGACATCTATCTGAGTGCGGTGTTGAAGTGGCGCCAGATATGACCTTAGATAGGGACATGACGAAGGAAGCATGAGGGGACAAAGTGGGAGCGGTACCTGTATGAACCCATTTCTCGCAGCTGGCAGAGTGCTGCAAGATGTTGAAAGCGGCTCGCGATTTCACTCGACAACAGGAAGATCCCGCGACGACCCGTGGGCTAGATACCTGCTCAACACCATGCTCGGTCAAGATGAGCCACTCGATGTGCTCGGTGGCAATGGCGGCGTTGCACTCCATGACTTACAAACGGTCGTGCACTGTAGTGCCATGGCGTGCCTTGTAGAGTCCATCGGAGCGAATGATAGCAGCGCAAGCATGTCGACCACAGAAGCAGGCATGAGTGATCGAGTGAAGGAGATTAATTGCTGGCATGTGGTCATCATTCCCAACTACTGGTGATGCTCAAGGCGGTGTGGCACGTTACCAACCTCATGAAGGAGGTGCCATTGCACAGGATGATCCGAATGTTGGTTGGTTGGAGGTGGATTGAGTCAGCCTTCCGAGACCAATGTTACAGCCTGGACGCTCTTCAACTTGCCAAGTCATCCCAGCGCCTTGACTTGATTCCTCAGTGGGTATTGTAATCAAGCCAAGCATGTCTCTCTTTCTCTTTCTGGCAAGAACTTGAGATATCATGTCGCGGCTTTGTTCCTCGACCACCACTCACGTCGATTTTGAACCCAAACGGCACGAGCCGACGAATGTCTCCCTGCTCACATTTCCAAGTCTATCGTAATGGTGTGGGAGCTCGATGTAGCTGCTGCTAACCCGCCGGCGATTGCGCGCGTGACTCAGGAGCTGCTGGACGACCTGCGCTTCCGCTGTGGCGCTGCTGACGGCGGCTTCCTTGTCTTCCGCGCGGTCGTCGATCGCCTGCGCGTGCTGCTACTGGAGCTGCTGGCACGCGGAGACGCGGCGGATCTCGTCGACGGTGTCCGAGCCATAGCTCAGTTGCTACTCGCAGTCGGTCAGTCGCCGCTCGCGTCTGGTGCAGCTCATGATGGGAACACATTGGCGGCGCGAGCTGGTCTGGCGTTCCAACTGCACGAGCAGATCGAAGAGCTGATAGACGAACTGCTGGGCCAAGCGGACGACGTCGACGCGCGATCATGGGAGGCCGAGTGGCACCGCGACTGCGACGAGCAGCGTGTGGAGCACATGACTGCAATGCCAACGACATCGCTGGCGCCAGTGTGGAACCATTGGATGCGGAGACGGCGTTCGAGGCGCAGTCTGCTGGCTGCCTCTCACTCACCCCGTGGTAAGGAGTTCATTGCGCCGCGAGAACTCGAGTTTGTGCAGGATGTCGACGCTGGATCGGGACTCCAGCGCGGTCTGTGGCTGGACGCAGAGGTCGGGTTTGTGGTGGGCGATCCAAGCGTGGCAATCGACGACTTCCGCGGGCAAGCGCGCACATGGTTCCGACTGAATCACCCGAACTTGCTGCGCTTGTTTGGCGCGTGCGACGACGTCGCCGACGGCCGTCGATTGTTCGTGTGCGAGCGTGCCAGGCCGCTGGAAGTATCGGATCGCGGTGAACTGTGGCCGCGACTGCTGGAGATTGCGCGCGCACTCAAGTTCCTGCACAAGCGCGGAGTCGTCCGCGGCAACCTGCAGCGCGACCAGCTGCTTGTTGGCGATGACGGTGCCGCTCGATTGACTGTCGTCCCATGCCAGTCGCTCAAGTCAGAGGTCGTGCCACATGCTGCGCGTTGGCAGGCACCTGAGCTCCATGGCGACAGTTGCAAGCCATCGCCAGCCTCGGACGTCTATGCGTTCGGTGTTTGCATCATCGAGCTTGCAAGCGGTCGTGATCACTCCGATCTGCAGCGAGACCAGCAAACCGAGCTGCCAACAAACCGTCCGGCCATGCTCACGGGGAAGCAGTGGGAGCTTGTGAGATCCATGTGTCGTCAGGATCCATCGAAGCGGCCGGACATGGCAGCCGTCGTGCATCAGCTCGAGCACCTCACGGCCGGAAGCGATTGCTCCGTCGTGCCGAAGAAGATATCTCCTGAGTGCTCGATCGCTGAAGTACTCGACAATGTGCAAGAGCTCGCGGCGCAGTCGGCCGACGACATGGCAGCGTTTGCGGTGATGCGACTGCTGGATCTCCACGCACAGTTGCTGCGTCGTCAGGCAGCAATGAAGAAGCGGCGAGGCGGCGGCCATGTAATGCGCCGACTCGCATTCCTCGGTGTCTGCGGCATCTCTGGCTCGACCCGAAGCCTGGATGACGCTACAGCCGACAAACAACTGTCTACTGCGGTGCAGACCTTCCGTTCGATCTTGCTGTGGACTCACGCGTATCTGAAGGCTCTGGCGGAGGCGAGTGAGGAACTGCTGCTGCTGTGTGCGAGTCGTACAGAAGCCGCACAAGAATACTACGAACTCCACGTCAAGATGGACGTGTTGTGCGAGCAACACCCTCAACTCTTCAGAATCACCAAGAGCAATCGTGATCTGCACGATTGGAAGGCTGTGTGGGACCAGCAACGCAGACAGCAGACCGTGGTTGCTCGACAAGCGTTCGAATCGCTGAAGGCGGACGATATGACCAGAATCGCGTCGCTGGTGGAAACCTTTGTGCTCGACTCGACGCCTGAATGGTATACGCCACCGAGCGAGGTGCTCTTCGACGCGCGCAAGGCGTTCGGCAAAGGCGCGTTCGG
The DNA here is from genome assembly GCA_003413675.1 of Phytopythium vexans. Taxonomy (NCBI): domain Eukaryota; phylum Oomycota; class Peronosporomycetes; order Pythiales; family Pythiaceae; genus Phytopythium; species Phytopythium vexans. The sequence continues at coordinate 1,090,552 of QLOC01000012.1, read as the reverse complement.
CTCGGCGCACCTCGGCACGTGGCTCGACACACCGGTGGTGGTCAAAAATATGGAGGCAGTGGATGACAATGGCTCCGATTCTGGTGCTTTCCGACAGGAGGTGAGCATTTGGCACCGCCTCAACCACCCGCACGTCGTTCGGCTGTTCGGCGCGTGTCACCACGGCCGCCATCGCTTCTTCGTGTGCGAACACGCGCCTCACGGCCAGCTGGGCGAGTTCCTGCGTCGCGAGTATCCAGATGAGACCCAACGAAAAGCTGAAGCATGGCGAAAGCTGCACGAAGCCGCACTCGGGCTGCAGTACCTTCACGAACGTGGAGTGTTGCATCAGGATCTCAAGGGAGACAACATCCTCGTGGGCAGCGATGGCCGCGCCAAGCTCGCGGACTTTGGACTGAGCACCAACTTACTCCAGCGAAACTCGAGTGACGGCACACAGATCCGCGCCGGCGCTCCGCGATGGAAGGCACCAGAGGTACTGAGCGGCGACCCTCCTGCAATGGAGGCGGACATCTTCTCACTGGGAATGTGCGTTCTCGAAGCCGTGAGCGGCGAGTTCCCATGGGGTTCGAACCTGCCTGATGCGGCTGTGGCCTTCCACGTCAGACGCAACTTGCTGCCTCCTCGTCCTAAAGATGTCTTCTCCGCTGGAGAGTGGTGTCTCATCGAGGAAATGTGTCGCTCTGACCCTCGCGAGCGTCTGCCATTAGCTGTCGCGGTGCAGGCGCTCGGCGTCTTGGCGGCCAAGACAACTCTCTGTAATGTCTTCAAGAATGTACAGTAAACTTGCAAGCTATTGTATTCTGTTCCAGCGAGTGGAGATTTGCATGAGCCGAGATTCCAGGCAGTATTTGAACAGCTCTGGCATGGCTACAGAAGTCAGACATTTGGCTGACTCGTCGCATTGGATTGGCGGTAAATGCGAGGATATCAGATCTTCACGCCGTCCAATTGGCTTCAACCGGTTCGCATCATCGAGAGCAAAGCAATCCTCGATTTCGATCGTCGGCAGTTCCGCCGCTATCAAAGGACAACGCTTCCCACGAAAGAGCCAAGTTGCCGTGGCCAGCTGCTGACGCAACACCAGCCGCCGCAAAGAGCGAGACACCGGGTGGCTCTTGCGTCTTGCACCTCCACCTCGCCAGTCCAGAACTCGTTGCTCAACCAGCACGAGTCGAAGCACCAGCCGGCACGCGATCCTCCACATTTGGCGACTTGAAGAGACCCATATCAGACCCCCTACCTCATCGGACCAGTTGCAAGTGACGAGCAGCCAGTGTATCATGTGGGCGAGTCAGCTGATTCTGCCGCAAAGCACCTGCAGCATCGACCCAATTTCCGCCTCCATCTGCTGCGCCAGACGATGCCCAGGCTGCTGCTCCCGCTCTCAGGAGGATGCCGCACGGAAGATACCGCTGCTTGAGCAGGTGCGACTCAAACACGACGACTCAGCGCTACCACGACCTCTGAGAGCACCCAAATCCGATCGGGGATCCAGTCTCATTCTCGCATTTCCCGCCTCCCGTCTTCGCTCTCGTCTTCGCTCTCGCCTCCAGCTCCGACGACCATGGGCGGCAAGGCATTCCTGACCATGGAGGATTTCAAGATCGCCTTCAACCTCTTCTGCTGCGTCTACGGCGTGGGGACGCTCGGCATGCCGGGCAACTTCTCACGCGCCGGACCGGCGATCGCGATCGTGGCGCTCGTCTTCATGGCGTTCGCCAACGTCTACTCGTCCGTGTGCATCTCCAAGGTCATGCTGCTGGCGCCGCGGACTGTGCGAACCTACGGCGATCTGGGCGAGTGGTGCATGGGGAAGGCTGGCCGCTACCTCGTCGTGGTCTCGCAGATGGGGGTCTGTCTGCTCGTGCCCTGCGTCTTCCTCGTGCTCGGCGGCTCGCTGCTCGACGGACTCTATCCTGACGCGTTCGACCAGAAGATCTGGATCGTGTTCATGGCGCTCACAGTGCTGCCAGTGTGTCTGACGCCGACGCTCAAGGAAGGTGCTGGAGCGGCCTTCGCGGGCTGCATGGGAACCATCATCGCCGACTGCATCGGTGTGGCCGTCGTCATCCATGGCATGCGCGGCCACCCGAGCGTGCCGGCGCCGGCGCTCTCGTTCAAGCAGGTGGCCGGCGCGTTCGGCAACCTGTCGCTCGCCTACGGCGCCGGCATCGTCATCCCGGCGCTCCAGCGCCAGCACAGCGAGCCGACGCGCATGCCGCGGGTCGTGTTCGTGACCATGATGTTCGTCTCGGTGCTCTTCCTCACGCTCGCGTCCACGGGCTACTCGGCCATCGGATGCCAGATCAGCGGCAACCTGCTCTTCACCATCTACCCGGACCCGACCACGGGACTCACGGACCTCGGCTTCCACTCGAGCTGGGGAGCCGTCGTGCTCGCCTACCTTTTCATGCAGCTGCACGTGACGGTCGCCTTCGCGGTGATCGCCGCCCCAGCCTTCTACATCGCCGAGCGCATGGTGCTTGGCATGCACCAGAAGCAGCCCGAGGACGTCGAGGCCGGCGGCGTCTCCCACCGATACGACATGTCGGCCACACCTGTGCTCAAGAGCCGGCGCAGCTCCAAGCATTCGGTGGTGTCCATGGCCGACATTGACCACGAGGACGACGAGGAGGTCGAGGCTGCCGAGTACAAGGGAGCCAACGCTATCAGGTATGTTCTGCTGCGCACGGCCATCGTGGCGCTGCAGGCGCTAGCGTCCGTGCTGCTCAAGGATCACTTCTCGGACCTGAGCGACTTTGTCGGGTCGTCCGCCATCACCATGAGCTGCATCATTTTGCCGATCGTCTTCTACCTCAAGAAGTGCTGGACCAAGATCTCCATGTTTGAAAAGGCTCCCGCGCTTGTCGTCGTCGTCGTCTGCTTCGTGCTCGGCTGCTACGTGACATTCACGTCCGGCAAGGAGCTGTTCGCGCCTAGCGAGAGCGGCGTTGAGTACCCGTTCTGTCCCGAGGAGTTCCAGAACGAGGTCTACTACAACTACACTGCCGAGCACGGTCTGTAGCGGGCAGCTCTCGGGGTAGATCTGTAGGTAGCGCTGTCGTCTTGTAGTTGTGTTGATGTGTCGAAACGAATATACTTGCGTACTTTGCGAAGAGGAATGCAAACCACCAACTCGTGCGGATCGCCATCGATGCACTCCAGGACTCGAAGAGGAATACCGCCAAACACTTCGAACGATCTTGTTACGCGAATTCATCTAGGTTTTGAAGATCCATCCTCGCGAGCTCAGATTCCATCCACACAGGCAGGTAGATGTTCGACAGAATGGACAACGCCTTCAACAGCATGGCGAGGCAGCTTTTGTGGTGGAATGCAACCAGGAAAATGGACTTACTGACGCCAGGCGAACTCACCCCTCATGATGAGATGGCTGAAGTGTTTATCGATGCAGTGGCGCAGTTTCCCGGCGGTGGCCCGAGACGCCGTTATCTCTCTCCAATACTAACGCAACGAACGTATCCAATCGCCAATCCTCGGACAAGGTCGCCAGCGAGCAGAATGTGCCGCCGTTCTGCCGATCCATCTACCGGAGCTGAACCCTCGCATTAATCTAGGACAATGCTGCGTTCTCATTGGTCGAAACGTCACGATCTTGCTGGAAACCGGCGCTCGGTCGTTGCGCCAAGCGGCGTCCGGATCAAACAGCGCGAGCCGCCGCTTGCTGTCGGGATCATGCGGGTCGCGGCGCTCTTGCTGGCGCTGGTCGCGGCCACCTCTGCCGTCGCCGCCGCGCCGGTGCGGATCGCGTTGTCGCGACGGTCGTCGGAGCCTCGGCCGGCGATAGCGCGAGCGCTGCGAGAGACTGCTGCCGGAGCCAACCAGAGCATGGAGGAGGCGGCCGCGTTCCCGAGCGGCAAACGCGTGGCGCTCAAGAACTACGGCAACGTACAGTACATCGGCAAGATCGCGTTCGGGAACCCGCCGCAGTCCATGGACGTGGTCTTCGACACCGGCTCGAGCGACACGTGGATCCCGAGCGTCGACTGCCAGTCGTGCGGCTCGCACAACCAGTTCGAGTACACCAAGTCGTCCACGTTTCTCGACACACAGGAGCGCTTCTACGACTCGGTAAGGATCCGCAAAGTCTCCATACTGACTGAAGCCAAAAGCGCTGACTGACTTGTTGCTGCTGGTTGCAGTATGGCAGCGGCTCCGTGTCGGGAACGATCGCCGTCGACACGGTGACGGTGGGAGGCTACAAAGTGGACAGCGTCAAGTTCGGCGTCATCTCGGAGGAGACCGAGAAGCTGCAGGTGTTCATCGCCGACGGCATCTTCGGGCTCGCGTTCGAAGGGCTGGCGCACATCTCTAGACCGACGCTGTTCACATCGCTCGCAAGACAGAACCCCGAGGTGGACAACATGTTCGCCTTCTTCCTCACGCCCGAGGCCTACCGGTCGGGATCCGAGCTGCACGTCGGTGGCTACGACCTGTCAGTCGTTGGCAAGAACGCGTCCTTCCACTACACGCCGATCGTCAAGCTGCCCGAGTTCGACTCGTACATGTACTGGACCATCAAGGTGAACCACTTTGGCGCTGCCAACGCGAGCAACCTGTGCGCGCCGTTCTGCTACGCGATCGTCGACACGGGCACATCGCTCATCAGCGTGCCGGAGGGCCAGTACGCCGACGTGATGACGCAGATCAGCGCCGGACTCAACTGCAACGACGTCGACTGCGAGGACGTGGCGCTCGACGACTTCCCCGTGCTGCAGTTCGGCATGGAGCCCGACAACGTCTTTCTGCTGCAGCCCGCCGACTACGTGCTGTGCTACGGCTGGGGCCAGTGCACGATCCAGTTCCAGTCGACGACCGACGAGTGGTGGATCCTCGGCGACGTGTTCATCAAGACGTACTACACGCTGTTCGACGCCGCCAACATGCGCATCGGGTTCGCGTGCGAGGGCGACGTGTGTCAGGGCGGCAAGGGCGACATCTACGGCGGCGAGGACGACGGCGGCGCGTTCCATGCCTGGGAGAACGCCTTCCTCATCGGCTCGTGCTTCGCCGCCGCCTGCATGTTCCTCTTCGTCTTCTTCCTCAACCAGCAGGACGAGCACGGCATGCACGACGAGGCGTTCCTGGGCGGCATCGTGGACCGCGGCTCCGGACCCAACACCCCGCGCGGGTTCCAGAGCAACGACCCGAAGATGCCGCTGCTGCACGGCGACGGCAGCGAGTACCCGTACGCGACGGCCCACCGCGTGACGGCCACGGCGCCGAGAGTGTCGTCGTACGAGGAGGCGCGGCGCAGCTACACGGCGCTCCCGCCGTCCGGTCGAGACAGCGGCGGCAGCGACCTCAGCGACAGCGACAGCGTGGCCGCCGTGTAGGCTAGAGAGTATCTAAACGTGCAACTTCAACGAGGTCAAGTTGCATTTGGCATTTCGTGGGGATTGTGTAGCTGATACGGTACCCAAAAAGTAGGTTCCATAACGGCTAGGAAGTTGCCTTGCGGTGATGCGCCTGCTTGCATTGGCCATGCGTAAACGACGGTGCAAAACTTGCTCGAATGTGTCAGCAGGTCAAAGGGGTCGGGCTGCAGTAAAATATCATCGATGGGAGGATTGGAGATGCTGTCTTCGCAGTGAGTGCATAGCCGACATCGCGATTATATTCGGAGCAGCACAGCATTCACGCAAGGTATTGTAAAATCAAAGGTTATGTGATTACGTCAGTCACAATCGCTATTTAAACATGTCACATCTAGTTTTGATGCCACAAGTTTCACAATAATATAAAGTATACGGCGCAGCAACTGGAATTTCTGTGGTGGGTGTGTTTCTTGAGCCACAGTGCTCGCCGCCCCCCTCTCCCTCGCCCTGCTCTGGCGTTAGACACCACAAATCGTAAACAGGCGGTCGGGTCGCGTACTGCTTTACGCGATTCCCATCTCGAACAGTCATGTCGCTTCCGCAGTGTTCGCGTTGCGACCACCTTGAGCTTTCCGATTCGAGTTCCCGTAACTCAGTGCCCTGACTCGCCGTTTTCCAACTGGTGACGGCGTGTCGCGTTCCATGCTCGTACTTAGCCGCGCACGCCCTCCCCCTTCCGGCACGGCGGCCGACTCCCCCCGCTTTTTTCCATGCAGTCGCGTGCCTTCGCCCTGTCGAGTCAAGGAACCGCCCGTCCAGCACGGGTGTAAGCGCGGCGGGCTCCAGGCAGAGAGGGAGGGCTCTGCACAGTTGATCTATAGGTCGCCGCTGAGCAGCACAGCCGAGCGCTCTCGACGACGAGGAACAGACCGACCGCGATGGAGGGGCGACCGCGGCTGGCGCTGTCGCTGGCGCTGGCGGCCGCGGCGTTGCCCGGCGTGAAGGCCGACTCGGGCTCGCTGCCGACATGGCTCGCCTACGTGACGGGCGGACTGCTGGTGATCATCATCGTCTACTACTGCTGCCGGCGCGCGCGCTTCGACGAGAACCTGCAGCAGCCGCTGCTTGGCGGGTGCGGGCTTATAGTAATGGCGGGGAAGGTGGGGCGACGGGCTAATGGCGATGGTAAATGGACTGCAGGCAATACACGGAGGACGGCCAGCCGATGACGCGGCAGGACGTGCAGGACTCGAACGACGAGGTGAGCAGCCAGTGGAAGTGCGAGGTGTGCGACTTCCACAACAAGGAGTCGTCCAAGACGTGCGTGCTGTGCGGCACGGAGCGCGGCTTCTCGCTCGGGCTCGTGTCGCCGGCTGTGAACCGTCAGGCGAGCCAGGTGGCCGTGAACGGCGCGGCTGTCGCGAAGGAGCGCTCGTTCAACCGCACGCGGTCGTTCGCTATCCGCCGCCTCAACATGCTGAACGCACGGCAGCGCGGCGCGCGGAACCGCATGGACTGGGTTCGCAAGGTCGGTATCGACGGCAAGCGTTACTGGGCGCGGCGCGAGCTTCCGTTCCCGCTCGGCAACGCGAAGCCCGAGGGTGGTGTGAACTCGACTGCTTCGACCACGTCGTCGAACGAGCAGACTGAGAACGGCAACAACCAGGTCCGCATCGACATTCCCGCGACGGACGCTGATATGATCTCCCCGAAGCCGAAGGCGTCGGCCCCGACTGCGACGGCCCGGTGGACGACAAGGAGCTGGTTCACCAGCAGTCGCTCGCGTTTGTGTCGCAGCTGGCGCAGACCCCGCGCCACCCTGAAGGCCGCATGACGTTCAAGGAGTACCGCGAGGTGGACGCGCGCGTGGCATCGCGAGGGTACGAGATCTCGGAGCAGGACCTGGAGATTCTGGAGCAGGTGGCGGCGCTGCCGTTCAAGGACAAGTACGCTTGGTTCCTGGAGCAGACGTCGGCGCTGATCAAGCCGTGGGAGGACGGACACTTGAAGATGCGTGTGCACCGCGAGAACATTCTGGTCGAGTCGATGGAGCAGCTTTTGGGCGTGCAGATGGAGCACATCCACATGCCACTCCGCATTGAGTTCATTGGCGAAGTGGCGATCGACGCTGGTGGTCTCGAGCGCGAGTGGTTCGCGCTGGTGACGGAGCGCCTGTTTGACGAGACGATTGGTCTCTTCCAGTGCGCTCACGTGGACTCTCTCGCGTATGTGATCAACCCGAACTCGGTGGAGGCGTCGGCCGACCACCTGCTGTACTTCCGTGGCGCTGGTCGTCTGTTGGGCCGCGCATTGCTCGAGGGCCAACTGATGCGTGCGCACTTGGCGCTTCCCGTGCTGAAGCACTTGTTGGGTGTCCCGATCTCGTTCAGTGACTTGGAGTTCTACGACCAGGAGGTGTACAACTCGCTCAAGTGGATCAAGGAGAACGACGGTGTGGATGCTCTGGGACTGGACTTTAGTGTGACGAACCGCAAGCTGAGTGGCGAGATCGAGGTGATTGACCTGAAGGAGAACGGCCGCAACATTGAACTCACGGACGAGAACAAGCACGAGTACATTTACTTGCGGCTGCGCTACATCATGCTGGATTCGTTTGCGGAGCAGCTGCAGCACCTGATGGCCGGCGTGTTTGAGGTGATCCCGCAGGAGCTGATCCTGGTGTTTGACTACCAAGAGCTGGAGCTGGTGCTGTGTGGCGTTCCGGCGATTGATGTCGACGATTGGAAGGCGCACACGCAAGTATCGGACGAGCTGCCGGAGGAAGTGCTCGAATGGTTCTGGGAGATAGTGGAGGCATTCAGCGACGAGGAGCGCGCTCGCTTGCTCCAGTTCACGACCGGCTCGTCGCGTGTGCCGGTGCAGGGGTTCAAGGCGCTGACGAGTTACGATGGTCGCATTTGCCACTTCACGCTCAAGGCGGTGCCGTACCCTGAGAACGCCTACCCTCGCGCACACACGTGCTTCAACCGCATCGACCTTCCCGTGTACAAATCCAAGAAGGAGCTGGAAGACGTGATGTCGCTGGTCATAAATATGGAGGTGACCGGCTTCACCGACGAGTAAAATGTTATTTTGTATATTCACCGGCGACCAGTTCCTCCGAGCGTCTCGACGTCTCGGCGATTGCTGATCGCGCCAGCGGGTAGGCGACTGGATCGGCGATGTCTCGTGGGGAGGTTGGAGTGGATATCGGATCTCGAGCGTCGTGGCGGATGATCGTGGACTGGGGCAAGTGGAGGGGTCTTCATCGAGTGGGATCAGTTCGTTCGAGTTCAAGAGGGGAAGCCATGTCGAGTGTGAGGTCTGTGAGGCCACGAGCATCGCTGGTGGCAGTCGATGCAGCTCGTGTGTGTCGATGTGATCGACGAGAGGAGGAGGAAAGCAAGAGGGGTCGAAAAAAAGGAGGAGGAGGAAAGAGGAGAAACAGGAAATAAAAACGCTATTTTCGATTTTCATTTTGGCAATTTTGAGTAAATCGTCAATTGTGAAAATGCATTTTGTCGTAATCGATATTTTCAGATCCGGCTCGTGGCTCGGCTTGGCACGAGGCTCGTGGCTCGGCTTGGCTCGTCTGGGTTCGGTTCGCGTGTCGCCAACTTGCGCATCAACATTCAGAGACCTTTGTTGGGACGAGTACGGTATGTGTGCTCGGGGGGAAAGAGAACTCGGCCCGACTTCAAAGCCAAAAGGAAACCCGGATCGTGTGTCCGACCGAGGCGAAGCGAGCGAGCGATGGCGAACTACAAGCCGGCCGTGGTGATCGACAATGGCACCGGGTAGGTCTCTCGCTGTCGGCGCGCCTTCTGTTCGCGTGGCGGCCTCTGTATCTTCCTATGCATCGAGCGAGGAGCGAGAGACTGAGTGTAGCTTGTGCTTGTCACGCGATCTCACAGGTACACCAAGATGGGGTACGCCGGCAACGCCGAGCCGAGCTACATCATCCCGTCCACGATCGCGGTAGGAGGGGGCGACTCGAGCACGGTGCGCTCGCGCCAGGGCATCGACGACCTCGACTTTTACATCGGCAATGAGGTGGGGACTGCCGTCATCCTCGCTGTGGACTTCAACTGGGTGACGGAGTGTTTCGGTTCGTGTTGTGCTGTATCCGCAGGCGCTGGACCACGCGTCGACGCACCAGGTGAACTACCCTATCAGCCAGGGCATCATCCAGAACTGGGACAACATGGAGAAGATGTGGCAGCGCTGCCTGTTCCAGCACATGCGGTGCGAGCCCGAGGAGCACTACGTGATGCTGACCGAGCCGCCGCTCAACCCGCCTGAGAACCGCGAGGCGACGGCCGAGATCATGTTCGAGACGTTCAACGTTCCGGGACTGTACATCGCCGTGCAGGCTGTTCTGGCGCTGTACGCGTCGTGGCCCAAGATCCGCGACCCGAACCAGCGCTCGCTGACCGGCACGGTCATTGACTCGGGCGACGGTGTGACCCACGTGATCCCTGTGGCCGACGGCTACGTGATCGGCACCTGCATCCGCCACATCCCGCTGGCAGGCCGCGACGTGACGCACTTCATCCAGAAGATGCTGCGCGACCGCGGCGAGCAGGTTCCGCCGGAGGAATCGCTGGATGTCGCCAAGCGTGTCAAGGAGATGCACTCGTACGTGTGCTCGGACATTGCGAAGGAGTTCAAGAAGTACGACTCGAAGCCGGACAAGTACTTCCTCAAGTACTCGGATCTTCACCCGCGCACCAAGCAGCCGTGGGAGATCGACGTCGGCTACGAGCGCTTCCTGGCGCCGGAGATCTTCTTCAACCCCGAGATCTTCTCGACCGACTTCACCACGCCGCTGCCTGCTGTCGTGGACCAGGCCATCCTCAAGTGTCCCATTGACACGCGACGCGGGCTGTACAAGAACATTGTGCTGTCCGGAGGCAGCACTATGTTCAAGGACTTTGGTCGCCGTCTGCAGCGCGACATCAAGCGGCTCGTGGACGACCGACAACAGGCGAACCTGGCGCTGCATTCCAAGTTCTCGAAGGCCCACGCTGAGGAACTGGACGTGAACGTCATTTCGCACCGCATGCAGCGCTTCGCTGTGTGGTTCGGCGGCAGCATGGTCGCGTCCACTCCCGACTTCTACCGCGTGTGCCACACCAAGGCTCAGTACGAGGAGGAGGGTCCGCGCATCGCTCGCCACAACCCCGTGTTCAACGCGACGCTGTAGATGGAAGGCGCCGGGCGATGATCGGACAAGAGACGCTGTGGACAGCACAAGGGAATGGACACTGAGTACAGTCAATCGCAGCGTGGCGCAAGAGCAGTAGACATGGATCGAGTTGAGAGAGGCGGCCGGAGCAACGAAATGAGAATGTCAGACCCATCTCGCGCAGTTTTGGACGCGGTCTCGTTGTTTGAGCGCCGCCTCGCTGTCTGTTTCTAGGCGTACGCGCGTCAGTAGCGCTGTCAGCTCCTTGTCCAGCTTACCGTCGAACTGCATTGACACATAACACACCTGACGCTCGTGTCAAAACTGTCGATCTCATAACATTCGTCACCTGACACAGTGACGACAAGAGCCAGGTGCAGACAATGCTAAGTGTCCACCCGTGATCCAGACGTCGTCAGTGCCATTGGCTGCCAGATCCGGTCGTGCTTTAACCAACACAAATGTGGCACCAAGGGGGGCGAATGGCATTGGCGCGGCTGAGATGGCTGACAAGGAAATGTTTCACGTCATCAAGGAGCATGTTCCACAAAACCTGGACGAAACAAGCACTTCGGTTTACCTTGGACTGATCCTGCGCAGGAGTTTACAATAATGAGCTACCATATCGCTTTTGGGTTGCGCTCGCTGAGCTTGAAACGACACGACACAATTCTCAACGCACATATCTACAAGGCATTCTTGACTCCATGTATTATCCTTGTTGCTCATTTTGATGCCGCAGCTCGCTAGAGAGCAGCCGTCGAGCTATATTATTTATACGACCATCGAGGCGGCCTCCTCCTTGCCGTCCGACTTGCTCAGCTTGGCATCCAGCTTGACGAGCATGTCCTCGACCATCGAGTCCAGGTCGAAGCCGTGCTGCCAGTGCCAGTCCCTCCGCGCGATCGAGTCGTCGATCGAGCGCGGCCACGTCTCGGCGATCTTCTGGCGGAAGTCCGGCGCGTACGACATCTCGAAGCTCGGGATGATCCGCTGGATGGACGCAGCGATCTCGGCGGGAGTGAACGACACGGCCGTCACATTGTACACGCGCTGCGAGAGCAGGTGATCCGGCGCCTCGAGCAGATCCACGGTCGCCTTGAGGCAGTCGGGCATGTACATCATCGGCAGCCGCGCGTCCGGCTCGAGGAAGCAGCTGTACTTGCCGTGCTTGAGCGCGTCGTAGAAGATCTCGACGGCGTAGTCGGTGGTGCCGCCGCCCGGCAGCGCCTCGTTCGAGATGATGCCAGGGTACCGCACCGAGCGGAAGTCGACGCCGAACTTGTCGTGGTAGTACTCGCCCAGCAGCTCGAGGTGCACCTTGGTGATGCCGTAACTGCAGTCGCAAACAATCTCAGGTCAGTCAGGCAGATATATCAAGGTGGAACCCAGCATCAAGGCGTATCGTACATGGTGGTCGGACGCATGATGACCTCGTCGGGCGTGCCGTCCTGCGGAGTGGACGGGCCGAACACCGCGATCGTCGAGGGGGCGAAGACGCTCAGGTTGTGCTGGTGCGCGAGGTCGAGCACGTTCTGCAGGCCGCGCGTGTTGACGTCGAGCGCCAGCTGCGGGTTCTTCTCGCCCACCGCCGACAGCAGCGACGCCATGTGCAGCACCGTGTCGACGCCGTTCTCGAGCACGATCCGGGCGAGCGCGTCCTTGTCGCGCACGTCGCAGTACGCGAACGGGCCGCGCTCCTTGCGGCCGGGCGTGGCGCGGATGTCCGAGTTGACGATCGCGTCCTGGCCGAAGAGCTCGCGCAGGTACGGCACGAGCTCCATGCCGATCTGGCCCGTGCCGCCCGTGACGAGGATGCGGCGCGGCGCGCGGCCCGTCCGCGTCGACTTCTCGCGCGTGGCGGCCGGCGTCGAGGCGGCAGGCGTCGAGGCGGACGTGGCCAGCGAGCGGCGAAGCACCGAGCGCGGGGTCTTGCGCAGTAGATTCAGCGTCGACGGGAGCATCTTGAATGTGAAATGTGGGGGACGGTTGACGGGATGGACGCGAATGGGAAACTGGCGTTGGCCACTCAAACTGCCGGCGAACGGGATCGGAGCAGGCAGGAGGCGGTCATGCAGGACTTGCAGCGCGGGCGGAGAAAGGCTCGCCACGCGAAGAGGCAGGCAGCTCCTCTCCAATCAGAGCAGCGGTCCCGAAGGTACAGTGCCGATTACGACGACCCCAAGCAGCGAATGAGCGACTCGCAATCTCAAAGCAGGGTGCAACACATGGCGAAGTGCAGGTCGCAGTCTGATTGTATCACCTTGTTGTGCGGGTGGAAGCTGCAGTCTCACCTTGTTCTGCACTTGAGGCTGCTATGACTGCAACCCGCATCCGCCACGAGAAAATGCGATGAGCAAGCACGTGGCGCTGGGGCGATGAGGCCGCCAGACCACTCACTTGGTTTCACTATAGTGAGGGGATGTCACTTGCCGTCACGCCGCGAGATTAGACGAGTCGAAGAGCGTTGCCAGCCGGATGGGTCCCCCCGCTGCCGCCCCATCCACCCGCGACCCATAACCAAAGCAAATCCGACCAGATGCAGTCGATCACTGGGAGCCGCGTGTCGGGGAATGCAACTTGCCGGACGCGCGAGGTTCAAGTTGAACCGGCCGTTCGTATTCATGCATGGGATAGCGGCGTGTTTCGCCATTGCGTCCGGCTCCAAGCTGAACAGTGTTCGACGGCGCGGTGGCACGGGAATGGCGGAGGCAGGGCAAAGAGTCCGGTGGGCTTGCGCGGGATTAATGGTGGCGCCTTCCATGCGACCACGGCGAGAGCGCGTGCTTGCAGCGAGGTCGTTCCCAGCGAACTGGTTTTTTTTTTATTGTTTTCTCCTTTTTACTTTTTCTGGGGTATCTGTCCGACGCGCTACCATTTCGTCGTCTCACATGCACTCGTATGCAGTGGCATCAGAGTGCCTTCACGCCCATTGCCAATGGATGTCGCGGCCGGAATTTGTTCTGTGACATTCCAGCCGACAGGGTCGATTTGACGGGGACTAGCGAGATCTGCTCGGAGCTAGTTCCATGTCCACGTAGAGCTGTTGCAGCTGCGCGCTCATGGCCTCAATCTCCGGCGACTCACCTTCGGCAGCCAGCTTCCGTTGACAGTTCTTCATCGACTTGCCCATCGCGCGCGTGATTCGGCGGGTGACGTCGCGATCGAGTCGTTCACCTTGGCGACGCTCGTCCAGGAGGTACATGGTGAATGATCTGCCGTTGAGGTGGCCAGTGACCAAGTCGTCTTGGAACTTGAAAACGGCTTGACCCTTGATGCGGTTGGTGGCCGTGCGCGTGAGAGCAAGGTTATCCAGCTCGTGGACGACGCTATCGTTGAGAACTGGGACCACTATGTCCACGTGGTCAAGTGGGAGCTGATTGAGAGTGTGCCCGAAGCTCTGCTTCTCGAAAATGTGGTCCAGCTCGTGCGACCTTGTTGTCGTCTGGCCAAGCTGTTCGTCGTTGAACGGGTCGCGACCCTCGTACTGAATGACAACTGGACCTTCCATCTCAGCGCGGAGATTTCGCCTGTCGAGAAGCTCGATGTTGAAGTGCTGAAGCGCTGGATCGTGGGCTGAGCAGCAGTAGTCGTACCCCGGCTTGGCGTTTTTCTTGCATCGCTTGGTCTCGTTCGTTCGGAGAAGAAACCCCTTGCATCGAGCCGGATCGTGATCTCTGCAGAAGCCCTCTGCATTCACACCGACCTGCTGGCAGCGCCGTCCGGTATCTGGATCGGTCGCCTCACATTGCGTGGTCTGCCTCCCTTGCCAGGTATGGCGATTGCAATAGCCATCAGCGTTGACTCCTTTAAAATTCCCGCACTGCGTCACACCGTCTTTGTTCTTTCCCTTGCACTGCACCATCTTGAGGGAGACCTGTGCAGATGGAAGCAACTCCGAAAATGAGAGACACTGACAGCTTGTTCCGGAGAAAACGCTCAGTATGACATTGATCGGTGGCATTGGAAATGTACCCATGGGGCATACGCAAAGGCCATCAACTGCGCTGTATTCTTCACCCAGGTCAAGGAGAACTCAAGGAGAGCATGGCTACAAATGTGTTGCAGCTCCTGCGAAATGGAGGGAGCTTGTTGCGAAATGCAAGAATGTAGCCATGGGGCACACAATGACCTTAAACTACGCTGTATTCTTCACCCAGGCAAGGAAAACTCATGGCTACAATTGTGTTGCAGCTGCGTCCACCTTCTGCGAAATGAAGAGAACGTGTTGAGAAATGCCAAGAAAGTAGCCATGGGGCAGTTCACTTGAAGTTGAACTGACAGCAGATTTAGAAACCATTTCTAATATATTTCTAAACGCATTTTCATTCGCATTTCTCTCAAAATCATGTCCTGCCGTGGTGTCACCAAGAGCGGCGAACCGTGCTCGATCGAGTGGGGGCTCGACTCAAACGGCTACTGCAAGTTCCACGCGCCGACAGCCAGTCAGTGCCTCGGCATCGCGCGGACCACCGGCCAGCGCTGCCGGGTCAAGTGGGACCTTGATCTCCACGGATTCTGTCCTCATCACCGCGATCAAGGTCCAGGATCTGCCACTCCAGTGCCAGGCGCGTGCCGCGGCCTCACCAAGCGCGGTTCGCCATGTTGCGTCACGTGGGGACTCGACGATCAAGGCTTTTGCAAATACCACGCTCCGCATCCAAGCCAGTGTCGAGGTCTCGCGCGATCGAGTGGTCGTCGGTGCCAAGTGAAATGGGACTTGGACGAACAAGGATACTGTCGCTTCCACCGTCGAGTGGACCCGATCTCGACTCGCCAGTGTGTGGCAGTCACATCAACCACGGGTCGTCGCTGTCTGCAGACCGTCGGGATCGACGCGGACGGGTTCTGTACTGCTCATCGCCTCGTCAACGAGTCCGAACGGCTGTGCCAAGGCATGCTCCTCGGATCGACAACTCGATGCATCAACAACGCCAAAGAGGGGTACGAATACTGCTGCGCAGCTCATGACCCGGCCTTCGCAGCTTCGTACATCGCTCCCAGTCTGTTTGGCGACTCGAGACTGCGCGACAGCGTCGAGGGTCAGATCGTCAAGAAGTTCAAGAGCAGAGATCTGTACCACGGCGACAAACTCGAGCTCAACACGGTGGGAGCGGTCGAGCTGGATCACATTGTCGAGAAGCAGTGTTTCTCGTTCGCGTTTCAGCAGATCGAGTTCCGCGATGGCCGCGACGAGGCGCTAGACTTGGCGGCGATGATGCGCGAGGAAGTGGTGAACGAGCTGCCCAACCTGTGCTTGACGCGCGCGACGACCAACAAGATCAAGGGAGCGGCCGTCTGGAAGTTCCTCGACGATACGCTGACGGGTCACCGCACCTGGAAGGCGTTCACGGACTACATGCTGAAGGAGAAGCGCGACGACATCCACCTCAAGCGCGCTGTGACCCGAACAATTCGAGAGGAGATGGGGTCGGCTCTTCGAAAGTGCCAGCGCAAACTGGCCGACGAAGGTGAGACGCCGGCGCTGGAAGCGATCAGCGACCAACTGCAGCGACTGTATGTAGACATGGAGCTCCGAATGCCACGCAATGACAGGACCAAGCCAAAGGCAGCTGCAATTTCGACAACGGATGACGACGACTACGTATTGGTCGACGCGGTGGAGTCGCGGACTGTGGCGAATGATGCTGTGCAGTCTCCTCGCGAGCCACCGCTGCAGTCAGCACTGAATGTCGAAGCCGAGTTGTTCGTCCCGAAGATCATCGAGTCAACAATAGTATTTGCGAAAGAGGAGGACACCGCTGCTGCCGCGGACAACTGATAGGCGCTGTTATAAACTCGGTTCTCTGTATTGACCCAGAATGAAATTGGCAGTGATTTAAATGAGACCATACTCCCCATCTGTGAGTTTTGAAGCTCCGCACCACCATGCAGCGGATACAGATAGATATCAGGATGGGTCGGCGCGAATCGGACAC
The DNA here is from genome assembly GCA_003413675.1 of Phytopythium vexans. Classification (NCBI taxonomy): domain Eukaryota; phylum Oomycota; class Peronosporomycetes; order Pythiales; family Pythiaceae; genus Phytopythium; species Phytopythium vexans. Next base: position 1,074,083 of record QLOC01000012.1, on the reverse strand, counting down.
GGGAGACCGCGATCGCGTGACGGCGCAGCGCAGGATGGACACGTAGGATCGGTGAGGAACATCCCAGTCAGCGCCTTTTCGGGATCCCACGGTCGCTGACTCCGAGATCGCATGGCGCTGACACCGTTCCAGCAGTCGACCAGAGCCGCCACGACGATCTGGCGACCGATTACTCTCGACCGACGAAGGCTTGTGACTGCACCGACCACATAGCTCAACTCGAGCTCCAGTTTGGCCAGGACGTCTGGACGGGTCATCTGTGCTGTTCGGTAAGGTCATGCTGCTTCGGCTGCAGTATGCGGAGCGAGAGCTGGTATTGTGGAGTCCGGAGCAACCAGCAGACGCATCGGATTTGCGCCGTTTAGTCAACCAGAACCGGCGCCGTCAGCCATTACTCCACGTCTGACACGGGCGATCTTACGATTTGAGCTGTCCAGAAACGAACCACTGATCCGTGTCGCTTAACGCCGCGAGATCACGCTCCTACAGTGCGATACGGTGCCGCTAGTGCCGCCGATGCGCTCTCTCATCCCAGCAAAGCAGTCGATGCCCACTCTCCGATTTCCCTCTTCCTCCGCGGAGCAGGACTCTCCTTACTGCCCTCGACTGCCATGTCGTCGGCTTTACCAACAACAGCAGCAGCCGACAAGCCCGCCACGACCAAGCCGTGGCTCACCAGAGTTCTTGCCGTTGCGGTTGCGTCTGTCGCCGCCACGGGTACCGCGCTGGGACTCTACGGCTTCCATGCCGACACCTTCCACCACTCCAACGCGCTGATCCTCCGACAACTCGCTGGTGCCACGAATGGCATCCACCTCTCGCTGTCCGAGAAGAAGACTTCGGGTGGCACGACATATGAAGGCTACTTGTTTCCTCGCACGACCGAGTCGGGCGACCTCACCTTCGACGGTCGCATCTCGTACATCTATCGCGGCAGCGAGTTCAACTTCACGCTACTGGACGATCGCGGGTACATGACCGTCGCGGACGAGGCTACCGGCTCGCTCATGGTGTCGCGGTGCATGACTGCTGGTGAGTTGCCGCCAGTCTCGACATTCACGTCCGCTCTGCTAGACGCGCGCGTAGTAGACGATTCGAGCGCCAACTTTGGCATTTCGTGCCCAGACGGAAAGCTGGTGGAGATTGAATTCGCCGGCGAGCCCTTCGTCTTCTGCTCGAGCGCGTCGAGCAATGTGAGCTCGATCCACGGCGCCGACATTGAGGCAGCGATCGAGTTCCTCGAAGAGAGCTCGACTGCTGCGCCGTCGCTGAGCTCGCTGGTGCCTTCAAGCCTGAATATCTCGACCTGCGAGCTGGTGGACAAGACTACGTCATCGGAAACGTCGTTGACATCGACTGCTCGAAGATTCCTGACCAACACTGTCCAGCGAGCCGAGGATACGGTTCGAGTCGTCACGGGTGAGCCTCGACGCAGTCTGACGGCCCAAGCTGACTCATGCGGCTGCACCAGCAAGAAAGTCTGCGTGTTTGTACATGGCTTCGGCCGATCCAGCGGCGCCACAACCACTTCGGACGAGGACTACTGGGGCGACATCCACGAGGACGCGACATGCTGCTCCGCCACGTACTTTCTCCACCTGGACACCACCAACCTGGCCTGGTACGACGACTCCCTCACTTCTGCCTTCTGCTCGGCGGCGCTCTCGCTCTCGGGAGGCTCGAGCGCGCAGAGCATCGCCAATGTGGCGGTCGTGGCCCACTCGATGGGAAACCTGATCGTGGCCTCTGCGTTCCAGAAGGGCACGTGCGCTCTCGCGTCAACATCCAAGTGGATCGCGCTGTCCCCGCCCATGTACGGGAGCCAGACAGTCACCAAGCTGCTCACCAAGTGGTCGTCCATCTCGTCGTCGATCCAGAACTGGATCTGCACCGACAACGAGTCCTCCCTCGACGACGCGCTGTACCAAATGTTCGCGAGTCTAGGGCTCTGCGGCACTCGCGCATCCATCTCGTCGCTGCCGTACGTGAGCTCGAGCAAGTCGACAACGGACCTCAATACCAAGTTCACGCAGGCGGTGGCCGTGTATGTCGCCAAGGTGACGAATGTCATGTGCGGCATCAACTCGTACGGCATCACATCGACCGACTCGGCCAAGATGCTGCTCGTGGATGAGTTCTCGGACCACGCGAGCGACGACAACGACGGCGTCGTCGAGTACTCGAGCTGCCGCGGCGGGCTGAGCGCTGACCAGTTCGACGGCGACTGGGACGACGGCGGCGGTTTCTACCGCGCCAACATCAACCACCGCGACACGACCTTCCGCCACGGCAACGCCGTGCTCGGCGACTCTCGCAAGCCTGTCAAGTGGTTCAACTGCCAGTTCAATTGAGAAGTTTATAGACTTGTATTCTTTGTTCTACTTCAAACTGCTGTGAACACGGTGGCAGGAGAGCTCATTCGAGTCGGATCCTTGTCTAGCGAGACGTCTTCAGTGTCGACGGTGTGTTGACTGGGTCGATAGATCAGGTATAATCCGATCTGCACGGCGCTGAGACCTGTGGCGATGGCGTTGGGCGTGAGCACGAACATGTCGTGATCGACCGCGCCGAAGACCACCCAGAGTGCGCAGTTGACGAACGACATGGCGCTGAAGGCGATGGGCAGTGCCGCCGCCGACTTGGTGCGGACGACCGACACCATGACCTCGAGCGGCGAGCCGTACATGCAGATGTTGATGGCGACGGCGACAAAGCCCATGACTTTTTCGATGTGGTGGTGGGTTTCATTCGTCACACCGCTAGTCGCGAGGATCACATACGTAGTCATGATTGCCAGACCAATGGTGGCAATCGCGGCGAGTTTGAAGATGTACCCTCGGTCGGAGCTGAAGCGGTAGTAGATGCAGATGAATACGAGGTTGGCGGCTTCGCCGATTACGCACTGCGCGAAGAGCGGGAAGAAGTTGCCCACCAGATAGCCGTACATGGCCCTAATTGCCACGCTTGGGTCAGGTTGACCTCGTTTCGATATAGCAAGTCGATAAATGGCGACGTACCAAATGTGCGAGTTGCTGAAGATCATGACGAGCGGTAGCACCGACATGCTGTCCGTGTTGCGCTGTCTACGGACGCGGAGAATGTCGGGCAGCGGCGCGAGGCAGACGAGCACTGAGGTGATGGTCGTGACGACTCGGAGCACTGTGACGAACATAGATTCCCCCATTTCTCGCTCTCGCAACAAGCGATGCCAGCCAGATATTCGAGAATGAGGCGGCCAGCGATGCTGTGAAGTTGGGAGCGAAGCGGACACGTCAGAGGCGGTTTGGGGGCTTGACGCGATGCAATCAACTGGCCGTCGTTCCACTTGGCTGACTTGAAGATGCCCGTCACAATCGTACTACTCTGGGAACCGCTGAATGTGGTGGCCGACTCAGACTCAGTCCATACTGGCCACAGATTCGTTAATAACACCAACTTATTTGCTTAAACTAGATATACAGACTTGAATTCCGGCAATCCCTCGCTTCCTTTTTTTTCATCGTCTCATAGTGCTTCTGCCTTATCCGTCGACATGGCCATTATGGTATCACCCCCAGTCATTTCATCAATTCTGCAGTCCTCTTTACTGCAAGCTGGAGTTAAACTATTGCTCGCTCCCATATACGTGCTGCACGCTGCTGTCCAGTCATGAAGAGAGCTTGTATTCTTAGGAACAGAGTGAGCAGCCATGAACTTGTCCAATCGACGATGCAGTGCATACCCTCCCAATGCTAGTTCTGTAAACTTGATCAAAGGAATGACGCCATTGTTTCCAAGTGCTGCCCGTGTTCGCCTCTGTGAGCGTTCGACGAAAGTGCTAAAGTCGCTGGATGTCGTTTTAGTGGCGGCGGTAATATCACTGTCAGGGAACAATTGATTCGCCACCAGCTCGAGGCGATCCCAAAGGAGCTGATAGATCTTAACGAGAACACCGCCTTCCCAATACTGTTTCGCATCACATTTGTCAATCCAGTTGTTCATTTCGGCGAGTATAGCTGATATAGAGGACGGCGATATATGCGTGATATCTTTGCCAATAACGACATAATCCGGTTCATCACTGAGACCCCCTTGTCCACCGGCAAGTTTCTCAAGTTCGTCCACCACCACCATGATTAGCATACGCTCGGCAGGATCGCTCTTGCACATGCGCTCGATCAGCGTCCACGCCTCGTCCGAGCAGTTTTGGATCTTTGGAGGCAGACGACGTCCTTTCGTAACGTGATATTTGACTGCTGCATTCGGCAGGGGTCCCCATGGAAGGTAATCTGTATCGCCATTTGCCACTCGCAATGCTTCGATGATACACATCCCCAATGAATAAACGTCAGATGCGAATGTCTGGTTTTCGCCGAGAATACACTCTGGAGCTACCCAGTGCCACGCACCACTCACAACCATCTCTGTTGAATCATCACCGAACACACCACTGAGACCAAAATCAGTCACCTTCGCCTTTCCATCGCTCCCAATTAGGATGTTGTTGCCTTTCAGGTCGCCGTGGACAATACCACGCGCGTGCAAATACTGAACACCCAAAGCAGCCTCACGAAGTTTCGACCACAACTCGTCTGGATGATGACGTAAGTATTCGACCAATGACCCATTTGGTGCCAGCTCACATACGAAGAATGGACGCCCAACATGGCAAGCACCAAATAGTCGCACCACGTGTGGGTGGCTCAGACCGAACCAAATATCCACCTCGCGCTCGAACATCTTTCGCATCTCGCGCTTCTTGTCGGCGTTCGCTGCGTCCTTGGGGTCAATCTCGAGTTTCTTGACGACGACCTCCGAGTCGAGCCACTTCGCCTTGATGACATCCCCGAATCCACCTACTCCGAGCGTCGCCATCTCATTCATCTCCAGCTCGAACCACGGAATGAACCACTCTGGTGTAGTCGCCAATTTCACGTCTTCGAGGGAATTGGACACAATGTCATCGCACATCTTTTGCAGAATAGCAAGGTGTTTATCCGTGTACTTCCCATCGATGTTGCGCAACTCAGCGCGCAAAACGGCGACAAGCGCCAAGCGATCCTCCTCCGAGTCGACCGAATTCAACAGCACACACGCTTCCGACGCCTCAGACACAAATATCTCAACTTGTTCACTGCAGAGACGGTTCCACTTCATCTCTCGCGTCTCGGCATCGTGATCCTGAGGGCGAACAAGCTGAAGCAACTGAGAAATTCGTTGGTGCAACCCCTGGACGCTGTGATCCCTGGCTCGTGTACCCGAAAGTCGACGTATCCGAGATTGCATTGACATAGTTTCAAGGGCAAGTCGACATTCGACCAACAGATCATGGAAGCGTTGCAATGTTGACCACAAATGGCTCTCCGCTCTCAGGGTATCGTAAATCAATTCCAGATCGTGGTAGATTTGTCGATATAGGGAGTTCTCACTCTGGGCAATTGAACTTTGGATTGTGTACCACAATGAGCTCGATTTGCCGTGATTAAATGCATCAAAGCTCACGAGCGTCTCTGGTTCAGGATACAGATTGATAGCAGTCGCTTTCATCTCAACAAAACGCTCGAGCATGTTCACGACTGCAGGTATCTGGAGTCGCTCATGGGGATCAATCTGGCACATTGCCATCAACAACTTCTGCTGCTCGGATGTTGAGCAGACTTGGCGAAACATTATGCTAGTGTTCGCGACAGAATTCTTCATGAATGACACATTCCACTCCTTCTCCATGTTATACGGGACCTTTCCAGTCACAGCCTCAATGATGCACAGCCCAAACGAGTACACATCCGATGCAGAAGAAACTTGTTCGCCGTTCAAAATCTCAGGAGCCGCCCAACGCACCAACGTGCCGGATGGAAACCATCTTCCCTCTAACGTTGGCCCACTCAATCTGAACCCCGACAACTTCGCTAACCCATCGCTCCCAATCAAAATGTTGCTCCCACGAAGATTACCATGAACAATCTTTCGTTCGTGAAGATACTCCAAGCCCAGCGCTGCCTCGTACAAGAATTTCCACGGAGTTTGATGTTCAGCATCACACGACTTGAGATACTCGGGAAGTGATCCTTTGCTTGCGTATTCACAAACAAAAAGGTGGTGGAAGGAGTTGTAGACCCCGTACACCTTGAGGATGTTCGGGTGTCGCAACTGATACCACAAACGCACCTCGTCAACGAATGTAGCGCTGGTGGTGTCGTTAACAAACAGTTTGACGACCACGTCGGCGTCCAACCACTTGCCGCGAAAGTCTCCACCAATATTCCCAGCATCGATGTATGGTTCGACCTCGAGTTCGAACGGTGGAATCAGCCAGCTGGATGGTATACTGGAAGATCTCCCCTCATGTTCATCTAGCTGTTCAGTCTGGGTCCTTTGATCTTGGTATCGAACGAGTGGAAGTAGGAATTGGACAACTTCTTGGCGACCGAACTTGGTAGCGCTTGAGAGAGCAGTATCACCGGTGGTAGGCATCGTGTTGGGGTTCGCTCCGTGTTCCACGAGAAAGCGCACAATGTCCAAGTGACCTTCACGAGCAGCCAGCATCAGCGGCGTCCGGCCGTCACTGTCGCTAGTATCCACGTCTGCTCCATGCTCCACGAGAAAGCGCACAATGTCCAAGTGACCTTCACGAGCAGCCAGCATCAGCGGCGTCCGGCCGTCACTGTCGTTAGTATCCACGTCTGCTCCATGCTCCACGAGAAAGCACACAATGTCCAAGTGACCTTCACGAGCAGCCAGCATCAGCGGCGTCTGACCGTCACTGTTGTCGCTGGTATCCACAGCCGCTCCATGCTCCACGAGAAAGCGCACAATGTCCAAGTGACCTTCACGAGCAGCCAGCATCAGCGGCGTCCGGCCGTCACTGTCGCTAGTATCCACGTCTGCTCCATGCTCCACGAGAAAGCGCACAATGTCCCAGTGGCCTTCACGAGCAGCTAGCATCAGCGACGTCCGGCCGTCACTGTCGATACCATTCACCGCCGCTCCGTGCTCCGCGAGAAAGCGCACCGTGTCCACGTGGCCTTTTCCGGATGCCAGCACGAGGGCCGTCCGACCCTGATTGTCTGTGAAGTCAATACTCGTGCCCGCGCTCACTAACTCCTCATCTCGTTTCACATCGCCCTTGCCGGCCGCTTCCAGGTGCTTCATCTCTGCAATGTAAACCTATCGCCCGTCTTTAGCCCCTCTCGATCACAATTTTACCTCCCAACAGAGCAAAGGGCATTTCCAGCCGTCCAGATTTGGTCAAATATTTCTTTGTAAAGATAATTGAAAATTGAGAATAGGATAAAATAGTCAATCCTCCGATTTTTGGTCTCATTGCAATAAATATCCTAATTTATTTAATTATAAAATTTTGCACTATTCATCTGTCCGAGGAATATACAGTGCTCGCCAGGCCTTATGAACATTGAGTTTTTTGAAGAAAATTCGAAAACTTTCGATTCTCATAGGCTGCAATTTGACTGGTTAATAGCAAATTCTGAGCTCTTTCGATTGCACTAAGTTGCGTCGCTTAAGGACATCAACTTCCAAAAAAAATCGGAATATTTATTTTGGCAGTGCGACATATCAAATGAACAATTTTGCGGCGGCATGGGAAGATTCGTATTTGACCAAGTCAATGTGCTTTTCACACGTTGCTAACACGAAATATATCCGCCCCTGTTTGTCAGCACCTTGACACAGCGCTTGAGCATTGAGAGCACAAGTGAGTCGAGCGTCTCAGTGGATACAATATCCCATGCCTTCAACACTGCCTTCTTCAGCTGCTCAACCGAGTCGTACTGGCGTCCACCGGCGTAGACGTGCTGAGTCATGATCCCCCATACATTCTCAATTGGATTGAGGTCCGGAGAGAGCGCAGGCCAGTCGAGAAGATCGATTCCTTAATCGCGAAGCCACCCCATAGTCATCCGCGACTTGTGGCACGGGGCGTTGTCCTGTTGAAAATTTTGAGTCTCGGTGTCGATAAACGGTTGCAAATGCGTACCGAGTGTGGAAATGTACTTGGCGGAGTCCTGCTTGCCGTCGAGGATTTGAGGGCGGTCTTCTTATTGTAACGGGCTAAGAGCCCGTGGAGCAGTCTTGGAAGCGTGGTGTTTTCAACTCTGCTATGTATTTTACCGAGGGCGGAGCCCCGGTTTGGCTAGGAGCCACCCATTTTGGGTGGCGAGGTGTGATAGGCCGAAATGGGGCTGCGTCCCCATTTTCGGCTAATCGGCGAACGACACCTGTCAGCACGCCGGATACCCCGACGTGTGACGGTAACCCAGCTGTACCCTAAAGTGTAACCTACACATGTAACCTCGTACCCCACTTTTGGGTACTGAGGCGTGTAACAGGTTACCCTGTTACACCACCCCCCTCTCAATACAGCGCCTACTCAGGCGCTGAAAAGAGGGAGAGAAAACTGGAAAACTCGGGAAGGAACGCATCGGCATGGCGGACACGCGCAGCAAGTCAGCGGCGCCGACGACCAAGTCGGCGGTCAATGTGAGGCACGACATTACGCGCCAGGCGACGACGGCGACGGCTGCGGCGGAAACGGCGGCACCGAGCCAAGCGGCGCCCACGAAGACGACGGTCGGGTCAACTTTGACAACGGCGATGAGCGCGCCGACGGCTGGATTGAGCGCGGGCGCGACGCCTGCAAGACCCACGGCGACTCCAGTGGTGGCGCGGCCCGTCGTCGTCGCACCTGATGCGCAGCCGGCTTCGTCCATCGGCTCGTCGGCGCCGTCGCAGGGGCACTTCTTGGACCCGATGTTGCGTCCATGGCAGCTCTACGACTTGTCGGGCGCCATCATGCCGGACAGCCGCGAGACGATGGTGAGCCACTGGCAGCGCGTGCGCGCGCTGCGCGGCAAGTCGACCGAGGGCTTGGACTACAACTCGCTCCAGTACTCGTGGTGCGCCTTGATCCGGCGCTGGAACGACTGTCATGCCAAGGGTGAGCCGTTCATCCGCTGGCTCGAGTTTGAGGAGGAAAAGCGCACGCTGCGCTCACTCGGCGCGCTGCGCGAGCGCGTCTGCAACATCGCCTGGGATACCCGTCGCATCTGCCTCGTCAACGTCCTGGAGGGCTGCTACTTCTGCGACAATGGTGGCGCGCGTCCAACGCGCGCCGAGTGGAACGCCGAAATCGCCGGCTGGCCGCTGGACAATCGCGAGCGCGAATGGGTAGGACGGTACGAGCGCGCAGTCTGGGAACATCTTCGAGTCGCTAGTCGCGGCGGAGGAGGGGGCACGCGCAGCCGCGAGGCGCGCGCGCATGGCCGTGTTCGCGATCAAGACCGCGAAGGCCGTCACCGGTCGCGCGAATCAGCGCGCGACTCAGCGCGCGATTCTTCTCGTGGACGCTCGCGTTCGCCCGAGCGCATTGCAGCTCGAGGGCACTCGGCGCGGCGTCATTCGCGCTCGCGGTCGCCGCGCGATAACCAGGGCCTGGTGAAGCCGATCCGCCGTTCGCCGTCGCCACCACCGACGCGATCGTCACGTCGCCGCGCGACTGAAGTGCCGGCTGACCTTGACTGGCGTCGTACTCGTGAACCAGATCCGGAACATCACGCTGGAGCCGCTCGCGCGGCTCCCATGTATCCGCATCTGGGGGATAGCCGAGCCATCGGACACGATAGCGGCGCTGCGCAGGCACGGCGCCCGTACTCGTACGGCGCGTGTCAGCGCGGCTCAAAGGCGGATCCTCGTGGTCCACAACACGCTCCACGACCCAGTGAGCCTCGCCCGTCGAGTCAATCAGTGGCGGAGGGCCATCGCGACGGAACACCGCGCTCCGAGATGCCAGAGCGGTCGAGCTTTGAGTGGATCGTGATCGCGGAGTCGGAGCAGGCGAAGAACGACGCTGCGGAGGCGATGGAGCAAGCCGCACGGGCTGAGGAGCGGGCACGCGCGGCAGAGAGCCACGTGGAGCGCGTGGAACAGCGGACGCTGGCCTTCCGCGAGACGATGCGCCAGTGGCAGCGCGATATGGAGGCCCTGAAGGCGTCGGCGAAGCGCCGCCAACTCGAGTAGGCCGCTGCGCCGGCTCGTCGTCGGGGATCGTCGCTGGGCGGTAGGGCTTCAAGCGACCGACGTAGAACGTCGGGTGGAGCCTCATCGTGGTCGGGATGTCAAGCGTGTATGCGTCGCCCAGCGTCTTCATAACAGTGAATGGTCCGATAAACCGTGGCGCGAGTTTGCTCGCGCCGAGGTTCGTAACTGATGCGTCTTTGATGCCTTCCGTTGATAACAGCACCCGGTCACCCACTTGGAACACATTCGTGTTTTTGCGGCCGCGCTTGTCCGCGGCCTCCTTCTGTCGATCCGCAGCCTCTTGCAGAGCGTCGCGCACGAAGCGCGTCACGGACTGGCGCTGTAGGACGAACTCGGTCACAGCGTCGTCATCAATGATTCGGGCATCAGGCTTGGGAGCGAAGTTCGCGGCGAGAGGCACTGCTGCACGCGCAGCGCCAGGGTTGATCAGCGCCTCGGATGTCCATCGAGCCAAAGAGGCGCCCGAGTCAGCGGGCGTCGAGGCAGCACGCGACTGGGAGCACGTGACAGCGTTCACCGCAGCCAGCGAGCCGACGCCAGCTCCTCCCCCACCAAGCGTAGAAGCCGAAGGCGTCGCGGGTTGTGAACCCGCGGCAAGCGCTGCAGGAACGCGCGGGTGACGCGCGTTGTTGATAAAGAAGGGCGTTAGGCCTGTCGACGCATGCTTCGCGTTGTTGATCGCGAACTCCGCGAGCGGCAAGAATCCGCTCCACGACTTGAACGAAGTCGCGAAGCTCCGAAGTACATCCTCGAGAACGCGGTTCACGCGCTCGGTCTGGCCGTCGGTCTCCGGATGCGCCGCGGTCGACATCAGCAGACGAGTTCCAAGGAGCTCAAAGAGGCGGCGCCAGAACGCCGCCACGAAGCGCGTGTCGCGGTCGGAGACGATGGACTCCGGCAGGCCGTGCAGACGGAACACAGTGTCGAGGAAGAGCGACGCGCACTCCGCGGCGTCGACATGCGCAGACACTGGCACAAGATGCACCATCTTGCTGAATCGGTCGACGAAGACGAGGACACCCGTGCGTCCGCGGGCGTCAGCAGGGAGGCCGAAGATGAAGTCCATGCTGACCGACCGCCACGCGCCCTCGGCCACCGGCAGTGGACGCAGCGGCGCCTGTGACGACAGCGACGGCTTGACTCGCTGGCACGTCTCACACGTGCGGACCCATTTGCGGACCCACCGATACATGTGGGGCCAATAGTAGGCTCTCGAGAGGGCCGCGAATGTCTTCTCGCGGCCCAAGTGACCGCCGACAGGCGTGTCATGGTACTCGTGGATCAAGCGCGCGCGGAGATCGGCGTCGTTGGCGACGACCACTCGAGACGCGTCGAACGTGTCGATGCTGAACAGCAGCAGGTCGCCGTCGAGGGTGTAGCGGCCGATGCGTGGGATCAAGTGGCGCGGGAGGCGATCCCGCGCCTCGTCCGACGGACTGCGAAGGTATTCGATCAGTGCAGCGAGCTCGGCGTCAGCCGCATACGCGGCGACCATCTGTTGCCGGAGCTCCAAGACCGGCGATACGATGACGGCGTGGGCATCCGCGGCCTCGCAAAGCGCGCACTCTTCATCGTCCTCGTCGGAGAAGTCGTCGCCGCCAGCACGGCGACCCAGTTCACGACGCGGATCGTAGTCGGGCCGCCGGGAGAGTGCATCCGCGAGGATGTTCGACTTGCCCGGTTTGTAGTGCACCACAAAGTTGAACTCGGCGAAGAAGGAGAGCCAGCGAGCCATGCGCTGGCTCAGGTGCGGCGTCTTAATCGCCGTCCGCAACGACGCGTGATCGGTGTAGACCGCGAAGGTTTGTTCGCCCAGAAGATGGACGCGGAACTTTGTGAGCGCGTAGCGCATTGCCAGCAGCTCCTTATCGTGGACCGGATAGTTCCGCTCGGCCGGCTTCAGCTGGCGGGACTGATAGCTGATGACGCGCTCACGGTCAAGCGCGTCGAACTGCATCAATGCGCACCCGATCGCGAAGTCGCTCGCGTCACAGACCACGTGGAACGGTCGCGTCTCATCTGGAAGCGCGAGAACAGGCGCTTCCGCGAGGCTTTTCTTGACGGCGTTGAACGCCGTCTGGTGCTCTAGGCACCACGACCACGTGGCGTCCTTCTTCAACAGCGACGATAGCGGCTGGATCATCGCCGCGTAGTCCTTCGTGTACCGGTGTAAGTAGTTCGCTAACCCCAGCCACTGCCGAAGCTCCGTGGGGTTTGTGGGCACCGGCCACGCGCAGATCGACGCCACCTTCTCCGGATCGGCACGGACCCCATCCGCGCTCACGTAGCAGCCGAGCACCGGGATCTCCGACGCACAGAAGGTGCACTTCTTCAGGTTCGCGTACAGCTTGTGCTCGCGCATCACCTCGAAGAGGCTGCGGAGGTGCCGCAAATGCACTTCCACGTCGGAGAGCCCGTCTATCGCTCGACTGTGGACGAAGATATCGTCGAAGTAGCTCGGCGCGAAGTCGCGGAGCGGGCGCAGCAGATGCGACACCATCCGGTTGAAGGTTGCCGGCGCGTTCTTCAGCCCCTGTGGCATTACAAGCCACTCCCAGAGCATGCCGCTCGGCGTGCTGACGGCCGTGAGCGGGATGTCCCGCTCTCTCATCAGGATCTGGTAGAAGCCGTCGCGCAAGTCAATAGCGCTGAAGATCGTACTCCCTGACATGGTGTTCAGCACCATGTCCTTGCGCGGGATCGGCGTCTGCGCGGGGATGGTCGCGTCGTTCAGCTTGTTGAAGGCGTGTACGATTCGCCAGCCACCGGTGGCCTTCTTTACACAGAAGGTCGGGCTCGAGTGCGGTGAGATGCTCTCGCGGACGTGACCCGCCTTGCGGCGGCCCTCGAAGAAGTCGTCGATCGCCTGGACTTGGTCGCGAGGAAGCGGCCATTGCCGCGTCACGCAGTAGTTCGATCCAGGCACGAGATCGATCTCGTGTTGCACGCCTCGGTCGACGGGAAGCTCCGCGGGGATCTCGTCCGGGAAGATGTCCGCGAACTCGAGCACGAGCTTGTACACCGGATTGCTGGATTGGCGCAGCGCATCCCACGACTGCGCCACGAAACGCTCCTCACGGGCTGACTTCTGCTCGGCCCTTGCCGGTCTCTCGATCCCCACCGCGTTATCGCCAGTCGCGACGGTCGCAAGTCCGGCAGACTCCATTTCCTCGGCCAGAATGCATACCTGCTCGACGTCTCCAGACTTCAAGTCGTGGAGGAACTGTTTCCAAGGCAATTGTCGCAGTGAGAGCATTGCTGCAGCGTCGCGAGGCGGACTCGCGACTCGGACGGTGCGCGCACTCGTTGCGGCGTCTCCGTCGTACTCCACCACTTGGAGCAGCTCTCCTTCACTTTCCGCGCGCGGACTGCTGCGCGGGCTCCGAGCGGTCTTCTTGCGCCGCTTCGGCTCGGATCTCGGATGTCGCGAGCCACTGCTCGCGGCGGACATACCGGGCATGGAGTCCGAGTCCTCGCTCGCGTCCGGGAGCATCTCATGCTCGACCGGGCTTTTCTCGTCGGGGAGCGCTACGCGCTCGACCACTCTCTTCTCGTTATGCTGCGGGAGCGCTACTCGCTCGACCGCGCTTCTCATTTCCGTGCGGCGCGGATACTCATCCCGCGCCTCGGTCTCCGTCTCGAGCGGCCGCGTCAGCTCGAGGCTCGCTCGGCGCTTGGTCACTATGGCGCAGAGTTCACAGAGAGGGCCATCGCTCGCTCGCTGGGAAAACTGGGTCGTGGACCGGGGGTCCACGACAGTGACGTGAGGCCAGTCGCGGGGCGCCAGCAGTAGGTGTGTGAAGACCTCGCTGACGTCGTAGTCGCTTCGACGCTTTACCGACCGACTGAGCCAGTCGATCTCCGGCTGGTATCGCACCAGCCACGGCATACCAAGGATGCAGTCGAACGCGTAGTTCATCTCGATCACCATGAACTCGTCGAGACTGCAGAAGCCGTCGAGCTCGTACGACAGCGTTACTGAGCGCCGCGGTATCGTCCGCGGCTTGCCGTCCGCCAACTTGACGACCATGTCGCCGGGACCATCGCGAACGCGGAGGTTGGCGGGTAGCTCCGACAAGCACGAGGCGCGGATGAAGTTGTTCGTCGCGCCAGAGTCCAAGAGCGCGCGAAGCGGACGGCGCGCACCAGCGACGTGAAGGCTCATGATGATCAGCCTTGAGTCGCCACTGGATGTGGTGGCATTGAGGTGTGCGCGAAGCACAGGGGCGTCAGAGGACCGGACTGCCACCGGACCCGGGTCCTCCTTAATGCCGGTAGGAAGCCCCGCTCCTACTGGTCTTGGTCGTTTTTTGACACCCCGGACGTCTCGGCGGCAGACGATTCCGCCGCCTCGACCGCAGCGAGGACGGGAGCCGGCGCGCGGCACACTGCCGCGCGGTGACCGGGCTTCTGACAGCGGAAGCAGACCGGCTGAGCTTGACCACGCCCGCCCCGGCCACCGGGACCACCGCGCCATCCGCGCCTACCACGGTAGGCGCGAGGGAGTTCGGATGCGGAAGTCTCGATCGCGTCGATCTCCATAGGTTCGGGGCCATCCACCCGAGCCTCCGAGGTGGGAGCCTTCGCGTAGGAAGACGCCACAGTGTAGTCCTCGCGCAGCGCGAGGGCGAAGGCCGCCTCGAGGGTCTTCGGCTCGGCGCGTACGAGGGAGTAGCGCGCCATTCCCTCCCGCATTCCAAAGACAAAGACGTGGACCTGAGACGCCATGTCAATCGGGTCCGTCACCACGCACGACACCAAATGTCGCGCCTTCTGCACGTAGTCGCGCATGGGCATCTTGCCCTGCTTCAGAGCGAAGAATGCCGCGCGCATGCGCGACTCGTCTTGGGGCGGCTCGAACGCGAGCCGCAGGTCGTCTTTGAGGGCCGTGAGGGTCGGGAAGGCGTGACCATCGACGACCAGCTTGCCGAGGGCCCACTCCTTGGCCTTGCCGGTCAACCGGGACAAGAGGAAGCTGACACGCGAGGATTCCGACGTGAGTTGTCTCGCGTCCGCGGCGATGGAGACCTCGCGGAACCAGCGATTGAGGGGGAGTCGGTCCGCACCGACTCCACTGTACTGGGACGTGTCAAACTTGATGACCTCCGTCCTGGCTGAGGGCGCGAGAGTTGAAGCTCGCTGTTGAGCAAGCTCGCGCCCGAGGTACTCGTGAATGGCCGTGCGCTGGTCCTCAGGCGTCGCTGATCGCAGCAGCGACGCCACAAAAGACTCCCCCGACACCGCTGCGAGGCGATGCAGCGCTTGCCACTCGTACGCCGTGAGATGAGGAAAACTGGCGTGTACCAGGTCCCCGCCCGATGACGTGATGTCACTCATCTTGGTCGTTGGAAGGACGACAAAGTGCTACCAGGTGTAACGGGCTAAGAGCCCGTGGAGCAGTCTTGGAAGCGTGGTGTTTTCAACTCTGCTATGTATTTTACCGAGGGCGGAGCCCCGGTTTGGCTAGGAGCCACCCATTTTGGGTGGCGAGGTGTGATAGGCCGAAATGGGGCTGCGTCCCCATTTTCGGCTAATCGGCGAACGACACCTGTCAGCACGCCGGATACCCCGACGTGTGACGGTAACCCAGCTGTACCCTAAAGTGTAACCTACACATGTAACCTCGTACCCCACTTTTGGGTACTGAGGCGTGTAACAGGTTACCCTGTTACACTTATCGCCAGCAAAGCCGCCCCAGACCGTCACCGAACCACCTCCGCTGTGACGACGTACATTCAGCGGCTCGGGGCGACGCGAGTCAACCCACTGATATCTCATACCGTCAGGGCCGTCGAGGTTCCATTTTTTCTCGTCGCTGAACACGACATTATACCACTCGATGTCGTCGAGAAGCGCCATCTCCTCGGCCCATCTGATACGCGCTTCCTTGTGCCGCTTGGTCAGAGCCGGGGCGGCGCTGACTTTCTTGTATGCCAGCCAGTCAATGTGCTCGAGCACGCGCTGAATGGTACGCACACTGCACGTAAGCTGTAGCTTCTCCTTGACTTTCGAGGCGGATAGCTTCTCGACCGCAACGGCCTTGACGATCCGCCTCTTTTCAGGTTCCGTCACGGATGGAGGGCTTCCCTGACGCTTCTTGTGTTGCTTCTTCGCTGATATGTTGGCGACGCGCTGGCACGCCCCTAGCGATCGGTTTAGGGCGTCAGCAATCGTTCTCAGTGGGATGTCCTTCGCTGAAAGCAACCTGATGGAGTCGCGCTCTTCGTCGGTCAATGGCTTCCCTCTCGCCATGCCGCGCAAAATGAAAGTAATGGACACGATTGTACAAACAGTTTTAACTATAATCAACGTATTTGCAACGCCAAACGAATGGTTGAGAGCAAACTTACGCAATGTTTCCACTAGTCGGCGTTTGTGTTCATTTGATATGTCGCACTGCCAAAATAAATATTCCGATTTTTTTTGGAAGTTGATGTCCTTAAGCGACGCAACTTAGTGCAATCGAAAGAGCTCAGAATTTACTATTAACCAGTCAAATTGCAGCCTATGAGAATCGAAAGTTTTCGAATTTTCTTCAAAAAACTCAATGTTCATAAAGCCTGGCGAGCACTGTATTTTCCTCGGACAGATGAGTATGCTTTAGTATTAAAATATATTTCCAGCAATAATGCATAATTACCCTAAAATTTTGATCAATAATTAGTTTGAAAAATTAGTGATATCTATATTTATTACCAATTATAAAATTTAAAGAACTCCTTTCCTTGTAAATTTCGTCAGAAGGAAATCTGTGCCTTTTGTCATTTATTGTGAAAATCCATATGATTTTCCATAATTGAATAGCCTCTCAAACGTGAGCTTCGAATCACAATCGTTGATTCTCTTGAATTTGTTGGACGTGGTAGAGAAAATACTGCAGAGCGTGCGAGAATCTAACTATAGCACCGATGGTGCTAGCCTAGTTGAACTGGCAGTTGAACCACTTGACTGGCTTGCGAGAGTCGCCGAAGACAGCATTGCCGTTGCGGAAGCTCGTGTCGCGGTGGTTGAGGTTCGCGCGATAGAAGCCTCCACCATCGTCGTAGTCGCCATCGAACTGGTCAGCGCTCAGCCCACCGCGGCAGCTCGCGTACTCGACAATGCCGTCGTTGTCGCTGCTCGCGTGGCCCGAGAACTCGTCGAGCACCACCATCATGGCCGAGTCGAGCGATGTGATGCCGTACGAGTTGATGCCGCACATGACGTTCGTCACCTTGGACGCGTACACCGACGTCGCCTCAGCGTAGAGCGTGTTGAGCTCGGTGGTGGACCAGCTCGATCCATCGTATGCAAGCGACGTGAGCGACGCGAGGTTGCCGCACAGCCCCATCTTGGCGAACGCCTTGTACAGCGAGCTGCTGAGCGCGCTGTCGTCCCCGCCGCAAATGTACGACTGGATCGACGTCGACAGAGACGTCCACGTATCGAGCATGGATGTGGCCGTCTCGGAGCCGTACATGGGCGGCGAGAGCGCGATCCACTGCGATCCCGACGATAGCGCACACGTTCCTTTCTGGAGAGCCGAAGCGACGATCAGGTTGCCCATCGAGTGAGCCACCACAGCGACACCGTCGATGTTCTGTGCGTCCGATCCGCCCGAGACAGAGAGCGCCGTCTCACAGAATGAGGAGGTCAGCGTGTCGTTGTACCAGGCCGCGTTGCGAGTGTCGAGATGCATGAAGTACGTCGCGGAGCAGCAGGTTGCGTCCTGATCGATGTTGCCCCAGTAGTCGCTGTCGCTGGTCGTGACGTCACCGCTCTTGCGACCGATGCCGTGCACGAACAAGCAGATCTTGGGGTTGGTGCACGAGCACGAATCGGACTGAGCTGTCAGACTACGTCGCGGTTCGCCACGAACGACCTGGACTGTGTCCTTGACGCGCTGCTTGGTCTTGGCAAGCAACCGTCGAGCAGAAGACACCACTGAAGCCGACGTCGATGTGGAGTTCAGCAGCTCGCAGCTTAAGATCGTCAGGTTTGTCGGTGCCAGAGAGGCTAGAGAGGGCGTACCCTCCGAGTTCTCCTCGAGGAACTCGACGATCGCTTCAATGTCTGCTCCGACGACTGCAGTCGCGTTGCTGGTGGCACTCGAGCAGAAAACAAACGGCTCGCTCGCGAGCTCGATCTCCACCAGCTTGCCGTCCGAGCACGAGATGTTGAACTCGGAGTCCACGTCGTCCACGACGCGAGCATCAAGCAGCGCGGCTGCGAAGGTCGAGACTGGCGGCATTTCGTCCGTCGTCAAGCATCGAGATAGAACCAGCGCACCGGTGGCCTCGTCCGCGACGGTCATGTACCCGCGATCGTCCAGCAGCGTGAAATTGAACTCGTTGCCGCGGTAGATGTACGAGACTCGGCCGTCGAAGGTGAGGTCTCCCGACTCGGTCGTGCGAGGGAACAAGTAGCCTTCGTAGGTCGTGCCGCCCGCCGACTTCTTCTCGGACAGCGAGAGGTGGACGCCATTGGTCGCAGCAGCGAGATGTCGGAGGATCAGCGCGTTCGAGTGCTGAAAGACATCCGAGTGGAAGCTGTAGAGGCCGAGCGCGGCACCAACGAGGATGGTGACGCCGAATGCAAGAGTGACAAGTCTCGACATTCGAGTCTTGGTCGATGCGGCGGCGGTGGGCTTGGTTACGACGGCCGCCGTAGTTGGCAAGGCTGACGGCGCCATGGCGGGGCCGCCAGGTACTTCGTGGGGAAGTTGCTGAAGCGGAAATGAGTTCTGTCATCCAGGTGAGCGGGTGCGCTGTCAAAGATGACGCCTGCCATCAACCTGGCGATGAATCCCACTTTCGTTGACATCCTCGATCGACTATTTTACACACTGATACTGAAATAAAGAGATCAAATGGAGCCATTTTGAGTTTTTCTGTCAACAATATAACACACTGATCTAATAGTAGAGGCGAATGCAGAAGCTATCCGCGCTGCGTCTCCACTGACCGAAAAGGCGTGGCGGAGCTGCTGCTGCGATCGAGCTGCAAACTGCAAGCGCAGTTCGGGGAGCTGGCTTGCGAGTATTGCTTGTACGTTTGCCACCAGTAGCCGACGCATCGTTGCCTCGCATCAGCTACAACCCGAGTCGAGTGTCTGTGGCTTTGGGTTGGAGTCCTTGGCGATTGTGTCTTGGTTCGTTTGGGCTGAGTGATGAGGCTTCTGGGCCAGTTCAGCGATCACGCTGCCCAGATTTGCACCGTCACGCGATCCAGAAATGCCGAGAAACAGTTGGTCTTCGGCTTTGACAAGCGCACCGGGTGGAATCTAAGAACGGTCGCGGCATGAGGAGCATGCCGCGAAGAGCAGCCACCTTCGGCGGTGTTCAGTCTGAACCTCCGTTATCTCAACGAGACTCTGGACGCCTGAGCCTCGTCCAGATGACGGAAGCTGGACTTGTACGAGAGCGATCTTGTCTGGAAGCTGCTCGGAAACTTGTCTGGCCCGGCTCACATGATCTGAATCGCTCGAATTGCTCCTTCTGTGCCGTGCGATTCTATCCCGCTTGGAACTCAAGTCAACGTCGAAGTAGTTCGCCATCAACTGATAGAGCACGAAGACGAGTGGACTCTGGGGTCGAACATGGTGCGTGGTCGATCTTGAAGCAGTGGATGGTGAACGTTTCCCTGGTTCTCGAGGTGTTCTGCACCTGAGCTGACAGTGAAACCCGATTCTCTGGCACCTTGGCTCGCAGCTTGTGAAGTGGTCTCGATCGCAACTCTTCCAAACGAGAACAGCTCATGTGAGCTTAGTCACAGACGTCGACCGCCAGCTCCAGAAGCGCGTGCCAAGACCCGAGCGATGATGACTCCATCCAAGAGCAATCACATTGAGACGACAGCGGAGCGGTGCCGCTGCCCATCCGCGACCAAATTGTGGCTCGTGGCTCGTGGCTGTGGCTCTGTCGGCTCGTCGTGCTGTCGTGCTGCAAGCGTCGATCTTCAACTTGATGCTCCGCTTGCCTTGGTCTTGCCTCCTCTCTTTACAAAGCGTAACGGCTTGCCGACTCGCTTCGATGGAGTCCCAAGAATTGGAAATTGTTGGGAGTGTCGATCCGTTGGCGGTGGACGACCGTGTGACTCTGCACGGGTGGAAATTTCGAGAAGAAGCCGCGAGGATCCAGTTGATGAGCTCACCAAACAGCAAACCCCGTCATCATGACGACGTCCACCGGCTGTCCATCGCGATGTGCTCGGTACGGAATGTGGCTGCGGTGCCGATTGCATCCAAAGCGACCGTCGAGCCATCCCGTGTGGTCAGCTCAGGATGCAATGGAGAGAGCGAAAGGCGCAAGGGAAACACGGCGCGCTGTGACGGGCGTCGTGCGGGAGCGGCACTCCCTCCAACTCCAACCAAAGTTTCGCGTCTGCCGCCTGCAACAGACGCAGCCCATCCAAATGGATACTGGATACAGTACATCTCCGTAGGCAACGAGCACGTCGAACTCAGTGGCGCCACGCGGAAAAACGAGCCACTTGTTGAATCTGAAGCGCGAGCATTGGCCCGTTGACGCTCGCACAGTGTGATTGCGCGTGCATAGCGCGAGCCGCGAGCGCGGCAACCACGCGCCTCACCATCGCCGTCAACTGGACGTGGACCGACCACCCGATTCTATCTGGGCAGCAGGAACTCTCACGCGCGAGTAGCGCCGTCTGGCTGTGGACGAACTGCGCTCGCACCGCTCCAATGTCATTCCGTAACTTGCTCCGCCTGGAGCAGTGCCACACGATGGAATCGCGGCTGGACATCGGGACTGATCGGGCAGCCGACGAAGCCCAGCCTCTGGTTGATGCGGCCGTTCCCTCCACGTCGCTCGTGAGGCGGGCGTTCGGCTGCTGCTCGCTCGCCCACTCCAAGCTGCGCACGACTCTCCGCGAGTACTCGCACGACGCACTGATCGTCCTCGTCATTGCCGTCGTCGTCGTGCTGCTGGTCGCCGAGACGTGTGCGCGGCTCGCCAGCGTCTCCAAGCAGCTCATCCGGCGCAGCGCCTTGGCCGGCGAAGGGCCATCGGCCGCAGCTCTGTACTACTACGGCGATTGAAGACCGGGTTTGCTGGTGCAGTGGCTCGCGTAGCAATCAAATGTGTAATATATCTACCAACTGGAGTGGAAAATGCTCGAGCATCGTGTGCAATGGCAAGATCAGGTTGCACTTGGCGTCGATAGCCGGACAATGTGGCGCTGGGACACCGCGCCATGTTCAGTCCATTGCAGGCACGTTGGCATCCCGACCAATCCTCAGGCCGACTGCGACAGCTTGCGAAATATCCACCGGCGGCGACGTCCCGCCAACACGAGTGCGGGACGCACAGCCACAAGCTGGACGCCAGCAGATTTGCGCCAGCAGCGTCGGCCACCTGCGGCCGCCACCAGGATGTTCTTGCCTGGAAAATCCAGGCTCGGTCGGGCACCGCGAGTGGCACTAACCGTGCGGCTTCAGACAGCAAACCGGACGCACGGGAAGCGTGGCTTTCGTCCACCGGCTGCATCATTTTGTTCGCGCTGTGTGGGACCAGAGGCCAGTCATTCGTGCATATAGGAGGATATACATCAAGTCATTTTACCGTATGCACTCTATTTAACAGGTTTTTATAACTACTATAGCTCTAAATGAGAGTTCTTGTAGGCATTTATGCGAATATAAAGGTCACATGATTGCCTGGAGTCGAACAGCGGTTCCTTCAAATCCCGAGCGCTGCGACACAGACGCCGCCAGCTGGGCCGTGCGTGGGGCCAAGTGCGTCGTTTACCACGCAAACGCAGTGCTCGTAAACGGCGCGGCTCGTTTCTGTTGGCGCTGACGGGACGAGGAGCGGAGCGAAGCGAGGCGGCCGCCTCCCATGATACAGGTCGCTCGGACATTGCAGACGAGCTCTGGCACCAACGGCGTCGCAGTGAGTCACCGCAGCACTCTTCAATCTCCCTCGCCGAGGCAACATGTCGACCGAACTGGAGCCTTCGACGCCGACGACTGTGCCTGATCTCGAGTCCGGCTCACCTGCCGCGTTCGCTGCCAAACCAACCGACTCGATCCACCCGCTCGTCCGCCGGTGGTCAGTCGTCTGCTCTCGCCTCCACGTCCCGGCCGAGGCGCTGGCCATCGTGACGCTGCTCATTGTCGGCATCCTGCTGACGCTGCTGGAGCTCTACTCGCGGGTCACGAGCATCTCGGAGCACATGGTGCAGGCCGGCGCGCTCGGCGGCGAAGGCACCGCCGCGATGCTGCTCCTAGGCTACGACGCCGACCAGGCGTGAAGCCGAGCGGAGAGCAACAAGTATTTAGCAACCAGTTATGTAGTGAGGGAGTTCGTCGCCATCTCCAGTGCTGTAACATATCAATCGACGAGCTCCATTGACTGGCTTTCGACTAGGCGTCGATTAGAGGCCAGAACTCCCACTGTCCCTTCTGTGATTGAACCCAGACGAGCTGGCTAGTGAGACCGAGCGCGGTCAAGGCGCAGGACGCTATGACGGGCTCTATGATGCAGCGAAGGCAGCACGCCGGCGCGGCGGCGGAGGAGGAGGAGACCTCGGACGCGGTGGCGGCGCTGGTCGAGGCGGTCGCGAGGCTTGAAGCGGGTGCTGCGAGTCTGTCAAGGCGACGGGCGGCGCTGAGCCTGGACCTCGTGGGTCGCGTCGAGCGGACGACGCAGAGCGTGGCGTTCCTGGCGCTGGACGCCGAGTCGCGCAACCACAGCGAAGTGCTGCGCGTGATCCGCGGGACGGTGCTGGCGGCACTGTCAGGCGTTGTGTACCAGATCGAGCTCTTCCTGCAGCGGGAGGCGCTGCTCAACCTGTATCAACGCGCAGTCACCCGGAAGCGGACGCGACAGAAGCTCGAGGAATTCCATGCGCTCGTCGACCGCCTGCAGGAGTGGCTGCACGTCGACTGTCTGCTGCGAGAAGCGCTTATCGCGATCAAGGCGATCGTCATGGAGCAGCTGCCCGAGAGCAAACCGGTCGTGAATCGACTGATCGTGCGTCTCGACTCGATGGCGGATGTGAGGTTCGACGACCCCGTGCGCTCGCGCAGATTCCACGACGTGTTCGACTCGGTTGTCAACCGTCTGGGCGAAGTGCTGCGCAAACTCGCGCGCAAAGACCCTGTGCTGCGTCTGCAGCGACAGCCCAAGCTGCTCCAGTCGGTTGCAGCCTTCCACGAGCAGCTCGACGACGCTGTCCACCGGTTTGAGCTGTTTGATGAGCTCGACTGGCGAGTGAACTGGGACACATCGATCTGCCGGCACAGCCAACGGCTGATGGAGATGGTGGAGGCGTTTTTGCTGTCAGTGTGTGCGCGGATTCCAGAAGACAAGATGATTTGCCAGCGGATCGTGGAACGATACACCAAGCTGGGTGGCGAGCTCAGCATGACCACCTTCCGACCAGACGAAGGGGTGCAACTGGATGACAATACTCGACTGTTTCAGCAATCGCTCGTGCGGTTCAAATCCCTCATGACTACGCGGGCTGCCAAGGATTTGTATACGCGGATCGCCTCTGGTCGGCATTTTGCGGCTAACATTCCTATCTTCCACGAAGAAATCGACATGCTCATTGAGTCCAGGCTTCCAGAGGTTGGTGAGTCAGTCACTAACGATTCCTGGAGATCGACGTGGAAGGGAGATCGACGAGCGCGACACGAATTCCTCATGCAGGCTGTCAAATCCAGCGCTAAAGACGAGAACCTATCGACTGACGACGAGATCACGGCACTGACGATGCTCAACTACGAACTGGAATGGCACAGCCACCAAGACTCGCTCGACGAGCGCGCTCTGCTTGAAGCCACCTTGCGAGCCATGCTCACGGTCTCTGGAATGGTCGTTCAGCAGATCCCGAGGTGGTTTATCCCGCCCGACGATGTCGAGATCGCGAACCCTTCGAATGACGAACTGGTCGCGAACACGAAAGGAGAGTGGGCTGGCAGCGACGTATTGATCCGTTGGGCGATTTCGTCGGCTGGCGATGAGGCCAATCGAGAAGCTTTCATCGTCGGAGTGAATCACCGGCGTGCGCTTGACCACCCGCACTTGCTTCGGTTTTATGGAGCCTGCCACGTCAACCACCCTCCATTTCTCGTGTTCGAAGATGCCGATCCGAGCTATTTCACGAGCTACTTCGCTGAACGCCAGACCAACCACTGGCAAATGCTGTACGAGGCGAGTCTGGGTCTTCAGTATCTTCATGAGAAAGGCGTGCCGCACGGTCGTCTCCGGTGCGAACGCATCATGGTCGGCCGCGACGGCAAGGCCAAATTGTCGCTCGGACTTTGGAGTTCGGACGCGGAAGTCGATAGCACGGACGAGTCCGATCGTTGGCTCGCACCTGAACAGTTGAGCGGAGCCGAGTCGTCATTTGCCAGTGATGTGTATGCTTTTGGAGTGTGTCTTGTCGCGGCTTTCACTGGTGTGGAGCCTTACTGGCCTCAAGGAGATTTGCGAGCTCGCCAACGCATTCTGAACAATGAGTTTCTCGCTCGACCTCTCGGAATGACCGACGAACAATGGATTCTCGTGCTGAAAATGTGCGCGTTCAATCCGGATGAGCGGATCGGCATCGGAGATGTCGTGCGGGACCTCAAACGCATTGCCAAAATTGAAATGAGGAACTCAGACCGACAGGAGGAAGGCTTGCCGTTCACGCCGCTCGTGTCCAACTACACGTTGGAGAACCTGCGCGAGCGACTGGACGAAGCCACAAAGCTGTGTGCAGCCATGCACGACTGGACCCACATGAACGAGCTTGTTTGCGATCGACTACGCGACGTGTTTGACACATATTTGAGTGTCGACTCGCCAGCATTGACCAAGCCCAAGATCGTTCGTCAGCTCTTTGGCAAGGTACTGATGCGATTCTTGTGGTCGCTTCGGCTAACAGACGAGCAAAAGATGCTGTCACGTGTTGTCGCGAGTCGGCGAATGTGTGAAGACAATTTCAATTTGCATCGTGAAATCGACCGCCTGCTCACCCGATGCGGCGCGTCGCTGTCTGATTTACCAGAGATCCACAACTGGAAATCGCGGTGGATGCGAGACAGGCAGCAGCAGCTCGAGACATTCATCGCGACGCTGTCCCAGTCTTCATCGCTGCTGTCTCAACTTCGCGACGAGACAAATCCAGCCTCTGTGCTGACGCAAATCCAGTTCGAGTTGAACCAGCTACGCACGAGCAAGGCTCCGCCTGAGCTGATTGACTCAGCGAGCTCAACGTGCAGCTCGACGGCAGAATCGCTTGGTCTCGAAGACTTTGATGCTGTGCCCGAGTGGTTTATCCCTCTGTACGAGGTCGTTTTCGACGAGTTTGACTTGATCGGGCGTGGTGCATTCGGCTCTGTGCATGTCGGCAAGTGGCTCGACAGTCGCGTGGCTGTCAAGAGCGTCGACGTGCATGCCGACGAGGGGTACGCGGCCATGTTTCGCCGCGAAGTGACCATCTGGTTCCGTCTCAACCACGCCAACGTAGTCAAGCTGTACGGAGCATGCCACGTCGGTCGTCCTTTCTTCGTGTGCGAGTTTGCGGGCGGCGGCACGCTCGACGCTTTTCTCGCCTCCAATCGCGATCAGACGTGGCGCAAACTGCATCAAGCCGCTATGGGGCTGCAGTACCTGCACGAGTGGGGTATCGTCCATGGCGACCTCAAGTGCGACAACATCCTCATCGGAAACGACGGCAAGGCTAAGCTCGCGGACTTTGGCTTGAGCTCCGTCAAGAAGCGCGGCGATCGCAGTGGCGAGCAGCCGAACGGGGATCGACCGATTGGAGCGTACCGGTGGAAGGCGCCAGAGTGTCTGACCGGCGAGTACCGCCCCACGTTCGCGTCCGACGTCTTCTCGTTCGCCATGTGCATCATCGAGGCCGTGAGCGGCGCGTTCCCGTGGGGCAACACCATTCCTGATGTTGCTGTGGCGTTCCACGTCAAACGCGGAGTGCTCCCACCACGACCCGCTGTGTGCACCGACGCGCAGTGGGATCTCGTGCGGCGCATGTGTCGCTTCGATCCGGCATTGCGGCTGTCGATCGGCACGGTGGAGCTCGCGCTCGAGCAGTTCGCGCGAGCGGAGGAACTCGCCACTCGGTGAATGGGATTGTTGATCTTATGCACTTCAACTTGGATTTGACTGTAGTTCAGTATACACATATGTATTCAAATACAATTGATCATTAGTAGTCTCTCGACTGCACCATACAAGGCAACAGATCGATCGACTGAAGATGTAATGCCCGAGCTCAAGCTGCAGTGCAACCTCTGCGCGCTGCTCATGGACTTGATGGCTGTGATTATTGTCTTGGTTGAGAGTCAATCGGGGCCAGTACGTGCAGCTTCTGTGCTGTGAGGTAATTGGTGGGAATGGCGAGGAGATGCGCTCTCTGAGTTCGCCAGGGTGAGATCCATTCTTCCCGGCCACAATCTAAAAGTACGAATTCTCCCGTGGATCGGAGAGCGGCGGGGCTTGGTTGGTCGCTGGACCCAAGCTACAGGGAAGGATTGGCGGTGTGTAGACGCCGCCACGGACAGCGATGGCGGCGGATCCGGGCAGCGAACGGTGGGAGGCGACATGGGAAGAGGGTCGCCTCACGGAAGACCGACTAGGTGATCACACAGCCATGCGGTACCGCCACTTCCGGCGGTTTGTGGACGTTGATGACGGAGTTGCGCTGGATGAAGAGCTGTACGGCTACATGCTGAGCGCTGAGGGCATTCGAGATGAGATGAAGCAGTATGAAGCAGCGACAGCGATTGTGCGACTCGCGGAGACTGGATTCTATGTGCGCAAGCTGAGGGAGATGAATTCGCTGTTGGACGCGGTGAGAGGTTCGTGCGAGGAGAAGGACTCGCCAGAGCTCGCAGAATGGAGATCAGGGCTCCAGCAGGAGAGGAACGAGAGGATGAAACTTTACGATGAGTTGCTGGCTACTGAACGTGTTGACGGTGATGAAGACGGCGCTAGTGATCGCATTTGGGAAATGACTGACGATTTGGAGGTTGAAGAAGCGCTGACGCTCCTGAAGTCTGGCGTCGACAAGTATATTGATGACACATTGACAGATCAGGAGATCAGCAAGATTCAGACAGCGTTCAGCATGATCGCATGGCACTCGGACATGATCGTGACGACAATTCCGGACTGGTTTGTCTCTCCGTATACCTGGGAAGGGAGCTATGGCCTTAGCCGCCGGGGCAATAACCTTTTCGTTCCAGAGCACTCCGATCGAGATCGTGTCATCAGGGATGCAACCATTTGGTCTCGACTGAACCATCCGCACATTGTCAAGTTTCTCGGGGCTTGTCATGTCGGAATTCGACCGTTCTTCGTCCATGAGAATGTGAGGGCTCTGCCTGAGGTCTTGAGTGGAGAGTCGGACAGGGAGGTCGTGTGGCGTCGGCTGCGCGAAGTCGCGCTTTGTCTGTTGTACCTGAGCGAGAGGGGACTTGGCTTTGGCGGCTTCAGTATCCATGATGTCTGTTGCGCACAATACGAAGACAAGGTGGTGATGCGTGGTGTTGGGCTGATTGACGCGAACGTTGGTATGGTTGAGTCTGATGACTCAATCTCTTTAGGCGGTCTTCCTCTGAGTTCGTTGATGATCTTGGATATGCGCGCACTGGGTGTCTGTATTGTTGATGCGCTCTACTTGCTGAATCAAGCAACAGAAAACAATCGCACTCACAGCTTTGACGAAGGCGTTGCGACACCAGGTGAAAGAAATCGAGAATTGTCAGCAACTCGGCCAACTTTCATAACTGAGGTGGAGTGGATGCTGATAGTGAAAAGGTTGACAGATGCATCGCCAAGTTTAAGCGTTGCTCCCATAATCAAGCACTTGAGTATAATCTCTGGTATTAAAGATATTGCGGATACTAGCGATTTTCAGCTAATTGCAGAACCATTGGCGAGAAATCGAGAAGTGTACGACATTGTTGTGCCATCTGTAGGTGTCTCAATAATATCGCGGTTGACAGAAGATATTGGCATTGGAGCTCCGTTGATACATTTTGTATCCGACCGGCTTCAAGGCGTGCAAAGTGATGTCCAAGCCTTTGCCATCCTTTTACGACGAAATATGCAACCGCTTTTCGACTTCAGAGACCTTTTGAAATTGCGTCAATCGTATCGTGACCGTGCTCCGTCATTGACTCCGCTGGCGTCGCGAATTGTACTGACGAGGCTGAAAACTACATACGAAGCTGTCAAAGTACACTCGGAGGACAACAGTGTGATATCGGCATGGAATTCGCTGTGGGAACAAGAATGTCAAGGTATTCTGGAAACCGCTGCTGCTAACGTGTGTACCGCACTCTTGGTTTGCAATGAGGAACAGCGCAATGAGTTTTTGCAGTTGCTGCAATATGAGCTTCAGAAGCACAAGGACGAGTACTCGGAGTCGTATCGTTCGACGGTTACATCAGTATTGTCAGAGAATGAAAGTGAGGCAGTGAATAACTCGCCGAATCATGACTGGTTCATCCCATGGTACGAGATTGAACTCCTCGAGCTGCCTCCACGCAATCGAAACGGCCAAAGTGTTCGCGGAGTGTGGGAGGGAAATGTGGTTGTGGTGACGTATATCTCAGATCACACGTTCGGTGACGATGCAAGCTTTCAGCATTATGTCAGCAAATGGTTCGCGTTGAAACATCCAAATGTGGTCAAGCTGGTTGGCGCTTGTCACGTTGGCATTCGGTGCATTGTGTGCGAGCCTGTCGACTGCTCTCTCGCCGATTTACGTCATCACCCGACCGTTATGCCATGGCGCCACCTGCTGGCTCAAGTAGCGTGCGGACTTAAATTTCTTCACGACCAAGGCATAGTCCACGGGGACGTAAGAGCACGTCACATCTTCGTGAAGGATGGGGTGGCCAAACTTGGACGGCTCTTCTTTCGATTGAGACAATTGAGGGGTCATTTCGCAGATCTCTCGCTCCGCTGGATGGCACCAGAGCTGTTGACAAATCACACATGCAGCAGTACATCCGATGTGTATTCATTCGGCATGACGATCATTGAGGTAGCAACAAAACTACCGCCGTGGAAAACGATTGGCTTAAACATGATTGTGCGTCGTCGTGTCTTGGACAGGAAACTGCCTGATCAACCTCGCTCAAGCGAGCTGAAATTTGCGGAGTGGGAACTGATCACTCGAAAAGTTTGTGCATTCGAGCCTGGTCAACGATCATCCATGTCTGTTGTAGTACAACATCTGGCTGATCTGCACGATGTGAACGGAGACGCTGTGGCATTTGTCATTCCCGAGTCCAAGCAAACCGTTTCAATGCTGGATGAGTGGCGAAGTCCATGGACCCAAATTCTTGTCGCGGGCGAACTCGAGGAATTAGAAGCTAAATGCAAGCAGATTTTCGACCCTGATCTCGAATGTACTTGGATATACAAGTGTCTGCAGGACGTGTGGGACACTCTGCATGAAATTGATGAAAGTGATTTGAAGCGTGGGCATGAAGCAATCGAGCGATGTACGCGCTTGATTTCGAACTGGAACAAATGTCTCGGCTTGCGTCTGGATCAGCATCCATTGGAACGTTTCGAGTTGCCTCGACCATTTCTCGATCAAGTGGAGAGATTGCGTCGTGATCTGATTGATTTGTGTGCAGACTTCGAGATTTCCTCTTTCAATATTCAGACGATCAACTTCAAAGCTCACGCCTTGTCCGTGGTGAAGCGCTTTAGCTCAAGCAGCGAGTTGGATATCCTCCCTGTACTCTCAATTGAACAACTGGAAGAGATCCTGACATCACTTATGGTTATTGCCAAACATCGACGAGGTGAATACGACCCAGAATACTGCGATGCCCTGGCCGAGTACGTGGATCGAATTGCGCATCACAAGCAACTCGAGTTGACGGCCCCTGAGTGGTATGTGAGGCGCTCAGATGTATCGTCAGACCTTGTAAGAAGTTTGGGCGATCCAGGTGCAATCAAGTCTGTTCGTCGATCTGCGTGGCATGATGGGTCGGTGGTTGCGGTCAAGTACGTATGGAAGAACGTCTCGTCAGCGTTCGTAAAATGTGTGGAGAAATGGAGAGGCTTCGACAACCACCCGCACGTGCTTCACCTACACGGCGCGTGCCATGTTGGATCGCCGCAGTTCTTGGTGTGTGAGTTTGCTCGCAAGGGTAACTTTGATGAGTACTTTAGAGATGGCAAGAACGCTCACGTCCGGTGGCAGCGCTTTCTTGAGGCGTCAAAGGGTCTGCACCATTTACACGACCAAAACCATGCACACGGAAACATTAGACCGACGAACTTACTGGTTGGTGGTGATGGCAAGGCCAGGGTTGGAGATATTGGATTTGCAGAATTCAATCGGAAGTGCATTCAAGTCGGTGAACTCGACGCTTTCCCTCGCGATTTGTGGTCAGCACCAGAGCTATCAGAGGAAGAAAGCATGACTTCATCAACTGATGCTGACATCTACGCGTTCGGGATGTGCATTCTTGCGTCGTATTTAGACGAAGAGGAGCTGTCGCAGCGTTTTGAATGCTGCTCACTCGATGGTATATTGGACGACACGCTTCGTCCATCTGAGATGGAGGAAGATGGCTGGGGTCTTGTGAAGAAAATGTGCAGTCGCGACTCGAGTACCAGACCAAAGGCATACACAGTGGAGAGATCCCTCGAAGTCTTGGCGAAAAACAACGGTGGTGAAAGTGGAAACGATGTGTCAATATATTTGACGGCTAATCAAGTTGAAGATCCTTTCAAGGAGGCTATCTGGTCTCTCGACGATCTTGCCGTAGCTTTGGAGGCAGTCGCAAACAGCATGGCTTCTGTGCTGCACGATCGACTTCGTGCATTTCACATGTGGGTTGTGGGTCCAGATAAACAGCCCTCGATGTCTGTCGTGCGTCGCTGTCAACGCCTCGCTGATCGTTTAGTTACTGTTCTAAACGCAAGATTCGACTCATCTATCAAGTTCTTCGAGCTGATAACGAGTCGTCGTCTGGCCGCGGTTGTGTTCGACTTACACAAAGAGCTTGACTATTTGGAAGAGATACTTGATGTTCCTGATGAGTACCGTTTACCGAAGTGGAAGGCGGAATGGGATGAACAACGCCGCTGTCAAATTGATGAGCTGGTGACGGCCTGTGACTCCTTGAATGATCTATCGCCTGAGAAGATTCACGAAGCGTTGCAATATTTGCAGTTTGAAAAGGCGATGTATCGTGGCAGCTACCCGGCTAAAGCGTTAGAGAATTTTGGAGCGATCGTTAATGCAACAGCAATGAGACTTGCAATCTCGAGCTTGCTGCCAGTTTGGTTCGTTCCGCCGTACGAAATTGATTTTCAGCAAATAGGTAAATCTCTAGGCGAAGGTGGACTTGGTAAGGTGTACCGTGGCGAGTGGCAAGGCATGAATGTCGCTGTTAAGACTGTTTTGAGCGAGGACGAAGTCAAGAATACATATCAATGTGCGACAAGCAATAAAATGTTCGCGAACGAGGCGAGCGTGTGGTTTCGACTCAATCACCCACACGTGATCAAGCTATACTGCGCATGCCCGATTGTTACATCATGGATTTCGGAGTCTCAGCCCCAGCAACGATACTTTGTGTGCGAGTTTGCAGGGAAAGGCACGCTAAAAGACTTTGTTGCGGAAGGAGAAGATCAGTCGAGTGCAGAGCGACCGCGTGAAGTGTGGAAGAAACTTTATGAAGCCGCCTTGGGTCTGCAGTATCTCCACGAATGTGGCATTGTTCATGGCGATCTCAAAGGAGAAAATATTCTGATCGGTAGTGATAACCGCGCCAAGCTTAGTGACTTTGGGTCCAGTACTGTAGCCTGTGCCAACGCTGAAGCTGAAAAACCGATGGGTTCATTCCGCTGGATGGCGCCAGAGTGTCTTCGCAAAAAGGCACCACAGCCACTATCAGTAGCGTCCGACATTTACTCATTTGGTATGTGCATCCTTGAGACTATTAGCGAAAATGTTCCGTGGTGCAATATCGCGGGAAATAGTCCTCTACCCGTCCGATATTGGCATTCTCAAAAACAAAAAAACAAAAAAATCCCACCTCGTCCGACAGGATTTTCCGATTCTCAATGGAGCTTGGTCAAAGACATGTGCCGTTACGATCCAAACAAGAGAATATCATTGCAAGAAGCCATCCAACGACTGGCTGTGGAAGCTGATATCCAGGAGATGCACGCTCGAGATCGCGCTGTTATCCGACCGTGTGATCGTGATGCAGTTCACAGTGCGATAGCAAAATTGGAAGAAAAGTGCTCTCAGATGAAGGAAAGCGAAGCGCTTGTTCGACTGATGCATGGCCGTCTAGAACAGCTTTGTGATGGCTTGCAAGCACTTGATGATCCTCTCTTCGCGCAGCAGCACCAACGGCGATTTCTAGTTGAAAATGTTGTAGATCGTCTAATATTGTCGCTTGGTGATCACAAGGATCAGGTTGAGCTCATGCGTCTGGCGACCAATTCCGCATTTCTTGAAGGTTTGACTGCGATTCGCGACGAAATACACGGTCTCTTCAAGATGTGGGGGCTCGCAGACACCGTTGGTGTTGACTTCGAATGGGACAAAGCCGTACAAGCACAGAAAGATCGTCTGATCAAGCTTTCGCTTCAATCGCAGCAGTATTTTGATCAAAGGACTTCAGAGGCTCCAGTGCGCGAGGCGTTGGTATTCGTGGAGACCCTCGTCAAGTTTCCTTCACCACAAATGTCACCTGATGACCTTTTGTCTCTTGACAACGTATGGATGAAGGTCAAAGCGATACGGCAAATCACGAAATCACTGGCGAGAGGATGGTTTCTGCCCAAGCACACGATTGCGCCGCCACCAACGAATGTGTATCATTGCTCTTTCCCTCATGGTAGCATCGGCCAAGTGGAACTGAAAGCGTTGAAATATTCCAACTCCTCGTTCGACAGCCAACTCGTCGCTGTTAAATCGCTCGTTTCAGGCGAGAATGGTCTAACTGACTTGATTCTTAAACTGCTTGACGCCTGGTTCGAGATGAGCCACCCTAATGTGATCAAATTGATCGGCGCGCATCATATATCTACTTCGCCGTTTGTCGTGTCCGAGTATGTGTCGAACGGGAATTTCGCTAGCTATATGGCCACGACAGCCGGCAAAATGCGAATGTGGCAGCTATTCCTCGAAGCAGCGCTCGGTCTCCAATATTTGCACTCGATGGAGATCATCCACGGTAACCTCAAGAGCACCAACTTACTGGTCGACGCGAACGGCAAGGCCAAGTTGAGCGACTTTGGGTTCTCCAAACTGCTGGATCAGTCC
Source organism: Phytopythium vexans (assembly GCA_003413675.1). Classification (NCBI taxonomy): domain Eukaryota; phylum Oomycota; class Peronosporomycetes; order Pythiales; family Pythiaceae; genus Phytopythium; species Phytopythium vexans. The sequence continues at coordinate 1,040,778 of QLOC01000012.1, read as the reverse complement.
AAGAGCAAGTCAACTGAGCGCGAGCGTGATGGGATCCGCTGGATGGCACCTGAGCTACTCATCGCCGACCCGGATGCCAAAAATCCAGCATCGGACGTGTTCTCGTTCGGCCGGTGCCTCGCTGCGGCGCTCACCGGTGCGCCGCCGCTAGCCGACCAGTCGGACGATGATATTATAACTGCGCTCATGGAGGAGACTCCGTACACCAAGCCAGAGAAACCATACATTGACGACGAGCACTGGAAACTTGTGCAGGAACTCTGCGAGGTCGACCCTATGAAACGCTTGACGATTAAACAAGCGATCGACCGATTCAGGCAGTTCGCGGGTCGTGAGGAGCAGCAGAGCATGGATCGTTAATATAACCAAACCAGGTGATGCGTGTCTGTGGCGTCGTTGTCGGTATTGTTGTGGTGAGATTGTCAGGTTGTAGCGTTAGGTGGATGGCGTTCGGCCAGTCGCACTCTCATGACTCACCCGCATTGATGAAACGGTGAGATGCAGCGATCTTTGCGATTTCATCTCGACAATGGCTACAACGCAACCCTGGAGATGATCCAGGCGCGAGGGGTGTGGTGAACTGAGGGCGGACCAGCGTCTAGGGTGTCAAGTGGCGAGGCGCTCGGGAGGGTGTTGAAGTGGATACGTGATATGATTGGCCAACTGCCTTCTGATCTGAGCTTCGATTGGCGGAATCTGACCGAATCAGATATGTACCGCACGCCGATCGTCCGTCCGTCACCGGCAACCCCACACCTGATGGAGCCGAGGGCAGGGGAAGCACCCGACCGCCGCTGCACTTTCTGACGCGGAGGGGAATGGGCCGCTCGCCGCTAAAAACATGCCCTTTGGCAGGACTTCCAACGTTGAAGGGACCGCAGCCGCGACGCTGCGGGTTAGCAACTCGCGGGCCACTCGGTTAGCAACTCGCAGAGTGCTGGCTTGTCCACCGCCCGTCCGATCGATGTGCTATCTTTTCGTGTATCTAACCTGTGACTAGGATATCCTGACTGCTTGCAGCAGTGGCTAAATCTGTTTCGCACTGGCGGCCATGTTTGTTAATCCATGTACCAGTCCACGATCGCGGTCGCAGTGGTTGCAGTGACTGACTTTTGGATCCATCGTTTGGATTCTCCGGTTAGCAATCACCATGGACGATAATGACTGCGTGATTACGCTCGGTTGCTATCCTCGATGATCCGAACCGTGGTTCCCCCTCGGTCTGTCCACCGCGGCGCAATGATGGTCGGCGTTTGCAGCCGCTCGACCGAGAAGAACAAAGCAAACGAAAGAACCGTTTAGCAATCACCCGCCGACAATGCTGGCGAGTTTACGCTTTGCTATCCCCTCTCTTTTTTTTTCTGTGCTATCTTGCTATCCGTCACCGCTGTTTCTTGGTGGCAAACCCGTAGCGAGGGTGTAAGGTGCGCTGAGCCCGCGCGCGCGGCAGGAACCACTCGACCAGCACCAGGTACAGCACCAGCAGCAGCAGCACGGCGCCGGCCAGCACGGGCAGCCCGCCCAGGTGCGCCACCGTCTCGGCGAAGCTCACGCGAGCTTGTTCTTCGGGCGGCGCCATGGCCGACACGCGGCTGGATCTTGAGGTTGAATATGCGATTCAGCAGGCTTTCGATCAAGTGGCCGCGCATTAGCCGCGCGTCTTTGCCGGTATGTTCCGCAGGGTATTAAATACCAAAGGAATAATCGAGCGGCTGGGGAGCCGTTTCCCCTGCCCCTGCCCCACACCTACCTTTTCACCTCCAATCACTTTGCGCAAGAAACCTCACGCGCGAGGTTTTTCTTCTCGAAAGTCCTAATCGCTGTAGGGTTTTTACCCCCACCTCACGATAAAACCTTGATGGTTTTGTATACCATCGCTGTGCCGCGGCGCCGCCGGGGGGTCGGGGTCAGGGGAAAATTTAAACTGCGTCGCGGAGCAAACGCGAGCAAAACAAACACGACGAGCCGCCGCGGCGTTCGCGCGGGCAACCAAACCCCCGGCCCCAGCCAAGCGCGCGCGCACCCGGAAGAAAGAGCAGAAGTGGCTAAACGCTGCGAAAAGTAACCGCGCCAGCTCGTCACCCGCGCCGCCGGTACGTCCGCTGCAAGCCAAGCTAGAGCCTCGGCCGGCCCCGCTTTGCTAAAACCCTGGTCTGCGGTGGTAGTGGTCGTGTACTGTACGCCTTGTACTTGCTGGTTGTATCGGTGTGCTAACGCTCGCGGCTGGGCGGCGTCCGCTGGTGTGCGCAGGTTGTCGTCCGCTGCTCGCGCAATCGGTTTTTAGCAAAGGGGATAGCAAACGGGAGAAGAAGGTGAGCGTGGCCGCCAGGCGACTGCAGAGGGGGCGGTCGGCCCTGCAACTGTGCGTTTTGCTAACTGGGTGGGTGGGTGCACGCTCTTGTTCTGTTACTCCTGGTGCTGTCCAGCACGCGCAGTTAGCAAAAGCGCGGTTGCTATCGCGCGACCGAGACCAGCGCGCGCTCGAGCGGCACATCGCATCGGCCAGTTTGCGAACCGGACGACCGTCGCAGGTGTACAGCTAGCTGTACAGCAAGCTGTACAGCAGTACAAGGCGAGCGAGAGCGGCAGCGGGTTGCGGCCAGACTCGACACACGCGGGTTGCTAACCGCGGGACCAGGTGAGTGAGTTGGCGAGGGTGGTTAGCAAGTTGCGGGCAAGGGCAGCAGGTTTGCTAACCAGACCGCGAAGGACTAGGTGACCGAAGCGACGCGTGTCTGCGGTCGAGGGGATCCGCGCGGCGAGGACAACGCGGTCGCGGCGGGAAGGGGATCGCCTGTCACCTTGGTGCGTCCCGAGCGTTTTGCTAACCGCCTCCCGTCCTCTTGTCTATCCTCGTTTGCTAAATTTACCCCTTGTGTTGATCCTATTTGTAGCACCACCACCTACTACCTTCAACCGATATAGCCAGCCCTAAGAAATGCCCCGCGCGGTCCTAAAAACGCCGGCACAGGCGGCGCCATCACAAGCCCAGCAGGCGGCCGCCACCATGCAGCCGCAGCACATGAAGGAGCCTCCGGTATCGTCAGCAGCGGCGGACGCTGCCCAGCTCCAGGCGCAGCAGCAGCAGCTCCAGGCGCTGCAGCTCCAGCAGCAGGCGCAGTTCCAGCACCAGATGCAGCAGCAGCAGGCTCAGCAGGCGCAGCAGCTCCAGCAGCAGCTCCAGCAGCAGGCCCAGCAGCTCCAGGCCCAGCAGCAGCAGCTCCAGTTCTCCTCCGTCCCAACGGCCCCTGCAGCTCCCAACGCGGCCCCTGGCGGCTACGCGTTCCCGCGCAACTCGCCCGAGTTCGCCTGCGAGAATGTCGGGGACCGCGTCAAGGGCAAGCGCCGCAAGTACTGCCCGCACGAGGTGACTGCGCTCGTGCTCGGCGTGCAGCGCTACGCGGACGACTCGTGCCCGTGGAGCTCGATACTGAGAGATCCGCACCTGGGCCACCTCTTCCACGGGCGTAGCGGCGTGGACCTCAAGGACAAGTGGCGCACGCTCATCAAGACGCGGCCGGAGCTCGCAGCGTACACGGAGAACCGCAAGAACCACCGCAAGTACCGGCCGTTCTCGGCTAATGAGGAGCGCGCGCTCATGGAGGGCGTCAAGAAATACAACGGCCAGCGCAACGTGTGGTCGCTCATCCTCATCGACAAGGAGCTCGGCCCGCAGTTCAACGACAGGAGCAACGTGCAGCTCAAGGACAAGTTCCGCACCATGCGGCGCTCGGGCAGCACCACCGCCGCGCTCGTGGTCGGGGCCGGCAGCAACGGGAACCCGTCCAGTCGTCGGGTTTCAAGTACGTCAACCCCCACTTCTGGCACTGCAACTTCAACTTCCGTGCGTCAGCAGGGTGCAACTGGGTCAAGCAGAGCGGTTACGCCCAGTTCGGCCATGACGGCGGCTGTGTCGGCCGCCAACGGTCAGGTATCGGCTCGGGAGAGCTCGGCGGCGAGCGTGGCGGCGGCGAGCCAGCAGGCGGCGAGTCTGCTGGTGCAGCAGAGCAACAACGCGACGTCGGCGCTGTTCGCGGACCCGAGCCTGTACCTGGGGGGCACCTACTCGCTGCCGCAGCACATGGCGCAGCTGCCGCCGCCGGGGGCCATGAACCTGCAGCAGATGAGCGTGCAGCAGCAGCAGCAGCAGCAACGGCAGCAGCCGCAGGCCGCGCACGTGCAGCAGCAGCAGCAGCAGCACGCGCAGGCGCAGGCCCACGCGATCGCGCAGGCGCAGGCTCGGGCCGCGCAGGCTCAGCTGGCGCAGCTGCAGGCGCAGCAGCTCCGCACGCAGAGCCAGCAGGCGCAGGCGCAGCAGTCCAAGCAGTACCAGATGATGTCGGTGCCGGCCAACTCGTACAGCTCCGGGCTCTCGGGCTACCAGCTCATCGGCAACCAGCTCGTGCCGCAGCAGGCGCTGTACTACTCGATGCCGCCCTCGGCGCAGTCGCAGCAGCACGCGCAGCTCCAGCAGCAGCAGATGCAGCAGCTCCAGCACCGGCAACTGCAGCAGCAGCAGCAGCTCGCGGCCGCCGTCATGGCCGCCACCCAGCAGCAGCAGCAGAAGCAGCACCAGCAGCAGCACCAGCAGACCGAGCTGCAGCAGACCACGTCCCGGACCAACACCAACAGCAGCAGCGCTCGAGGCCGCGGGGGACGAAGCGCGCGAGGCGGGGCCGGTCGCGGCGGCCGCAGCGGGCGAGGCGCGGCCGGCATGCGCGGCGACAAGGACGTGGGGATGGACGTCAAGCCGAGCCCGGTGTCGCCGCCGATGGAGAGCCTGATCCAGCTGCAGGGCGGCGCGAGCGCGGCGGTCGGCGCGGACGCGTCCGGTGAGCCTGGCGGTGGCCTGCACCGGTCTGTGATGTGAGGCGGCAGGGCTGACGTGGCGGCTCATATGGGTGCAGATCGCGGCGGGAACGCGCGCGCCATGTGAGCGCGGGCCAGTTTTGGGGATCGCCACGCCGCTGCGAGGGGTATTATTTCGATAGGAGGGGAGGCCGCGGGGGCCCGCGACGCGAGCACCGACGCAGTAGACGACTGGGCGCCGACGAGGCTTCGCGGATGATGAAGAGGGATGGAGGGGGCTCCAGGCCGAAGGGAGGGACCGATGGGGTTGTGAATAGCGCGCCGTACCATAGCGAGAGAGACCAGAGAAACAACGAACGACACTGTACACCACCGTAGTGAGCCATTGCACGGTTGCAAAGAGCTGCTGCATTGCTCTATGGCTGCATGTCATGGTCTCATCTCCGCCGGTCTCGCCGGGTTATGTCGGGTGATGGCGAGCTAACAGTGTCTCACGTCACTGCGCATTCCGCTGCAAGGGACAAGATTGAAGCGGGTGGGTACCTAGGCGAGACGGCTACACCTCCAATCATCCATCTCAATACACTTGAGAAATATATACATGTATACTTTCATGTCAACTTTACTGCGGCTCTTGCTGTCCGCAGACTCGTCGAGTGATGGTCCGCATCTGGATGTCGAGTGCCGCAGACTCAAAAGAATGAAGGTCCCTCACCCCATCCCCAGTGGTGGCCATCATGCAACTCACGGCTGAGATCCGACGCGACCCGTCGACTCCGCAGCCAATGGGCCGATGGCTTCTCCGCTTCCCCCGCCGCTCGCTGCTATCGCCCGCCGCCGTCGCAGCGCATTCCGCGACTCTCCTGCTCGCCCACAGCTCGTAAAGCATGGCGGTCCCCATGCGCAGCCTCTCGACCATGTCGGCGACCTTTGTATCAACCGACTCGGGCTGTTCCATGGCCTCCTCGTCTTCGTCCTCGCTAGTGTCGACCTCGTCCGGCCGCCTGCGCGCGTGGATGTACTGGGAGCGGCTGCCGCAGTGCTGGACGAAGGTGTTCGCGGTGCTGGACGGCGCCTTCCTCTGGCTGTTCAAGCAGCGACGCAGGGCCGCGAGGTGTCTGCTCGTACAGCTCGCGGTCGCCAAACTGCAGCCGGCGGACGCGGCCGCCGCGCGGCTGCTGCGCGTCGTGGACGCCACGGGCGAGGACGTCGCGCTCTGGCTCGCGGACGAGGACGCCGAGCTCGACGCGTGGCGCGCGGCGTTGGAGGACGCGAGCCATCGCACCAAGAGCTTCCTGGCCAAGCAACCGAGGGCGGACGCGAGGGCTCTGCCCCGCGAGAGCTTCTTCCGCGGCACGCTCACCGAACTGCGCGCCGAGTCGAGAAGGCAGAAGTGCGCGCGAGTGCTGCGCCGACTCGCGCTGTGCTGCAGACGCCGCCTGCGCGCCTCGAGCTGTGCTGGCCGGCTAGAGAGGTGATGCAGTCAGGAGAACAAGACACACATCACAGATGACACACGTCACAGATGACACAAGGCTTAGGACGAATCAAGTATTTATGCGGACATTAGGCGTCCGCCACGGCAGTAACACGAACATGAACGTGCTTTAGTGATGCAATTGACTGTGAGTATCAACGTGGTCAAGTGGTAGAAGTAGTTGTGAGTATGAACGTGGTCAAGTGATGCAATTGCTGGTGAATGCGCTGGCGTCTGATGCCGCTGGCGTCGATGAGCAGGTTCACAGGTTCGCAGGTTCGCATTGAATCCAACCGGACAGGCGGGCGGTGGCGGAGGCGACGCCCGTCGACCATGGAAGCTGGCGTCCGCCCTTGCGTGTACTGGGCTACAGCACATGCCGGCAACGTTCTCGCTTCACGGGAGTGTGATGCGCCTCCCAACCCGCCAGCCACGCTGGCCACCTCGTTGTCCACGTGGCTGCTCGTTGGCATGCGCAGCCGCCATCCAGACAACCATCCGCCCGTATCTTTGCAGTGCATCACCAGTGTGTGGACGACCACCCTATTGAAACAGGATGGTCGTGAGGAACCTGCTTGTTCAAGCCATCGGATGGCCGCCAGCGCCGCGCCGGGCGTCACGCGATCCGCCAGCGGCGACATACAGCGGACCTGTGGCCGTGACTCACGCCGCGCTTGCTTATCGCCCGCGCGCGAACGAAACACGACCTTGCAATGCTGCATTTCATGCACGTGAACGTCGCAGGGCGTGTGGCGCTCCGCTCGCATTCGATTTGCATCGCGAGTGGCTCTGCTAGTCGCGGCCGCGTTGCGGTGGTCGGGCCTGCCGCATGGCACGCAGGAAGCCGCGCGTGTCGCCCTTCGATGTCATGCAGCGTGGCATCGGTGCTGGTCACGCGTTGCTGGTCATGTCACCGCCACAGCTTGGCCCCATCCTTGGAGAGGGTTATGCCCGTTAGTTACGCCAGCGTAACCTCGCGGATCACTCGCGGATTCCATGTGGTTCCGGGGCGACTTGAGGCCGATGACGGGCCGCGGGGGACAAGGAGGACGACACGGTGGCCGTTACACGCGATAGACACGCCATTTCGCGGCTGCAGGGCGGTTTCTATCCGTCCCACTCGCTTCCCGATCTAAAGGCATCTCTTTTAGCAAAGCCGCACATTTTAGCAAACGGGTGTCTTTAGCAAACGGGTGTCGGATTCGGTGTCCACCACCCCCAGGTCGAGACCGCCGGCCGGCCGGCCGTCGTTCGTGGACGCGGGGGACGGTCATCCGCCGGCGGCGGGGGCGGGGGGCGGGGGGGGCCGCCGGATCGTCGCGCCGCACCGCTCGTCCCTGACGTGGATATTGGCCGGCCTGATTGTTCCATTTTTTTCTGCCTGGACGCCGACAAGCCACCAACCTGGCTACATCGCTGGATACTTTCAAAACACGGTGTGGTGTGTGTTAAAATAGCAGGGTCTTGACTCAAATGTATACATAATCCGCCCAAGATATGCCTTGAAATATACCCTAATCTGGTAACTCTCACCCTGTTTTGAACGAAACAATCTGATGCAAACCGGTTTTGCACCCCTATCCGCCGCAATCACCCTCGGCGCAACGCCGCGAGCCTTCGAAAAGCTCACGCCGGGTCGCGGAACGCGCCAATCAGCGCGCGCAGCGTCGTAAACTGTGTCGCCGGCCGCGCAGAACCGGGGCGGAACCGCTGGCCCCCGGCGTCCGCGACAACCCGGCGGCCAGCGGCGGACGGCCCGCCTTCGGCTCTTCTGCCCCGAGATAGACAAGAGAGGGGATGGCCAGCCCAGCCAGTGCGCGCGGCCCACGGAGGCTGGGGTGGGAGCCGCTCGAGAGGGAGGACGCGCGTGGAAGGGGCCGGAACCTTCGGCCGCCGTCCGCCTCCGCCCGCCGACCGATGCGGCCAGGCGCTCATTTATCATAACGGCCACTTGCGGCCGTATCGTGGCTAGGGGCGTCCGCAGCCGCTCGCTCCGTTTACGGTTGCTAACCCGTCCACTCGCCGGTTTGCTAACCACATCGCCGGCTGGGGCTGGGACGAGGTTGCTATCTTGCTATCCTATTCCGCGGTGCGACCAGGATCCGCCACCCGCGCCGTTTGTTAAACTCGCGTCTGGGCATATTCAGATACGAGGCTGGGGTCATGCCGGGCTCGCCGACCAAGCGCCGGAGGCGACCGCCGCTCGCGCCGCAGTGGTCCATCGACCAGAACCAGCTCCGCGCGAGCATGATCGCGCTCTCGTCGCTCGCGATCGACGAGGACGCCGGAGCGGACGACGCCGCCATCGACTTCCGCGGCAGCAGCCTCTGCTCGCCGCGGTCGCGTACATCCGAGCCGGCCGTGGTTAGCAAACGCCGCTCGCGAGTTTCTATCGACGGGAGCGTGTCGTCACGTCGCAGTGCTAACGGCTCGCTCAGCTCGACGCAGCTCACGATCGCGTCCAGCGGCTCGGCACTGCTCGACTACTACGCGGACGAGGACGATGAGGACGCGGCGCTCTCCGACTGGGTCTACTGGCAGCGCGACGCCGCCAACCTCCCCGAATGCTGGACGCGCGTCTTCGCCGTCTACGCGCACTGCACGCTGTGGTTGCATCGGTACGAGCCGGCGTCGGCGCAGAGTCTGCTGTTGTCTATCCGGATAGCAAGCGTGACACCCGGCGCCGCCGATGAGCGACAGCTTGTGCTAACCGCGGCCGACGCGGACGTGGGAGAGGTGCGCCTTTGCTTACTGGACTGGCCAAGCTTCGAGGAATGGCGGTTACGAGTCCGCGATGACGTGTACGCGGACGCGGACGCGCGAATGGAGGCGCAGGAACACCAGCTGGTCGCGGTCCGCTCGGCGCCGGTTAGCAAAGCCGGTAAGCAAGGCGGGTTGCTAACCCGCGCGGTCGCGACGGCCGTGACGCGCATGCGTCGCCACTCGATCGAGAAGAAGCAGCAGCGACGTCGAACGCCAGCCACTGCTAATGGTATAGCCATGGCCGACCATGGCACCGACGGCCAAGGCAAGACCCACGGGTGGAAGAACGTGGCGTCGGCTATCGCCGGCGTGTGGAAGCCCGGCCACGGCCGCAAGCTGCGCGAGCTGCGCCACCGGCCGCAGCTTCAGGCGTGAACGAAGTGACCAAGTGACAAAGAGTCAGAGAGACAAAGAGTCAGAATGACCAAGTGACCAAGTGTTCGAGTATCGGATCACTCGAGAGGACGAGTGTCCAATCACTCGAGTATCCAGGCGGCCGAGTGGCCGAGGGCCGTGAAGACGGCGAGGTGTTGTATCACGTATTTGTACCATTAAGAGGCGACGCAGCAAAGCCAGACAGCCCATTTCATTATTATAATATTAGCTGCCGCCCTCGAGTTCATCCATCCTGTATTGTCATGGACCGCCTGCCGTCGGAGATGGCTTAGTGGCTGCCACCGAGTCGAGGGAAGCCAAGGCGGGGAAGCGGACTGGTGGACGCCAAGGCCGCGCACGGCCGTCCCTTCTTGCGGCAGCTGCCGGATTAGTCTCGGGATTGGCTTGGCGTCCGTCTGCCGGACCTCGGCCGTCGCACGGCCACTGTCCAGAGGAAAATATTGGGCGACTTGAAGCGTGGCGTAGCGCCGCGTCGATGCGCAGCTTGGGGGCCGGAGGCGGCGACACGGACAGGGTGGACAGCGTGGACGAAGTGGATGGAGCGTCTCGGCATCGCCACGGGAGACGGCGGTCCAGCCAGTCGATGGCGAAGAGTGGACTGATGGCATTGAGCGTGACGTGGCGGTGCCACAGCCTCCTCGGTGGCTGGGCAGCCACACACACACATCTTGGTTCTAGTACGATGTGAGAGGCGTGGCCTTCTGTTCCAGCCACAGAGAGTTGAGGCCATCGCTCGCTCTTGACTTGAGGTGGGAAGTGTCGATGATTTCCAGTCCTCTGGCCACAGTCGCCTTGAACAACGAATGCTCGCCTGGTCCTGGCAGCTCGACCAGTGGCTCAGAGACGACGAGCGTTGGGCGTCAGCCTGCACGCCTCAGATCAGCCGAGCCTTCAATAGCCGTCGCTCTCGGCGTCCGCGTCCTCGTACACCTCGTACCCCCCTTCGCTGTCGTCGTCGTAGCCCTCGTCCTGGTCGCGCGCTCGTGGTGTGAGGTAGTCGTCGCCGTACTCCTCCTTCAGGAACGCGGTCGGGTTCGCAAGCGTGTCGAACGCGTCGCCGTTGATACGCACGCTCGCATACGGCTCAAAGTCGGCGCTCGCGACGCGGGAGCTCTCGTTGCGGCTGTGTGAGACGCGCCACTGCGTCGCGTTCTCCTCCGGATGCATCGCGTACAGGTCGACGTACGGCACATGGTACTTGCCTCGGCGCTCGACCTCCGGGTCGAAGAGCAGCCCTGCCAGCGGGTGCGTCGGCGCGATGCACACGCGATAGAGCTTGTCGAGGAATGTGTGATACCCTTTGGCCCAGAGCGTGTCCTTCACTCGCTTCATGACGAGCTTCTTCTTCTTGGACTGGCGGAAGCCCACGTCCGCGTCCTCGGTGAACGGGATGATGGTGCCGTTCCGCACCGCACCGAGCAATGTGCCGAACAGCAGTGCCGGCTCGAGGTCGTGTGCTCGCAGCGCGTCGTACACGTCCAGTAGCAGCAGATGCAGCACGGCGCCGTAGCACAGCGGCTCGGTCTCGTCCTCGTCCGGCAGGTCCGGCGCGTACGCGTCTTCCTCGTCCATCGGACTGTTGTCGTAGTGCGGGTGGCGCTGCAGCATTGCATTCCACTGCCACTGCGCGTTCGGGTTCGCACAGCGCGGGTCGTCCGCTCGCCGTAATGCCGACATTGGCAGGCAGTAGGTCCATTGTCGCGAGTAGCGGCCCCGAGGATTGCACAGCACGCGGTTGTCGCCGCGGAGCTCGGGTACGGGCCGCTCCGCCTTCGCCAGCGCCTCGTAGAACGTCTTGGCCGAGTTGTTGACGTCCGGGACGAGCACGTCGACCTGCGGAGGCGAGCAGACCTCGGCCTTGACGCGCTTGGTGGACAGCGTGGCGCGAGGGCTCGCAAGAGGCTGTAGCTGCAACTGCAGAGGAGACCAGGCCATGGCCGCCAGCAGGGAGAACGCCCCCAGCGCGAGGATCGCGACAACGACGATCGCGCGCGGCGCCAGCGGCTTGGCGCGCCGAGAGGAGGCCATCTCTTCAGTGCAGTGGGAGGATTTCGGCCAGTTGTGTGGCTGTCTCTCTGCTCGTCTTGTCCGGGTTGGAAATGGGTCTAATGTGGCCCGTCTCATGAGTTTATGAAAATTAGGTATAAAATAGTCGCGACTAGACGAACTATGGGCTATATATTGCGGACAGAAGAGTGCGGATCTTATCGCCTGCGAAACTTGATCCTCAAGAGGTGCTCTGGACAACTTCCGGTGCAATCCGACGTTCGGGCAGCTGTACCACCAGTGTATATCGTTGTGTACATCGTTGAGTCTTGTCAACTCCGCCATAATAAACTCGCAACTGGTGTTCGTGTTTACCGCATTGACCACCGCCGCCCATCGATCGGGTGGGTCGATGCCCATTCAGTCCAGCTCGAAATCGCCAGTCTCTGTAGCTAAAAGTGGTCAGTCGCCGACTCAACTCCCGACTGGGCGTATCATCCATCCATCCCCAAGCCGCTCGGTTCACTCGTGACGAGTTTGTGGCACGCGCGTGGGGGCTACGAATCACCGTGACGAGCGTCGCGGCCGTCGAGTGAGTGGCCGCCTGCAGCTGAACGCCACTCTGGACTTTCAGACACTCAACCCAGACGACGGAGACAGTGATGATCAATAATTTATCAAGTGCCTGGTGGCTGTGGCTGTGGCTGACGCTACGGGACATTACTGCGTGCGTCGCACGGGACGCAAGCTGCGCATTCACTTGTCCGCCCAGGTGTCGCGCAGCACGATGGCGGCGGCGCGACGCAGGTTCGGCTCGCCCTCGCGCAGCATCCGCTCCGAGAGACCCTCGAGCTGCGAGTAAATGTCGGCGAGCACGATCATCAGCGCGGTGACCAGCACCAGCAGGACCACGCCCTCCTTCACGCAGTCGGACGTGACGAGATCTCGAATCTTCACGAGCCACTGGCCGAGTCGGAGTCGAGGAGCTTCGTCATGAGCCGTCGACGGATCGCGGTCGACCTTGATGGTGGTGAAGGAGAGGCCCGTGCGGATCTGCACCGCCACCAGCGGCTGGGTGACCTCCATGAGGAGCTGTAGATCTCTCGAGTCGACTGGGAATTACCGAGTGGCTCGTCGAAGCCTTGGGGCGGTGGCTCGCCTGCGTCCCGAGGCGGCGGCGGCCATTGGCCGTAGACCGTTGCCAGTAGTCGGCGCGCTGTTGAAACTCCTCGCGTTCCTTCCTTCCTCCGAGTCAAAAGGATCCGCCGATATTTTGAGCGCGCTGAACGCTCGGGCTGAACTCTCGGCTCATTCGCTGCCGGCGGACCGATGCCATGCAGCGAAAGATACTTGGCGCGCGTGTCGCAGTCGTGAGGGACGGTGATGGACATGGACCACGCACGTTCACGTTGTTGTATTGACGAAGACTAGATAATGGGGATCTAAGGGGAGGGGGAAGGAACTACCGCGGCTTGGGTGTCATGAAGCCATCGCCGTATTCCTTGCGAAGGAAATCGATCGGGTCATGCACCGTGTCGAACGACAGGCCGTTGATGTAGACGGTCGAATGCGGCCGCACCTTGTTGTCGGGCAGTCGCCGGCCGTTCTTGGTCTCCTGCATGTTCCATTGACCATTCGCCTCGCGCTTCATCGTGTACAGGTCCACGTACGGCGCGCCGAACGTTCCAACGAGCCCGTGGTCCGGGTCGTACAGGTTGGAGGCGAGCGGGTGCGTGGGGGCCACGCAGACGCGCCAGATATTGTGGAAGAAGACGTGGTAGCCCTTGGCCCAGAGCGCCTGCCGCAGCTTGTTCGTCTTGGTGCTGCTGAGCTTCAGGTGGGCCACGTCCACGTCCTCCGTGAACGGGATGACGGAGCCGTTGCGCACGGCGCCGAGCAGCGTGCCGAACGCCACGAGCGGCTCCGCGCCGAGTACCTTGAGCTCGTCCACGACGTCGGCGAGCAGCATGTGCAGCACGGAGCCATAGCAGAGCGTGTCGGGCGACTGGCGCGTGAGCAGGTCGAGGCGGTCCGGCGCTGAGCAGAACGGCTCGTCCTTGCGGCCCGAGATGGGGAGGCAGTAGCTGTACATACGGTCAGCGCGCTTGGCCGCGTCGCACAGCTCGGCGTGCTTGCCGCGGAAGACTGGCGGCGGCAGCGGCCCGAGCTCGCGCAGCAGCGTGTAGAACCGGTGGTCCGAGTGGTAGGTCGCGCGCGTGGGGTCCACGATGCCGGCCACGCAGACCGAGCTGCCTTGCAGCTCAGTGTCGTTCGAGAGCACCTCGACGCGCTGTTTTGCGGCGGCCGAGGCGTTGCGAGACGGGAAGCGCATGTCCTTCAGCTCGACGGGCTGAGGCTCGAGGAAGAACTGCGCTGGGCCACGTGCGAGCAGCTCGCCCTCGGTGGACAGGTCCCACGCGACAAGCAGCAGCATCCCGAGCGTCATGAAGATGGCCAGCAGGCGGATCGAGGTGACCCGCAGCTTGCGGCTGCGATCCGACGCGTGCACGCTCATGAGCAGCTTGGAGCCCGACTCGGCCATCGGCAATCGCATCCGGTGGTGGCGAGCGGTGGAGACGTGGTGACTCGGAAAGTGTCGCGGCTGTGACTGCGGACGGCTCGGTGCGAGCGGGGATCACAATGCACAGGGTGAGTGAGGCGGAGATTTCGGAACCGAGAGTGGGGAGGGGTGCAGTTGGTGCGAAGTCAGCAACTCATTTGCCGTTCGTCTACCCGAACCTGCTACACAGTTGCGCATTCTGTACCAGGACGACCGCGTCTCTGCGGACAGCGCGCGCAACAGGCTGGCGATTGGCCAGGTGGCGGCTTGTCCCAGTGGCCAGGTGGCCAGCGAAGGACCAACAACATCCAGCGACGGGGTGAGCCAGGACGTCGTCGCATTGTCAGCGTTGGTCGTGGGACGAGAGAGAGAGAGAGCCTGGCCGAGTGAGAAAATGGGTGAGAATGTGAGAGAGAGCAAGTGGTGGCTTGTACTGTTCGACAATTCGGTTCGGAGTGGTGGATGGAGGAGGACTTGCATCCACAGCATTACCAGTCAGTAAAGCCACTGATTTCGCCAGAGCAGGCCAGAGCAAGCGACCAACTCAGCGAGCAGCCAGTTGTTGCGAGCAGTGATGCGCGTGCTGTGCCACATCTGGTACCACGGCGATGGCGTCAGATGCCGCGGCGTCGCGTCATCCGGAAGACGCGACAGCTCATTGATAGGAGCGCTGGCACTTACGTGATACAGAATGGCTGTGTGGTTTCAATTATTCCGCGTTGCTGTGACTTCGAAGTGATGGTATCCACTTTCTCCTGGGCTGTTGTGCCATGAGAACTCGACAGCATGGGGAGCTGTCGATCAGTGTTTACACAGCAGTAGCTTTTACTGTCCGTCGGACTTTCCATCTCGAGCGTTCAGTCTCAATGCTCGAGCTTCAACTCGTCCTGTTAACCGTCCGACGAGCAGACGACCTCCCGATCGCTCGAGCAACTCCGCCATCCGTCGAGCTGCATTGAGGGCGCCAATACATTCCTCTGTAGCAGCTCCTCGCTGATGTGCACCGAGAGTGAGCTGATGAACCGGCGGCTGGAAAATCAGCTCTCTTGCGTGCGGAGACCATCACTCGAGAATAAATCCGACGCTCGCGAACTTCATGGGAAGGAGCGGCGGAAGTGCAAGACCAGCTCTGGTGGCTCCGAGAGACCGAGAGCAGCGAATTTTGGCGATGAGGATGCGAGCGGCAGGCTCGTCATTCCGCTCTTCTGCTGGAATTCGTAAAGGAAACGCGGCGAGCGCAGAAATAGGCGACCAAAGCTGGAACTTCTCCCCGTGTTGCCCTTTTGCTGTCAGTGCGGCACTTCCGTTCGATGTGGATACAGGATGCACTCGTCTGGCTAGCGCTGCCCGTCAACAGATTACGAAGTGCCGAGAAGAGCCACGCGACCGCGGCCGCGACGACCTGGTCTCGCCTGTCCGTCTGTCCGTCCATCAGCGTTCGGAGTGTGCGGCTCGCAGCGTCAGGATGAGAACTCGATGCCAGGATATTTTCGCGGCCACCCCAGATCCACAGCACAGCAGCTCTCTATGGCAACGCGAAGGTCAGGTGGGATCGGACGCTCGTGGCGGACCTCCCCTTTCCTCTGCATCCAGGAGTGCAAGGCACCGTGTCTGAGGCGGGGAGGGTCGACGGCCTCGCTTCGACTGATGGCGACGAGGCAGTTGCCTGTCACTGCGGTCTCGATCACCAACTCGCCCCTTCCGTCCTCGCCGAAAAATCCAGTCGCCACGTGTAATATCTCCTCCAGAGGTAAACTGGATGCGGACAGTTGCCCCGCGCGCTCGCAATCACCTGGTCGTATGCTGACGGGATGGGGGGAAGTCCTCTGGAGGACCACGCTTGTGCCCTCCGGATGCAGATGATCGTGACATGTTCTGCCTGTGTATACGAACGCATCTCATGAACCGAAATGCACATTGCATGGAAGTCGATGCCGTCCCTCCTCGGCATTTCTCGATCCGCTCGCTTTCGAGTCATCCACTCCAGCGCCAGCAAGCCACCGAAGCCCAATGGCCAGAGTAACGCCGGTCACCACCGACGTACGCGACGTCGAGGCGGAGCCGACCGTCGCCATCATCACCGTCAAACCCGGAGCCTCAGCCATGCCTGAGGGTCAGACCGCCCTGGAGCGGTTCGTCGACACACACACCAACCTGTGCGCTCAGCTGTACGAGCGGCTCCAGACCGCCGGCGTCGTCATCGTGTTGCTCGGCGGACTCGTGCTGGCGTCTATCGAGCTCTACGTGCGACTCAGCAGCATGTCAAACCACATGCTGCGCAGCGGTGACTACGACGGCGACACAGCCGCAGCGCTGCTGATGCTCGAGTACGAGGCCGGACGCACCTGACCGGACGCCGTCGTGTTGTCCTGTAGTCGATTCGATTAAGTCTGTAACAATATCAATGGATGTGCCCGCGTGTGAGCAAAGTGTAGTCCCATCCAGCACTTTCTAGCGAGCCCAAGCCGATGTCGCATCGATTAACTCGCAAGCCACGACATGTACTGTTTAACATCGGTGTGGTCCGAGCGGGGATGATGATGGTACCAAGCGGCTGACACACAATTCCCGCCAACATTTGAGCCTTGAATTTGAACGATCGATCTGCTGTGGATCACGTCGGACCAGAGTGGTCGCCGACCACTCTAAGAGACTCTCGCTGCCTGCGAGCGCCAGATCCAATCCGCCCGAACCGGCATGCAAATAGATCCATGTACAACGAGAGCAACCGCATCCAAGGTGACCGTCATCACCAGTCAGGCGGCCATCAGGAGTAGCCAAGCGACCGGCAGAACAGTCAAACGATCTAAGCGAGTGGTCGTAAATGCACAGGATGCCGTGATGTCCCCTGGTGATGCCGACAGCGGCGCTAAAGCGTCAGGCTAGAGCTCTAACCTTTAGTAAACCATTATAAATCGCTTTCCAACGACAGACACTACACAACCATTGTCAAACGCACACGGATACGCAAGGCAGCAAGATCTCTCATCCCATCGGCAAGCACCATGACAAGGATCATCGAGTGGAGACTCGCCACAATGTTGGCAGTCGTTGCGGCGGTGGCGCCATGGATCCACCGAGTGTCTGCTGTTGAGGACGCTTCTCGCCTGCAAGATGTGGCTCCGTTCGCGATCCCAGCAGTCAACCCGCTGCCAGAGCTACCAGAGTATCTTCGCGCTGCTATCCAGAACGTGCGCGAGTCTATCGCCGGTGGTGACGCCTTCCCAGCCCACAGACGCCTGCTCTCCGCTGACGAAAGCTCCAGTCCGACTGAACTCGACAACAACGACGGGATCTCGGTCTTAGCTGCCTTTGACAGCCTCCAGGCTGCGGCTGATCAGCTCCGAGTGTCGTCGTGCTCCCCCAGGACGGTTCGGATCCCGGATGACACATCCGACGAGTTTTACAGCGCTCTGCTGCGAGCAGATGGCCCACTAGACCCACCAACGTTCAGCGACCACCACCGCTTCCTCTGTGACTCGGAGCAGTCGGTCCAGTCTGAAGGCTGGCGCCAATGCCTCCCAATGCGGTCGAATGTCGGGTCGCTATTCACTCCGCAGTGTCTTCGAGCCGACCGCATGGAGCTGCTGCGCTCGCTCGAAGACGGACTTCCACAGCGGCCATGCCGCACCAGCCTGCTGCACATGCTGCTGATCGACGTCTACGACACTCTGGTGGCAGCCGGCGCCAGACCAGCGCTGCTCTTCGGCACGATGCTGGGAGCCATCCGCGATGAGGGCATCGTCCCATGGACAACCGACGTGGACCTGGGCTACCAACCGAACGGCGGCGCCGTCGACATGGCCGCCATTGCCGACACATTGCGGCTGAAGGGCTACCACGCGTTCGAGGACGGGATCTGGCGCGTGTGCGTGGCGCCGACCCACCCACTGGCGTCGCGGCTCTATGATCGTTTGATGCCGGCTGTCCGCCCGTATACGGCGCCGTACGTGGACCTGTACGCCATGCAGCCGCTGGACCGCGCGCACAGCGAGCTCTCGCTCTGGCACATCGCCCACACAAAGGGCGAGCAGCTCACGGCCGGCCACGAGGTCGAGCCGTACGCACAGGTTACGGTCTTTGGCCGCAACTTCGCCACGCTGGCCGGCCCGCCCGTGTTCCTGCGGCGCGAGTACGGCGCCGAGTTCATGACGCCGGACGAGCAATGGAGTGAAGCAGTTTGAGGATTTTTGTATGGGGAGAAAACACTTCAACTCGAAATTTGGCATTGTCACATTTCGTATACAAACCCACAGCGTTGCATCATTTTGAATTATCACATGAAAGTCAAAAATTCGGCGTTAGCCAGTCAAAATGCCAAGTGAGCAAAATCGCATTTTTGTGACAAGCTTCCGGTACGGACAGCACACAATTGACAACCTTCCAGCCCATCGTGACATGAAGCACTACGACCGCGGGTTCGCCAAGCCGCGGCCGCCGCCGCCGCCGCGAGGGCCGCGCGGGCTTCGGCTCGGCGCGCGGCAGGCCATCGCGCTCTTCGTGCTCGCGTGGGCGGCGCTGGCGGTGCCGCTGTTCTGGCTCGTGCTGTCCGCGGGCGACGCCGCGACCAACAGCTCGCCGCTGCTGCGAAAGCCGCCGAGCCCCACGCACCGCCACGGCGGCGGCCCGTGCTCGCCGGCGACGGTGCCGATCCCCGACGTGGACGACGCGCTGTACACTGCGCTGCGTGGCGCGGAGGACGCGGGCGACGGCGCCGCTATCGGCCAACAGCTCGGCCTCATCCCTCCTCCGGTCTTCGTCGGCGACCACGCGGCGCTGTGCGACGCGAGCCTCGAGAAGTACCAACGCTGGGAGAACTGCCTCCCGATGGTGCCGTTGGCGTGGACGCGCGATGCCAACGCGCACTGCCGGCGCGCGGACCGCATGAAGCTGCTGTCGCTCGCGCCGGGCGAGTCCCCTTGTCTGTCGAGTGTGCTGCACCTACTGCTCGAGGACGTCTACAGGGAACTGCAAGCCTCGGGAGCCAAGCCGGCGCTGCTGTTCGGCACGCTGCTTGGTGCCGTGCGTGACGAGGGCATCATTCCGTGGACTGGTGACGTGGACCTGGGCTACCAGACCAACACGATCTTCGACATGGTCGCCTTCCGCCGGCGATTCCGAGCCAGCGGCTACCACGTCTTCCGCGACCGCGTCTGGCGCGTGTGCGTGGCGCCGACGCACCCGCTGGCCGCCGTGCTGCACGCGCCGAGCGCGGACGCCCCCGTGCGCCACTGCTCGAAGCCGTACGTGGACCTGTACGCCATGGCCCGCGGTAGGTGGCCCACTCGTCTCAACTCAACTGCTGGTACAGTCGCCACGGCCGAGGGATGGCGCGTCAACGCGACGCGCGAGCAGGGCCGCGTGCTGCCGGACGCCAAGGTGGAGCCCTACGCGGTCGCCAAGGTGTTTGGCTCGGCGTTCGACACGCTCGCTGACCCCGTCGACTTCCTCGAGCGCGAGTACGGCGCGGAGTACCTGACGCCGCCTCGCGGGCGACCCGCGACGGACGAGAACGACGATGATGCAGCGGAGTGATCGAGAGTTATATATTACCAGGCTCAAAAGTGGTCGCGCGCGATCTTGTAGAGCGTGAGCGAGAGGCCGACGACGCCCACGACGACGCCCACCGCGAGCATGAGCAGCGGGCCGGTGTGCTGCCTCGAGAGCATGGGGGCCGGCGCCAGCAGCAGGAAGAAGAGCGCCGGCAGGATGAAGATGAGCAGCGAGCCCGAGACGGAGCCGACGATCGAGAGCGGGATCTTGACGGACGGCACGAAGACGCTGCAGAGCAGGATGAGCGCGAGCGGCACGACCGTCGCGGCCGAGAACTCGGCGGGCGTCGCCAGGTGGCTCGGCGTCTGCTGCCCGCCGTTCTTGACGCGCAGGTAGACGCTGAGCACGCAGGAGCGGAAGGGCCACATGGCCACGGGGGCCGTCAGCAGCAGCGCCGCGGCCATGCACGTCTGGCCGACCAGTAGCGGGTAGTACAGCCCCGTGTGGCGCGCGAGGAAGGCCGGCGAGAAGTTGAGCAGCACGTTGTCGCGCGTCTCGGCGCCGAACTGCAGGTAGCCGGCCAGCCCGATCATCTCGTAGAGCACGAAGGCGACGCCGATGGCGCCGACCACGGCGCGGTCCATGCGCGGCAGCGACCGGTGCCGCAGCTCGTCGTACACGGGCAGCGCCGTGTTGTGGCATGCGAACGCGCCGATGAGCAGCGTGACCGTGTAGATGGAGCCCGGCTCGAGCCGCACGGCCTCCACGCGCGAGAAATCGAGCTCCTGGTACGTCCAGAGCGCCGCGAAGAGCACGAAGGCGGCCACGTAGGCGATCGAGACGATGCCCAGCACGGACGCGAGCCAGAGCTTGCCGAGCCGCCGGCTGAGCGCGAGCGGCAGCACGACGCCCATGGCGCAGAGCAGGCTGACGACCCACTTGAAGCTCGCGTCGACGCCCACGACGGCCGCAATGAGGTCGGTCACGAAGATGAGGTAGCTGACGAGCGTGCCGAAGCCGCCGAAGATGAAGGTGAACTCGGCGAGCGCCGTGCCGAGCGTGCCCATGGTGAAGTGGCCGAGCGACTCGTAGGTCCTGGCGCACTTGTCGCCGGCCATGTCGCTCGCCGACAGCAGCAGGTGCACCGAGTAGCGCGTGACGAGCGCGATGGCCAGCATGACGGCGTTGCCCAGCAGCCAGCCGCTGGACGCGATGGCGAAGGGCACGGCGAGCGTGCCGGAGCCCAGGATGGTGTTGGTGAGCGTGAACATGGACCCCCAGACGGACATGGTCTCGCTCGCGGGCCGCAGCTCGGCCTGCAGCTGCTTGGCGAGCTCCAGGTCGTCGCTCTCGACACGCAGCGCGAGCAGCGGGTCGCTCTCGCTCGCGAACGCGGCGCCACCGGCCAGCACGCGCGGCGACGCGACGTACTCGCCCATGGACACCGGCGCGCAGTCGCACTGGTGCTGGATCGAGAGCAGGATGTCGTGCGACGCGTGCTTGACCGGCGAGAGCGTCAGCCCGCACGTGTGCACCACGGCGGTCGCGTCCGCCGCGGGCGACGGGAAGGCCGGCATGGTGGTGGTGGTGGCTTTAGGAGGCAGATCAAGGACTGGCGGTGTTGGCTGGCCTGGTGGTTGGGATAGCGAAACGCCACGCACGGGAGTGTGCGTCATCCGACTACACTCGTCATCAAGACGCCGAATGCGTCCCGGTTCTGCGCGCGGAGTGATGGTCGCGCACCCATCTGCATGGCCGGGGAGAGGAAGGGCAGAACTCGAAGCGAACCACCACCGCGACTTGCGAATTAGATATAGGCGACGGGTAATACACTCGTGCCCAGCACTTCGAAGTGATCGCCCATGCGAAGCTCGCCCATAGCTGCGAGAGCGAGGCGTGTCGCCATGTGCGATAGCAGTGAGAAAACCCCGAGACGTGATTGCCAAGCGCCTGACCGCTTGAAGGATGTCCTACCCGAGCCCCGCTGTTCCAATTTATCTGCCAATCGCCGTACTTGGAATATATATTCGCCAATAAACGCGCGAGAACATGGTGACACCGACTTCAAGCTGCGCGTGATAGGGCGAGGCTCTAGCCTAACCGCTTCCGCAGTGATGATGTCATCTCTTGCCATCCTATCAACCTATAACGTGTATGTCACGATATATCAGGGTACGATACAAACGAGTTGAAGCAAGACGAAATGCTCTCTCTCTCTCTCTCTCTCTCTTGGCCCTTCCACCACATCGCCAGCGCCGACTGCACCACTTAGCGCCGTTCGCGTCGTACCATTGGCACTACCATCGCACAAATCGGTATTACCACCGCAGTGAGGTCGCGAATCAGCTCAGCATTTAATTTCATCGAAAGGGCCAATTCACTGCTGCAAGGCGACAACTCCACCACCCCATGTGTTTCCTGCTCGCGTTGGTGCCCTCCAAAGTGAGCGAGCAAGGCTCTACTGGTGGGTATTCGAAGATGGAGGCTGTTCTCTGCACCTTCGGCTTCAAGTTGAAGCGTTCAGCAGGACACCGCATCAAGTATGGGGGTTCGCAGGCGCTGGCTCTTCAACGGCCACACGCTCACCACGTTGGGCGGAATGAGGCGGCGTAACGCGTTCCCGGCACGCGCACGCAGTGTTCAGCTTGCGACTGCACTCGAACGGGTATTAAAACCGGTCGATGGCTCGCGGTGCCTCCCGACCTCTCGAAATGTAATGGCGTCCGGCTTCCAGCGTTTTGCCTGTCGTCTCGAAGGGGCACCGCCACGCACCCTTGGTTGGTTGTTGGTTTCGCGACCTCTCATTCTCCAATTTCACCTCTCAGTGAGCCACCTTCCATCCTGCACTCGCCACCCTCGTCGCCATGATGAAGACCCTGTTCGCCGCCGTGGCTCTGCTGGCCGGTGCCTCGGCGTTCGACTTCAGCGAGCTGCACGTCAACTCCAAGTATGAGTACGCCGGCAAGCAGGCCGGCAATGTGGCAGGGACGTACAACCGAGTCACGAGCTTGAACGGGTGTGTCAAAGAGTCGGTCTCGGTCAACAGCCCCGTCGGACCGCTCAGCGAGGAGCAGACGATCGTGTTCCGCGGACCGATGGAGATCTCGGACATCGCCGTCTACCAGCCGTGCAACGGCTCGTGGGAGCGTGTGTCGCGCTACGACCGAGATGGCAAGCAGGCCGACAACATCGTCTTCATGAACAACCGCAACATCGACTACTCGGGCAACAACGCGCACGGACCGCAGGGCTATGCGACCGCGGACGGCAAGGGCCTCGCCACAGAGCCCACCTTCTTCAATGGCTACCTGGCTGAAGCTTCGGACCCGTCAAAGATTGGCGCCGGACCGAGTATCCAGACCGGCACCGAGGTCAACATCATGACTGGCAACAAGTGCAACGGCGACTGCCAGGGGTTCGCTGGATCGAACGACTACCACGGCTGGGGAGGCGGGCAAAAGCTCTTTGTCAAGCGCGTGAAAATGCCGCAAGGCACCAGCCCGAATCAGCCGGCCATCTGGATGCTCAACGCTCAGGTTGTCCACTCGAACCAATATGGCTGCAACTGCCGCGGCATGGGTGCGGTCGGTGGCTGTGGCGAGCTTGATATCGCCGAGGTGATCGAGACGAACGGTGCCCGCAACAGCGTCACGACGCACTACTACTTCTATGATGGCTCGGTGCTCAGTCCGGGTGGCGACAACTTCGCGCCTCGCCCATTCGAAAAGTACGTCGTGTACGTGACGCTCATCGACGACTCGGGCAAGGGCTGCGTCAAGATCCTGGAGCTCGACAGCTTCAACTTTGATGCCGTGAGGCTGACCAATGCCTTCATCGCCGACCTCTCCAACGCCTAGATCTCGCGCGAGGCTGCTCGCCTTGGACGTTTTCTTCCTCTCCTGTACGGTAGATTGTCGGTGATGCAATGTACTTGTCTGAATACTGCAATCGAAAGATCCATCGCAGAGTTCAGAGCGCATTCGTGTCGTCAAGTCGTCCTTGTAGCAGAGGAACGAGCGTCCAGATAGGCTCGAGCACCTTGTTGTTCTCTGGACTTGCGTTCGAATTCGACTGTCCGTCCACCGCCACCAGTGACCGTTCGTTCAACCGGTAGTGCCTTGCGAGACTGCCACAAATGTGTTTATTACCCGAGCACGTCGTCAAGAATCTGTGATCCGTGTGCCAGTGGTGAGTTCGAGCTCCGGACAGAATGCCTTAATGCTCTCGATCGTTCGTTTCGAGTTGGACAATCATAATCCCGAGCCGCATCCGCGTCGTTCTGCGCATCTTGCGAAGATGTTCGTGCGTCCACAGCTGGTGACCACGAACGTGTTGCATGCGCCTCAAGAGTCACGAGAGCATGCGGCTGTCGACGCTGTCGCACGCCTCGTCTAGTCGTCAGCGATTCGCGATGTTCGTGCCGGCGTCCGAGTCCAGGTGATCGACTCTAGAATCACCGACGTCGAAAGAGGCGGAGCAACATCAACGGATGCCAGAGCTTTGACCCGGTGTTGGAGAATCTCACCCAATAGGTCGCGAGCGGATAGAGGCGGACAGGCGATGTCACACTGACGTTCCAGGTTCGTCCTTTGTAGTTCGGAGAGTGGCGGACCCAGCCAACGATGGATCGGAAACTATACTTGCGTCACCCACGTCACTGCCCGTCCACGACTTGGTCTCTTTGTAGATGATTGATCGCCAGCATTCTCCTGCGGTCATCTGTCGTAATCTTTGTGTCTTGATCTGGAGCGACTCGAAGCAGCTTCATTCAAGCATTTGCTGGCTTGCCAACAAGCTTCCTCGCCTCATCATCGCACACTGCCGTCAGCCATGGCGAACTCGAAGCAGTTGCTGGCGCTGAGCCTGCTGACCGCTACGACCGCCGCCGAGTTGGTCACCTTCTCCAACCAGTGCGACTTCACGATCGAGCTCTTCCACAGTCAGAGCGGCTCAGCCGTCGCCAAGGTCGACGACATTGCGCCAGGCGCGACCCGCACGCAGGACGTGAGCGGTCCCGCGCATATGTTCCGCCATGGCTTCGACACTGCCGCCACCTGTACGTTGCATGGTCCGCTCTAATCAATGGCTCGGAGGTCTCACGGTGTTGGTTGGCGTAGTGGTAGAGCTCGCGTGCGACGGACTCGGTGTCTGGTATGACATCAGCATCATCCCGCCAGGCTCGGGCAATTGCGGCAGCTTTGGTGACTGCGCGCGCTACGGCTCGGGCTGGAACGTGCCTCTCTCGATCGAGCCGACAGTCAACAAAGGCGTCGGGTCCTGTGACTCGCTGCTGTGTGAGGCCGGCGACGACGTGCGCTGCCAAGACGGGTACCTCTTCCCAGCCGACGACACCAAGACGCACAACTGTCCGGTCGGTACGGCCTTCAGCGTCGTCTTTTGCCCTGGCGGAGGCGGCAGCGACGATGTCAGCGATGCTGATGGAACGGTCGAGCCATACAGCGGAGATGGCAATGAAGTCGCGAGCGATGCCGACGCGACGGGCGAGTCGTACAGCGGAGGTGGAGCTACTGGCCGTTCCTATGGCAGCCTGGACGTCAAGGCGACGTACTCGTACGCCGGCGAGAAGGCCGGCAATGTGGCAGGGACGTACAACCGAGTCACGAGCTTGAACGGGTGTGTCAAAGAGTCGGTCTCGGTCAACAGCCCCGTCGGACCGCTCAGCGACGAAGTCACGCTCGTGTACCGCGGACCGATGGAGATCTCGGACATCGCCGTCTACCAGCACAACGGCTCGTGGTCGCGCGTCTCGCACTACAACGCCGACGGAGGCCACACCGACAACATCGTCTTCATGAACAACCGCAACATCGACTACTCGGGCAACAACGCGCACGGACCGCAGGGCTATGCGACCGCGGACGGCAAGGGCCTCGCCACAGAGCCCACCTTCTTCAATGGCTACCTGGCTGAAGCTTCGGACCCGTCAAAGATTGGCGCCGGACCGAGTATCCAGACCGGCACCGAGGTCAACATCATGACTGGCAACAAGTGCAACGGCGACTGCCAGGGGTTCGCTGGATCGAACGACTACCACGGCTGGGGAGGCGGCAAGAAGATCTTTGTCACGCGCGTGAAAATGCCGCAAGGCACCAGCCCGAATCAGCCGGCCATCTGGATGCTCAACGCTCAGGTTGTCCACTCGAACCAATATGGCTGCAACTGCCGCGGCATGGGTGCGGTCGGTGGCTGTGGCGAGCTTGATATCGCCGAGGTGATCGAGACGAACCCTGGCCGTGATCGCGTCTCAACCCACTACTACTTCTATGATGGCTCGGTGCTCAGTCCGGGTGGCGACAACTTCGCGCCGCGGCCGTACAACGAATTCACCGTGTACGTGACGCTCATCGACGACTCGGACAACGGCCTCGTCAAGATCTTGGAGCTTGGAGACTTCGACTTCGACCAGTGCGAGCTGAGCGCCGATGCCGTATACCAGCTCGCTACCGCGTAGAGTGGCTGGGCATGTGTGTGTTGTGCGGGTGGATCCAAGTGTCCGTACGAAGTAGGCTAGAGTACATCTCCGTCCCTGTCTGGGTTTAACCCTCGGAAATGCAATCGCAGCGTTTCGAACCTGCAATTTGAGCTTGCACGAGGACGCTAGGGTTCAAGTCCAGTCAGGATCAGACTGCTATAAATACCAGGAATCGGACGGCGATCGAGCAAGAATCGAGGTGACCATGGATCATCGTGAGCTTCTCCGCTGATTGAAGAATGCTGCCGTCTCCCGATACGGTCTCCCCGAGTCGTCGAAGGCGGCGGCCCTCGCTGCTGTTGAACCTCGACGACATCCACCGACTCATCGTCGAGTGCGATGGCGCACTGCGTTCCGATCCGAAATGTCTGCACACACGTGCTGTGCGCGGCCACGCCTGCATGAAAGCCAAGGTTCGGCCGATATTGATGGCTTCTGGTGGAGGCGGAAACTGATGGTCGATCGATAGTTGTGGGAGCAGGCAGTCGCCGACTTTACAGCGGTCCTGCACGACCGCCCTGACGACATCCCTGGTCGCTTCAGCCGGGGAATGGCGCACTTCAAGTCTGGCCGAGTGGACGAAGCCCATGCCGATTTCTCGCGCGTGCTTGAGCTGAATCCAGCCCACGTCATGGCACGCTACGCGCGGTGAGAGCCTTGTCCATCGTGGTGGCGACAGGTTGCAAAGGAATGCTGACAGAGTTCACTTGCAGTGCCGGATGCTTCAACTCGGAGGGAGAGTTCCACCAAGCCATCCAGGAGTACATGCTTGCGCTGCAGCACGACGAGCGCGAGAGCGGTTTGCGGGCCGACAGGCACCGTGTTGCTTGGCCGTTAGCCAGTGTCTCAACTCCGAGGACCCAGAAGCCATCGCCGGTCCAATCGGTAGAGCCCAAGTCGCCGATTTCAGCAAGTCCCACGATACCTGGTGGCACTGTCCCTCGATCCACGCAAGCGCAGCCAATGTCTCCAGTCATGCCTCCATCGCCTTGCTCCTGCTTGGTCACCTCCGGTTCCCCGACCAGACTGACGCGCCAGGTCGCGCAAGTACGCGTCAACCTCACCCAGTTCGCAGTCGCCAAGCAGTCTCCGAAGGCGATCGCGGTTACCGAGCCCTCGTTGACGGTACCAGGAGAACTGCGTCGCAGTAAACCGCTGCCCGCAGCCATCACCAATACTCCCGCATTGCCAGCAGGACCAGCAAGCCCATCACGAGTAGCTCGGGCGGTGCGGAGAGTCACAGTCGTGCTGTGAGGTAATACCGAATGGAGATCGAAGGTGAGGTGGAAACGTCCGACTGTGTTGATACGAATTACCTCGGAGCCTCTTCTCGATGGCGCTCAGCCTCGCTTGGGGTCCAGAGCGTGGGTGAGCACGGCGATGTAGTCCTCGTAGTAAATACGGCCGGTCGACGGGTCCTTAGCGACAGCCAGGAAGGCTGTGTGCATGCACCGCAACTAGCAGTTCGTCATGAAATCACAATCGCTGATACTGTGCCGCTGCACGCACCTTCCATCTCCTTGTCGCGGAATGGCGTGCCCTTGGTGGTGAGCAGCTCTCGCATGACGTCGGCCTCGATGTAGCCCTTCTGATCGATGTCCAGCACGCGGAAGGCTGCGAGGACGGTCTCGTCCGTGTCTGGCTCGTACTCGTTGTTGAAAAGTACGTCGAGCATCTTCTTCTCGAACCGCTCGTACGTAACGAAGGTCGACGGCTCGTCCTCTTGCATCTGCTCATTACCCCAAAATGTACAATCAAAAGTTCGGCACATCATAGGAGCGAGGAACAAACCTCTGGCAAGATCTTCTTGATGATGTCCTTCTCACTTGGGAACGCCCCGAGGTAGCGCATGATGGTGCTCACTTCCCTGTGCCAGGCAAGACTGCACCTTAACCGACCATCCCACTAGGTTACTCAATCAATCGCGTCACTCCATTACTCTTGGATCACACAGCCCTTCTTGTCCTTGTCGAACATGTCGAAGGCCGCGCGGATCCGCAACTTTCGAGCAGCCTCATCGTTCAGTGCCGCGCCGGCGCGCTGGTTGCCAATGCCCGACGCCATCACGAATCAGTCAGGGAGGCGTGGCCTTTCGTTCAGCTCCTAAAGAGTCTAGGGTGGTTTCAAGGCGTCGCGACCCAAATGGCTACGAAAGCTGACAACACGATCATCCGGACCTTCGCGAAATGCACTCGATCATTACTCATGGTCGTGTTCAAGATCAAGAGAAAAGAAGCCCATGTCATTCTCAACGGAACAGCACGCGTTCAGTCTATTACCTAGCAACTGAGGGCATGCTGGACAATCTTCTATCGAAAGCGAGTGCGGTGGCCCATCGCATTGCATCTGTGATTCGTGCACGCTGTTGCTATTGTGTCTGCCAGTCGTTCGACGATCACCCTTGTGTACAGCTAAACCGAGTCAATCCTCCTCAGCACAACACCACCTGCGGCACACAATCAAACCAGTTAGCCGCAACTCGCCAACACAGCTCATCAGGGGGAGACAGAAAGCTCACCTTGGCGATCAGGTCGAACAGTTCAGTATCGATGCCAGCTAGCGTCTGTGCTCGCAACCGCTCGTTCAGCTTGGAGAAGAAACTCACGAACTCGTCTTGGTCTTTCTTGCCGTGCTCATACAGCTCCACGTGCAGTAGGAACGTCTTGAAGAACAGCAGACCGCATGCATTCACAGCGCTCACATGAGATGACCGCGTCGAGTCGCCTGTCGAATCTGCAGCAATCTGGCCAAGCAGGAACTCGATTGCATGGCAGAGGTGGCCGAGACTCGGCTCACTGTTTGATGTCAGTGCCTCGCTTGGTGGAGCGAACGACAACACCGGTATGAGACGTTCATCGTCCAGGTACCTCACCCCGTCGACGACTACGGTCGATTCAGCCGCGATGAGGCTTGGGGTCCACGCCGTCAGCAATACGCTTGCGGTCCGCACAACCTCGACCAGCGCGGCTTCAATCTGCTCGTAGTACGCCGCCAGGTTGCGCTTGTCCGCGGTCGCAACTAGCTGCACCTGTTCATGAAGCAGAGTCTTGTGCGAGTACGCAAGCGAAGCAAACGGCAGCAAGCCGGCGCTGCGGATGCTGATAGAGGGCGAACGTCCGCGAGGTGTCGTCGGCTTCTTATCGAGCACCTTGTTGCTCTCTGAAGCCGACGCGCCGAGCAGAATGCACGCGCGCTTGAGCAACTGGCGACTCTGCTCCATTAGGACTGCGCAGCTTGTCGGAAACGCCTGACGCCACTGGTTGCGTCGCCGAGGCGACACACTGAGTGCATCCAACAACCGTAACACCGATTGATGTTCTTCGACCAGTGCTCGCGTGAACCGCGACGGCGGATGAAACGCTGCCACGAGCTGAGCTTCAGCATGCGCGAGGAAGTCCCACAGTCCCGCGTCGGGATCAGCACCGTCCAGCGATAGTTGGGAGCCCTCGATGCGGACCAAGCCAGCAACCAGGTCGAGTGTTTGACACCACATTTTGTGGACGTCCGATTCAATCAACGTCGTCCCCTCAGTCGAAGTCCCGTCCTGAAGATCGATGTCAACAGCGCAATATCCGCGCACGTCGTTATCAGCCACGTCCTTTTGCAATTGCGCCAGCAACGACGGGGCGATCTCAGTCGTGACAAACTGGATCAATCGCAGGCGTGACGCGCTCCCCATGGTGCGCCGACACAGCTCTCGGTTACCACCGTTCCAGACGATCGCCACGAGTCCTTCCAGCACTTGCAGAGCTTGCTCCTGCTTCTTGACGGACGCATCCTGCTTGCCGGCGGCTGGGCTCCGCAGCCACTGCGCCAACATCAGCAAGAGCGCGCGGAGACCGTCGTCTTCATGTTCGAGCTCCTTCACGAACGCCCACCAGGATTCGCCTTCATCCAGCGCGAGCTTCTGACGAGTGCGGAGCGCTGCACTGCTGCTAGTGAAGTCGTCGAAGAGTTCGCGGAACAGGCACCAGCTCACCTGGAAGAGCTGGTTACTTGGTGCACTCGACTCAAGGGAATCGGTCAGCTTGATGCTCTCCATACAGTGATGGACGAGTTTGGCATGCAACAACGGCGGTTGAGTTGCCGCCGGAGCGTCCTGCATTCTCAACGTGTTCACATGGCGGACGAGCAGCAGCGCAACAGTGTGCAGCCCGGTTCGAAGCTGAATGTTGCGTTGGCCGATTCGGTCCTGGAACCCATTGACCAGATTCTTCCAAGTGATCGTCACCACTGCGTCGTCCGACTCCATCGCAGTTCCAAGCGCGTGACGATTCAGATCGTTGCTGTCGATGTCCACGTCATTCTTCACGCGGTGCATAGAATCATCGAGACAGCGAAGGGCTCGCTCAGCGATTGTCAGCAGGTCGACACACTTCTGCATTGTCAACTTGGACTCGGCGCTTCGATGGTCGGAGCGTGGACGGGTCTGCGAGAATCTGGGGTTGCGCGTCTTTTGCACGACACGGCAGACTTGATGATGCAGCATCGAGACAAGCAACTCAACCAGTTCGCTGATATGAACCATCAAGCAGTAGTCCAGCACGGCAGTCGTCCCAGCACAATCTTCAATCCGAGCCACAAGCACTTCCGACAGCACGCGAATGGTCCCGTAGGACGTGCGATCGCCCGAAAAGTTCGACAAAGCCGATCGCTTCTCTTCGTCCACTGAACCCAAAGATGAAAGCTGTGACGAAGTCGACAATGATGCACGACCCATGGAGGCACTGCTCTCGTTCAAAGAAACGCGAGGCGGGGACGATATCATGGACTCCTTGCGCTTGAAAGTGCGGCGAGGAGTGGCCGAGCCTTCAACGGATGCCGGAGGCAAGCTGGCAACCGTCGAACCAACGTCACTAACTGCCACCGCGTCGCCATCAGTAGCGTCTTGGCTGGACTCGAGACTCAGCACTTCCATGAACGCCTTCCATTGGGTCAGCGCGAAGTGCTGGGCGTGAACATAGGCTCCTTGCAGATTGCACCACTTAACGCACTTGATGGCGTTATTCAGCGCTGTCCGCGCGGCACTGCCAGTTGGTGGCGACCCGCCAACTACTTGCCACTTCAGTGTCGACACGTCGAAAAGGAACCCATCCATGTACCTCGCCGTGGACCCAGCAGGGAGTTCTTCAAACAAATCGATCTGGGACAGTGGTCGCCGGAAGGGTGTGATTGTCGAGAATGCGTGGCAGAACTCTTGCTGCGAGTAATCCAAGCGCGTGAAAGCACGCAGCCATTGAGCAAACAAGTCTTGCGAACGGAATTTGTCGAGGACGTCAATCAACCCGTTGTCGCTCTCGCTCGACAACTTGTAGTGCCACTCGATCGTCATTACTTGCAGGATCAAACCACGAGCCAGGTACCCATATGCGCTCGAGCGACCGAGGTACGCTTCCATGGTGCGACTCGACCCCTCGATAGCAAACTCGACCATGTTGAGCGGCCCCTGTTCATCGTTCACGAGTGGCAACTGGATCTTTAACGCGCGCGTCAAGTTATCCCAAAACGTCGGCGATGCTTTCATCGATGTAGCGATCCGTTGGTGAAGACCATGGCGGTTGGTCACCGACCCTTTCCACACTTGCAGCACAAACCCAACCACCACGCAAAAGAAGTCCGATGCCTGCTCCAGCAATTGCTCTGACGCCATCAAGAGCCGCTCAATCATCCCAACGAAGCGCTTCGAATTTGTGTTCGTATCCGTTTCCGTGTCAGTCTCGTCTCCAAACACCAGGAACGACAAAAAACCCGGCTGAGATTCAAGAGCAACGGTCAGAAACACCATGATCGCCTTGCGAACGTGCGCGTGCCCACCAGAGGTCCGCAACAGCGACTCGAACGCGTCGCGCACAACCAAGAGATCATGCTTGGTCGAGAACTGAGCAATCAACGAATGCTTGAACGCGGTCTCCACGCCGTCCCAGTGCCGACTGTTCAGCGCCACGCACGCGTGGTTGAGCACGCGCAACGACCAGTACGGAACCTCTGTCGACTTGGCTACCGGATACGAGAGATACCCAGCACAAAGCGTCACCAGGGTCAGCGAGTTCGTCACTTTTGGTCCGCCATCGTCAATCGGAGTCAACAGCATGGACAATGTCGAAACAGACTCCACGTCCGATTGCGTGATGATCAAGTCGATTAGTCGTAGGCACGAAATCACGAGCGACTCGAGGTGCACGAGAACCGCACTGTCACCTCCAAACGTCAGAGGGTATGTTCCACTGCTGTCACCGTTGGACGAAGTGCGGCCTGGCTTCGACCGTAGCGCCGCCACTGATCGGGAAACGGAGCTGCTGGGATCATCGTTACTGTCAGCCGCAATACTATTCCATTGCTTCGCGTGACCCTGGTGAGTGGACAAGACAGCGCAAGTCGAGCGCAACAGCTTCATGAGCACTGACGTATCCGTCATCATCGTCGAACGCAACGCGCTTCGGAAGCCACACAGCATCCCGTCCTTGGAGTCCTCCCCAAACGGCTTCCCTGCCAAAAGCACGAACACTAGCCGGAAGCATCGCGTCGACACCTCGCACCTAGCTCGCAGCGTCGCAAACTTCCAGGTCTCGTATGTCGTCAAAATCTCCAGCACAAACTCCACGGCTCCAACGAACCAGATTTTCTCGATTTCTACAAGGCTGGCACGGTCGAGACTCTTGTTAACCGCACCCGCCTCCGAGTGGACCGAGTGGACCGCCTGCGCTTCTTTCGCCAACAGCCAGCGAATGACGCAAAGAAAGATCTCTTGCGTCGCCAGAACGACGGGGTACACGCCTTCATGGCGTTCGCAACACTCGAACATCTTCTTGGCACCCTTGACGATCAACCTCAGGCAGCCCTCGTCGTCGCCTCCTAGGTCGTGCACCAGCATAGAAACACTTCTCGGGGTCGAAAGCAGCGTGCTCAGCGCACCAAAGCACGCGCCAACAAACTCCAGCTGGCTCGCTGTCCACGATTCATCCAACTCGGCCGATGAGTTCGGTGAATGCACAAAGCTGTCGATGAACCCCATCACGAGTTGAAGCAAATGCGCAAGTCCGTCAGACTCGCCCGAGGCGGCATTTCTTGGCGTCGAACTGGTTGTCGAAGTTGGATCAACGGTGTGACCGAGCTGTAAGAGAATCTGGTCACGTGTGTACCTGTCTCGAATGCCCCATGCGACCAGGTCTTCTCGAGACGCTTCGCATAGCATTGGCAGCGTCACGTGGTGGCGAACGAGCTGCGGTAGAAACTTCTGCGGAAACGGGAGGTGGTGATCCACCCACCAGCGACGAAGCCGCGTCTCGGACCAGCGACGACCAATCTCCGCCACAAGTTCTTGTCCTCCGTCGTTCTGACGGCCGATTTGAACGAGCAGCTTGAAGAACTCACCAATGACTTCCATGTCCTCCGAACGAGTAACTAGCACGAGCGAATGAGACTGCACCGTGCGAACTACTCGCTCCATCGCACAGAACACCAAATCCCATACTGAAACGTCATGCTGATCCGAGAGGCACCACACGACCGCATCCGGTCCGGAAGGGCTCGACGGCTCGATCAACCCGACCGTCCCGACAGGAACAACAAACTGGTCTTCTTGGTACAGGAACGTCTGAGTACACTCAATCTTGTCCAACTCGTCGTCGCCGTCCACGTCGCGGAAATATGAGTCAGGAGGCAATTGTTTGCGCACTTTTGTGGCGCGAACAGCACTTGACTCGTTGACGATCGGCATCCCCCACTCCTTCAAAACCTGGTGAAGTACCGCCGGCGATGAATGTCCGTCGATGTTCGAACACAATGTCACAGACACCCGAAGGTACGGTAGCACCGTTTGGGGGAGCTGTTCGCGCGACTGATGAAGCAACCGGACTAGACCCATGTCCGACTGGAGAGGTGAACCACCGTCCTGGACACCAGCACTCAGCGTCTGCATCGCCACGCTGGGAGTCGAGAGCACAGGCAGCACGAGTTTCACCATGGCGTTCAGCTGGTGGACATCGTCAAGGTTCTCCATGAACGCCAGCGAGACGAGAGCGTCGTTGAGAAAGTCGGCTCCAACACGCTGGAAAATCGTCGCACGGTTCGTGCAAGCACCTCCTGAAGGCGATGCAGACTGATGGCGAGTCGATCGCTTCGATGCCGGGGAAACGCTCGTTGTCAACGATGATGCGCCACCAGCAGGTAACTGCCAGATAGTCTTCCAGTCCAAGCATGCCGGTTGGATCAACGCATTCGCCGACTCGACCCCATTCACACCCTCATCTTGCACTAGCTCCTGCAGCACCGCGTGGAGGAAGTGGAAGCTGTGGTGCTGCTCCGCGGCAACCAAGCATTGTTGCAGCAGCTCCTCGAGCTCGTGCACGCCAGTTGGATTTGTCGGTGCCGTCTGGTGGTATTGGTTCGCGAGCAGCGCTGACCACGCCAGTAAGAGACAGCCAGGAATCGGAGAAGGCACGGCCGCGTCGTCTTCACCTCGACTCGCGACCAACTCGTTCAGAAAGAAGGATCGCGTCCATCGAGTAACTTCCTCGCGACTTGTGGAGCCGCCGACACCCGAGCTCGCCTCGTGAATCATCTCGACCGCCAGCAGCACGCCCAAACTTGTCACGCGCCGCACCTTGTCCTGTGCGGCCGGCAGCGCGAGCGTGCTCGGTGAAAAAAGCTCTTCCAGCACCACCACATCCCACGCTTGAACAGTCTTCGCAATCTGCACGGCACGCGGGATCGTGGTCCTCTCCTTCGACAGTTCCACGACTAGCAGCAGCAGTTCGCGCAGCAACGCCTCCTCCTCGAGGAACTGCATCTCCCACTGGTGCGCCATGTGCGCCTGTCCGACATCCTGCGCGGCGATCTGGAAGAAGCTGGGTGGTTGGAAGAACCGCCTGCCTTGCACCTCGTCAACAAGCGCCTCGAGCAGTCCCTCCTGCAGCAGCTGGTCCACGATCTCCTCGACGACCCGCACGTGGTCGTTGCTTTCGCCAGTCTGGAAGAGTGCGACTCGCAGTAACGCGATCCTTGCGGCGAAAAAATGCCGCCGCTCGGCGTAGTACAGCTCGCAGACGTGGTCCACAGCGCGGCGCCATCCACCGTCCGTCTCTCGGAGCGACTTCATCCCCAGTGTAGCGTCCACGTGGGTCTTGAGCGCCGCCTCTTGCTGCTCACCGCTCACCGCCACAGGCAATCGACAGCGCACCATCACGATGCGCCACAGCTCGCCCTCATCTTTGTCGCCTTCCGCCGGAAGCTTGGACAGCAAGAAACTGCCGCCTTCTGACCCGGAAGGCAGCAGTCCTCGCGGCGTCGAGGGAGGCGTCGAGCCGTTCGCACCGCCGACGCCACCGCCCAGTGGCACCGACCCGCCAGCAGAACGGATCGCCCGCAGCGCGCGGTCCGCCGGCATCTCGCGGCCGCCCGAGGAGAAGGAGGAGGAGGAGGAAGAGGCCCCGCCTCCCCGCGAAAGCCAGTCGAGCACGTCCGCGGCCGCCGGGGCCGCCGCTGTCGCCGCCGCCGCCATCGCGTTCGCCCGCTTGGTGGAGGCTTGCCGCGCAATGAGTTGCCGCCGCCGCTCCGCCCAACCAAGCGAATTCGCAAAAATGGGTGCTACTGTATATATAATGACAGAATGAGGATAGTTTTTCGAACCCATACAAAAACGCAAGTCAGAACCCTCGGACTGTAAAGAGCATTTTTAGAGCATTTTAGAGCATTTTTAGAGCATTTTTAGAGCATTTTTAGGTATTCAGGCAGCAGAATATGAGCCATATTTTACTGTAGCCAATGAAGGCGATCAAAATGAGAGTTACTTTGCTCTGATTGGCTGGTGTTCATTCACTTCTGCCTTTTAGTGGCAGCAACTTGAATTATGGCTGTTTCAGCTGGGAATTCGATCACCTGACTAGATTTCACTTGTCCCATTGTTTGCGCAGTTTTGGATCCGGCATCCAATCCGCCAGGTCCGCCCTGCTCCTGCTCAGCTCCTGCTCAGCTCCTGCTCAGCTCCTGCTCAGCTCCAGCCCCAGCCATTCACGCTCTTGACGCGCACCCCACACCTCGACGATGATCTCGACCACGACGCAGTCCCAGCGCGCCGCGCGGCTCCGCGAGCTCCTAGGTTCGTGGCTGATCCACCTCTGGATCGATGCTCAATGCGATCTCACCTGTATCAATCGATTGCTGTGGCAGCCGCCGAGCAGATCGTGCTCATGCCGGCCTGCTACGACGGACTCACGGCCAAGCTCGTGGAGCGCGCGGGTTTCTCGGCGACCTTCATGACGGGGTTCGGCGTGGCGGCTGCGCACGGTCTGCCGGACACGCAGTTGCTGTCGTTCGGTGAGATGGAGCGCAGCGCGCGCACAATCTGCTCGTCGCTCCGGACCATCCCATGCATCGGCGACGGCGACACCGGCTACGGCAACGCGCTGAACGTCAAGCGAACGGTGGCGGGCTACGCGCAGGCGGGCATGGCCGGCATCATGCTCGAGGACCAGGTGTCTCCCAAGCGCTGCGGCCACACCAAGGGCAAAGAGGTCGTGTCTCGCGACGAGGCGTTCAACCGGATCAAGGCGGCGGTGGACGCGCGCAAAGAAGGGAATTTCGACATCCTCATCATGGCGCGGACCGACACGCGCGCTACGCACTCGCTGGAGGAAGCCATCTTCCGCTGCCAGGAGTTCGCGCGACTCGGCGCCGACATCACCTTCCTCGAGGCGCCGCGGTCCGTGGACGAGATGAAGGCGTACTGTAACCAAGTGCCTGGCGTCAAGGCCGCCAACATGGTCGAGACGGGACTTACGCCTGTGCTGCCACCCGCGCAGCTCCAGGAGATCGGCTACAAGATCGCCGTCTACCCCGTCACGCTGCTCAACGCAAACATCAAGGTGAGCGAGCAAGCGCTCTCGCTGCTTCAGGGACAAGCGGCTGCACCGGCTTCGGAAAGCAGCGAGGCGATCGAGGCCATGGCTGAGAACGCCACGCCGAGCGCTGCGCTGAATGACTTGCTGTGCGACTTCGCCCACGTCAAGGATGTGGTGGGCTTCAACGACTACTACGCTGAGGAGGAGCGCTACCACATTGCTCGATTTGAGTGAAAAGTCCATTGTGTAGTTAGTTGTATATGCAAAACTGCGCCACTTAGGCCCGATCTCTATCGAGTAAATCGCATGTGCAAGTAGCGCACTCACTTCTTCTGGTGATTGACGAACCGCAGCGCCACCAACGCAAGCAAGCGGAACGCAATTGTGAAGGCGATGGTGATGCCGAAGTTCATCCAGATCTCGTCGTGCTTGATCTTGAAGTTGCCCTCGACGAACTCCTTGACGGTGCTGTGCCCGATCGTGAGCGGTACGCCTGAGAGCGGCTGGCACCCGAGCGCACTCCCACCGCCCACGTACTCGCCCAGCGTCGCGTTGAAGATCGGCTCGTCGTCGCAGTCGGCAAAGACGAGCGCGCCGAGGATCGACATGCTGTAGTGCTGCGGCGTGATCGTGTAGAGCCATTTGTAGCCACGCGGGATTGACGTCGCCGGCGGGTTGAAGCCGATGAACATCATGAGCGTCGAGTTGAGCGCGGCTCCAAGCAGCGCCGCTACCTCCAACGTCGGCATCGTGTACGCGAGAAGCTGACCCAAGTACGTCTGTTGGAGCATCAGCAGCGACGTGTTCAGCCAGTAGAGAGCCCACGTCGACCAGCCCGTGAACCCGACCATCGGGAAGAAGATCGCCGTGAACAGCAGGCCGCAAAGGAACACGTACGGAATCTCCACCAGCGTCGAGCCGACGAAATACCACAGCGCGCTGTACGTCTGCGACGCTCGCTCGCGGTAGAACGCCGCGCGGTCATCGATCGCGATCGGCAGCACGCTGTTGAATGACATGAAGCCGGTGAAGATAACTGTCATGCTCACGATGCCGAGCCCTGCGTTGATCCCCTGGTACGTCTCGTATTCAGTCGGCAGGAACATGATGCCGAACAGAACGGCCAGCACCAGATAAATTCCGAAGCGCGTCAGGTTGTAGCTCGGCGTCCGCCAGTACATGTCCACAAAGCGACGCACGAGGAACTGCATCTGCACCACGGAGCTCGCCGCACGCTTCTTGGCGAAAAGCAACTCTGGCGTGTCGGGAGCTGGGCGACCAATGCCATCCTTGTCGAGCATTGCGTCGAGCCGCACCATCAGGTCACTGCGCTGGAAGCGATCCACGAAGTCTGCCTCCTTGTCCGACGCGCCATGAGAATGTGCCACACCCGCACCAATGCACTCCAGCATCCACGTCGCAGGGTTGTAGCCCTCACGGATCTTCGTGACGCCGGGGATTGCCTCGAAGTACTCGATCAGCGCGTGGCACTTGCGACCCAGCTTGCCAAAGTACACCGTCTCACCGCCCAGCTTCAGCAACAGCAGGTTGTCAAACACTTTGAACACCTCGGCGGACGGCTGGTGGATCGTGCAAACAATCGTTCGTCCAGTATCCGCGACCTTGCGCACTCCATCCATGATCAGCTTGGCCGACCGCGCATCTAGACCACTCGTCGGCTCGTCGAGGAACAGAACACTGGGCTGCGCCGCCAGTTCCACACCGATGGTCAGTCGCTTCATCTGCTCGGTCGAGCTGCCCCGGATGATCTTGTCCGCAATCGGCATCAGGTCCAGCAGCTCCAGACACTCTTCCACCGCTTCAAACTTGGTGCTCGCCGGCACGGAGCTGTCTTGACGCAAGAAGGCGCTGAACGTTAACGCTTCGCGGAACGTTGCAGCCTCTGAATGAATGTCCATCTGCTCGCAGTACCCGGTACTCCGTTGGATAGCCAGCGGTGTTGCCTCATATCCGTTCAGAAGAATCTTGCCGTCGATCGTCCCACCTGTCTTGCGACCAGCGATCACGTCCATCAGCGTCGTCTTGCCAGCGCCAGTGGATCCCATCAGAGCCGTGATCGTGCCAGGAAGAGCGTACCCCGAGATTCCCTTGAGCAGCTCGATGGATTCGTTCGGATGATCTGGTGCAGGAACGGTGTAGTGGAGATCACGGAAAGCCAGCGTAACGGGGACGCAGGCAGCAGATTGAGATGAGATAGGGATCACCGTCGACGATCGGTCATTGGATCGTGGAGTCTCTGCCGATGAATATCCTTCCTGTGACTTCGCTTCTTCCATACCTGCTTCAGCTGCAGCTGCCGCGCTTTCGGGGGTGTCATAGCGAATGTACTCGAGTGCAAACCAGGCCAGACCCATGCACAGAACGTACGCCACCACGAGGTAGATGACCGCGTACGCCACCCACTGTTTGCCGGAAGGCACTCCGAACAAAGACAGGTAGTATTCTCCGGACGTCATGCCGAACTGAGCGCAGTAGTCCACGCCGTCGA
This sequence comes from Phytopythium vexans, assembly GCA_003413675.1. Lineage (NCBI taxonomy): Eukaryota > Oomycota > Peronosporomycetes > Pythiales > Pythiaceae > Phytopythium > Phytopythium vexans. Next base: position 1,001,454 of record QLOC01000012.1, on the reverse strand, counting down.
AAACGCACGTAGAGAGGTCTCCCCAGCGATACTCATTGACGGCCAGCGCACGAATCACCCACGCGAGAGGATCAATCCAGTAGATCCAGATCATGTAGTCCGGGATCTGGCCCTTGGGCATCACGAACCCCGTGAACAGGATGAAGAAGACAATCGAAATCATCGCGATCGGGAAGAGGATGTGGCGATCCGGCGCGATCGAGGCGATAAAGAAGAACCAGCCGACGTACACCAGAATCGTCAACGCGAAGAGCGCCTCGAATATAAGGAACCTTTCCACCGAGGATTCCAGACCAACCATCCAGTAGATGAACGCGCCAAACACGACGGCTTCTGTGATCGCCAACGGCAGCTGTCGAACGCAAGAGGCAATCGTGTAGGCAGCTGTCCGCGTGAAGTTGGAACTGCGCTGCTTGTAAAACACTGCGCGAGCATCGACGAAAGTGGAGATCTGGGCAGTCTGGCCGAGCATCAGGAACATCACCGACGAGAACAACACGCCCAGCACCACTTGGATGTTGGTGAAGTCCGTTTGGTAGTAGAGACTACCGTAGATCAGTCCCATCACAATCACCATCGTCGCTCGCCCGCGGATAAACGCCGTGTTGCGGATCGATAGCATTGTCTCCCGCCGAATCAGAGTGAGCGTGTTCTCCCACAACGACTGGTGGAACTCGGGCATGCGATCGATGTGCTCGTTCACAGCGTCGATGGATTGCGACTCCTTCTCGCTATCCATGTCATCCACCAGCGCTTGGAATACTCTCGACTGGCGATAGCTCTCGGCAAACTCGCTCGGAAAGCGCGGCAGTCCGCCAAAGTTCACGGTTCGACGGTCGTCTTGCTGGAACTCGTACTTGAGTTGCTCCTTCGTGCCGAGATCCAGCAAAAAGTCCGCCACATCGCGTCCAGTCGGACACGGGAAGCCCAGCTCGGCGAAATACGACTCGGCTTCGCTGCGCGGACCGTAGTACATGACGTGGCCAGCGTTGAGGATCATCACGTCGTCGAACAGATCGAACACCTCTGGCGACGGCTGCAACAGCGAAATCACGACCGCCCGGCGCATCTTTCGCGCAATCTCGCGCTGCGAGTACACAATGTCGAACGTCGCCGCGCTGTCAAGACCCGTCGATATCTCGTCCATCAAGCTCACATACTTGAGCCCAAATGCCATCTCTCCGGTAGTGACTCGCTTACGCTCGCCGCCCGAGACGCCGCGGGTCATTGCGTCACCAATCCACGTGTTCTGGCAGTTCTGAAGGCCGAGATGCTGGACGACAAGATCCGGATACGCCTTCTCCAGTTCCTCGACCGTCTTGACCGCGGTCACGTTCTCGTCCGCGGTGCCGTGGGCCAGCAACTCTTGGCCGCGACGATAGTACTCGCTGCCGGTGAACTCGTGCGCGAACTGCAGCGTCTCATTGACCGACAGCGTCGGGAAGTGCGTGTCGTGCTGCTCCACGTAGCTCACGAGCTGCGGGATCTTGGTGCGGATGTCGTCGATGGGTCTGCCGTTGTAGGAGATGTCGCCCTCGACCTGCACGCTCTTGGTTTTGTGGAGCCGACCGGACAGAATCTTCATGAGCGTCGACTTACCCGAGCCGGGCTGACCCAGGATGAGCGTCATGGTGCCGGGCTTGAAGCGTCCCGTCACGTCGCGGAGGATGTGCTTCTCGACCACGTGTCGCTTGGCCACGATGCCGGCGGCCGCGCGCTTGATAGTGTTGACGAGCGTCGGGAGCTCGGTGGTCTGTGCGTTGGCGTCGCTCACCACGACCTGCGCGGTGACCGAGAGGTGGCGGAACTGGACTTGCAGCTGCGGGAGCGGCCGGCCCAGCGCTCCCTCGAGCGTCGCGGCCAGGTGCTCGTGCAGCGCGTTCGGGTCCTTGGACAGCGTCGCCATCGCGGCTCGGCGCGGGGTGGTGGGGTGTCTTGATGGAAGTGCAGCAAGTTGGAAAGTGACATGCACACAAGGCGACTTAACACGGCGGGTGCCCGGCCCACACCGGCCGTGTTTCGTCGGTTGAGGTGACACCTAGGTTGTCATGGCGCAAGCATTCTGTTCTGGGCATGTAGTCTCACGAAGTATGTGGAGAGTCATCCGTGCAGATGGGCGTCAACGCGGCGTTGACGCGCCTCGGCTCGGGTTACGCTCCTCAGGATTACCCCTCGTTTTTCTTTTTCCGCCAATCGGTGAGGAGGTTGAAGATCGTACCGGTTGTGAGCGGTATACCGTTGGATGTGTTCTTTTTACGAAGAGCTCTCGTCAAAAGTGTGTTTTTACGCGCGTCGCTCAGGAACCACTGGCTGTTGGCGCTACTTGGCGCGGATTGTGTGCGCGGTAGCAGCTCTGCTGGTAATTTCTCAAAGCGGACTAGAAGAGAGGTGCGTGCATGAGCTTCTTAGGGACGCCCGATGCGGGGGCCGGCTGAAGGGATGCGCGGGAGCTGACGCCTGTGTGGTGGGGTGACGCAGACCTCAGCAACCATGGTGAACATGCCGAAGGAACGCCGCACTTTCTGCAAGGGCAAGAAGTGCCAGAAGCACACGGTGCACAAGATCACGCAGTACAAGGCCGGCAAGGCCTCCAAGTACGCCCAGGGTGCGCGCCGTTACCAGGAGAAGCAGAAGGGTTTCGGTGGTCAGACCAAGCCCGTCTTCCACAAGAAGGTGCGTCTCTCCAGCAGTGCGCTGCGATCGCCAAGTCAACAATTCGTGTGTGTGGTGTGCTAACATGATGAACGCGGTTGCCTTGCTGGGTTGCCCTGTTGGGACGAATAGGCTAAGACCACCAAGAAGATCACCCTGCGTATGGAGTGCAAGGAGTGCAAGACCAAGAAGCAGCTCCCGATCAAGCGCACCAAGCACTTCGAGCTCGGTGAGAAGAAGAAGTCGGCTGGCCACCAGTACTAAGCGGTTGACTTGGCGCTAGCGGGTCGTCAGCTCGCCGGCTCGGCGCGCGTTTCGTGACGCATGCCCCTCGAGAGGTGGCGGACTCGGCTGCCATGTCCGACAGCGGGGATCCGGCCGGGCGGGGTGCTGTGCGCGCCGGCAGGGTCGCCATGGTCTGAGGCGCGGCGCGCGGCAGCAACGCGGCCGTCGCACTGCCTGAGAAATCAAAGCCATGGTCATATTTTAGTCCTCACGCGTGGCTGCTCGCCGTTCTCGTCTCCACTGTCGCGTCGCTCCCCGGTCGCGGGTATCGGACTGCGCTAGCTTAGCTCTCCGATGGAGGCGGAGGCATGGACTCGAGTGCCATTGCCATTGGGTGTGGATGAGTGCTGCCACACCCTCGTACTGCACCGATCGGTCGGTGGAGCGTTGTGCTCCTTCAGATCGACAGAGTCCAGACTGATGCGGTGCCGTATTAAAGTGCGTGTTGGACAGCAAGGGGCGAGCTCAACAGCGCATCAAAGCGACAATCGCGTGCGGAGCAGGATCTGGTCGTCGAGTGTCACTCGATTGCAACGCTAAAGAAATACGCACAGTGCGCATCATCGAGGCTCAAACGCGCGCGGCGACATCCTCGTCCGGTGCAGTGAGCTGGTCTGACTCAGGGCTAGTGGCTGCCTCCTATGTGGCTGTCCATCGCCGGCTGAGCTTCTGCCGTTCGGAATGCGGCCATTCTTCGTTCCATCCATTTCGGTCGGCGGAAGAAAGAATCTCGCCACTCAGCGCTGAACCTGTGTTTTCATTGGCTGATTTGACCCCGCACTCGCGTGCGATTTGCCGAAAACTTTCACGTAACCGCGTTGCACGCGTCCCAGATCGCTATAAAAAGGAGAACTCGCCTCGACGCGAAGCTCCTGCCAGTTCCCGAGGCGGTCGGTCGCTGGGCGGGCCATGGGCAACAGCGAGTCCCGCGAGGAGGCCGCCGGTCCCGTGGCGACGCGGCACTCAATGCCGTCGACAGCCAGCGCGGGACCCGTCGCCGGAGGGGCAAACCGCGCGCCGTCGGCGTCCGTCGGCGTCGACAACCGGCGGCTCGAGTCCCGCGAGCTGGAAGGCGGCGGCATTGAGCGCGGGCAGGCCGCGACCGAGGAGGCGACAGGCCAGCTGAGCTACTGGTACCTGCTCAAGCACGGCTACAACGAGCTGGTGCACCTCATCATCCGTCCGCCGCGCGCCGAGTACGAGGACGAGGACCTTGGTCCGGCCGTCTTCTCGTTCGGTGACCGCGAGTTCGTGCGGCAGGACTTTGTGGTGCAGAACGATCGCGGCCAGCGACTGCAGTGCTCGCACTGGAAGCCAGTGGACGCCGACGATGACCCGGACCCGCGGCCGTGCGTCGTGTACCTGCACGGCAACTCGTCGTGCCGGCTCGAGGCGCTCGGCGTGCTGCGCACTTGTCTCGCGTCCGGGCTCACGGTCGTGGCGTTGGACTGCGCCGGCTGTGGCAAGTCGGACGGTGAGTACATTTCGCTCGGCTACTACGAGCGCGACGACCTGCAGAGCGTCATCGACCACCTCCGCGCGACCAAGCGTGTCGGCGCGATCGGTCTCTGGGGTCGCAGCATGGGGGCCGCGACGGCGCTGCTGCACGCAGACCGCGACCACTCGATCGCGGGCATCGTGGTCGACAGCGCGTTCACGAACCTGGACCAGCTGGTGCAGGAGGTGGTCGAGCACGGGCGGCAGGAAGGGCTGTCGATCCCCAAGTTCCTCGTCAAGCTCATCATGAAGTGCATCCGCTCGTCCGTGCACAAGCGCGCGCACTTCGACCTGAAGAAGCTCTCGCCCATCGACCACGCGGCCGCGTCCTTCGTGCCCGCGCTCTTCGTGGCCGCCGAGGACGACTCGTTCATCGCGCCGCACCACAGCGACCAGCTCTACGCGCGCTACGGCGGCGACAAGAACATCGTCAAGGTGGACGGCGACCACAACACGGCGCGACCGCAATTCCTGCTCGACTCGGCCGGGATCTTCTTGCAAGCGGCGCTGCGCGTGGACCCGCGCCTGTGTCCGGACACGTCGGCGATGCGCGGCGGGAATCGCCCTCCGTGGGAACACCGGCACCATCACCACCAACGGTCCTCGTCGGACACGTCCGCGGCGGCGTCGTCGCCGACGTCGGTCGGTCGCATGACCATGGACTTGGACGCGCGCTTCTCGGGCAAGGACGCCATGCTCGTACCAATGGAACCCTGGTCTTGTCCGAGCTGCACATACGTCAACGGTCCGCTACGCATGCAGGTATGTTCGTGTTTCTTCAACCTTGATAGGACTGCCATGTGCGTGAGCTGACTGCAGCGTTGCTCTGCAGTGCGAAATGTGCCGCAACTTGTTCTTCCCGGACGAAGACGACGACGAGCTCCGCGTGCCGACGCACCGACGAGCAACATTCAACGGTTCGGCGAGCGCTGCCGCAAGAGCGCAGGCAGCTGCAGCAGCCGGGCGGAGATCCGAGTCGTTCGTATCCAATGTGTCGGCCCAGGCGCCGAGCCGTGCCATGTCGACCACGACGGCGCTGACCGACGCGACGACCGTGGCGACATCTCAGTCTCCAGAGCCTGAGTCGCTGTCGTCGGGGTCGTCTCCGGGTGCCGACACTCCCGAGTGAGTGTCGCCGACGCCTGCGGGGCGACGTATCTAGAGCCACACTTGTATAAACTACGACCTGCACATGGGGGAGCTACCTGCCGTGTTGAACAGAACCGGAAGGCGCCACGGAAGGGAAAGATGTCCAAAACTGTTCGTGTTGATGTGCTTTTTCGTTACGTCTTCCGCATGAAGAACAGGTAGCTGCAATTAAATAACGCCAGGATGAGGCAGATGTACAAATAGGACATGGCGAGCTCCGCCGCGGACGACCGCGCGGTGGATGACGACGCCTCAAAGCCCGCCAATGTGCCTTCGCTCGACCCACTGGAGTGACTCCCGCTGGCCGTGGAGCTGCCGTCCCAGCGAGATTCGCCTAACACCAGCGATGAGACCTCGTCCAGTCTTCGACTCGTGGACGCCACCAGCACCGATACTTCCGTTGGCCGTGCTGCCTTGCTGGACGAGCTCGACGTCGCGTCTGCTGCCAGGTTCAGGAACTGGTTGAGCTTATACATTTCCAGCAGCGTCGCGGCGTCGGGAGCCTGTGTAGTATATCCTGATGACGCCGTCCTCGAATTGGCTTCGTCGTGAACGAGACTGGTGTTCAGGTCGTCGCACACTCGAAGCAGCGTCTCGGCGACCGAGCGCGGGCTGAACCGCGCGCGGTAGTCGCACTCTGGGAGTCCTGCGCGCGCGACGGCGACCATCCACGCAGTGCACGCGGCCGCCGAGCACACTTGCTCCGTCTGTCTCCGCTCCATCGGTCTCCACTCGGCTCCGTCCGTCTGCACCACGCCGACTCCCGTGTCCTTCTGGCACGTCTCGAGCCATCCAACCGCACTGGCGCCTTCGCTGTCCATTCCTGCTGCCGCTGGGCCGAGCAGCGCGCCTTGGATCACGGCGCTCACGCCGGCCGGACACGTCGGCGGTCGCCCGACAACTCGCCGCAGCTCGGCCATCCTGTCGCTCCGTGCCCAGTCGAGCAGCTCTCCTCCCGCTATTCTTCGCCCTGTCGATGCTTCTTCCTCTGTAATCAGGTCGCTGCTGCGCATGCCGCCCGCCATCGCGCTGTCGGTTCCGCACGCGGTCGCGAACGCCAGCAACGCGACGCTCATGCGCCGACGCCGCCGTGGCCTGCTGTCGCGCGCCATGGCCGGCGGAGCAAGTGGCCAACGCCTCCGCGGCAGTGGCGGCCCTCGGGGAGGCAGAGCCAGAGAGAGCGGGCGTCCGCCGTTCGCCGGTCGAAGCACAGCTCGATCACGCGCCGAGACGAGAGGCGGCTAGGAAATGGAGGGGGGGAGGCAGACGGCGCCTTGAGAAAAAGGAGCCGGACGCTGTCAGTGACCAGAGGGAGCTGCTCGTATGTCAGTGCATGGACGGAGAAAACTCACTTGAGACAGTAGATTAGGGGGATGGGCGTCGCCGAGCCAGCGCGGACCAGTCCGACCATGTCCCGTATACTCGCGTATACTAGGGTTGCGTGTCCGATTGGAAGAGATGCCATTTAGACAAACTATGCGGAATGAGCGTCGAATGCGGTTCAATTGGCCGGACACAGCACTGGCAGAGATTCGCGTCTTCAGCGTGTTGACGAGTACTGTAAAAGCGCAGGGCAAGCGACCCTAACCGGCGCTGGCCGAATTCCTCGCAGTGAGTATGGCCTGCTGACGCATGGCCGCCATGTCCGTCGGCAATAGCTAGACCAATGTCCGCTCTGAAAGGCAGCGAGCGAGCTGAAGGACCGTGCCGGGTGGATCAATACAAGTAGTGTCCGTCAAGTAGCCGCGAATTGGCATGCAACTGCTGCTAGTTGAAGGTGTTGAAGCACCGGCATGCCATTAGGAAGCGATGCCGCTGTAATGGCACATATGACTACGCTAGCCAGCTCGGTTGTCAGAGGCAACGCAGCTCGCTCGCACTCGTAAATGTGCTCCAGGCGATGAATGGCACTACGAAACTCCTGGCAATGAATGACACCACGAAATTGGAGCTGGCATAATTGGATGTATACTGTTTCTGAGTCAGCTTCAACAGATAATTCGCTCGCTCAGATGGGATGACACGCAATAGTGCATTTAATCGCCACCAGCATGGCCTGTTACTGCAAATCAATGCCGCTACTTCTTGCAGCAAACGGCGAGTCCACGGTGCTCGAGTGCTTGCCAACTTAGCGCCTGTTGCTACGGCGATTGTTCGATTCCTTGTTCTTGGCGGCGTTCTGGAGAAGGATAGTCAGGATGCGCACGAAGATCGACACGAAATCTGTCGAGAACCAACACACAAAGCAGTAATACATGAGCGACCCAGCCGTGATGCAATGCGAGGATGGGACGCAGATGTACCGAGGAAAAGCTCGAGCGTGTGCTTGAGCGAGTCCTTGTCCCCCATGCTCGCCTTCTCGATGATCATTTGCGTGTCGAACACCACGTAGCCGCAGAACATGAACAGCCCAACGTACTGTCATGCACATCGCCACAGAAAGTCAGCCCCCATCTCGTTCCCCCTCCGTACGAACAACGGTCGGGAGGACGCACCAAGTTGGCCGAGAAGAGCCACGACGAGCGGAAGAAGACGTTCATCAGACTCGAGAGCAGCAACAGCGAGAGCGTCGAGCTCAACACGCCGCCAAGGTACAAGTACGAGCGGCGCGTGGCTGCAAGTACAACCGCAGTCAGTCATCGCGTCTCAGTGGGACCATCCTGCTATTAGAACTCACCAAGCAGCGCACTCCCGGAGAAGCACAGGAACACGAGCGTCGTCAGCAAGCTGGGTTATCCGTGCAAACCACGTTAGCTTCCTCAATAACAACACCACAAGCCCTGGATGCCACGTACAAGGCCGATACGAGCACGCTCGGATCCAGATCGAGAGCAATGTCGATGAGCGACGACATGGTGACGCCCATGGAGGCCGCGACGCCCATGAGGATGGCCAAGCGCTTGTTGTGGTTGTAGATGGGCTCCGAGTGCAGCCAGATCGTGCCGCCCATGGTGCCCACGAACGCCATCATGCCCATCCAGCCGCCGGGATCGACGCGAGCGCCAAGCGTCAGCACGGCGCCAGCCGACAGCGCGGCCGCCAGCACGCAGCCCGCGAGCGTGGCGTACACGCGCACCAAGTGCTGCTGCACCTCGGACGAGATGCCGCTGGTCTTGAGCAGCGTCTCCAGGTTCCAGGTCGACGCCAGACCGGCGCCGGGGAAGGCGCCGCTCGAGAACATGGTTTGCATTCCTGTCGCTGCGTTTTTCGCTTGTGAGCTTTTTGGGAACTGAAAATACTGTCATGTGCCGCGAAGGTTGCGCGAAGAATGAACGTTGAAGTTGGGAATGTTTGCCGCTTCGCCACGTCAGCAGAATTGCAAAATGGGAGTTGGCAATCACAAGGTATCTCAGTTTGATGTGGATGCAAATGGTTCGAGTGTTTGTTTACTGCTTTCGTCGCGTCTTGGAGACTGTAAGGAGCAACACGGGTGAGCTGAGTCCCGTAACCCATGTGGACGATGTAATGAGAAGGCAGACTCACCGCTCACATCCGTGTACGACGAGGATGAACTGCCAGAGGCACCAGCGTTGGCGCTCGATGCCACTGCCGAACTTGCGACTTTCTTGGCCTTGCTGGAGGCGGCCGGTTTTTTGGACGACGGCACGTTGCCGTTGCTGGATTTGCGGCTCTTGCCGGACACGCTGGCCATCACATCCTGGTAAACGCCGGTGGAGCGGTTGGTGCCAAAGCCGTTGCTCGGCGCCACCTTGCTCGACTTGAAGGTCGTTCCGCCACCGTACTGGCCGTTCGTCTTGCCGGATTTGACGCTTAATGTGTGCTTGCCAGCTCTGGCCCGTCCGCGGCTGTCACCGCCATTAATCGGTGGCAGTTCGTCGTCGTCCGAGTATACGGGTGCTTGGCTCTTGCCCGAGCCGCCATCAATAGGCGGCATCCTGCACGGCAAGAATGCACATGAGAAGGGTGATCAAGCGATTATAACTATGCGCGCCAGTAGTGGACATACCCGTTCGGTATGGATGGGAGCGGGAACTTGTCTTCGGGAGTCTCCTCCTTGGGCTTGCGCTGTTTCAGACTCAAGGGCTGGATCGCCGCAGGATAAGACTGCTGGTGTTGCTGCTGGACTGGCTGCTGCTGAGCTGGTTGTTGCTGCTGCTGTGTCCTCTGTGTGGCCTCTTCGAGCTCTCGGATGTCGCGAAAGTACTCGTGCCTCAGCGCTTCGCGGGCGTTCATGCGCTTGCTCGGGTCATACGATAGCATCTTGAGCATCAGATCGATGGCAGCGGGCGTTGCGTGCGGAATGAGCTTGGCGATGCTCGTGCCTTCTTCCTTGGGGAACGAGTTGAAGTCAACGTGCGCCGCGCCTTTGCGCTTGAAGATCTCGAGGATCTCGGGCGGCGGCGTCCCCATGATCTTGTGGATGCGGTGGATCTGGTCGAGTTCGTTCGAGCCGGGAAAGAGCGGGTAGAGCGACGTGATCTCGAAGAAGACGCAGCCGACTCCCCACATGTCCATCTCGGGGCCGTAGTAGCCGTCCGTGAGCAGACACTCGGGTGCGCGGTACCAGCGCGTCGAGATGTACTCGGTGTAGGGCTGCTTGGAGTAGATGCCGCGGCAGGAGCCAAAGTCGGCGAGCTTGAGCTTGTTGTTGTCCTCGACGAGGATGTTCTCGGGTTTGATGTCGCGGTGGAAGATGCCCTTGTTGTGCATGTGGTCGAGCGACTTGACCAGCTGGTACATGAGCGACTGCACGAGCTCTGGCTTGAGGTAGTGTCGACGACCGCGGATCATCTCGTACAGGTTGGCGTCCATCAGCTCGAAGACGAGCGCGAGACGGCCCGTCGGCTGGTCGTACAGCACTTCCTCGAGCTTGACGATGTGCTGGTGCGGCGAGAGCCGACGCAGCGCCTGGATCTCGCGCAGGTTGTTGACCTGCTCGATGCTCTCGAAGTGGTTCTTCATGCACTTGATGGCATGGTACTTGTTGTCCTTGACGTTCTGTGCCTTGAGCACCTCCGAGAAGGTGCCCTCGCCCTTCTTGGCGATCAGCCGGTACTTGCGCATGGCTCGAAGGAGATCGCCGACGAGGTGGAGTCAATGTCGATGGGCTGCCAGCGGACGTACGCGACCGGCGTTCGTGTAGCTATGCCAGCCAGGTAGGGAGCTGGCGGACCGGGCCTATTATTATCAGGCGCGCGGAACGCTGGTGAAACGCGAGCGCTCGGGAACTATAAATACTGGCGCGTCGTCACTAGTGCATGCGAGAGTCAACTTGACCTTCAACAATATGGCGACCTTTCGAGGAATGAGATACTTAATCAGATACATTCTGCTGTCGTTCAAAATCGTATGGTGTGCGTTACGGAGTACTTTAACAAGGCCAGTCCGGTATCTAGAATTGACATGGATAGTTAGTCGAGGCATAGGTGGTGAATGGCCGACAGTTCGGCGCCATATTCGAAGACGACGCAGCTCACCATGTCCGAGCTCTATGCCAACGCGGTGTGTCTGGCGCCAATGGTCCGCGCGGTACGTTTGCGTCGTTGATGTGCGGCCATGTCTGCGGACTCGGGTTATGACAGGGGTTCTTGTGTCGGATGCTGACGACTGTGTTGCTTTGCAATTGGTGGGTTGTTGTGGTCGGCAGGGGACGTTGCCCTTGCGGCTGCTGTCGCTGCGCTACGGCGCCGACCTCGTGTACAGCGAAGAGATCATCGACAAGCGAATCATCGCGTCCACGCGTGTACATAACGGTGGGTCGTCTGTTGTTGGCGTCTGCGCATTCTCATCCCTCGAAGCTGATGGGTTGTGGCTGTGAGCAGAGATCCTGAACACTGTGGACTTTGTCAGCAACAACGGCGACTCGGTCGTGTTCCGCACATGCCCCGAAGAGCAAGGCAAGGTGGTCTTCCAGATCGGCACGGCTGATGCGGTGCTTGCGCTCAAAGCTGCCGAGCAGATGTACGTTTCCGGCTGATGGGTTGAGCGCGTCTGCAAATGCTGCAGTTTACTGACGCCTTTGCCTGGACGCTTTCAGAGCGCGAGACGTCGCATCGGTGGACATCAATATGGGATGCCCGAAGCACTTTTCGATCCAGGGCGGGATGGGTGCCGCGCTTCTTCAGAAGCCTGAAGTTGCTTGCGATGTGCGTTGCGTCGAGCGGTGGATGCTCTTGTCAGCAGCTGCGAGGGTCGCTCACCTCGTGTTTGCGCGCAGATTCTCAAGACGCTGCGGCGCAATCTCAGCATCCCCGTTTCCTGCAAGATCCGTCTGCTGCACGACACCCAAGCTACGGTACGCTCCATGAATACCCTCCATCGGCTGATAGCGAGGAGATGTTGATCTCGTTGAGCTTTGTTTGGCAGATCGACCTGGCCAAGCGATTCGAGGATGCTGGTGCTGTGGCAATCGGCGTTCATGCTCGGCAGACCCACGAGCGTCCCGTGGACAAAGCTCATTGGGACCAGTTTGCGCCTGTCGTGTCGGCGCTTTCTGTCCCCGTGCTCGTGAACGGCGACGTGTTTGTGCGCGAGGACATCGCCAAGCTGCGAGAAGTCGCTGGCGCGAGCTCTTTCTTGATCGCTAGGGGTGCTCTCGCGAATGCGTCCATTTTTCGAGCTGAAGGGATGCTTCCGGCGGACGAGGTGCGCGTGATGGATGTCATTCGAGGCTGCGTGCAGCTTGGCTGACGATGTTTGTCGCTTTTAGGTCGTGGTTGACTACTTGAAGGTTGCGGTGGAGACCGACAATGTCTTTCAGAACACGAAGTACAACGTATCTCGGATGATCCCGTCCAAGAGCGAGGTTGGCCCGCCGCTTGGAAGTTCTCGCGTCACGGTTGCAGAACTCGGCATGACCAAGGACAACATGCAAATGTTCAAGCTGTGGGATCTGCAGAACTGGTATCAGCAACACCAAGACGCGTTCCGCGCCAAGGCTGCCGAGCTCCAGCACTCCAGCATGGCGTCGGTGCTGCTGGGTCAGCTACCAACAGACTCGGAAACCACTCCGAAGTTCTACTGCACAGTTTGCAAACTCCAGCTGCTGAGTGACAAGGACGTCACCCTCCACTCCAAGGGCAAGAAGCACAAGAAGGCCATGCGGAAGCTGACGTCGATGACAGTCGCAGAGTGCGTTGCCAAAGAGATGGTAGCGCCGAACGACGAAGCTGATGTGCAGGAGCGCGCTCAGAAACGAGCAAAGATTGCTGACGAGAACGATGGGAGTAAGGAAATTGATGGACAATAGAGAGTTTTTGCAAACGGACGATGTCCTTCCCTTCCGCGTCGATATCAACAACTCCGTTCACGAGCACACCCACCGACTTGCATAGTGAGTTTGAAGGGGACGACAGTTCTGACACGACGAATATTCAAATGAACATTACCGAATAGAATGTCATCGTGTACAGTGCTCGCCGATGGCCTCTGAACAATGACAGATATCCGCATATTCGAGCGAATAGTTGATTTCACGAGATGAGATGATTCCAAAGGGAAAATGTGACTCATAGCAAACATTTTGGCAAAAGCTGATTCTCTTGAATTGGTATGCTTCGAACATTGTATTTGAATATAGCGTTCTGCGTTTGTTCTGATTATGGCGCAGACAAGTTCTTCACAGTTAAAGTTCGCGTACATACAAAATCTGGTCAATTCGACTGCAACCAGAGAAATATTATGCGTCAAAGCAGAAACAAAGACTGTAACAGACAGTAAAAAAACTAGTCGCCTACTGAAAGTACTTCGTTGCCGACCTCCACGAAATTACCGCCACGTTCGCTGCGTCGCCGCCCTTTCCCACGAAGTTTGCGCGCATCAACACAGTGATGCCGCCCTCCCCCACGACGATGGCGCGCACAGTCACAGCAATACCTCCTGCCGCCGCGAAGTCTGCACCAACATTGATGCGGCCATCCGCCACCACAACTTCCCAGCTCTCATGCTTTGTGCTCAAACGACTGACATATAAGCACTGGAGGCACGTCCAAGCTCTCTTGTGCGTTGGTATATGCCCGTGACGGATCGTTTTATGTTGCGTCTGGTTCAGAACTTCATTTGCGGCGCGTTTTACGGATTTTTCTGCAGTACGTTGGCCCAATTCAGCTACGCTTTTCGTCGTTGGTGATTTTGGGTGTGACGCCGCTGATAGGATGTCCGAACAACTTCAATGTTACCACGGTACCTGTTTGTTCGATCGTTAAATTTATGTCTATGAGCTAACAGCGTATACTATGTTTGTATTTCCACCATCATACAACGATATTGGGACAACCATTTCCGTTTTTTACAGCTCGACAAATCTTGCCATTGCAAGAATCGAAACGGGAAGTCGCTAGGGACGGATTAATGCAACACAATTGCTCTCATGCCTGCTCAGGTATCATTCTCGGAACGTCGAAATAGGCCGGCACTCTGTTGAGTCGTACATGAGCAATACGGAGTTCTCTTGTTGGTGTTGCATTTGACGGAGGCACTGACACCTGTAGCGCTTCTGGCAAAACTCAGGGTGCCGGTGCTGCTGCCCTTTGGCTAGCTGGCATAGACCTTAGCAGCTCAACCAGTCCACAACCCTGAAGCGCACGTGTAACGCTGATATCAATTGCAGCTGTAGAAAGCGAGGTATCCAAGCTGGCGCCTCGTTCTTGATTAGCTCGACCACTGCTGGTGCAAACAGAGCCGTAACTGCTCCATTTGTTGTTCAAGCGACACTAACATGTGAATGTGTGGTGGGACGCTTGTGGGACGTACAAAAGGCGAGCGAACTTTAGAAGAACATAGCAAAGCACCTGTCGCATTTGGTTGTCAATATCCTCCAAGGATGGAGGTAGAATATAAATCTAGTCGAGCTATATGGTAATCCTGAATCATAGCGACCGACAATCATATCTCGCGGAAGTGTTTAGAGTCTAAGAATCCACACACAGATGCATGTGTAGATAGGTAATGAGAGAATGAGACTTTTGGTCGAAGGAGGCGAAAAGCGCTTTTTCTGGTGAGCAGCTGCCAGCCGTCGAAGAGTGGCTCGCGCATAGACACGCCGCCGGCGAGGCCGGCACTGGGTTCCTAGGTATTGAGCGCACGACCCACAACCACCTCATTCGCGCTTTCGCCCCCGCAGAATCAAGCGCTCAAGCGACTTGATCAGCTCTTTTCGACACACGACTGCCACACCCAGGGGGTTTACGCCATTTTACAGGCGTGCCTAGCGATTCCGATGTAATCTCGAATCAACTTTGCAAATTGCCCCCACATTGCTCATACTCATTTCACATTCCTATCCTGCTGTCTGCAGTGAGGAAGCAAAGTCCTCCCATCGGAGGCAAGGTGTCGCCAACCAACCTTCGGTTCCATACTTCCTATCCTGCAGATGCAGTGATGAAAAGGGCCAAATTTCGGCTTTATGGGGTTGGCATACACATGCCAAGCATTACGGGGAACGAATTCCATTTTGATCGTTTCATACAACCAAAACGAAAAGCAAATAACGGGGTTACATAGGCACCAATGTCGCTTGAAGGTGGTGCCAGAGCATCCCTCCTTAGAAGCGGCTGAACTCGCTAAAGTACGGAGGAAAGAAGGAAGGAAGGAAGGAAGGAAGGAAGGAAGGAACACGGTCCGGAGCAGCAAACACGTCGCGCGCGCTGCTCGAGGCGACCGAATAGGTCGAACGACCCGAACGACCCGAACGCCGCGAGCATCGCAAGCATCGCAGGCATCGCGAAGGTGTGCATGCACGCATGCGGACGCACGCACGGAGCAGCATAGAGTACGCGATGCGGGACTCGAACCCGCAACCCCCAGATTCGAAGTCTGATACGCTATCCATTGCGCCAATCGCGCACAAAAATACACACATCAAACACACAAAAACACAAAAACACAAACAACAACAAACAACAGCAAACAAACAACGCAAACAGCAAACAACACACACAACACCCTTCATCAACACACTCACCGACCGCCGCACCACCCTCCACACACACACACACACACACACATTCGCGCCAACAACACCAACAACTACCTTCGCAAATACTCTCTTTAAACTTATCTACTACCATCACACGCGCCTCGTCGACAACACACAACACCGCGCGAACCCCATCGCGGATCAGCGACAATCAGCGACAATCTATACGGTGTCGGCTCTTCGCATCCGCAGTACGGCAAGTGCGCGGTCGATTGTTCGAACGGACTACGTTTCATTGCATTTCACTTCGTTTCGTTTGTCGTTGGTGTTGTGCAGCGCATTTGTATATGGCGTGCGTGCGTAAAAGGGAAAGACCAACTGAACGACATAAGGAAGGAAGGAAGGAAGGAAGGAAGGAAGGAAGGAACACGGTCCGGAGCAGCAAACACGTCGCGCGCGCTGCTCGAGGCGACCGAATAGGTCGAACGACCCGAACGACCCGAACGCCGCGAGCATCGCAAGCATCGCAGGCATCGCGAAGGTGTGCATGTGTAATGGGGCAATCCCATTACACAAGTAGGTACATGTTTAGCCACCATTACATTTGTAGGTAGGTTCAGACGCTCGCTGGCCACAGCCAGCGAGTGCTGCGTTGTCATTCGCTGATTGGACGAATACGGGTGCGCAGACCCATTTCCGTCCAATCATGCGCCAGGATTCCATTTGAGTGGCCATGATGAGGCTCAGGGCCTCGCCCTGAGCTAAATCCAATACAGAGTTGATTTTACCCCAAGAGCCCCATCGGTCTCAGGCTCCTGAGACCCAACGCGTCTCCCAGCCGCAGTGTAAGCCAGTAACGTGGCGTTCAGCCCGTTACACCTGGTAGCACTTTGTAGTCCTTCCAACGGCCAAGATCGTGATGAGTGACTTCCTCATCACCGAGGGAGCTCCTTTGGAGCACGAGAGCTTTCCACATCTCTCGCGAGTTGAGTGGGAAGCTCTGCACCGACTCGCGTCGGTGTCCGGCGAAGCTATCGTTACGTCGCTACTGCGCTCAGCGACAGCCGATCAGCAACGCCTAGCTGCTCATGAGTTCCTGGAACGCGAGCTCGCTGAAGCCAAACAGCGAGCGTCAACTCCCGCGTCCCAGAACAGGAACGACGTCGTGAAGATGGAGACGTCGGCCTACTCCGGCGTCGGCCAAGACCGACTGCCCTTGAATCGCTGGTTCCGCGAGGTCGACCTCGCGATTGCGTCGCGACAGATCGCGTCGGACTCGGCGAAGGTCAACTTCCTTCTCTCACGCCTCACCGGAAAAGCCAAGGAGTGGGCCCTTGGCAAGCTCGTCCTCGACGAGTTCGCGTTTCCCACGCTGGCGATACTCCAGAATGACCTGCGGCTCGCTTTCGAGCCGCCTCAGGACGAGTCGCGCATGCGCGCGGCATTCTTCGCGCTCAAGCAAGGCAAGCTCCCGATGCGCGACTACGTCCAGAAGACGCGTCATCTCGTTTCGTGCGTCGTCACGGACCCTATTGACATGGCTTCGCAGGTCCATGTCTTCATATTCGGCATGCGTGAAGGCATGACGCGCTATTGCCTCATGCGCGCGGAGCCGAAGACCCTCGAAGACGCGTTTTCCCTCGCCTTGCGCGAGGACTACACTGTCATGTCTTCGTATGCGCGAGCCTTGACGACGGAAGCTCGGGCCAACGTACCCGAGCCGATGGAGATCGACGCCATCGAGTTGGGTTCAACGGATAGCCCACGAGTCAACGCACGAGGTGGACGAGCCCCTCGTGCCCAGCGTCCAATGATCTGCTATCGCTGTCGCCGCGCAGGACATCGCGCGGCAGTGTGTCGCGCTCCTGCTCCCGTGGCTGCCAACGTTGACGCCATCACCTCTAATGGCGTCGGCGAGGAGTCAAAAAACGATCAAGACCAGTAGGTGCGGCGCGCCCTACTGTGTACGACGGAGATCCGGGTCCTCCGGTGGCAACCCGATCTCCGAGCGCCCCTGTGCTACATGCACAATTCAACGCCACCACGTCCAGCAGCGATCCGAGATTGATCATTGTGAGCCTACATGTCGCCGGTTCTCGGCGTCCGCTACGCGCGCTGCTGGACTCGGGCGCGACGAACAACTTCGTTCGCGCCTCATGCCTGCCCGATCTACCCAAGAACCTGCGCATCCGAGAAGGCTCGGGTGATATGGTCGTCAGACTCGCTGACGGCAAGCCGCGGCGCATCCCGCAGCGGAGTATCTCTCTCTCATATGAGTTCGACGGCTACTGTTGCCTCGACGAGTTCTTGTTGATCGACATGAACTACGCGTTCGACTGCATTCTTGGCATGCCGTGGCTGATGAAGTATCAGCCCGAGATCGACTGGCTGACCCGTTCCGTCAAGCGACGGAGTGACTTTGACGTGAGCGAGGTATTCGCGCAGCTTCTGGCCGCGCCAGAAACTTGGAGTGACGTCACTGTAGTGGATGTAGTTCCCACGACCCAAGTAGCGCAGAGAGTGAGCGATGGCCCTCTCTGTGTTATCTGCGCACAAGTGACGTCTATCGAGAGAGTGGTTGAGCAAGCGTGGCTCCCGCAACATGCCGATCCGGTCGAGCGTGTGTCGCTCCCGAAGAGCCAGAGAGAGGTTGAGCGTAAGTCGCTCCCGAAGAACCAGTGCGAGGTCGAGCGTGAGGTGCTCCCTCATCTTCAGAGTGCGGTCGAGCAGCGGCTCCCGCTTGACAATGACGTGGTGAAAAGCCTCTCACGTCCGACGAACAAGCCGATCGAGCAGTGTGTGCTCTCGGCCAGCGAGAGCGAGTCTTCGGCCTCGAGCAGCGGCTCGAAGCGACTGAGGAAGGCTCGCCGACAAAACCAACAACATCGTCGCCGTCGGTCGGTGACAGAGACGGATGACGTTCCGGGTTCGCCGAAGGAGATCATCAATGTCGTCGACTACTCGACCGACAAATTGCAGAGGCACACTGTTCAAGTCTCGAGTCCACCTAAAGACGCAGCGTCGATTGTTCGACTGCCCGGTCTCTCGTGGAAGCGTTTTCTCCGCGGCCTCAAGACTGAAGACGTTGAGCAGATATGCGTCGTCACCACCATCGAGCGTCCAATAAGCGCTGAGCCAAAGTCAGCGCGCGAGGAGCGTTTCACCGCACAATCGTGGGACGCCCTCCGCGATGCAGGAAACCCTGTCTACAAACTCGCCCGCGAGTTCGCGGACGTCTTCCCCGACAAGATCCCGGCGGAACTTCCTGTTGACCGCGGAGTGAGGCACGAAATTGATCTCGTGCCCGGCACAAAGTATTGCGTGACGCGACAGTGGCCGCTGCCGCGCGATCAAGTGCAAGCTATTGATGACTTCTTCGAGGGCCGTCGACTGGCCGGCCACGTACGCGAGAGCACTTCCCCGCACTCGAGCCCGACCTTCTGTGTCAAGAAGGCCACCGGCGGCTGGCGCATCGTCCATGCCTTCAACAAGCTCAACGACGCGACGATCCCTGCGCAAACGCCGATCCCTCGAAAGGACATGGTGATGGACTCCATGTCGGGAAGCACTTTGTTCAGCGCCATCGACTTGACCGACGGCTTCTACCAGATCCTGATGCGCGAGTCCGACATCCCGCTCACTGCAATCAGTACTCCCAGCGGGATGCTCTGGGAGTGGCTCGTCATGCCGCAAGGTCTGAAGAACGCCCCGGCCACGTTCAATCGCATGGTCTCTCACGTCTTGCGACCTCTTCGTGACTTTGCGCCGAGCTATTTTGATGACATCTTCGTGCACAGTCGCGCCGAGGGTGACCTCAACGACACTGAGGTCCATCTCCGACACTTGAGACGCGTGTTCGAGGTGATGCGCGAGAACAAGCTCTACGCGAATCTGAAGAAGTGCATCTTCTGTGCACCGGAAATTCCGGTGCTGGGCTGCTTCGTGGGCCGTTCCGGTGTCCGCGCCGACCCTGAAAAGGTCTCGTCGATTTGTTCCTGGCCGGAGCCGACAAGCCCCACTGAGCTTCGTCAGTGGCTCGGCATGGCAAACTATTTGCACAAGTATACGAAGAACTACGCCGCCTTGATCCAGCCACTGTCATCTCTGTTGAAGAAAGACGCTACATGGTCGTGGCGTCCCGAGCACCAAGTGGCCTTCGATGCCGTCAAGTCCAGCCTCGCTTCCGCCCCGGTGCTCATCCTTCCTGATGACTCAAAGCCCTTCCATGTGGTGTGTGACGCGAGCGACTTCGCGATCGGCTGTGCCCTCATGCAGTTTGACGCTGAGGGCCGCGAACGAGTCGTGAGCTATCAATCACGACAATTGAAGCCCGCTGAACGAAACTACCCCGTCCACGACAAGGAACTCCTTGCGATGCGCTACGCCTTGGTAAAGTTCCGCGTGCATCTGCTTGGCGAACAGACGTTCGCCGTCTACACTGATCACGCGTCGCTGCGCACAGCGATGAAGAGTCCGCACCTGTCTCAACGGATGGCCCGCTGGCTCTCGTTCTTCGCCGAGTACAACTTTGTCGTCCACTACAAGCCTGGCAAGAACAACATCCTTGCCGACGCGCTGTCGCGGCGTCCTGATTACGACCCACGACTCGCCGCGGCTCGTCAGCAACCTGACGAGGACGATGACGAACCATGCGTCGCCTGCGTTCACCTCAACCTGAACGCCACGATATCCACTCCAGTGATGCCTTTGCGCCGACAAATAGTCGATGCCTATCAGGAAGACCCACTCTACAATGGCATCGTCGCGCACCTCCGTTCGCCGAGCGACGTTACGCTCGGGCGATTGTCAAAGTCAACGCGTGACCAAATCACGCGCTACCAATTGGAAGGTGACCTGCTGTCATACCGCGTCGACACATTCGACGCGCCTCGTGTCGTAATCCCGAATGACGACGATTTGCGTGCTCGTCTCGTTCACGAGTATCACGACGCCCCGACTGGTGGTCACCTCGGCCGCGAGAAGACATTCGCGGCGCTCGCCCGCGACTTCTATTGGCCTCACATGTACAAGTGGGTCCGCAAATGGGTGCGGACGTGCGAGGTCTGCCAGCGCGTCAAGCCCGCCTCGTCGTCGCAGGCTCCGCTGCGACCTTTGCCAATCGCGGCCGACGCATGGCGGTCTGTCAGCATGGACTTTGTTTTCGGGCTGCCTCCCGATGACCTCGGTCGCACCGGCATCCTTGTCTTCGTCGACCGCTTCAGCAAGATGGTGCATCTTGCTCCAGTCGCCGAGGGCGTGACCTCGGCTGAAGCGGCGCGACTATTTTTAGACACGGTCTTTCGGCACCACGGACTGCCCGAGTCAATCGTCTCGGACCGCGACCCGCGGTTCACCGCCGGATTCTGGAGCCACCTCTTCGAGCAACTCGGCACGCGACTACTGATGTCGACGGCCGCCCATCCCGAGACGGATGGGCAAACGGAGCGTGTGAATCGCGTTCTCGAGGACGTGCTACGCAGCTACGCCACGACGTTTTCGTCGTGGAGCTCTTTCCTCCCGATGGTCGAGTTCGCAATCAACAACGCGGTGCACGCGTCGACGGGTCTGTCGCCGTTCTACATCAACAACGCGCGTCATCCACGCGTCCCAGCTCTCATCGCCGTGGGGCTTCCCACGGCACCGGCCTCCACTCTTAGTGGGGGAGAGTCGGGCTTGGCGTCGTTGGACTCGACACTAGCACTGGATCAGAGTGAAGGCGAAGCGCCGGCTGCCGGCGCTGCACTCCCTGACGAATCTCTCGCTGCCGCCACTACTCGTGCTCAAGCTGCGCGGCGTGCCTTACGGACGCCGACGTTCGCGGCGTCGCCTCTTGCCGACTGGACCAGCCGTACGCTGATCGACCCTGCCCAAGGACTAAATTTAGATGCGACCCTTCCCGTCGCGTCGACTGGAGCAAACTACGCACCAAGGTCGCCGGTGAAGCCGGCAGATGCCAAGGCAGTGTCGGAGTTTGTACTCCTCCGACAGTCGATCGTGCGCTTCGTTCGTGACGCACTGCAAGCCGCAGTTGACAAGCAGAAGGCGAACGCAGACAAGCGCGGTCGAAAGAATACGGCGCGGTTCAAGCCAGATGATCGTGTGCTACTGTCAACAGATGGTATCAAGGCAACATCTGTGACGAACCTCGGCGCGAACAAACTCGCGCCCCGATATATTGGGCCGTTCAAGGTGTTAAAGGTGAAAGGTGACGCATACACGCTGGACATACCTACCAGCATGCGCCTTCACCCGACGTTCTACGTCGGGCGCCTCAAGCAGTATCGTCCGGCGGAGATCCCGGCTTCGGCGCGTAGCACGACTTCCCACTCTGGCGCCACTTGCGAGCCGCGCGACCCGGACGCGGCTGACTCCCTGCCTGCGCCGACCCCATCACAGCTTGCTCGAGCTGGCGAAGACGAGCCGCAGCGTCTTCCTTCCATTGACGAAGGCGTGCCACTTCGTCCAAGGCTTGGTACGCGCGCCGGTCCGCTTGATCAGCTGCAGCCTCAGCTTCCCGTGCCCAGTCCATCGCACGATCGCTATCAGCGAGTGCCAGAGCCACCGCCGGCGGACTCGGGGTCCGATACTCGTACCGAGGCTTCGCTGCTTGACTCTTCGCCGCGGCCCTCACCTCGGCGCGCGTTCCAACGCGATGGCCCGCCGCCGCTTGTTGACTCGGCAGGCGAACGTCGCTGGATCGTGGAGCGTATCGTCGCTCATCGGGATCCGGCCCGTGCTGCACACGGTCGAAGTAGCCGCCGCGTTCGCGCTCCACCACTGGAGCGCCAATATCGCGTGCGCTGGCTCGGCTTTCCTCCGGATGAGGATACGTGGGAGCCACGCGCCAACCTCCTCCGCGATGTCCGCGACGCGGTGCAGGAATACGAGGCCGCGCACGAGGCCACTCCGACTGCGCATCAACCAGCGACACCCGTCGCGACGAACGTGAGCGCGATCGCGAGCGAGACCGCGAATACCCGCGTGGCGATCGTGAACGCGACCGAGACACACGACGAGCTCGAGACCGCGAGCGCGACCTTCCCCGAGCGGACGGAGGCGGGCTCCGTTCTCGCGCGCGGCGGATGTCCCCGCCGCGAATAGCGGACTGCTCAAGCTCGGAGAGCGAGCGCTTGTAGTAGCCGATCCAGACGCGCTCGGTGTCAGACAGCGGCCGCTCCTCGATGTGGCGATCCCACTCGGCGTGCGACGGCCGAGTACCTGAGCTGCATGACGCACAGCCTTCGCGCACGTGGACGTAGCAGAGGCGATCTTCATCCCACGCGTTCTCGCAGACACGCGAGCGCACCTCGCCGATGGCGTGCGTTGCCCGCACGCCCTCTCGAGCCTCAAGCCAGCCGACGAAGCTCTGCCCAGCAGCCTTCATGGTGTTCCACCGCTCAATCATGGCGCTCCAAGATCTCTCGAGAGCGTCGTCGTTGAATCCGTCGATCCGCTTGCCACGAAGCGCGCGCACCCGTGTGAAGTAGCCCTTCATCACTGAGAGTGGCTCAGGATCGACGGCGTCGGTCAGGCTGTAGAGCTTGTGCGGCTTGAGCTTCGGGTCCATGACGCTGGACCCGGGCGCCGAGAGTGTCGGCGCCGTCTTCTCCTTGTGCTCCACTGGCCGCGCGTCGGCACGAGCGCCGACGTCGTCACTGCGGTCACCGTCGTTCATCTTCTGCCGCCCGCGCTCGTTCTTCTCCGTGCCGCCCCGCTTCTTCCAAAGAATTTCTGCTTCCATTTCGCGCTCAGGTGAGCGCGCTCTAAAGAGGGGGGTAGTGTAATGGGGCAATCCCATTACACAAGTAGGTACATGTTTAGCCACCATTACATTTGTAGGTAGGTTCAGACGCTCGCTGGCCACAGCCAGCGAGTGCTGCGTTGTCATTCGCTGATTGGACGAATACGGGTGCGCAGACCCATTTCCGTCCAATCATGCGCCAGGATTCCATTTGAGTGGCCATGATGAGGCTCAGGGCCTCGCCCTGAGCTAAATCCAATACAGAGTTGATTTTACCCCAAGAGCCCCATCGGTCTCAGGCTCCTGAGACCCAACGCGTCTCCCAGCCGCAGTGTAAGCCAGTAACGTGGCGTTCAGCCCGTTACAGCATGCACGCATGCGGACGCACGCACGGAGCAGCATAGAGTACGCGATGCGGGACTCGAACCCGCAACCCCCAGATTCGAAGTCTGATACGCTATCCATTGCGCCAATCGCGCACAAAAATACACACATCAAACACACAAAAACACAAAAACACAACAACAACAAACAACAGCAAACAAACAACGCAAACAGCAAACAACACACACAACACCCTTCATCAACACACTCACCGACCGCCGCACCACCCTCCACACACACACACACACACACATTCGCGCCAACAACACCAACAACTACCTTCGCAAATACTCTCTTTAAACTTATCTACTACCATCACACGCGCCTCGTCGACAACACACAACACCGCGCGAACCCCATCGCGGATCAGCGACAATCAGCGACAATCTATACGGTGTCGGCTCTTCGCATCCGCAGTACGGCAAGTGCGCGGTCGATTGTTCGAACGGACTACGTTTTCATTGCATTTCACTTCGTTTCGTTTGTCGTTGGTGTTGTGCAGCGCATTTGTATATGGCGTGCGTGCGTAAAAGGGAAAGACCAACTGAACGACATAAGGAAGGAAGGAAGGAAGGAAGGAAGGAAGGAAGGAACACGGTCCGGAGCAGCAAACACGTCGCGCGCGCTGCTCGAGGCGACCGAATAGGTCGAACGACCCGAACGACCCGAACGCCGCGAGCATCGCAAGCATCGCAGGCATCGCGAAGGTGTGCATGCACGCATGCGGACGCACGCACGGAGCAGCATAGAGTACGCGATGCGGGACTCGAACCCGCAACCCCCAGATTCGAAGTCTGATACGCTATCCATTGCGCCAATCGCGCACAAAAATACACACATCAAACACACAAAAACACAAAAACACAAACAACAACAAACAACAGCAAACAAACAACGCAAACAGCAAACAACACACACAACACCCTTCATCAACACACTCACCGACCGCCGCACCACCCTCCACACACACACACACACACACACATTCGCGCCAACAACACCAACAACTACCTTCGCAAATACTCTCTTTAAACTTATCTACTACCATCACACGCGCCTCGTCGACAACACACAACACCGCGCGAACCCCATCGCGGATCAGCGACAATCAGCGACAATCTATACGGTGTCGGCTCTTCGCATCCGCAGTACGGCAAGTGCGCGGTCGATTGTTCGAACGGACTACGTTTCATTGCATTTCACTTCGTTTCGTTTGTCGTTGGTGTTGTGCAGCGCATTTGTATATGGCGTGCGTGCGTAAAAGGGAAAGACCAACTGAACGACATAAGGAAGGAAGGAAGGAAGGAAGGAAGGAAGGAAGGAACACGGTCCGGAGCAGCAAACACGTCGCGCGCGCTGCTCGAGGCGACCGAATAGGTCGAACGACCCGAACGACCCGAACGCCGCGAGCATCGCAAGCATCGCAGGCATCGCGAAGGTGTGCATGCACGCATGCGGACGCACGCACGGAGCAGCATAGAGTACGCGATGCGGGACTCGAACCCGCAACCCCCAGATTCGAAGTCTGATACGCTATCCATTGCGCCAATCGCGCACAAAAATACACACATCAAACACACAAAAACACAAAAACACAAACAACAACAAACAACAGCAAACAAACAACGCAAACAGCAAACACACACAACACCCTTCATCAACACACTCACCGACCGCCGCACCACCCTCCACACACACACACACACACACATTCGCGCCAACAACACCAACAACTACCTTCGCAAATACTCTCTTTAAACTTATCTACTACCATCACACGCGCCTCGTCGACAACACACAACACCGCGCGAACCCCATCGCGGATCACAACAGCGACAATCTATACGGTGTCGGCTCTTCGCATCCGCAGTACGGCAAGTGCGCGGTCGATTGTTCGAACGGACTACGTTTCATTGCATTTCACTTCGTTTCGTTTGTCGTTGGTGTTGTGCAGCGCATTTGTATATGGCGTGCGTGCGTAAAAGGGAAAGACCAACTGAACGACATAAGGAAGGAAGGAAGGAAGGAAGGAAGGAAGGAACACGGTCCGGAGCAGCAAACACGTCGCGCGCGCTGCTCGAGGCGACCGAATAGGTCGAACGACCCGAACGACCCGAACGCCGCGAGCATCGCAAGCATCGCAGGCATCGCGAAGGTGCATGCACGCATGCGGACGCACGCACGGAGCAGCATAGAGTACGCGATGCGGGACTCGAACCCGCAACCCCCAGATTCGAAGTCTGATACGCTATCCATTGCGCCAATCGCGCACAAAATACACACATCAAACACACAAAACACAAAAACACAAACAACAACAAACAACAGCAAAACAAACAACGCAAACAGCAAACAACACACACAACACCCTTCATCAACACACTCACCGACCGCCGCACCACCCTCCACACACACACACACACACACATTCGCGCCAACAACACCAACAACTACCTTCGCAAATACTCTCTTAAACTTATCTACTACCATCACACACGCGCCTCGTCGACAACACACAACACCGCGCGAACCCCATCGCGGATCAGCGACAATCAGCGACAATCTATACGGTGTCGGCTCTTCGCATCCGCAGTACGGCAAGTGCGCGGTCGATTGTTCGAACGGACTACGTTTCATTGCATTTCACTTCGTTCGTTTGTCGTTGGTGTTGTGCAGCGCATTTGTATATGGCGTGCGTGCGTAAAAGGGAAAGACCAACTGAACGACATAAGGAAGGAAGGAAGGAAGGAAGGAAGGAAGGAAGGAACACGGTCCGGAGCAGCAAACACACGTCGCGCGCGCTGCTCGAGGCGACCGAATAGGTCGAACGACCCGAACGACCCGAACGCCGCGAGCATCGCAAGCATCGCAGGCATCGCGAAGGTGTGCATGCACGCATGCGGACGCACGCACGGAGCAGCATAGAGTACGCGATGCGGGACTCGAACCCGCAACCCCCAGATTCGAAGTCTGATACGCTATCCATTGCGCCAATCGCGCACAAAAATACACATCAAACACACAAAAACACAAAACAAACAAACAACAAACAACAACAGCAAACAAACAACGCAAACAGCAAACACAACACAACACCCTTCATCAACACACTCACCGACCGCCGCACCACCCTCCACACACACACACACACACACATTCGCGCCAACAACACCAACAACTACCTTCGCAAATACTCTCTTTAAACTTATCTACTACCATCACACGCGCCTCGTCGACAACACACAACACCGCGCGAACCCCATCGCGGATCAGCGACAATCAGCGACAATCTATACGGTGTCGGCTCTTCGCATCCGCAGTACGGCAAGTGCGCGGTCGATTGTTCGAACGGACTACGTTTCATTGCATTTCACTTCGTTTCGTTTGTCGTTGGTGTTGTGCAGCGCATTTGTATATGGCGTGCGTGCGTAAAAGGGAAAGACCAACTGAACGACATAAGGAAGGAAGGAAGGAAGGAAGGAAGGAAGGAAGGAACACGGTCCGGCAGCAGCAAACACGTCGCGCGCGCTGCTCGAGGCGACCGAATAGGTCGAACGACCCGAACGACCCGAACGCCGCGAGCATCGCAAGCATCGCAGGCATCGCGAAGGTGTGCATGCACGCATGCGGACGCACGCACGGAGCAGCATAGAGTACGCGATGCGGGACTCGAACCCGCAACCCCCAGATTCGAAGTCTGATACGCTATCCATTGCGCCAATCGCGCACAAAAATACACACATCAAACACACAAAAACACAAAAACACAAACAACAACAAACAACAGCAAACAAACAACGCAAACAGCAAACAACACACACAACACCCTTCATCAACACACTCACCGACCGCCGCACCACCCTCCACACACACACACACACACACATTCGCGCCAACAACACCAACAACTACCTTCGCAAATACTCTCTTTAAACTTATCTACTACCATCACACGCGCCTCGTCGACAACACACAACACCGCGCGAACCCCATCGCGGATCAGCGACAATCAGCGACAATCTATACGGTGTCGCTCTTCGCATCCGCAGTACGGCAAGTGCGCGGTCGATTGTTCGAACGGACTACGTTTCATTGCATTTCACTTCGTTTCGTTTGTCGTTGGTGTTGTGCAGCGCATTTGTATATGGCGTGCGTGCGTAAAAGGGAAAGACCAACTGAACGACATAAGGAAGGAAGGAAGGAAGGAAGGAAGGAAGGAACACGGTCCGGAGCAGCAAACACGTC
Organism: Phytopythium vexans; assembly: GCA_003413675.1. Lineage (NCBI taxonomy): Eukaryota > Oomycota > Peronosporomycetes > Pythiales > Pythiaceae > Phytopythium > Phytopythium vexans. The sequence continues at coordinate 973,624 of QLOC01000012.1, read as the reverse complement.
GCGCGCGCTGCTCGAGGCGACCGAATAGGTCGAACGACCCGAACGACCCGAACGCCGCGAGCATCGCAAGCATCGCAGGCATCGCGAAGGTGTGCATGCACGCATGCGACGCACGCACGGAGCAGCATAGAGTACGCGATGCGGGACTCGAACCCGCAACCCCCAGATTCGAAGTCTGATACGCTATCCATTGCGCCAATCGCGCACAAAAATACACACATCAAACACACAAAAACACAAAACACAAACAACAACAAACAACAGCAAACAAACAACGCAAACAGCAAACAACACACACAACACCCTTCATCAACACACTCACCGACCGCCGCACCACCCTCCACACACACACACACACACACACATTCGCGCCAACAACACCAACAACTACCTTCGCAAATACTCTCTTTAAACTTATCTACTACCATCACACGCGCCTCGTCGACAACACACAACACCGCGCGAACCCCATCGCGGATCAGCGACAATCAGCGACAATCTATACGGTGTCGGCTCTTCGCATCCGCAGTACGGCAAGTGCGCGGTCGATTGTTCGAACGGACTACGTTTCATTGCATTTCACTTCGTTTCGTTTGTCGTTGGTGTTGTGCAGCGCATTTGTATATGGCGTGCGTGCGTAAAAGGGAAAGACCAACTGAACGACATAAGGAAGGAAGGAAGGAAGGAAGGAAGGAAGGAAGGAACACGGTCCGGAGCAGCAAACACGTCGCGCGCGCTGCTCGAGGCGACCGAATAGGTCGAACGACCCGAACGACCCGAACGCCGCGAGCATCGCAAGCATCGCAGGCATCGCGAAGGTGTGCATGCACGCATGCGGACGCACGCACGGAGCAGCATAGAGTACGCGATGCGGGACTCGAACCCGCAACCCCCAGATTCGAAGTCTGATACGCTATCCATTGCGCCAATCGCGCACAAAAATACACACATCAAACACACAAAAACACAAAAACACAAACAACAACAAACAACAGCAAACAAACAACGCAAACAGCAAACAACACACACAAACACCCTTCATCAACACACTCACCGACCGCCGCACCACCCTCCACACACACACACACACACACACATTCGCGCCAACAACACCAACAACTACCTTCGCAAATACTCTCTTTAAACTTATCTACTACCATCACACGCGCCTCGTCGACAACACACACACCGCGCGAACCCCATCGCGGATCAGCGACAATCAGCGACAATCTATACGGTGTCGGCTCTTCGCATCCGCAGTACGGCAAGTGCGCGGTCGATTGTTCGAACGGACTACGTTTCATTGCATTTCACTTCGTTTCGTTTGTCGGTGATGGATGGTGTGTGGTCGACGAAGTGCAAAGTGCAGTAATTGCATACGAAGTGCGGCAATTGCATGCGAAGAGCGGTAATGGCCCACGAAGTGCGGTAATTGCGAGTTAGACGAAGTGCGGTAATGCGAACTAAGAGCGTTAATTGCATACGAAGTGCAGTAATTGCGTGTGAAGGGCGGTAATTGTGAGATAGACGAAGTGTGGTAATTGCGTGCGAAGGGCGGTAATTGCGAGATACAGATGAACTCCCCTCAAGTGGTCCTATCATCCCTCAATTTTGCAGAGCTGCGCAGGTTATGTGAGCGTTAGTGAGCAATATGAACTCTTTCACTTGGGTGGTGGGAGGTGATATCCAAAGTGTTATCTGACGTGCCATGCACGAGGAGGAAAGCCCATAGCATAAAACTCCCTTTGACCTATCATGCTACAGAACCATCAATACCTAACGGTCAGCGTGATGACCGTGTTTCCTGGCTTACTCCAGGAAACTCCTCGAGCGATAAATCAATCAAGCATCCAGTCAATTAGTCAGGACATGCGGGCATCCAACTTCGGGTAACCTCACCGGAACGCGCTTGCCGCGCTATTACTCCGGCTCGTGAGTGTCCTGGCCGTCGCTCGAATTGATGCTGTTCATCTTGACAGCCTCAATGACATTCTCGACGTTCGAACCAGATCGTAGGTTTCCAAACCGCTGTGGTCCAACGCCTTGGTCAATGCGTCAGCAAATTACCGTATTACCCACGTACTCCACAGGCAAATGGATATACAGAATCCTGTGATAACGGTCTTACTTCCCCATGAGCAGCGCGTCAGAGATCAGATCAAGGCGGCGGCCCCGCAGGTGAACGCCGCTCCAATCTTTGGTCTAGGAATGAGTCCAAGTCGGCAGCGAATTTGGCTTCACGACACTGCCGTAATCTTCTAGCGTAAATATATTTTTATGACCAATCAGATCGGCGTCGGACACCTGTCTTACGAATGATTCTCACATATTGTTGTATTGTGGAAACCGATTAAAAAGTCCATCTGCTGGAACCCTTATTTCAGGCCATTTTGCTATATAAATGAGAGTGGATAATTATCGTAAAAACGGGTATTTTACTGAGTCCGGTGACGAATTTTTCTCACAATTCGAACGAAACCATCAAGTCAGCATCGAGTCGGTGGCAGCGAACGGTCGCGGTCGCGCGATGTATTCTGCAGACTACCGATGGAGGGCAGTCGTCCTCCACTATGCGTATGCAGTGCCGTGTGAGGTTGTTGGACGCGTTCTCGGCGTCTCAGGTCGCGCTGTCAGGCGGTGATACGAGCAGTTCAAGACCACCGGGCATGTGTTACCAGGAAAGCGAGCGTCGAGACCTTCTCTCCCAGCGGAGGCTGTCGCGTTTGTGGCAGCGTACGTCAAGCACCACCCCTGCTTTTATGTAGAAGAGCTTTAGAACGAGCTGAAAGTGCGCTTCCCTGACCAGCGGAAGGGACTGTCAGCTACGAGCTTGCTCCGACTCCTACGCTTCGAGCTCAAGCTGTCAAGGAAGGTGCTGGAGCGCCGAGCACGTGAGGCACTGCCAAGAGAAGTGCACACGTATCTGGCTAAGCTACGGTCATTCTATTCCTATCCTGAGCAAGTGATATTCCTGGACGAGACCTCCAAGAACGGTCTCAACAGCGTGCGACGCCATGCGTGGTCCAAGCGAGGAACGAAGGCAGTCGTGCGAACACCATTCGCACGCGGGCATCGAGTGTCTATTCTGGCTGCGTGCGATGTTCGTGGGTTCATCGCATTGGAGACAACGCGTGGCACGTTCACGCGCAAGGCATTCCACCGCGCGTTCGTTCGACAAGTTGTTAAGCACCTCAATCCGTGGCCGCTTCCGCGGTCGATTGTGGTGCTCGACAACGCACGTATACATATGTACAGTGAGCTCGAGGATGTCGTTCACAGGTGCGGCGCGATACTGCTGTATCTGCCGCCGTATTGCCCGCATCTGAACCCGATCGAGGTGATGTTTGGGCGACTCAAGCAGTGGATTCAGCGGCACGCCAACCTCATCTTCTCGCTCTACCCGAGCTCGTGCTGAGAGTTGCGATGGTGGAATGCGTGAAGAGCGAGGATCACGGTGTGAACCTGTTTCGGCATTGCGGATACGGTGCATGTGGCGTGCAGTTGGCGGCGTTTGCCATGGAGTAGAGAGCGGGGGAGGCGGAGCGGAGGAGGGAGGGGTGGGCGGGTGGATTGTAGCCGAGTGTAGCGAGGAGAAATTTCTGTTCAATGCATTTTTTCATACAGTAGTCCTAGCCTAATCGCTCATGTGGTCTACGTCTTCAACGTCGTCCTCTGGCTCGTCCGGCGGCACGAACGACTGGAATATTCCGTTAGCTAGAAGGTTGTGACTTGGTAGCCCAAGAATTCGACGTAGCTCCCGCACGTTGACAGTTAGCTGTAGATCACTTGACCCGTTCAAGCGCACAGATATGGTCTGATAAACATTCTCATCTTGAGCGGGCATGCCAGATGCCATGGCGTCAAGATGCTGGGCCTGAGCAAAGGTGGCTGAGTCTGGAACTTCAAGAGGCGTACCTTCAGGCCGACGAGCGTGCACTATCGACCAGTGCGTGCGAGCAATTTCACCAACATGAATCTCGGGACGTTGAGCTAGGAAGGCGTCGATAGCACCAGCAGCATCATGAATTCTAGGAGCCGTAGCTCGACGCATGCCTGGTAGAGAGCTGGCAGAGTCTTTAGCAGCGAAGCCGTAAATCTCGATAACGAAAGGACCCGTCATCTTCTTGCGCTTGTGATAATTTGCACGTGCTGTCGCAACGTACGTGGCAAAGTTCTCCTCATTCAACGCGATAAAATCCTTCTGCGCTGCTGTTTGACTTGGTTTCATGTAGATATTGGTGTCGTGTCGATTCGTCTTGACGTCGTATTGACGCAAACTAGCAGCAATTCGCTGCTCTGCATTTGCAAAAAACTCAGCAAAGCTGTTCTCTTGATCGTTGTATGGAAACTCTGCATCTTCCACGCGGGTATTCGTTCTGCTCGACTTGGTAATGACTCCAATCTTGACGCCAACGCGCACCGGTGTTATCATAGCTTCAGTTTGAGATAAATGTACTTGTAAGCGCAGAATGCCGCAGTTCACATGGGCATTCTGCTTGACTGAAATTTAAATCTGGCCACATGCCTAAAATACCGCCGCTAATAATAGTATAAATCAGGGTGTATCAATCTAATTCGGGGTGGCCTCACCAGAATTGTAAAATAAGGATTGCTAAATCGGTGTGCTAATCGGCCGATTTACAATTCAAATGGGCAAAGCAGCCGGTTTCCACAATAACTGTTACGTGTTTGATCGAGCCGAGCGATTTCCGACAAATTGTTCTACTGATAAATTATGTATATTCTATTTTACTCGGACATTGCATGTTAAAACAACTTGTTAAGCGTTTTCTTTTCACAGAATATTCTCGACTCTGGATTGCTTACGCGATCACAAGTCACAGATGAGACGGACAGTCACTCACTTGCCGAGCGACATTCTGAGTTGTAGGAAACATTTCGGCGGACGTATTTTACGCGCGACCCTTTCGCGTTGCTTCGGCGTTTCTTCGGGTGAAAAGTACGGCAAAAATACCGATATCTTTCATCCGCGCACTTTCCCGACGCCGACCACGCGGACATTGCTGAAGCCGCAGGCAACCTGAAGGCAGCAAGACCGAGAACAAGCAAACGCGCGAAGGTAAGCACGCCCCCTCCCGCTCGCCACCGCTGCCGGTAGTCCGCCCGCCTCCCCCTTAGCGGCTGCGACCCGTCGAGCGGAGGCCCCCTCTGTCGTTTGTGGCATTGCCTGGCCATCGATGCAGATAGCGTTGTCGCTGTCGGGTGGACTTTGGGTTGCGGCGCGCCAAGGGAACGAGAACTAACGACGGCCGTGCTGGTTTTCTCCGTGCTGCACAGAGCCGCATCTTCCTGTCGATTTGCAAGAGACAACCACAGCAAACATGGGGGACAAGTATGTTAAACAGCGCGTTTGCATAAAGAGAAGGGTCTGGTTGCTGACTTGCTGGGTGTGTGCTTGCGGCTCGCAGGAAGGAAGAGTTCAACGCCGGCATCATGGACCGCAAGCGCGCGCCGAACCGGCTGATCGTGGACGAGGCCACGAACGACGACAACTCGGTCATCGCGCTGAGCATGAACAAGATGGAGGAGCTGCAGCTCTTCCGCGGCGACACGGTGCTGATCAAGGGCAAGAAGGGCCACGACACGGTGTGCGTCGTGCTCCAGGACGAGACCGTGGACGACGCCAACGTGCGCATGAACAAGGTGGTGCGCAAGAACCTGCGCGTGCGTCTCGGCGACGTGGTGAGCATCACAACGTGCGGCGACGTCCCGTACGGCAAGCGCATCCACGTGCTCCCCATGGATGACACGATCGAGGGCGTCACTGGCAACCTTTTCGACGTGTACCTGAAGCCGTACTTCGTCGAGGCGTACCGTCCGGTGAAGAAGGGCGACCTGTTCCTGGTGCGTCAGGCGATGCACCCCGTCGAGTTCAAGGTGGTCGAGTGCGATCCTGCGCCGTACTGCATTGTGGCTCCGGACACGATCATTCACTGCGAGGGTGAGCCCGTGCGTCGTGAGGACGAGGAGAAGATGGACGAGGTCGGATACGACGACATTGGCGGCTGCCGTCGTCAAATGGCGCAGATTCGTGAGATGATCGAGCTGCCGTTGCGTCACCCGCAGCTGTTCAAGACGCTCGGCGTCAAGCCTCCGCGTGGCGTGTTGCTTTACGGCCCGCCTGGGTCGGGTAAGACGCTGATTGCCCGTGCTGTGGCGAACGAGACTGGCGCATTCTTCTTTTTGATCAATGGTCCGGAGATCATGTCGAAGATGGCCGGCGAGTCCGAGAGCAACCTGCGCAAGGCGTTCGAGGAGGCCGAGAAGAACGCCCCCGCTATCATCTTCATCGATGAGATCGACTCGATCGCGCCGAAGCGTGAGAAGACGAACGGCGAAGTCGAACGCCGCATTGTGTCGCAGCTGCTGACGTTGATGGACGGCCTGAAGCAGCGCGCCAGCGTGGTGGTCATCGGCGCGACGAACCGCCCGAACAGCATGGACCCTGCTCTTCGTCGTTTCGGTCGTTTCGACCGCGAGATCGACATTGGTGTTCCCGACGAGAACGGCCGTCTCGAGATCTTCCGTATCCACACGCGCAACATGAAGCTGGACGATGATGTTGACCCGGAGATGATCGCTCGCGAGACGCAGGGCTTCGTCGGCGCGGACATGGCTGCGCTGTGTACCGAGGCTGCGCTCCAGTGCATCCGCGAGAAGATGGATGTGATCGATATTGAGGACGACAGCATCGACGCCGAGATTCTGGACGCCATGGCTGTGTCGCAGGCCCACTTCAAGTACGCTCTCGGCGTGTCGAACCCATCGTCGCTGCGTGAGACGACGGTCGAGGTGCCGAACGTGTCGTGGAAGGACATTGGTGGTCTTGAGGGCGTCAAGCGCGAGCTCTTGGAGCTGGTGCAGTACCCCGTGGAGCACCCGGAGAAGTTCGAGAAGTACGGTCTCAGTCCTTCGAAGGGTGTTCTCTTCTACGGTCCGCCTGGATGCGGTAAGACCTTGCTCGCGAAGGCTGTCGCGAACGAGTGCCAGGCCAACTTCATCTCGATCAAGGGTCCCGAGCTGTTGACGATGTGGTTCGGTGAGTCGGAAGCCAACGTGCGCGAGGTGTTCGACAAGGCTCGCGCCGCTGCGCCGTGCGTGCTCTTCTTCGACGAGCTGGACTCGATCGCGCAGCAGCGTGGCAACAGCGCCGGCGACGCGGGCGGTGCTGGTGACCGTGTGATGAACCAGCTGCTGACGGAGATGGACGGCATGGGGTCCAAGAAGAACGTGTTTATCATCGGTGCGACGAACCGACCGGACATTATTGACCCTGCGCTGATGCGTCCCGGCCGTCTGGACCAGCTGATCTTCATCCCGATGCCCGACTTTGAGTCGCGCTTGAGCATTCTCCGCGCTGTGCTCCGTAAGAGTCCCATCTCGAAGGACGTGGACCTCAACTACCTGGCTCAGCAGACGGACAAGTTCTCTGGCGCCGATCTGACGGAGATTTGCCAGCGCGCGGCCAAGTTGGCTATCCGCGAGAGCATTGCGCGCGACATGGAGCGCGACCGTCTGCGCAAGGAAGCTGGCGACGAGATGGAGGACATTGAAGAGGAGGACTTGGTCCCGGAGATCACGGGACGCCACTTTGAGGAGGCCGTGCGCAACGCGCGTCGCTCGGTGAGCGACCGCGACCTGGCGCAGTACTCTACGTTCGCGCAGACGCTGCAGCAGGCGCGCTCTCACGTGACGGCTGGTGGCTCGTCGCTCGCCAACTTTGCCTTCCCGGACCGGAACGTGAGCGCCGGAGGTGCTGGCGCTGGTGCTGCCGCGGCCGACGAGGACGAGGAGGACTTGTACAGTTAGAGGTACAAGGAGTGCGATCGAATGGAAGTGAGAGGGAGAGACGCGGGTGCAGTTAGGAGCGAGTCTAGCGTTCTTGACTGTGCACGGTGGCTATGGATTTGGATTTCTCTTGACCTCATCCTTTGGGTTATGCTCTGGTCGCAGTTTCAGATGGTAGGAAGACGCTAGGCTCTCACGGCAACCTCGTGCCTGTGGGTCTGCTGAGACGATGATGGCGGCGCATAGCTGTGGATTCATGCAGTACCAGCCGCTTGGAAATATTGGGGTGAGTTTTGTTGTTGCCATACCATTGGTTTAGCAGCAACGCCTGACTTGGGTGGCAAGCCTCTTCGCACTCGCTTGACTCCGAACGTGGCAGCGCTAACGACCAACGCGCAGCGCCTCAATCTGAACGACACCCACATGTGACACCACGCTTCTCAGCATTTGTGAATGGTACACTTTTCTCCTTTGCTGACCATACCTTGGCATCCCAAGTCTCGAGCTCTTGTTGCTGCACAGTCTGCTTGTCCAAGTACTGTTGTCGCAGAGCCTCTTCTTGCGCCTTGAGCAATTGATGCATTTGCTTCTGCCTTGATGCCAGATTTGCCTGACATTCCTGGAGGTCTTTGCGATGTCTGCGCCTGATACTCACACATGACTTTATGACACCGGCTGGATCAATAATACCGATAGATTCCATGACCAACCTCTCCCCATCCTAATCAAAGCAGCAAATACAAAGCCAGTCAAATCTCAACCGTCCTTGTCTCACCCAAGACAATGGCGCACCTGAATTGCGTCGTCCAGATCCTGGATCGATCTCTCTTGGTTTTCTATCTCGGTCGATGTCTTCGACACCAACTGATTGGTCTTTCCAAGACGAAGATAGAGACTCCTGTACGCTTTTGCCAGCGCAGCATTCCTTGTTCGCTGTCTTGCCTCTTCGCTCAGCAGAACTTCGTTTCTCTGGTTCGACTTGGTGATCGATCGGAGCAACTGTGCCTTGTTCTTGCCGCAATCGGCGATGGCGTTCTTGATGGATACGGTGTCGACTTCTGCAATGGCCTTGATGATACCTTCGATGTCTGCTTTGGCGACAGCGATCTCATCTTCTAGCTTCATATACCAAATGAACAGACCTTGAGCATGCTTCCCAGACAGGATCAAAAATGCATCGATAAACCTGAAGGCGGTCGTTGTCAGCTAGCTTCAGTTTTTCCTGTTCGAAAACCGCTTGTCAATGCCATCATCATCATTACAACAAGCGCATTCGAAATGCTGGTCGCTCACCTGAGCCATCTTCAGGGAGATGGCAACTGTGTTTGCCTCCTTGCGGCTGGTGTCGAGTTGTTCTTGAAGGGAATCAGTGTTGAAGCGGCCATCGTCTTGGTCAAAATCACTGATCTTTGCGGTTAAGCTTGCAATCGATTGCTGCAATACAGCTCATTAGCATGCTGCAGTACGTCCTGCATAATGTCAGACTTGCCTGGATGTCTTTTATGCGATCGATCTTTTCCTGCAGCCTGATCAGATAATTGAGCCGTCATTAGTGTGCATCAGCTAAGATATTATAGCTCTGGATGGCATAGCACTACCGCATCTCTGTAGTCTCTCTGAAGAAAGCTCGTTCGCAGAGAAAAGAGGACACGTCTTCATTTGTCATAGTTTCCAGTTCGAGTTCTGTATGGAGTCGACCAGTAAGTTCACCAGATGAATGAAGTGCCACACTGCTCTCCCCACCTCTAGTCATAAACTGCACTCGTTTCTTCAGAGAGGCGATCTCCATCCGTATTTTGGACCGAAACTTTTTGGACTTCGCCTCGAGCTTCACTTTCAGGCGTTCTGATTCAGCACCACATCAAGCACGACTGTTAATCTGCAGCCAGGAACCAGAAAGCACAATATACTCACTGGTTTCTTGGACAATTTCAGCCACTTCCTCATCGGTCCGTGCTTGGGCTGCTTCGACCTCACGCTCCTCGCTCTGAAGAGAAAGTCGAAGCGCTGCTGATTTGTCTGCACATGTCTCCAGCTCGTCTTCAAGTCGAATGCGCGTCTCGTGTGCTTCGCTGGCTTTCAGCTCCAATTCTGTGCTATACTGATGGATGCGCCGTTTTCTCGCTCGCAGCATCTTGACAGAGGCCACCTGCTCATCCGAAACAGCGAGCGTCTCCGAATTCTTCTCGTCTACAGCGTTCGGCGTGCGATCAACAAACATAATCCAAAGACCCATTCACCAGTCTGTGCCTCGTACGTGCGTTGATTTCCTCGTTCATTTTGGCTTCGTCCTGTCCCATCCGCTGCAGGATCGCTGTCATTTGTGCCGAGCCTCGCTGCAGCGACAGCATGGCTGATCGCATGTGCTGGTAATCCGCAGCCAACAGTTTGATCTCATTCTCGTTGTAGTGGACATTGTCTAACCCACAGCAAATGAGCACAGTCAATACTCTGCGTGAACCAGACACCAATGGATGCAGGGCAAACCGAGATCTTGTTTGTGCTTTGCCGCAGCGACTTGGAAGCAAAATTGAGCATTCGTGAGCATCGTCGTTCAGCAGCAGTTGGCATTCATAGCAAACATTACCGATCTGCGCCTCCTCGATGCGCTTGATTTCTCGCTCGTCATTTTCTAGCGTGGATTTGAGCGCCTTGTAGCGGTCCTGCTCTTGCAGAATCAGCTCCTGATGTGCGCCGAATGCACGCATGAATTGCTTTGGTCGTCATGCTGATATGGTTGAGTCCATACAAACCTTGACTCGCTCAATCTGTGCGTTCACAATCGCCACATTGGCCTCGTGGTGCTTGACGCTCTCCACCATCTCCATCTCGGAGTGCATCATCTCCACTACGAGGCGCACATTTACACAAGACTGTAAGCGCAACACACTGACATCCCACTGAAGCACCAGTCGTCGTACCGAGGTACTTCCTCAGCTCGCTGATGTCTCTCCCCGCGTCGCTCAGGTCACCACTCTCCAGCGGCACCTCCCTCGCCGCCTCCATCGTTGCACTCGCCGCTCCCCCGCAGCTTGACCGCCCGCCCGCAGATTTACCCAGCAAACGTTGAAGTGTCAAGAGTGCGGGAAAAGCGATCAGCAAGTTGAACTTGCGACCATCACTCTGCACATACAAGAGCCGCTCTTGTAGAGAGAGGAGAGACGCCGCTCGCTCTTGACTCAAGCGAACTGTGCATCACCCCATTCGTACTTTAACGAGTCCCACGGTACCACTCCTGCCACGGCACCTTTTCTTCAGCGCGCAGAGCGAACGCCCGTCGCGTCGGCGTTCAACTGGCGACGTCCCTTGTGTACGCGCAAAAGGCGGGTGGCGGTCTTGGTCGCGGCGCGCGCGTCCGACTAGCGAGGAGCTCGCCGCTGATTAGAGCGTACTTTCGCCGAGGAGGAAGGGGAGTGGAGCGCGCTGCTGTCGGGGACGAGTGGTCACCATGGGGAACGCCGCGCCTCGCGCGCAGCCGCAGAGCCAGCTCGACAGCGCGTCGCAGTACCGCACGTACCTGATGGACTACTCGCCGCGGTCGATGAACATGATGTTCGGCAGCCTGATTGGCGACGGCAAGTTCCTCAAGTCCATCTCGTGCAAGTGCGAGGAGGGCCATCTCGTGGTCAAGATCTACCGCAAGTATGAGGAGAAGGAGTCGCTCACGAGCGCCGAGGTGGCGCTGCGCCGCATCGCGCTGGCGTTCACGATCGAGCAGCAGCCGAACGTGATCCCGTACGCCGACTTCCAGCTCTCGTTTAAGTATAACGTGGCGTTCATGGTGCGCCAGTACTTTGCCTCGAACCTGTACGATCGGATCTGCTCGCGGCCGTTCCTGACCTCGATCGAGAAGAAGTGGATCGCGTTCCAAATCCTCCGCGCGCTCGACCAAGCGCACGCCAAGAAGATATGCCACGGCGATATCAAGCAGGAGAACATCATGGTGACGAGCTGGAACTGGATCTTCCTGACGGACTTCGCGCCGTTCAAGCCGACGTACATCCCCGAGGACGACCCGGCTGACTACAACTACTACTTTTGCCCGATCGATTCCACGCGCCGCAGCTGCACTGTCGCGCCAGAGCGTTTCTACGGGAAGACATCGGGCGGTGGCCCGGTTCCAACGCCGTCCAGCGCTAACGGGACAAACTCATCGAGACCTGACGCGGCGGCGATGCTTCAGCGAATGGCTGACAGCGAGATCTCGGTGGAGGAAGTCGACAAGCAAATCTTGGCGATGGGGTTGGGTCCGGGCAGTTCTGTCACGGGGTCATCCACGACCGCCACGCCGACTGGAAGCGTGGCAAACGGAGGGGGAGCGCGTGGGCGGAAAGAAGCCCCTCTGATGGAATCGATGGACATTTTCTCGGCCGGCTGCGTGATCGCAGAGCTGTTTATCGGGGGTAAGCCTCTGTTTGATCTTCCGTCACTCCTGCGCTACCGTACTGGAGATACCACACAGCTGCGAAACGTATTGAAAAAGGTTGGAGACCCGCGGCTGGAGGAGCTGCTCCTGCACATGCTTCAATTGGACCCGCGCGCGAGATTGTCGGCGAGCGAGTACTTGGCCAAGTACACAGGCATGCATGGTCTGTTCCCGACGTATTTTGACAACTTTCTCTTCCGGTTTTTGGGGTTGGTGTTGAGTCGCGGCGGCAAGGTCCCCGACGCGCGTATTCGCTTGGTGTGCAAGTATTATGGCAGGCTTGTGCGCGAAGTCGCTGGAATGGAAGACCGCGAAGGAGAAGAGTTCTTCAAGCTCCGATTGAAGGAAGGGTACGGCTCTGACCGCCTGGTGACGATTCCTGGAGAGGAGCATTCTCATGTGGCGCAGCGCGTGCTGGAAGAGCTTGACCAGAAGATCCCGACGAAGCAGGACAGACAGCGAGCTGAAAAGGCGACGTCGGCGATGACGAAGCTCCAGAAGCTTAAGGAAAAAGAGAACGACATGCGCGGGTTGAGCGCAACATTGCAAAAGAAGAAGATTGAGAAGCTGCATGACCAATACAATGCTCTAACGCAGAAGAAGAAGCACTCACTGCTGCTGGATTATGCTCGAGAAGAAGAAGATGGCACGCAGTCGCGAGATTCGACCCCCAAGAAGACGCCGGAGGCTCGGCAACGGACCGGAAGTGCATCCCCATCGATCCGCACTGGAGCCGCGCGCAACGATGCGTCCCTAGCCAACGGACAAAAAGATGTGTGGCCCGAGGACCGCAACGGAATTGTGATCATTCTGTCGTTGATTTGCTCAAGCCTGCGGCATGTCCAGGTTCCGGAATCGAAGCTTACGGCGCTATACTTGATTCGGTCGCTTGGTCAGTTCACCACTGACGAAGTGCGGCTTCAGCGACTTATTCCGTACTTGCTTGAGGTTGTCGACGACCCGAGCGCCACCGTCCGTGCTTTGGCGTTGCGAACGATTACATTTTTGTTGACTTTAGTGGACTCGTTTCCGCTCGCGGACGCATCGGTATTCCCACAGTATGTGCTTCCTGCGATGATCCCCTTTCAATCGGACCCGGACGAGCTGGTTCGAATCACGTTCGCCGAATGCCTTCCCCAGCTCGCTGCAACAAGTCGGCGTTTCTTGGAGATCGCTCACGCCATGAAGCAGAAGATTCTGGCGGCGTCAACCAGTTCAAATGCCTCCCTTGCGACTGCGTCATCGCGAAGCAACGACATTGGGAGCAATACTCGATATTTGGCATCCAGCAGTTTCGATCGGGAGCTTGGAGCACTGCACAAAATGATCTCTCGGTTCGTTATTCAGCTTACGACACCCGACCAAAAGTCGTCGTCATCGTTGGTGAAGCGCGCGTTGCTGGTGGATATCACGCGGCTGTGCGTATTTTTCGGACGAGAGCGGACGTTGGACGTGGTGTTGCCGCAGCTGATTACTTTTCTGAATGATCGAGACTGGGAGCTTCGTGGAGCCTTTTTCGACTACATTGGCGGCGTGTGTTCGTTCGTGGGACGTGTGACGGTCGAACTTTATATATTGCCGTGCATCGAGCAAGCTCTGTTTGACGTTCAAGAGATTGTCATTACGAAAGCGCTAGAGTGTTTGGGCAACCTCTGTCAACTGGGGTTGTTTCAGCGAAAGACCAGCGCGTTAATCGACAAGGCCACAATGACGTGCTCGTTGCTGCTGCACCCGAGCTGGTGGATTCGGAATGCGACCCTGGAGTTGATGAGTCAGATTGCCTTGCAGATGGGGAGTGTGGACGCGAACGTGTTTTTGAGTCCGCTGCTGAGACCGTTTTTGAAGAAGCCGATGGTGTTTTTACCCGACGAAGGCCAGAGCGACATCGTTGTTCGGCTGCGCAATTCTAGCCGTCCGCCAGTGTCGCGCGAGATCTTCGATCGAGCGCTGCTTGCGTCGTCGTCGTCTTCTGGCATTCAGGAAGTGATTGCCGACATGGAAAAGTCCGCGAGCTTGGGGTCGATCGGAGATGATGGGTTAGCTGAAGACTCGCCGCTTTCTGACGGTCGGCGAGGTCCGCGCGATGTGCTGTCTAGCACCGACTCTCTTGACAATTACAATACTAGCAGGCAGATGCCTACGCCATCCGATGGGATCACTGCAGCTGCAGCTTATGAGCAGCAGAAGAACGACATCCAGGCGCTGAAGCTGATGCAGCAATATGTGACTGTCGCCTCCATGCACATGCGAACCAAGTTGGAGCTGGCGAGGACAGAGCAAGCTGCGAAGATGCAAGGTCACGGCAAGGGTGAGCGTGGTCCTGTCGGCTCCTCACCGACGCTCGCAGCTTCGACGACTGGAACCACGAACCCGTTTGCTCGTAAGCTATCTCGGTCTCACTTGCGCGTATTGTATGTGCCGGATATGCGTTTCGCGCTTTCGATCGCTCAGCCGCTGAAGGGTGGGAACTTCGTTGTCGCTTCCAGCTCGAATGCAGCTACGTCTGGGACGGGGGCTTCAACTGCGCTGGTGACGACGAAAGCGCGGACCCAGATGAACTCGAGCCAGGGGTCGATTCCAGTTCCTGTGCATGGTGTGCCGGCACTGGAAAACCTATCGCTGTCATTGGTGGTCAAAATGTACGGGCTGGTGGCGCCGAATATGCCTATATCATCATCCCCGATCACAGTTACAGGGCCGTCGCCTCTCGTGCCGCCTGGCGCAGTGTCAGCACTCGAAGAAAACGGGCTTGGAGTCCACTCGAACCACTTACAGCCTCACATTGACACGAATCACTTCGCATCGACCAGCGGCGGTGTCATGGTGAGCATGCTGAACATGAACATCCGTGATATGTATGGTGGCGACGGGGTGAGCAGTCTGCTGGATCATCATCTGCAAGGGCCGCTGTCGCCGACTCGTCAACGCATGCTCAAGAAGGCTCATACTACGTATCATCACTATTTCTCGTTCAAGGAATCGGCAATGGACCCAGCGCTTACAAACCCGCGGAAGTTGCTGGCGCGACTGAATGCCTTGGGCATTCCGCCGCTTCCCCCAGACTTGGGAGCTCTTCAGCTCGGCGATGGGTCGCAATACTCGATCTACAACCACCCATCTAGTCCGTACAACGGAACTGGCGGCAGCACAAGTGGCAATGGACCAGCTCAAGCATCGGGCAGTGATCGTGGGGTGGCTGTCGGTGTGGGTAGCGGAGCGGGAGTGTCTTCTCCAGGAAGCGGGAGCTACTCGTCGAGTGTGAGTAGTCCCGGAGTCGCGGTCGCCAATGGCCAGGCCAGCGTGTCTGCAGCCGGCTACAACATGGGGAGCAGCAGCTCCTACCCGACGTCATACCGCAACTGGCGTCCGCGCAAGAGCGTCCTCGTCGCCGAGCTTGCTGAGCACTCTGGCGCAGTCACACGCGTTGCGGCGTCGCAGGACTTTAGCTTCCTGGCGTCAGCGTCGAACGATGGCACAGTGAAGCTTTGGTCCATCCGTTCGATGCAGCACAGCGTGAACCAAGGGTCGCGCTGCACGTACGATGGTCAGGGCGGCGTTCTCACAGACATGATGGTGCTCGACAACAGCCACTCGATCGCTGCGTCGTCGAGCAACGGGACTGTGCACGTCTTCCGCGTGGACAAGGTGAGCACTGTTGGCGGCAATTTCCAAGCGACGGGACTCAAGGAAATTCGCACGGAGAATAGCGCCGTCATGGTGATCGACTACCTGAACAACGTGTCGGAGTCGCTCCTGATCTACGCCACGCGGAACGGTGAGATCCATGCGTGGGACCTGCGCATGCGGCAGGAGGCATGGAAGCTTGAGATCTCGCCTGAACTCGGCTACATCACGTGCATGACCCACTCACTGGACGTGAGTTGGTTCGCGGTCGGCACGAGTCGTGGGTTCATCTGTCTATGGGACTTGCGGTTCCTCGTGCTCATCCGCATCTGGCGGCACTCCTCGCATCGCGCCATCCATCGCCTGAAGCCGTGCTTGGGACTGCCGAACACGTTGTCGCTGGAGGAGACGTCGGTGCCGCTCGTTTTTGTCGCTGCTGGCGACGGAGAGGTTGCGGTGTTTGACTTGAGCATTGGTGCGTGTCGCGCTATTTTCCGGACGCTTCAAGCGCAGGCGTCTGAGGCCGAGGCGTGCAGGTGTCCAACGCTGCTCCACGTCCCGATTCCGCACCGCAGTCGCAGCGTGCTGGGCAGCTTCCTCGGCATTTACGGCATTGCAACGGCTTTCGACGAGATCTCGACGACGCCACTGGGCGAGGAGCCAAGCGTACGGGCCATGCTGTGTCCGTCGCTGCATCTGCGTGGCATGGGCGACGCGTTGATCACGGGCGGCGAGGACCGGCAGATCCGCTACTGGGACATCCGCAACGGGAAGCAGTCGTACACGGTGTGCGGTAACGGCGAATCCAAGTCGTTCTACGACAACCAAGTGGCGCCGAACGACTGGTGGCGCATGAACCCGTCGTCGTCGTCAACACCGTCGCACTCGAATGGAGACCGTTCCAATGCGCTGGTGTCGTCGTCCGCGCCATCCGCCACGACGTCAGCGATCACGAAGCCCGAGATGGCGTGGAGCAAGTTGAGTCCGCCGCTGATTACGGTCTGCCAGGACACATCGCTCTTCTCGACGCAGGGCGGTGCAGCCGCGGTCGCGACAGGCGGTGGCGTCGAGAGCGCCGTGACGATGGAGCGCCGTGGGCTCGTGCCACCCTCGCCGTCCCACACTGACTGCGTGCTGGACCTGACGCTTGTCGAGCTGAACGGCCCGATGCTCGTTTCATGTGGCCGCGACGCGCTTATCAAAGTGTGGAAATAGCCTCGTGGCCCGTTGGTGGTGTGTCTCCAATATCTTTCTCAATGGAAAAGTTACAAATACGTCGTGTCGGCGCACCTATCTAATGCTTCTTGTGCTTCCTCGCGCCGCCCTTGTGCTTGCCGCCGCTGCGCGGCTTGCTGTCTCCGTCTTCGTCTTTGCTGGCCGCTGCGTTCCGCGCGCTGGCCATCTTCATTCCCTTCTTGACGAGCATGGCCTTGCGCGACGCGCGGGCCTGCTTGAGCTTGGCGCGCTTGGACGGCAGCGCCTTGCCGCGGCGCTTGAGCTGGATGCGCTGGAAGAGCGTGAGCTGCTTCTCCTTGGGTCGGCCGCGGTCGAACGCGGGTCGCGCGTGCTCTTCTTCTTCGTCGTCCTCCTCGTCGTCGGCGTCGTCGCTCAACTCGTCCTCGCTCTCGCTCGGCAGGTCGCCCACGGACGTCGTGACCGTCACAACGTCGCCGAACTTGTCCTGCGTGTGCGCGTCGTCGAACGTCAGCACCTGCGTCACCGGTCCGCCTTCGCCCTCGTCGCTGCCGTCGTCATCCTCGTCGTTGGCCGACTCGTCGTCGCTCAGCAGAGTCTTCTCGTCAATGTTGAGCGCCGCGAGCCGCTCCTTCTGCTCCGCTCGCCGCTGGAACGATAAAAACACTATTAGCCATCTGACAGCCCCTGTTAGCACCGCCGAAGCGAGGCGAACGGACCTGCTTCTTGGCCTCCATCAGCTGCTTCTTCTGCTTGTACGCCTCCATGTCGAGACCGAAGCGGCGGCGCTCCTGCTTGCGCTTGTGGAACCCCGTCAGGTACTCTCTGTCGCCCACCCGCAGCCACAGACAATCAGCACTCTTGCCATCTCATGGGTTCACACAGAACAACCAAATGGAGGAAACATCCAACGTACTTGCGCTTGTCGGCGTCAAAGGTGACCACGAGCTTGGACTTCTTGCGCATCGAAGGCTTGACGTTCCCTCCTCCCGTGCGTCCGTGGCCGGTGATCTTGCCGCCCTTGTCGCCCTTGCCGCCCTTGCCGCGCTTCCCCATGCTGCTCGCCTGCTGCTGCCTTGTCCTTTCACCTGTCGACTGCACCAGTCAAGCCTCGACATGCAGCCGGATAACTTGACAGTCTCGTATCCGGACAATTTACAGACAAATTGCAAACCGAGCTAACTTGAAGCGTAAATAGCGAAAATATCATATACACGATGCGGTATATACTGAAATAGCTTTGAGACAGTGCGCAAAATACGTAACTACGACCAACCCAGCCCGCGACTGACCATCCCGCGGAGAAGTCCGGCACGCCCCGCGCGTGGGTAACAAACAACTCGCCCGATCCCGCAACGCGAAAGCAGCGCGGGCGTTGAACCCACTGCCAGTGCCTGCTGCTGCTGCTGCTGTCATGGCGGCGGACGAGGCGGAGGCCGTGCGGCCGCTGCCGTTCGTGCTGGTGGGCGACGACGGCAGCTTCAGCGTGAACCCGGAGGCGGCGGCGCGGCTCGAGCGCGTCAAGGGCAAGCTGGTCGTGGTGGCCGTCGCGGGACTCTACCGCACGGGCAAGTCGTTCCTGCTGAACCTGCTGGTGCGCCACGCCAAGGGGATCCAGGCGGGGGCGACCGCCAGCAGCGCGAGCGCAGACGACGCGCCGGGCTTCGCGGTCGGCGGCACGGTCAACGCGTGCACCAAGGGCATCTGGATGTGGGGTGAGCCGCTCGAGCTCGACGACGGCTCGAGCCTGCTCTTCCTCGACACGGAGGGCCTCGGGTCGGTGGACCGCGAGCAGACGCACGACACGCGCATCTTCGCGCTGGCGCTGCTGCTGGCCACCAACTTCATCTACAACAGCCGCGGCGTGATCGACGGCAACGCGATCGAGGACTTGTCGCTCGTGGTGAACCTGTCCAAGCACATCCAGACGTCGTCGGCCAAGGACGGCGGCGGCGCTGGAGGCGGCGGCGGCGGCGCAGACCTGTACCAGTTCTTCCCGAGCTTCATGTGGGTCGTGCGCGACTTCACGCTGCAGCTGCAGGACAACGGTAAGAAGATCTCGGCCAAGCAGTACCTCGAGAACGCGCTCAAGCCGCAGGGCGGCTACAGCGACGACGCGGTCGCCAAGGACCAGATCCGCGCGCTGCTGGCCGACTTTTTCCGCGAGCGCGATTGCGTCACGCTCGTGCGGCCCGTGGATGACGAGCAGAAGCTGCGGTCGCTGCCGTCCGTGCCGTACGACGAGCTGCGCGACGAGTTCCGCACGAGCTTCGAGACGCTGCGGCGGCGCGTGTTCGACAAGGCCAAACCCAAGATGCTGTTCGGCAAGCCGCTGAACGGCAGCATGTACGTCAACCTGGTCGGCTCGTACGTCGAGGCGCTCAACAGCGGCAAGGCGCCGGTCATCTCGAGCGCCTGGAGCCGCGTTGTGCAGGCGCAGTGCGAGGAGGCGCTGCAGGCTGCGGTGGAGCTCTACCGCGCCGAGATGGCGTCCCGCGTGCGGCCGTTCGCGTCGCCCGACCAGTTTGAGCTCGACGCCGACTTTGAGCGCACGGATGGTCCGGACGACGACCCGGACCAGCCTCGGGACAGCAAGGGGCTCGCGGTTGTGGACCACGGTCAGGGCGACGCGGCCATGTTTGACGAGTTCGGCAATCTGCGAGCAGTGCCGGTGATCAAGGGGGTATCGGAGCGCTCGCTGGCGGTGGTGGAGGACGAAGAGGAAGACGACGAAAACGCGCCAGAGTCCGAGATGATCGAGGTCATGGAGGACGGTGAAGAGGAGGAGGCAGAGGTGGGACCGGAGCGCACGCGGCTCCCCTGCGCGGCCGACACGCTCGAGCGCGTGCACAAACTGAGCAAGAAGCTGGCCAAGCACAAGCTCAAGGCCGTGGTGGACAGCGACCTGAGCGACGACGCGCGCGAGTACTTTGACTCCTTCCGCGCGGCCGTGCAGACGGCGTTCGAGGCGTTCCGGCAGCAGAATGCCGCGGCGTCCATGACATACTGCCGACATGTGCTGACGAAGCTGAGCCAGCGCGAGTCCCGCGTTGAGGACCCACAGAAGTCGGCAATGGAGCTCTTCCGCGAGACGCAGACATACCTGAGCGAGTTCCTCGGCGACCTCCACACTGAATACATGACGAGCGCAGTCGGGCCGTCGCGCGACGCGGCATACTGCGAGTTCGTGAGCCAGCAGGTCGTCGGACAGGTGATTCAGCGCACGGAGGCCACAAACGGCGCGCACATGACTGAAGTGCGCGCGCTCGAGAAGCAGATGAACGACCTGAGCGTGCAGGTGGCGATCGCGCAGGGCCAGGCGAGCGCCATGCAGGAGCTGTCGGCGCAGCAGCGCGAGAAGTGCGAGCTGAGCGTGCGCGAGGCCGAGCAGCGGTGCGCGAGCGAGCTGGCGACGCTGCGCTCGACGCTCGACTTCAAGACGAATGAGCTAGAGCACATCCTGAACCACAATGCGACCATGAAGCGACTGGCGGACACGGCCCAGCAGGGCCAGTACCGCGCGACCGAGTTCGCGTCGTCGGCGTTCGCGTCCGTGCTGGCCGGGTACCTCATCAAGCAGCACGTGCTGCCGGGCCAGGCGCCGTCGCGAGCCAAGTGGCAGCAGCGGTACTTTGTGCTGCAGGGTCCGCAGCTCTCGCTCTTCGACACCAAAGACGACTACGAGCGCTGCCGGTCGGACAACCCGCCGATGGACCTCACAGGCGCGCTCATCGAGGACAACTTCACGGTCCCCGAGGCGTTCAGCATCTCCTTCCAGGACGACCGGTACTACCCGCTGCACCTGCACGCGCGCTCGGCCGACCAGAAGCGCGAGTGGGTCGAGAGTCTGCGTCGCGCCGCAGGCGGCTACAGGGCCTCATCGGCCGTAGGCTACAACCACATGGCGGCGCCACCGCCACCACAGCAGGGCATGGCGTACTCTGGCGGCGGTCGGTACATGCAAATGTAGGAAAAAGGGATGCCCACGCAGATGCTCATTCAACCAGTTTCTTGTATCGACGTTGCTCTGTTCCCGGTGGTCTCGCATTTTGGGAGGGTGTCGAAATTGACAACCTCCCGTTCAAGTTGTTGCGGTGGTTCAGCCACGTACCTTATCGGAGCGGCACAGTGTTTGACACTTGTGAGGGCGACCCCTCGTCGCGGTATCTTCGGTTTTCTATGGCCGTCGCTCGTCGCCCCCCATGAGCGGTCAGCAAGCGGACCGACCGACCGGCCACCGTCCAAAGCGAGAGCCAAAGCAGACACGTCGCCGCCATGAGCTCCCCGGTGTTCGCGTCGCAGCTGCGTTCCAAGGACGAGATGCTGGCGCTCCGCGCGGCCGAGCGCGAGTACGCCAAGAAGACGGTGCTGGCGCAGGAGACCGTCAAGCTCGTGCGCGAGGAGCTCGCCAACTGCTACATGGAGCACGGCGTCAACCACAAGATGGCGTGCAAGACGCTGCGCGACGAGTACGCCAAGCTCATTACGGACCCGACCTTCGGCGCCGGACCGCCGGTGCGTTCATCTCCCGTGTTGGTTGTTTGGTGTGTGGGGTGGATCGTTGGCCGCGGACTCACGTGGTTGGTGTGGTGCTGTTACTCTGGTGCAGGTCAAGCCGGAGCTGTAGGTGTATGTCTATTGATATGTACAGGGCAGCAGGAGCACGAGACGGCAGGACCCCAAATCTTGCGACCTTGCGTCTCCCACCACCCGAGCGAGCGCTTAAAGACCGCGAGAATATCACCACCACGAACGCATCACGTGAAAAGGCGTACCTGAGTGCTCATGAACGCCAATTTTCTGTGGGTTGTTGGTCGTCGTTGGCGCTCCATGTGTCTCTGTCCTACTGCAGTAGCGAGTCCTAGAGGGGGCAACGCGACACGTGGGCGGATGCAGCACAAAGTGAATGAGATTTTCAGCACTGCATTCCACCTCGAGAAGGGTTACGGGGTTGATATCTCGACTCGAGCAAATGCTTGACTACTGTCGTCGTCGTCGCTTGGCGCGTGCGCTCTCGAGCCGCTGAAGCGCAAGCCGCAGACTGTGTGTGCCAGCCACGTGTTCGCTCATTGTGTTCGGATCACTGTCAGCACCGCTGTCGCTTTCATCGATGACGGTCGTCCATGGAGCGTGAGTTGATGTATTGCAGCTCGCTGGAATACTACGCCTCTTGCTTGCACTGGCAAGGAAAGACGACATCATTGCATTGGTCCTCTTCCTCGCGCTTCTGACTTCGGCGCTTCTTTGGGGATATCCGGATGGCTCAGCCGTGTTCAATCCTGCCATGACGGCAAGTAGAATGCGGCGGGTTGTCCGTTCTTCGTTGATGAAGCGCGTGATAAGGATGTTGAAGGCGTCCATGCGCTTGTTCATCTTCTCCATCGAGCTTTGGACGTTTCCCAATGCAGTGTTCAATTGAGCCGAGTCTCTGTCGCGGTGTCGGAGCCTCTCTTGGCGACCATCTTCTTTTTCTCTATGCTGCAAATGAGTTCACTTTTGTCGTCAGTGCTTCATTGCATTGCATTTTGTCACTGCGTCAATCTCACCTGTTTCCATAGTTTGTCCACCGTCGCAATTATACTTTCGATGCGTTCTCTTGTGTCGCACGCTGCATTCTTCTGTCGCCGGTGATCATCGTGCTGATGTTTCAGAATGGCATTGATATCATCGAGACTCATCCTGATGGGGTTCAGCAGCCGCGACGTCGCCTCCTCGTGCGACAACCCTCTCTCTGATGCACTAGGGCGAGGCAGTCTGGGTGTGTTACAGTCTCGAAGCAGCTGAAAGTACTTGCTTTGCTGGACCGTTGGAGTTGTCGCGCTCAAACTTGGTGGCATTCGAGGCTGGCATGCATCAGTCAGTCTCCAGCCAAGCACCGCGCAATCTTGATATAGTGCGGCATTACCAGATCCTCTTGACTCGGCGTGGCGAATTGCTGAGATTGAGAGTACGACCGCTGAGAAAGCGACAACATGTTGTCGTCGGATGCTGCACGACAAACGCTCGGATACATGTCAACGCCATGCCAAATATTTCCCAAAGTCGCTCACTCCCATCACTACGGTATTATGACTGTGCCATACCTTCCTGAGAGAATGAGTAGGCCGATGGGGCCGTTTGGCTGTGGAAACCCCCTGAGTCTGGCTGCGATAGCATTTGAGCAACGGGGACATTTCGCACTCGCTGGGGATCAACTGGCGTCGAGCGTTGAAACGAACTGCGGGCTGCCAGCACTGGATATCTCTTCTGGTTTGACTCGGCCCTCACCGACGCGACCGACCCCGCCATTGTAACTGGACGATGTGTCGTCGGTGGAGGGTCGACGCTCCTGTCGCCTCCATTTTGCCTGCGTTTGTGATTCAGTCCTCACCATCAGATCTGGAGACGATCAACTACAGGAAACGCTTACGAGTTGCGGCGCTGGAGGAGCTGCGAGAGCGAAACGACCTCGCGCCGCACCGCCATCCCTCTCGGTTTTCGGCGCGGCGTGTGTGGCGTGCAAATTGCGGAATGGAGACTTGAAGTGCAACTCGCTCACAATCATTCTTCGTTTTGACTCTTGAAGAGGAAGATTCCCCCATTGCATTTCTGTAGAAGAGCATTGTTACGATGTGTATGCGCTGTCGCTGCTCTACAGACATGTTGGCCAAGCAAAATGGACAGCTTCCAAGCAAAAGAATGTACAGCAAGCAGTACAGGAGCGTTCGACTGTTCTTATTATCTTTACAGAGATCCCTGACATGCAGAGTAGCTTGGTCAAGCAACATGAACAATGGTGATGAGGTGGCGTATCGGTTTGCAGTTAAAAAAGTCTTCACCGTGATTCCTCAGTGGATTGACAGATTATAAAAAGGTTTCTCCTCATGTACGCCACCATTGCGCCGAAGCATCGAACAAGACATGCACGCTTTGCATCAGTTTGCAGTTAAAAAGAATGAAATTGGTTGTTCCGCACGGGTGATCAGCGAAGGTTTCTCCTCCTTTGCAAAGCACAATCGACACAACACACATATCCACACACACGCACTCACAGCCAAAAGCACACACCAGGTGCACTCGCGCTGCAGAGGCAGGAACGCTGACGGGTGCGGAAGTTTCAGACCATTAGTTTTGAGTCCCGATTATCACCAACGCAACGAGGTTGCTCAGATGACCGTCGTGAAAACATCGAGAAAGAGATTCATCATCTTCCGCCAGGCAAGACACACTCATGTACCAACACACACACACACACATACGACACTATCCACGAAGTCTCGGACCTTGGTGGATTCGGAACTGAGCGCCAAGATGTGCTTGCCGCTTTGGACGGAGCCAGTCATTCCGAACCTCACGTAAAAATCGAGTCGTGTCTGTAATTACGCTACAAACCAACATTTCGGCCAATCGACGCAAAGCTCAATTGCGTCAAGGTTCCAATTACGAATCGGGCCAATCAGACGCCTTGCAGGTCGAGCAGGCGCGCCAACGAAGATCAGCGACAATCATTCCGTGTTGAGGCGGCTTTTTGGCGCGGCGGCATCGCGGGAATGGGCGGAGGCGTCGACGGAAGCGACGGCGACATGGCGCCGCTCGCCGGGGACGACGACTGGCTCGCGCGGAAGGAGAACGAGGCCGGCAACCGACAGCGCGGTGAGCGGTGGTCGGCGGAGGACGCGCCTGTGGCTGGCACTCACGGTCGGTGGGTTTATGATGGAGGTGACCTTTCCAAGAACTAGCTGATCGTCTGACTGTTGTACTTGCAGCATCGTTTGAGGAGCTGCTGGCGCGCGAGCTGGCGAAAGATGAGCCGGTTGATGGGAACAACGCGGGTGTGCGCTATGGACGCATTTCCCCCGCTTCGAAGGCAAAGGCTCCTCCAAACGTGGTCGACAGAACTGCAAACAAGCGACCGTTCCTCAAGAAGGGAGCGCGCGGCTGGTGGATGGAGCAGCCCAACGCGCAAGCCAAGATGCAGCACCACACACTGATATCCAAAGACGAAGAAGACTCGAAACCACCCGTGCGTGGCCGCCGATCGGTGAAGAACACGACAGCGGTTGCTCGACAAAACGAGCGGTTGGCGCCGCCCTACGCGCAGACGGTGTTGTCACCAGTGTCCCCCATTCACAAGGTCGGCGATGGCGACATTGAGCCCAGTGATCTCGACTACGCTGGGTGGAAGGACACCTCATTCGTGTCGAACGCGACGAGCGACATGATGGGGCTAGCGCACGTCCGCCAGTCTTTCGAGGCCAAAATGGAACGCGAGGCAGACGAACTGGCCGAGTTTGAGGCTATCGAGAGGGAACTGGCGGCGGAGAAGGACGGGTACCTGAACGAGAAAAGGAGGAGTGGTGCGCGCGATGATGAGTTGCATCGGAACAGGCTTCCGAGCGATGCCCAGACCTCGTGGAACAATCCTGCACACTATTTGCCTGCATCCCCAGCCGGAGTTGACGGACCGAGCTATGGTGAGATCGACCATGAGCCACATCTGGATACAGAGCACCACTACCCGCTCGATTTCGACCAGCGATCCGATCTTATCTATGGCAATGACCGAGCCACCGATTTCGAGCAGCGACAAGAGTGGAGACATAGTGTGGGCGAGGAGTCGATGGACTTCCAGCACCGATCGAGTGATCCATTCCCCGGAGGCAACACCGCACCTTCGGAGTTGAGCGCTATCAGCTTTGATGACTCGGTGCCGTGGGACGAAGGTTTGTCGTTCCAGCCCCAGAATGGAGCCTCAGCTAGCAGCAGATTGCATTCGGTCCAGCCTTTCCATTCTTCGACGCGTTTGATGAATCAACAAGGGGGCAACGGTCGTAAGTATGGATCCTTTGATCTTTCTGCTGATCACGAGACTGGAGGACTTGTCAATGGAGATGACGCTCCAAGTGACGAAGACCAACCAGCGCCAGTATCATCGCTAGTGCAGCAAGTATTTGGTACAGGAGGGAGAATGGACACATCTTCGTCATACTCCAAGGATGTTCTCGACGACGACCACGATCTCCATCGACTGGATGAGATGGTGAGCGACATCAATTCTCGCCAGACAAACGGGAGCGAGCGGGGTTCGCTCTCAATGCTCAAGAGAAAGTTGAACAGCAAGCAGAAATCGTCTGTAGAGCGTCCGCGTGTGTTGAATAGGCACGGCACTGGCAACAAAGGCACTCGAGCGAAAGAACCGGCTCCGCCTCGCCAACCTGCTTCAAAATCCAAACCCCGGACAACTGCTGGAGCTCCGAAAGCGACTGTCAACGCTCGTGCCTTCAACAGTTCTCAAGCAATGGTCGGCAACAAGGGCGGATCTGGCCCAATTTTGCCTGTAGTGATCGAAGAGAAACTGTACGAGCTGGAAGAAGAGGTCAAGTTCTACAAGGCCGAGACTTTGCAGCTGCAAAAGCGCAAGGAGCACTATGAGCAGGAAGTGAAGAAACTCGGAGCCGAGCGAGAAGCGTTCGCGCAGTTTCAACAGCAGCAACGACAGTTGATCGAGCAGGAGTGGACTCGAGAGCGGGTGAAGATGAAGAAGGAGCAGCAGATGATGGACCGGCAATGGAAGTTGCGCATGAGCGCAACAGCATCGACACAAGGTCGCAAAGCTCGAGGCGAGATGGAGGTGCTGAAGGCACAGATTATCAAGATGCAGCTGGACGAGAGCGCGCGCGCTGCCAAGTGGAAAAGCAACAGCGAGAGTCTCCGCAAACGTATTGCGGTACGTTGGTCTGTGCATCTTTGCAGCTGGTGTTTGTATTGCTGATTGTGTTTTCATTTATCGCAGGAGCTTGAGGTCAAAAATGGAGAACTGCGCGACGAGGTCAAGTTCCTAGAGAATGAGCGGCTGGTGCAATGGGACAAGTTCGAGACACAGCTCAAGGAAAAGCAAGATAAAATCGACCGATTCAACGATATGAAACAAGTTGTCGACCCGATTCGGACGACGAGCGACCTGTCATCGATTCGCAACACCGCGAATGAACTTCTCGCGTCATGGGGCACATCTCAAGACCCCTCATTTGGCAGTGGCGGTGGCGAACCGCCATTGAAACAACCGCAAACGGACGAACGATCTCGAGCGCAGTCAGTGGCGTCAGTCGCTCCAAGCACGCACCGTCGAGTGCTCTCAAGCTCTGACGGGTACAATCCCAAGCGGTACAGCATGGAGAAGGCCGCGTCCGACCCGAGCACATCTGTTCACAGTCTTCATGGTGTCGACGGCGAGCGCAACTTTCTCGATGCGGGATCAGCGAAACCTGCGTTTTCACCTGACCCAGCGCCGTCTGCCAATGAGCTCGACTTTGCTCAACAACGCTCCAAAGCTTCAGACATGTCTGAGGTGCATGTGCCGACCAGAGCAAGCGAGACGACTGGGTCGTCTTCGTCAGCGTCACCGAGGGCGGTTGATCGAGAGGTGCTGCACGCCGGTGGCAAGCGCGAGGTGGTGTACACAGACGGCAGTCGACGTGTGGTGTTCCCTGATGGGAACGAGAAACGGATCGACGCGGACGGACACACGCTCATCCAGTTCACGAACGGCGACCGCAAGGAGGTGTTCCCCGACTCGGGCGTCAGTATTTATTACTACTGCGAGGCACAGACCAAGCTCACGACGTACCCGGACGCGACCAAAGTGTACGAGTTCCCGAACGGTCAGATCGAGAAGACGCGGCCGGACGGCACGACCGAGATCTCGTACCCGGACGGCATCACCAAGACGATCCAGCCGAACGGCGACGAGTTCTCGGTCTTCCTGGACGGCACGACCATGCTCGAGCGGCGCGATGGCGTGCGCGAGGTCGCGCTGCGCAACCGGCAGCGGATCCGGTACTACCCCGACGGCCGCATGGCCTGCATATCCCTGGACAGCGTCGAAACTGAAGTGCGGTCGGACGCCGAGCTGCGCCGGCTCATGGAGCGCTGAGATCAAGCAGGTCTGACAATGTGCGTAGCTCAAATGGAAGTAGCCATGTAACTAGTACAAATGCGCGATAAATGTCAGCTCGTGCGATTCAGTTTCGAATGTACGGTTCAAAGTCGGTTTTGCGTGCCTTGGAATAACGACCTGTTGAAGATCCATGGTTCGTAATTTGCAGTCGTTATCCTGGCAATGCATTGGAATAGGATGATACTGGGTGATGTATCCACTAAATTGAGGGTTTACCCATGATTCTTCTACCAATCGATTGCGATTCTGAACGATGCGCAAAACGAAGTGACTGCGACGAGATCCAGCGTTTATGCACGGAAGAAAGCAACGAGCGCCGCTGGTCGAAGACCAAACAAGATGTCGGCACGCCCAGAGGTCGAGCGGTGGCCGCCGGCCGTGCCGGTCGAGTGCGTCTTCCGCCAGACGGAGCCTCGCGACGGTGGCGAGCAGCTTCTCCAGCTGACCGCGACCGGCATCGAGTTGGGCGGCGACGAGCTCATCCCGTGGTCGGCCGTGTTGGGTGCGCAGGTGGCGACTGACGCCCTGCTACGTCGCCATGTGCCGTCGTTCTCCCTCCCGCCCGCTGAAAAGCTGAGTAGCAGGTCGCTTGTGGTGTTCGGCTGTCTTCCGACCGCCGACGTCGCCCCGAGCGCCTCGCGGTTGCATCGTCTGGCGGCGTACGCCGGCTCATGGGCCACATACGTGCTGTCTGGCGGGAAGACACCTACCGGTCGCGGGCGGTCGCTGGTGCAGTGGGTCTTCCGGTACACTGGTGAGGACTCCCTTGCTGTGGTTGATCGCCTCGCGACTGCCATTCAGCGCGAGGCAGCCCCGCAATCTACCACGCATTCTCGACGCGTAAGCTATGCATGCACATGCGTTATTCGGCTTGATGACTAACGGTGGAGTGGGTAAGTAGCGGTTCTTGGCGATTGTGAACCCCGCTGGCGGCTCGGGCATTGCCGAGCGGATTTACGAACAAGTGGTGGCGCCAGTGCTCGAGCAGAGCAGCGTGGACGTGGAGCTGGTCGTGACGCAGCACGGAGGACACGCGCGCGAGCTCGCAGCAAGCCTCAAGCTCCACCAGTACGACGCCGTCGCTATCGTGGGCGGCGACGGGCTCATCTCGGAAGGTACGGGTCTGAATATCCTGAGTATGAGCAGTTGTGATGATGCTGACTGTGGTGGCTATAGTGGTGCAAGGACTAATGTCACGGGTCGACTGGGCTGACGCGATCCGCCAGCCACTCGGGGTACAGCATCTGCTGCCATCGCTTCACCAAGACGGTCACTAACATGCTGTTGTCACCAATTGTCTCCGTGTAGATCATTCCTGGCGGGACAGGCAACGGATTGTCGGCGTCGCTGTTGTCGCGTGTGGGCGAGAGTCTCAATCCACTCAACGCCGCGTTCGCACTCGTCAAGGGGACGCCACTGGCGCTGGATTTGACCGCTGTTGCGAACGACCGGGGCGACATGTTGTACTCGTTCCTGTCTGTCGAGTGGGCCTTCATCGCCGCCATGGACATCGAGTCCGAGCGCTACCGCGCACTGGGGGACGTCCGCTTCCCAGTCACGACCGCGAAGCTGCTCCTCGGCCGCCTTCCTCACTGGTCCGGCACGCTTCGTTATCTGTCGTCCGAGCAGGACTCCGAGGTCCCTCAATACGCGAAAGCATCGGCCGCCGCTCCAAGACCAGATCTGGACGCGTTGCCATCGACCGCGCAGCAGTGGCGCGAGATCAAGGGCAACTTCACTATGTTCTGGGCTATGAACGTCACCCATGCATCTACCGACGCCTTCATCGCGCCGCCTGCGTGTCTGGACGACGGGTACATGCACATCGTAGTCGCGGCTGGACCGAACGCCTCGCGGTGGCAGCTTTTGCAGCTCATGCTGGGCATAGATAGCGGCTCGCACCTCGCCGTCAACCACGTCCAGCTGCTGCGCACGCGCGGCTATTCACTGCGCATCGACAACCCGTCCGACTTGGTTGCCGTCGATGGCGAAGTCTTTGGCGGGCAAGAGTTCAAGGTACGATTATACAATGTACGAGATGCACTCGAATGGCTCACTGATTTACCAACTGGATGTATATGCAGGCGGAGATTCTACGCGGACTCGCTCGGGTTGTTGGACTGCCGAACAACTAACAACGCTGGGTCCTTTCCTGGCGATTGTGGACATCGTAGCCATCCATGAGATTTCGAGAATATGAATGCTTGCTCGCTAAGTTGTCCAAACACATCCACTACTCGCGACTGGAGGTCCAAGTTGCCAGCTCTTCTCGTACGCGTGCGCGGTGGAACTCGAGCAGGTCTCCGTCGACGTTTGGATACTCCTCGGACGATGCTGGTTGAGGCAACGACGGCGCATAGGCGAGACCCAGAAGCTCGTTGGCCACGCGTATGTTCACATCGCGGCCGAACAGCGACGTTCTGGGCTCCACTCCGTCCCCAGCGCTGCTATTGTCCCGACTGACCCTCGAGTCTACGGCATGCCGCCGCTCGAGATACTGCACTGCATCGCCCCGTCGCATCGGTCGCTCGTTCACCTGCACCAGCTCGTCCCAGAACGCGTGCTGCCGTCCATCACTGTCGCCGTCCGACTGTGCCTTGCCGTCCAGCAGTAGATGCAAGTCCCCCATTGTGAGCAGCTCCTTCTCCTGGCGGCTCGGAGCTACGCCAGCAAACTCCTCCTCTTCTTCCTCCTCGTTCAGATCCATGGCATCTTCCTCAATCCTGTGATCGTCAACCACAACAGCCTCAATCGCCTCGGTTCTGCTCTGCCGAGGAGTCCGTTCGCCACCTCTAGATCGCTGTCGATGCTTGCCGAGCCAATGGATTCGCTCCTCGACCGAGCTTTCAACGATGAAGCGATGCACGCGCGTTGGCCGCGTCTGCCCGATCCGGTGAACGCGACTCACAGCCTGCGCCTCGAGCCCGGCGTTCAATAGCGGCTCCACGAGCAACACCTCGGTGGCCTCGACCACATTGAGCCCGTTGGCCCCAACCTTAAACGGAAGCGCAAGCACGCTCGGTCCCGGAAACCGCTTGAACGCTTGCAGAGTTGCATGGAAGCGGCGCTTGGTCGTATACGCGAAGCACGTGACGCCTTGTTCTTCGAGGCGTACGCTGACGATGGACAGCATGTCAGGCCATTGCGAGAAGAGCAAACACTTGAGCCGGTCGTCGCGGTGCGCGAGCGCCAGCACGCGGCGCAGCAGTGCGTCGATCTTGGAGCCCAAACTCCCACCATGGTTGAGTCCGGCGTTTGGACGGGGTAGCGGGACGCGCTGGTCAGGCGCCGAGATCGATCGGGCTGACGCTCGAGGCGACATGGGTAGGAGCGAAGCATTCTCCAGATGATCGCTCGTCTCGGTTCTGTCCGACACGATCGTAATGCTTTCGACTGTTGTCACGTGGCGGCACGTCGGACACTTGACCGACTTCCACATGCGGCGCTGCGACAGCGTCTCGACACACCGACGACAGAAGGCATGCGCGCACGAGAGCACTGCGTGCGCCGATCCCATGTCTTGCAGACACACGGGGCAACTCGAAGCGTCCGCTCCATCCGTGTCCGACACAATGGGCTGGGCGGATACAGCGCCGGTGTTGTCTCCGCCGTAATCGCGCCGCCGCTCGGTTTCGAGCTGTAGCAGGTAGCGCAGCTTGGCGTGCGCTTCGCGCAACTCAACGTCAGCCGCTGCGCGGTCGGCCTCCAGCTCGGCAACCCGGACCGGCACTTCGTCAGGCTCAAGAATGTACAGCTTCTCAGTCGCAGTCGCTACGATCTCGCCGTCGACCCGAAGGCGAATCTGCGAGCCTGCCATCTCCAACTCGTCGAGCGCGCCGAGGCGCTGGTGCTGCACCTGGAAAAGCTTCTTGGCTGCAGTCCACTCTCGCTGCAATGCAGCCCACAACTCCACCTCCCGCTGCACATTGTCCGCCAGCTGAGTAGTCACGATCGTCGGAAAATCTCGAGCGTCACGACTCCGAGTCACCGTTCGCACAGTAGCAGCGATCTCCTTGAACACTTCGACTAGCAGCGACGACAATCCTGCAGTTCCCTCGGCTTCACCAGCCTTGTTATCATCGTCCCCGTTGTCTTCAGCGTACATGTCCCCGGCCGAAGCTGTCGCAGCGGTGTTGTCGATTCCCAGCATGTGCTGGCGGTAAGCATCGAGCTCTTTGTACAGCTTGCAGTGCGCGCAGACCGGTCCAGTGCCAGTGTCACGACACTTGCGGCAGTTTCCCGACCTCCGCACGTCTTCTGGTGCCGGGGTCCCGACGCTCAAGTGCTCGAGCTTCTCGAAGAGAGTGCGCCGCCGCTTGTCGAGCGTCTCCAGCTCCGTCACAAGCTGCAGACGCAGTCCGTGCGCACTCACCAGCTGGGAGCAGAAGCGCGTCGACCATTTGGTGCCGAACGCGGAGAGTCGCGCGTGCACGCGATGAACGAGATGGTCGGCTTGCTCCGCGTCTAGCCGATCGACCAGAGTCAGCGCGTCATTCCACCACAAACTGGCAGCGCACAACAGACCAGCGCCGCTGCCGCCACGCGGAAGATGATCAGCAATCTTGGCCTCAAGCATCCGGAACCGATCGAGCGCCGCAGTATGGCTCAGCTCGACTTGGAGCAGATAGAACTTCTTGATGGCGCGCGCGGACTGTTCGAGCTGAAGCTGCTCCTGCGCGAGAGCAGCGTGGGTTTCACTCGAGACAGCAGTCGCGGATTGGAGTCCACGCTCAGTGATTTGACGCTGGAGCACTTTCAGTTCCGGCAATAAGTGCTGCTCCTTCGGACTCATCGGAGATTCGCGTTGATCTTCCGAGTGTTGGTCGTCCACCAGCAACGGTGAGCGATCTGGCGCAGTCGACAATGGTAGCTTGAAATGCTCGCGCACATACCGAGCGAGGTTCTCGAGGATGTGAAGTCGGGGTAGCAAGTCGGCACGGAAGAGCGGCCAGTTCGTCCGGATGCTGCTCGCTGCCACAAGGTAGTTCACGATCGCACCAGGCATGTCGTCCGCGAGCACAAGCAGACCTGCGTGGCCGTTCAGTGCAGCCACAAGCTTGCGCTGCGCCTCCTCACACTCGCGCTTGCTGCGCGTGACCAGCTGCTGCAGGAACTCGTCCATCGTCAGCACGGCGTCCGCCAGTCTTCGACCGTTGCCTCCGCCGCCAAACGCACGGCCAATCTGCGGGTGGCAGCAGATCTTGCGCAGCTCGAGAAGGTCGTGCCAGATGCGATCCTTGCCGTCAATGGTGTTGTCGCTCTCGATATCGCGGCCGTTTTCACGCTGTCTTTGGCGCACAAGCGTCACGATCGCGCGCTCTTGAGCGTCGTAATAGTGTCGCTCGACGTCTGAGAAGCGGCACCAGACGACCTGTGATTGCTGCGCCGGCAGGTTGAGCTGATCGAGTACGTCCTTCTTGCTCGTGCGCCACAGCAACCCACCTCCAGACCGCAGAGGCGGTGTCGATTGGCCGTCCCAGAGGAGCAAGTCGAGCACGCGCTCGATCGCGCCAGCCTCGAAGCTCTTCTCGACTGCCTCGCGAAAGAAAAGCTCGTCGAACGCGTCGAACGCGTATGACGACACGCCGAGGAACTGGAGGTAGCCGAAGAGGTCGCTCACATGAGAAGAGAACGGAGTACCTGTGACGACCCACTTGAAACTCGAGCGCAACTCGGCAACCGTGAGAGCCGCCTGCAGCCGTGTGTTCTCGACGCCGACCTGGGCTTCGTCCATGCAGACGCGCCAGAAGGAGAGAAACACGAGCGGCGACGCCACAAACGCGTACCGCTTGCGTTTCTGCCGCGTGCTTGAGCGCCGGTCGCGGCCGTGGGGAGTCGGCAGATGGTGCAGATCCGAGCGCAGTGCCTCGTACGTCGTGAGTACAATGTCGTACGTGGCGAGTCGCAGTCCCGCAGTCGCCAGCACCTGCCACTCGACGCTTGGCCCGGCGACTTGCGAGCTCAGGCGACTGCGCAGCGCCTTGACGCCAGGGTACCGCAGCAGCGAGAGAGCACCGGGTTTGACGTGGCGCTTGAGCTCCGCTTCCCACTGGTCGTGGATCGCCTCCGGCGACACGATCAGCGTTGTCTTGCTCGAGAACCGCGGACGCTCGCGAATCTGGCAGTGGAAGCACATGAAGGTCCCGTCGGGGAACGATGGAATCGCTCCGACGCTGCCAAACGTCCACAGACCATTGTCACTGCTCGAGGTCGACGCGTAGCCAGAACAGACCTGGTGGTGCCACGTGCTGCAGAAATCGCATTGCACTATCCCCAACTCGTGATCGTCCTCTGTGCCGCAGATGCAGTCCATGTAGCCATCATCGTCTTGTGTCTCACCGTCGATTTCATGCTGCGACTCCAGAACCGGAAGCCGTGCCGGGTTCGGATGGCTCAGCACGAGCGAGATCACCTCAACGGTTTTGCCCAGACCCATTTCGTCCGCCAATATGCCGCCACGAACCGTCGAAATGTCAAACTTCTGCGATCGCGATACAGCCGCGAAGGACTCGTCGCTCCAATCGGCAAACGCGGCACAGTACGGGTCGTACGTCACTTTCTGGAGCCTGGCGTCAGTGAACGATACGTTCATTGGCAGAGCGACGCGCTTATCATCTTGGCTCGGGTCTTCCCGGCTGAGCATCCACGACACGGCCGCCTTCTGGTACTGTCGGAGAGTCGGCACTAGCATGTTGTCGTCTGCAACCGCGCGATCAAAGTTGGATACATCGCGCTGCAGCTGGCGCTGGGTGTCGATCCGAGCATACAGGTCGGGCATCGTGCAGGTGTTGGCTTGAAGCGAGGGATGGTCGACAGCGTTCTCCCCCACGAACCGGTCGAAGAGCAGCTCCAGCTCGCTCGTGTACGGGAATGCGCACTGCTCGCCGAAGACCTGGACGGCAGCGGGATCGCTCGCGCACTTGATCGACCAGAGCATCACGCGGTGCATGGCTGCATGGAACGCGACGCGGGGCGACGGCACCGATGGGTAGCTCTCACGACAAAGCTCCACGTACTTCCTCCACGCCACGCCGACATGCAGCGTCGCCTGCTGGTCTGATGCCTCGATATGGAACGAGAGGAGCTCGCGATCCACCAAACCGACAGCATGAATGAGCCAACCCGAGCCGGCTCCTGGAAACATGTTGGCTGTCGCTACCGCCGTAGTTATTTTCTTCCCCGAAGGCTCCACCAGCGTCACATAGTCGCTCCTCGGCGCCATCTCGAGGACAATGCGTCCGCCATCGCCAACACCGTTGATCGCTCTCAAAACCTCGTCGTCGATGATCGGAACGCGCAGCCAGAGTGCATCCGACCAACCGGCGCCAGCCTCGGATACTGTCAGCGCCAGTGGTCGGTCGGACGTGTTTGTCCATCCCTGCAACCGAGCAGGTCGGCGACCGCTCTTGTGCTTCTTGTGCTGGGCGTGGTCGGCCGAGTGCGGGTCGCAGTGCGGGTCGGAGGGAGGGGAGATGGTCGCGCTGTCGCTGTCGCTCGTGTCGTGCGCCTCGCGCTGCCGCTTGCGCTGCTGGCGGTGGCGCTGCACGTCGGTGGGCTTGCGGCGACCCATGCTGTCGTGATGCGCTTTTGGCTTTTGGCTTTTGGCGCTTTGAGATTTTGGTTCTTCTTGTGCGTCGGATTCGTTTCAGTGACATGCTGTTTGCGATTTTTGCAAGGGTTGAGGGTTCGGTGTAGAAATGCTGGAAGAATGGCGGAGAGCGGTTGCTGAAAGATGCACCGGTTCTGTTCCAACTGACTCGAGGATGCGACGAAGTGGAGGGTAAGGGTTTCCATTGCATTTGTTCGAAAATCGGTGGGTTTGAACGACGGGGTGAATGCTAGTATGTCATTGAAACGGGGTAGCAAGGTGAACCCGATCTACTCGCCGCCCAAAGCCGCCAACCAGCCTGCTTGCTCCAACACTTCTCGTTTCGCCGTCGACCGCTCCAAGCTCCTTCATCAACTCATCATGAGCCGCCAGCGCAACAAGTTTCGGCCGTCTTCACCACCTGCGGCCCATGCAAGAGGCGACAGCAACAAGAAGGCGGCCTCCGGTGGCAACAACAGCACCGTGCAGCGCTGGGCCAAGACCAAGCTTGGCATCTCGATGCAGGCTCAAGGCGATGGCGAGCTCAAGCTCAATCCCAAAGCGCAGTGGATCCAACTCGTCGTTCGACGCCTTCGTGGAGTCAAGGCGTCCGCGTGGTCGTTCCGTGACGCCTGGTCGAGCGAGTACCGCCGAGACGCACTGTGGATCCAGATCCCCATTGCAACCTCCTCCAAGCTGGCGGAGATCGTGCAAGGGTTTCGTGCCACACAGCCGATCGGGTTCTTCTCTGACACGAAGGCTCCAAGTGACGCCGCTGCGGCGATGACGATCGATGAGCTGTTCCCAAACACCAACCAGTTCTGGCTGCCGGATCTGATGGCGCTGGTCGAGCGCAATCTCGTCACATTCGAACTCGCCACGCAGACTAGCCGCGGGCGTGACTCGCGAGATCAGACCAACGACCTCGTCTTGAGCGTCGGCATCGCGTGGCAGAGCTACATGGATGTGTGCCTGTACCAACCGGTGTTCGCGTGGCCGCCGGTCGAACCCGTCCACATCCAAATGCAGCGAGTGATGCTGTGGGTGCTCAAGGGTTCGCGCCAGGACGCTGGTCAGTGGTCGTACCTCAACATCAACGAGCTTGACCGCCTGTACGACGAGTTTGTCGGCGCCTCCGAAGCGTCCATCTTGGTCGAAGAGCTTGAGCCGCCGCTCGAACAGACATGCGTCGAGTTTGAGCGGAATGGTGTCAAGCTCGGCTACGACCCGTTTCGAGCGTGTTTCGTCGGTCTGCTCTAGTCATCGAGTCTGGTCGGTCGATCATCCGCTGCGGCTTTCCACCATGATGTATATTCATTTTCATTTGTTTTGCATAGTCGATCGACCCACTAAGCCGCTACAATCAATTACCACTGCTCATTACTCGCACAGATGCCTCGATTCTGTCCAGCTCGGCTTCGAGAGCTGTGAGAGCCGCTTGTGTGTCTACCCGGCGATCATCAATCCACTCCTTCACGTCGTGCGAACACCAGAGCGAAATGGTAGTCATCTGCAGCCGACGAAGGCTCTCGTACGTCTCCTTCGGTTTGTCCTTTCGGCGCAATTTGAACCGATACGCCGCTTGGAGCAGCCGCTTCTCTTCCTTCTTGGCTCGCGTCGTGTTCGATTCAGCAGAATGCAGACGGCTATGACGCTTCCAGGCGGAGCTGATGACCAGAGCGGCCGATTGTCGAATCTGGCGCTCCCACTTGACACGCTCGATGGTAGCGATCGCCTTGTGCTCGCGCTTGGACCCTTTCATGAACTCTAGGAAGATTGAAATCAGGAGCGACACGAACACCGTCCCACCCGCAATAGCGCCGAGGAACATAGCCGCTCGACCAAAACCAGTGATCGGGAACGCGTCACCGTAACCCACAGTAGCCATTGTCTCGATGACCACCCACAGTGAGTTCTCTTCATCGTCAAGAGTCGACGGAAATGGTCGCTCGAAAACGGAGAGAGCGGCCGCTGTGCCGACCCAGAGGAATATAAACAGCGCCATCAAGAGCTGCATCGGCGCCAGCGAGAATGAAACACGGAAGCTCCACACGAACGAGTCCACCGGCAGCGACTGGAGAGCGCCGCCCACAATGAACGCTTGAGCAGCGATGATCTTCTTCAGCAGCAAGTTGCGCACCACACGCACAAACCAGTAGAGCCGCACCAGCACCACCATGTTGAGAATCTCGAGCGGGTATCGGTACAGGAGAGTGCACGAGCGATTGTCGTCAGCCATCGTGAGATTCGCGGGACAAACAGTCAGTTCTGGCTCGGAATTCGACACGGAGAAGCGAGGTTCATCGAGCCAGACATGGCCGTGGATGAGAGGCGGCAGGCAGAACGCACAAGCCACGAGCTCGACCAGAAACGGGAGGAACAACCGTCGCGGCGATTTCCATAGTGCATCGCTGCAGTCGTGAGGGATCTCGTGCTTCAACGCCAAAATCTCCATCTTCAAGTCATAGCGATGTCTCAACTGGTGGATCAGTGTGAGCGTTACAAACAACAGCAGCAAGGCGTAGGTTTCGCCAGGGGATTGGAGCGGTCGAGATGCTTGATCTTGATATGGAGATTGCCAAATCGACCGAAACTGCAGCACGACTGTCACTGCAGACACTCCCGCCAGGATAATGCAGAACCCGTCGCTGCGAGCGCGCAGATCATACAGAGCTCGAAGTCGCAGTTGCGTCTGCAGCATGGCCTT
Organism: Phytopythium vexans; assembly: GCA_003413675.1. Taxonomy (NCBI): domain Eukaryota; phylum Oomycota; class Peronosporomycetes; order Pythiales; family Pythiaceae; genus Phytopythium; species Phytopythium vexans. The sequence continues at coordinate 935,340 of QLOC01000012.1, read as the reverse complement.
CGTGGTTGCAGGAATGACCGAATTGATCTTGGCAAGCTCGCGCTCTTTCTCTTGTTGTGCTGGCATGCCTAGAAAGGCCGAGAACTTCATCTTGCACTGCTCGTGACGCCACAGCCAAACAAACCCAGCAGTGCCTAGCAACAGCGACGCGAATGCCGGAACGCTGTCCCACGACGACCAATGGAAGTAACGACTGACCGATCCATACTCCAGCATCAACTGAGTGACAGCGTCGAACTCATCCGACAAATAGCTGGTCTGGTTGAGTGGCATTACGCGGAAGGTCTTGGGGTTGTCGAACTGTCCGTACTTGGCTGGGGAATACGCCACTGTCTGTGCAAAAAGACACCCTTCAAGCGGAAGCAGAGCTCCCATCACTAAAAAGCAGCCGACCCACTTGCTTGTGAAGCAAACTCTAAAGCGCCGACCAACCCCCAACGAGATCTTCTCTCGGGGCCACCCAAACACCTTTGTGCCGGCCACCGATGCAAAACACGCGAACGACCAGTCCTGGATCAGCCACAGCACGTCCAGCACCATCACGAGTGCCGTGATCATAGCGCGCCAAGACTCGCTTGGGAACCAGTCTTCCAGCGCTTCGCCGTACCCTTCACTCAAGCTGAGCTCCAACCACGCGGTCTGTAGCGCGCGGAACCCCCTTGCACCGACGCCGCCTCCCACGACGCCAGCTACTGCGAGCCAACAGAACGCGAGTCGTACCAGTGGAATAGTGGTGTACGCTCGTCGAACGGCGACACACCAGTTGGAAAACAGAGTGGAGCAGTAAGTGCGATCTTGAAGCAGCAGATCCAGCGTGGCGACCAGCTTGAGCGTGCTTAGCATCATCAAGGCGACGTACACGGTCTCTTGCATTTGATATTGCCTCAACGACGCCGCAGCTTCACCATGTCCAACGAGAACATCTCGATACTCTGATCCGTCCAAAGCGAGTCTCGTGACGTACACGGCCAGCGACCAGCAGAACGGGTAGCCTAGCGCCATCAGCGTCCAGGAGCCCTGTGTCTGCGTCTGGTCGTTCACCACGTGGACCGCGAGCGTCGGACGACCCGTCACCCGCGACGTGAACACCCGGAGCAGCATGTCTTGTGCCTCTTCCTCTTCTTGTCGGTCGAGGTGGTTTTCGGCACCCGAGAGACGGGAGAAGGTGCGTCTCGCGCGGCGATACGTGCCTCGCCAGTTCCATGCACGCTGCAGAAGCCTTCGATACACCACGAGGCGCAGCAACAGCAGGATCGAAACACTGAGGAGCACGTGGAAGAGAACCTTCTGCCACGTGGCGCCCGTCGTGAGCGTGAGCACCCAGTCTCCGTAGACAGGGAAGACGCCAGGCGTCTGTGTGGCTGCCAATAGCGGGGAGCTGGAGCACAAGAAGAAGCAGCTCGCGAGGTGCAGCAGGCAGTTCAGGACGCGGAGAGCGGGGTGGCGGAGCGACGAGACGACCCACGTGGCCTTCAGGTACACGCTCGCGCTCAGGTCGCGCGCTGGTGTCGACGAGCGGGCCGCATCGACCGAGCTGGCGCCGGCACGCGCTTTCTCCTGGAGCATCTTTTCCTCCATGCTGGTCAATGGATACTGATGTCATTCATTCGGGAGGTGGGTTCATATAGATACAGTGACATTCATTATTGTGCAATTTGGTCACAGAGACAGCCACTGCTGAGCGAATGGATGCAGCTCCGGGTCTTCCTCCGGGTTCGCGTAGATGGCTCGGAGGAAGAGCCAAGCGGACTCGAACTGCGAGTATTCGACGGGTGGCGGTATCTTGGGAATGTTGGACGGAGTTTGTCTGGGTCGGCGGGTGGCTCGAACGCGGCTGCTCACGACTCGGCCTCGTGTGTTCCGCAGTCGGAATGGCTTGACGAACCCTGGCTGAGACTTGGTATTATGCATGGTGAGCGATCAGCGGCGATTTGAAAAGTGAGGTGGACTGCAGAGCATTGCTAAGGGCAGCGTGAATTGACCATCGGACATTGAGCCTTTACATCTCGAGCGGTGTCTCGACTGGACTGTGTTCACCGCTCTCACGGCTGCGTTCGAGAGTAGTGGCTGCCATAGCTTGAACAAGGACCGCGTCCGCTGTCTGCTAGCGGCTGGTGGGTCGAGAGATGTTGAGATTTGTTCTTGACGACCCCCTGCAGTGGTCGGAGCCCCACAGGTTGCCGACCACCTCTAGCGGGTCGGAGAGCCGTTTTGCTCACCAACGAGAACAAGGGACGGTTCAGCATATAGGGTTGAGCATGTTTTGATGTGCAATCGGATGCAAGATTGTCTGCTTTAGTGGCTTGTAATGAAGTTGTTTCGTTTTAGTGACTTTGTTGACTGCGAATCGGATGGACAGAAAAAGGTATATTTGCGAGATCGCTTCCCTTTGCAACGCTGGCGTCAGTTGGTGCACATCTTCAACGTTGCTTCAACATGGTGACTCATTTGAATGACTATGTTGTGTTGAGTATGTTTTTGTGTTAGTGATGTTTGTGACCTTGACGAAAAGTGTGTGGTTAGCGCTGTGAGAGGGGTTTAGTGCGCAGCTGCCTCTCTCGACAAGCTCTCACGGCACTAAAGCGGGTGAGAGCACTCTGCTCTGCACGTCGTGAACAAAACCTCCGAGCCTGCTTCGAATCCACATTTCGCGATTTCGTCTTGACCCCGCACGGCTCCAACCTCGCTATGCGCAAGGCAAAGCCAACACCACGACCCAGTCGGAACCGTGTGACGGTCGGACGGACCAAGCGCGCTCGACCACCAAGCAACGTCGAGGTGAAGCGATCGAAGCTCAAGAAGAAGGCTCGACATGGGATCAAGCCGAGCTCCAGTGGCGCCATCGTCGACTGCGAGAACCAGATCGACTCAGCCTTCGCACTGACGTTCCGTTCCGACTGGGAGGCTCGAGCGTATCACGACAACGCGCTCTGGCTGGAAGTTCCGGTCGACGTTCGCTCGTCTCTCGGCTCGTCACTGGCGGAGTTGGTCAAGCTGCGCAAGATCCGCCACGATCGCTTCGTGGTCGGTGTGGAGGTCGAACCGCATGGCCCGCTCCTTCGTCTGCAAGCCAGACGCTCCAGACTTGACGTCGACTTCGCCCACATCTCGGAGGCACCGATGCTGACGGCCATGACCCTGCGCGATGTCTTCCCCAACACTTCGGACTCCTGGATCAAGCACCTCGTCGAGATCGTGGAGAAAGATCTCGTCGTGGTGGAGCTCAGACCGGTGCAGTACCAACAGCCAGAGTTGGCTCGCTCTCGAGCGAAGAAGCCTGCGAAGACGCCGGTTTTCGACTGGAGTCTGCACCTCGGCGTCAACTGGCGCGTGTACATGGAGCTGTGCCAATCCAAGTCCGCGTTCGCACCCAACCCGCGCGTTACGCTGCACCGATGCATGCACGACGTCATGTTATGGGGACTGCAGCACAGTCAGTCGTTGCCCGGACAATGGACGTACCCATATCCGAAGGAGATCGGCGCACTCTACGCGTCCGCCATTGGTGACGAAGACGCCAAACCGTCCAGCTTCGACATCGGCGCGATCCACAGCCAGATCAACGCCTCCCGCCAGCTTCAGCGCGACACCTCCTGCTACTTGGACGCCGCCAGCGACAGTCTTCTCCCAGTGCTCCGCGACTATCAGAAGGCTGCGGTCGCTTGGATGATGGAACGCGAGGCAGGAGCTGTCGACCAGTCAGCGAGCCATGTTATCGTCAGTTGCATCGAATTTGGATCCAGTCCGACGGTGCGGTACGATCCATTCCAAGCCTGCTTCTTCCTCGCCACCGACGACGTCGACGAGACAAGTGCAATCGAGACGGCGACCCCAATCACGTTTGATCTGGCGAGCGTGCGCGGTGGTATCCTGGCCGACGAGATGGGTCTGGGCAAGACGGTCGAGGTGATCGCGCTAGTCCTGAGCAACCCGAGCGAGTACGTCGTCCCGAGGATTGCAAGCAACCACTTCCTTGGCAAGAGCATCGACGACGGGGTTCAAGGCGAGCGACACTGTGTGTGCGGTTCGATCGCGGAGCACCCTCGAGGCTGGGTTCAGTGCGAGTTCTGCGGCTCGATGCACCACCAGATATGCACTGGCTTCGACACGGAGCGATGCGAGTTTGTCTTCAGCATTGGCGGCGGCAAGGTCGCAGTTCAGAGCGAGTTCTTCATGTGCTTCGCGTGCCAGAGCCGCGATCGGCCCGACGTGCAGAGCAAGGCGACGCTGATCGTGTCGCCGGAGGCGATCCACCACCAATGGGAGCTCGAGATCACGCGCCACGTCAAGCCCGGCGCGCTGAAGGTGCTGCGCTACCCAGGTGTCAAGGCGCTGTACGCCATGCTGAAGAAGCAGCCAAGCGAGGCCTGGCAGGTGTTGGCCAGCGCTTGCTTCATGGGGTCGTTCGATGTCGTGCTCACCACGTACGAGGCGCTCGGGTCGGACTTACACCACCTACCGAGCTCGTCTGGTTCAGATCGCCGCTCGAGCACGCGCCAAAAGACCAAGAAGTACCCGTTCGTGGCCTCGCCGCTCGTCTTCCTTGACTTCTGGCGCGTCTGCATGGACGAGGCTCAAGTCGGCGTCGAGAACCCGCGACTGCTGCCGGCACTGACGGTCGCGGAGCTCCGGACGCAGAGCACGTGGATCGTCACGGGCACGCCGTTCTCGACCAGCATCGCCGACCTGTTCGGCGCCTTCAAGTTCCTCCGCATCGCTCCATTCAACGACGACCGGCACAGCCACTTGTACTTCAAGACAGTCGTGGAGCAGTGCTTCGCGCGCGGCGCTGTCGACCGTGTACTGGATATGTTGCTGTGGGACGGAGATGCTCGCCAAGGCGGGGGATTGTTCTGGCGCACGGCCAAAAAGGACGTACTGGATCAGTTGAAGCTCCCGGGACAGCACGAAGAGGTTGTCTGGTGCCGCTTCTCAGGCATCGAACGCCACTTGTACGACCAGCAGGCGGCCCAAGTGTCAAGAGCCGTCATACGCTCTGGCCACACTGACTCCGCTGGCGACAGCACTGTGGATGCCAAGGTCTGGAGCGATCTGCTGCAACTGCGACAGCTCTGCTGCCACCCGTCAGTGAGCAGCACCCTCGGCAAAGCGCACGTCCAGACGCTGGACGATCTGGTCAGCGACATGGTAACCAAGGCTTCGAGGCGGTGCGCCAGCGCTCGACGCGCGTACATCGCCAGCCAGAATGGGCTCGCTGCGCTGTGCGCGATCGAACAGGACTGGTCGCGTGCTGTTGAGCTGTACCTGGACTCGCTCGACGCCAGTTGTGAAGCTGGTGGCGATCTGACTCCGGACGATCTGCTGTGTCGCCTCCACCTCGCCGTGAACATGGCGGACTGTGTGCGCACTTTGACGGCTGATATGGTCGTCCCGACTGAGAGCATGACAGGGGCGGATGCGGATCATGTCCCTGAGCTTCAGGCCATTCGAGAGGCAGTTCGATCTCATTCGTGGATGGCAGGCAGCGTGATCGAGGATCTTGCGAGGCTCGAAGCATACGCAGCAATTCTGAAGTCGACGTTCCTGGTGCGCGTCGAGTTGAAACACGGCGAGAAGCTGAACGAAGCCGAGACGGCGTGGCGTGCGACCAACTTGGCGATTGGCTCAACTGAAGTCTCGCGACCTGCTCTCTGTCGACCGAGCGTTTGGTGGAAGAAGCTGCTGCGTGCTATCGCAAGCGGCGAGCTTGGCCTCGACCCAGTATCATTTGTCGACCACTTGCGCGCGCGGCTGCTGGCGACCAACAAACCCTGGAACAAGTCGTTCGCTGCCAAATTCACGTCGGTGCAAGGCTGCGGCCGCGCGATCGCGGACAGTCTCGTCTCTCTTCAAGAACAGCGCGCAGTCCTCATCGACAGCATCAATGAACAGGTCAGGGCCGCGCCGAGCGAGGGGAGCATCGCGCAGTGGCAGGTCTGTCGCGGCTGCCAACTCGTCGCTGACGGCCCGCCGTGCAGCTGCTGCCGTTTGGAGAGAACGCTGATGCGTTTTGAGCGGCGGATCATGGGGTTCGAGGCTGACGAAGACACTCCAGTGGATGACGAAGCAGATGGAAACACCAATCGCCACAACGCGAGCTGGGATCAGGCACCGGTGTTTGTTGGTGTATTCAAGGCGATGTTTGCCACCGTCCGCGACGTGGGCGACCGATTGATCGCTGACCAATGTCTCAAGGACATCGAAAGCGAAGTGAGTCTGTGGGCGATGATGAAGCGCGAGGTCGTCGCCATCAAGCAGCTGGTCAAGACACACCGCGAGTGGCTCAGTGCGCTCCATCAGATCGCAAGTGTCGTCGCACGGTTTCGGGCCATCGAGCCATTAGAGTCTGGCTTCGACGAGATCGATGTGGTGGACATCAATGGCACACCGCATGGCGAGCCATTATTGATCGACGCGCTGGACGTGCCGGACAAGCGAGTAGCATTCGAAGCCGAGCAGACGGCCGCACAGATCGAGCTTGGTGACGCTCGTAGCAAGTTGCAGTACCTTCAGCGTCTCGAGACCCAGCGCGGGGACAAGCAGCCGACAGCACAATGCTCGATTTGCTTGGAGCAGATGAGCTCGGAGCGCGTCATGCTACCGTGCGCGCACTCGTTCTGCTCAGTCTGCGTTGTTGGACTGCCGACCCACGGCCGCTCGTCACGCCGAACGAACCGAGAAGCCATCGTGTGTCCCATGTGTCGCGCGAGCTGCACGGCCGAAGATCTCGTGCAGTTCCGCCAAGAAGGTGGGGCCGACGAAGCGGCAGGCGAGTTCAGCTGCAAGGTGGACGCGATCGTGCATCGAGTGGCGGAGCTTTCGCGTCGAGAAGCGCGCGTTAAGTGTCTGCTCTTCTCGCAGTGGTCGAGCATGCTGAGCATCACGAGGGAGGCGCTGCAGCGCCACGATGTCCAGTGCTTCGCGTTCGACAGCAAGCGCGCGATGCAGCAGGCGATCCACGCCTACAAGGCGTACGACGGCGACAAGCCCAGCGTGCTGCTACTGCCGTATCGTCACGGCTCGAACGGGCTCAACGTGGTCGAGGCGACCGAGGTGCTGCTCGCCGAGCCGCAGCTGAACGTCAGTGTGGAGCAGCAGGCCGCCAACAGAGTGTATCGTATCGGCCAGACGCGGTCGACTCGCGTGCACCGTTTCCTGGTCAAAGACTCGGTCGAAGAGCGCATCCACAGTGCCAAGCACTTGAACAAGGCCGAGGATACGAGTGTTACTGATGAGACGGCGCGCCACACGAGCAAGGCGAACGTGGAGGATCGCGCCTCGCTGGATGAAGTGCGTCGACTGCTGTCAGAAGAAGCTTCAGTCGTCGAGCGTCCGCCAGAAGTGATCAATGATCGAGAGAACGAGGCGCTGCATCCATTCTGGAGCGAGATGGTCGCGGTGGACGCCCGTCACGTGTCGCGAGAGGAAGCCCTCGCGATCCTCGAGACCCGCACGGCTGAAGGCGCAGCAACGACAATGGCGAAGCCGCAGCGCAGCATTCACAATGCACGAACGTACCTACTCGGCAAGCAGGTTGGCGTTGCGGTGGCGCTGGAGCTCGTGGAACTCGAGTACGTGGACGGCGCCAACAAGGAGAACGAGCCGCGTTTGTCGCCGAACGTGCTGGCGTTCCACCAGATGCGGCTGCGTGTCGAGCTCAAGCGTCTGCAGAGCAATCGTTGAGATCGATGGATGCGATAACTCTTGGAATATATGTGTGTTGTTGCTACTCGGCACTCGATCCTCGAACGTCTATTTCGGTTCCGTCTCCGACCACATTCAGAAGCGATGGCGTCGCCGCTGTCTCCGAGCAAAACGAAGAAGAACCGACACGTGTACATCACTGAGCGCAAGCGGGTCGGTCGGTCTCGCTAGCAGCTCGGTTGGATTGACGCCTCACTAATGCATGCTGCACAGTACCTCAAGCACAACGTGCCGACTGTCGACACGGTCGTCGAAGAGGACAAGTTGTTCAAGAAGGTGGAGGCGGCGCGACAGGCGCACGACTGGAAGCTCGAGGCACAGGCATTCATGCAGCTCGGACAGGTCATGAAATGGAGGGGTCTCACGGAGCAGGGAGCAGCCTACCAAGCGCAGGCAGCGTCCATCCTGCGCGCACACACTTTCAGCGACGAACAAGCTGCAGATGAAGAGACATAAAGGCTACCTCCTCTATTGCTCGCTATTCCTTCTCAAAATTGCACGCGTCTATCTACAAGTGGTGATGGAGCGTGGACGCGCGGAAGAAGGCGACGGCGTCCTCGACCTCCTGCTCGAGGTCTTCGTCCCAGATCCAGTGCATCCGCTGCTGGAGGTTCTCGCTGATCGTGGCCACGTCGTCCTCGACGCCGGGCAACTCAAAGTCGTAGAGCTTGCCGGCCTCGTGGCTCTTGGTCACGAGCTTGTGCGTCCGGTAGAGCCGCACCTTCTCGAAGGCACGGAAGGCGTCCGACAGCTGGTCGGCACTCTTCACCTCGGCCAGCACGGCCGCCAGCACGTAGGCGTCCTCGATGGCCATCCCAGCGCCGGAGCCGTGGTGCGGCGTCGTGGCGTGGGCCGCGTCGCCGATGACGAGCATGCGGTCGCGAGTGTAGGTTTTTGCGGGGAGGTGCTCGAAGAGGGCCCAAATGTCCGTGTTCTCCATCATGGCCACGATGTCCCGCACGTGGCGGGACCAGCCGCTGAAGTCCCGCTCGAGCTCCTGCTTGCTCGTGCCGACGACCCACGCGTCGTCTGTCCACGCGTCCTTGCTGGCGAACGCCACGACGTTCATGACGTCGCCGTGGTCGATGGGGAAGGTGAGGACGTGACCGTGGTAGCCGAGGTACATTTGCGAGTTGCGCGCGAGGTCGTCGCCGAGCAGCGCGGCCGCCTTGTCCATCGGGATGAGTCCGCGGTAGGCGTACTTTCCCGAGAAGACGGCGTGCGCGGCCGGGTCGTCGGACTCCAAGATCACCTGCCGCGTGCGCGACTTGACGCCGTCGCAGCCAACGACGGCCGAGTGCACGGCTTCGGAGCCGTCCTCGAAGAGCAGCTTGACGTTGCCGTCGGCCAGCGCCTCGACGTCCTTGAGTCGCTTGCCGAACTGCGTGACGTTGGCGGGGATGAGTCGCACGAGCTCGTCGAGGAAGTGCGCGCGGTGCACGTATGCGGAGCTGGCCGGGATGTGTACGCTGGCGATGAGCTGTCCCTGGTCGGCGTCGGCGGATCCTCCCTTGACGCCGGCGCCGCGGCGGAAGTCGAACCAGACGTCCTTCTTGGTCGTCGACAGGTTGAAGGTGCCGACGCGGTCGAAGCCGCGCTTGACGTCGGGAGAGATGAGCTCCATGGCGCGCACGGCGTTGGCGGCCAGCGCGATCCCTGCGCCGATCTCGCCGAACGCTCTGGCCGACTCGTAGATGGTCACGCGCACGTTGGCCTTGATCAGCGCGATGGCGAGCGTGGCTCCGGCGATGCCGCCGCCGACGATGGCGATGTCGAAGGCGGTGTTGTCGTCGAGGGAGTCGGCGTTGGCCATTGGTGCCATTGTTGTTGGCGGGTGGTTGGCTGGTTGGTGGTGACGAGGGCCGGTTGCTGACTGCTTCGAAGCAGGCGAGTTTGAAAGTGAAGTTGGTGGTCCGATGTGCGCGTGGCGTCGTCGCCGACGGGGTGAGGAGAGGTCGTTGGAGGCGTCGAGGTCTCCAGTCGCAGCGTATGGATCTCGTCTCATGGATAACGTGCAGGTTTGCCATTGTCGGTGGGCGTGTCGGTAGACTCGGGGCTGATTGCGCGCCGCTGCTTTCGCGTCGGTCGGCAAGTGTCGCGACACGATGGATGTGGTCGATCCCTTGAAAACGGATATTGTTGAATTATGGAACATGCGTGATGTGGATCATAGATGTAGAGTATGTGGATATGTTGTCAATTTGGATATGCAGGCTAAACATTATTAGATTGCCGAGCGTACCGTGGCTGGAGTCGAGAATCATTTCCGATCTCCGATGGCTTTGATTGACTAGCAAACGAGATGCCGGAACTGTGTTCGTCCCACGCACTGCCGTGTATCCTCCACCCACAAAACTCGAACGATGGTAGGATTGGTACACGTCGAGCGCGTGCCTTCAGCCATCAGGCAGGTTGAGACTGGGCAACCGGATACAGTTGCTACTCCACTTCATTTGCATGGAGCAGTGACCCGAATCGACAATGAACATGAAACTAGTTATAGTACGCGCCGTTCATCTTGCGCTGTGGAGCTGAGACCGCCGTCTGACGCGCGCTATTACTGGACGATGGCGCTGCGGAAGACGATGGTGAGGAAGGCGGCCCCCAAGGCCGAGACGGGAACCGTGAACAGCCAGGAGAGCACGATGCGGCCCATCATGGGGAAGGACACGTTGCGCCAGCCGAGCCCGTACATGCTCACGAACAGCACGGAGCCGACTTGGCAATGGGTCGTGGACACTGGCGCGTTCAACAGCGTGGCGACCACGACCGTGATGGTGGACGAGATCTCCATGGAGAAGGCGCGGTGCATGTCAATGACCGAAATGCGCGAGCCGATGGTGCGCATGACGGGGATACCCTGGACGACGACGCCGAGACAGATGCAGCCGCCGGCGATCGCCATGACCCACTCGTCCGTCTCGACGGTGGCGCACGCGTCGAGTCCGCTCGTATAGGCGCGGTAGATGGCACCCATGGGACCGGTGGCGTTGGCCGTGTCGTTGGCGCCGTGTGCGTACGAGTTGACAGTCGCGACCACGATGAGCAGGTAGCGGAACACGAACATGGCGTCCTTCTCGTCCGCCGTCAGCTTGGAATACTCCTCGAAGAAGACGTCGTCCTCGGTCGAGCTCGTGTAGCTGTCGACGGAGTACCCTCTGGCGCGCGACGGCCGATCGAACTCGTCCAGCTCCTCGACTTCGCCTGTGGGGGTCACCACGAGCGAATGGTCGTAGTCCGACTTGCGGGGCCGCGCCTCGCTGTTCCTACCGGGAATTGCGACCAGCTCGTCGCCCGTCTTGGATGGCAGGCGCGCGCGCACGACGGGGACGAGGAGCAGCACGACGAGCACGGTGGCGAGCAGCCCGACGCCGCCGCTCACGATGGCCATGTAGCCCTTGCTCCACGTCTCCGTGTACGGCGACTTGAGCAGGATCATGAAGAGCAATGTGAAGGAGCAGAGGCCGTAGAGCGCGGGGAGCGACGCGAGCGCGTTGCGCACCGGGTGTTTGGACGCCATGATCGTCCGCGTCGTGACCATGTGCACAGCGATGCCGATGAGCCCTGACATGACGGGCGAGATGGCCCAGGACGCGACGATGCCAGAGAGACCGTCGGTGAAGTTCCAGTCGAGACAACCGCCGCCGACCTGGAAAATGGTCATGCCGATGACGGCTCCCACGATGGCGTGCGTCGTGCTGACGGGCATTGCCATGAAGGTCGCGGCGCAGATGAACGTGGCAGCCGAGATGAGCGCCGCCAGCATCCCCACTGCGTAGACCGACATCTGTGAGTCGCAGTAGCCGCACGCCCAGCAGTTGGCGTCACCCACGTCCGCCACGCCGCTCTGCACCGTGTTGGACACGCCGTAGCCGAGCGTGACGGAGCCTGCCCAGTTGGCCACACCACCCAGCACGAGAGCCCACTTAATGCTGATGGCGCGCGAGCCGACGGACGTGCCGAACGCGTTGGCCACGTCGTTGGCGCCGACGTAGAAGGCCATGACGCCCATGGCCACGAACGAGAGCACGGCGAGCCACTCGGACGACTCGAGCACCATGAAGGCGCCGTCGTACGGCGCGCAACCCACCGCCGACGGGTGCAAGTCGCAGTCGAGCACGCCGGTCGAGCACGTCGACATCGTTGGAGGCTTGAAGTCACTGCCGTCGAGCAGGCGTCGGGTTGAGGAATGGAGCGACCGAGAGTTGAAGCCGCCGCCGATACAGGGACGACCATGACGCTATGTGTAGCCATCACCGTCTCTCTGGCGCAGCCTTGTTGGGTACACCACAGCGAGATTCGCTGAGCGGAGGGACTCGAATCTTCAAACTCCGCTCCTCACCAACGACCCGAGCGGGATTTTTTGTTCTGCATGTGTGCGCTGCGTTGCGTCGAACGGAATGCCACTAGAGAAAATCCAGTGATGGCGGCTGTGGCGGTCGTGGCTGGCAAACCAGTGGTGCATTTGGGACCATCAGACACACTTGTCGGACTCTCGGCCGACAGTCTGAACGGAATGGAGGCAACGGCAGATTCGGCCGACTACTATATGTCTCCACACGGATACACAGCACTAGACTGTATGGCTGATAAGCTGCAGCTGGTGGTTGAAACGCCGATGTCGATCGGCCCCACTTCAACGAGGTTCATAGAAGCGACAAGCGGTCTGAAGGGGTGGCGACAACCCGTACAGAGCCAAGGCGCGACCGAGAGCAGAGCGCTGACTTCCACAGCACCGGCGATGGCCCCGCCGTACAAATAACGGCAGTCTGCGTTTGAACAAACTATTGGAGCGCGAATTGACGCTCCATTCATGATCCAAGTTGATGTCCTCCCTCCACCAACCTGTTAAAATGGAAACATCGACAGCACTAGACGACTGTATACCAAACACACTCCACAGGATCTGTTATATAAACGATAACAGTGCCATCATTCCTCGCGCCATGCACATGACCTCGTGAAATATGTGCATGGCACGATTGCGCGCTGTCTCCATGGCGGTTGTGCCAGCAGCTGTGTCCGGTCGTGCTGTCTCAAACCCTGGATGCTCCGTGGGAAGCGAGGGCACGCGCCGAACGTGGGGCCACGATCCGTCTATTCGTCGCTGGATGCAGAATGCACGATCGAGCAGGGCAAGTGGTGGTTCTTGTGCTAGTCAAACGAGGCTATCAAAGATGGGAAAGGATACTCGTTCAGTGCAGCAAAACTCGCTTCAGTCGCATGCAATTTCATCTCACTACTAATTATTACAGATTGGATGAGCAAGAACAGATACACACAAGCCAAATCGGAGTATGCATTACACTCAGTATATTCATGTACACAGGTTCAACAGGCGTCCGTCTCAATGCGACACTTGCCGACCGACGCGAAAGCAGCGGCGCGCAATCAGCCCCGAGTCTACCGACACGCCCACCGACAATGGCAAACCTGCACGTTATCCATGAGACGAGATCCATACGCTGCGACTGGAGACCTCGACGCCTCCAACGACCTCTCCTCACCCCGTCGGCGACGACGCCACGCGCACATCGGACCACCAACTTCACTTTCAAACTCGCCTGCTTCGAAGCAGTCAGCAACCGGCCCTCGTCACCACCAACCAGCCAACCACCCGCCAACAACAATGGCACCAATGGCCAACGCCGACTCCCTCGACGACAACACCGCCTTCGACATCGCCATCGTCGGCGGCGGCATCGCCGGAGCCACGCTCGCCATCGCGCTGATCAAGGCCAACGTGCGCGTGACCATCTACGAGTCGGCCAGAGCGTTCGGCGAGATCGGCGCAGGGATCGCGCTGGCCGCCAACGCCGTGCGCGCCATGGAGCTCATCTCTCCCGACGTCAAGCGCGGCTTCGACCGCGTCGGCACCTTCAACCTGTCGACGACCAAGAAGGACGTCTGGTTCGACTTCCGCCGCGGCGCCGGCGTCAAGGGAGGATCCGCCGACGCCGACCAGGGACAGCTCATCGCCAGCGTACACATCCCGGCCAGCTCCGCATACGTGCACCGCGCGCACTTCCTCGACGAGCTCGTGCGACTCATCCCCGCCAACGTCACGCAGTTCGGCAAGCGACTCAAGGACGTCGAGGCGCTGGCCGACGGCAACGTCAAGCTGCTCTTCGAGGACGGCTCCGAAGCCGTGCACTCGGCCGTCGTTGGCTGCGACGGCGTCAAGTCGCGCACGCGGCAGGTGATCTTGGAGTCCGACGACCCGGCCGCGCACGCCGTCTTCTCGGGAAAGTACGCCTACCGCGGACTCATCCCGATGGACAAGGCGGCCGCGCTGCTCGGCGACGACCTCGCGCGCAACTCGCAAATGTACCTCGGCTACCACGGTCACGTCCTCACCTTCCCCATCGACCACGGCGACGTCATGAACGTCGTGGCGTTCGCCAGCAAGGACGCGTGGACAGACGACGCGTGGGTCGTCGGCACGAGCAAGCAGGAGCTCGAGCGGGACTTCAGCGGCTGGTCCCGCCACGTGCGGGACATCGTGGCCATGATGGAGAACACGGACATTTGGGCCCTCTTCGAGCACCTCCCCGCAAAAACCTACACTCGCGACCGCATGCTCGTCATCGGCGACGCGGCCCACGCCACGACGCCGCACCACGGCTCCGGCGCTGGGATGGCCATCGAGGACGCCTACGTGCTGGCGGCCGTGCTGGCCGAGGTGAAGAGTGCCGACCAGCTGTCGGACGCCTTCCGTGCCTTCGAGAAGGTGCGGCTCTACCGGACGCACAAGCTCGTGACCAAGAGCCACGAGGCCGGCAAGCTCTACGACTTTGAGTTGCCCGGCGTCGAGGACGACGTGGCCACGATCAGCGAGAACCTCCAGCAGCGGATGCACTGGATCTGGGACGAAGACCTCGAGCAGGAGGTCGAGGACGCCGTCGCCTTCTTCCGCGCGTCCACGCTCCATCACCACCTGTAGATACGTTCAGTGATAGCAAGTAGAAACGTATGTAGGAAGGGTAGTCAAGTTGATTCCCTCAATCTGTGGAATCGTATGATTCGCAACGATCGGATGGCACATGGAAAGCTGTGGATAAGCTCCACTAGTGCGAGATAATCAAGAATTTCTGTTCGATGTTGCAGCTGCGACCGACAGACTTGTGTGGTGTTGGTCAAAGCAGAGCGGTTCGCTGGTGGTGATCAACAGTTCATGCCGGAAACTCCCTCGCGGTCATCGCACGCACAAATCGAGCCATTGACCAGCCGGTCAACCGATCAGGCTGCTGCAACTGCTTTCGACACGAGGCGCCAACCGACCAGGTCAAATATACCATGCTCAACATATACCACTTTACCTCTCTTTCTCATTTCTAAAGGTCTTAAAGTGACAAAACATGCTTCACTTATAACGAACCGTTTCTTCAACAATCTAAACACACAGGTTTCCACTCGCAAAACCGCTGGGGATCCACCGAGTGGCGCCGACTCCGACGGGACGCAAACGCCCCGCGAGAACGCCTCCCTCCTGTGCGCACAACGCCTCGGTCGCCACTCCCGAGACGCCTCGCGACCTCGCGCACAGCGCCTCGAGCTCCATCTCCACGCATCCGGTCGACGCCATGTCGGAGCCCGCTGAAGCCTCGCCTGCCCCCACGGCTGAGCCCGCGCCGGATGCGCGTCCGACGTCGCCAGCGTCGTCGCCCAAGCGCAAGATCGAGAGCGCGCAGCAGCAGGACGCGGCCATTGGCGGCTTCCCGCAGCTCACGGCCGCGCACCGCTCGCTCATGGCCAAGCACCTGACGCGCGACGTGTACGTGGCGCTCAAGGACGTGACGACGTCGGCGGGTTATACGCTCGACCGCGCCATCCAGACCGGCGTGGACAACCCGCATCTGGGTGTGGGCATCACGGCAGGCGATGAGGAGTCGTACCACGCTTTCAAGGCCATCTTCGACCCGGTCATCGAGGGCTGGCACGGCTACAAGCCTGACGCCGTGCACAAGTGCGACATGGACCCGACTCACGTGACGGACGCCAAGCTGCCGGACGAGTTCATCGTATCCACGCGCATCCGCGCAGGCCGCAACATCCGCGGACTGCCGCTGCCTCCCGCCACGTCGCGCGCGCACCGCAAGGACGTCATGAACCTGCTGCAGACGGCGCTGGGAGCCATGGAAGGCGACTTGGCCGGCACCTTCTACCCGCTGGCGACCATGACCCCCGAGGACGAGAGCAAGCTCATTACGGACCATTTCCTCTTCCAGAAGCCCGGTGGTGGCACGCTGCTCGAGGCCGCGGGTGCCGCGCGTGACTGGCCGTCAGCACGTGGTATCTTCCACAACAACGACAAGACGTTCCTGGTCTGGTGCAACGAGGAGGACCACATGCGGGTCATCAGCATGCAGGACGGCGGCGACGTGGGTGCCGTCTTCGAGCGCTTCTGCCGCGCCATCAAGAGCGTCGAGGCGAGCATCAAGGCCAAGGGCCGCGAGTTCATGTACAACGACCACCTGGGCTTCCTGGGGACCTGTCCTTCCAATCTGGGCACGGGCTTGCGCGCGAGTGTCATGGTCAAGCTGCCCAAGCTGAGTGAGGACGTCAAGCGCTTCGAGCACATTTGTGCGCTGCTGCACCTGCAGCCGCGTGGCACGGCAGGCGAGCACTCGGCCTCGGTCGGCGGCGTCTACGACGTGTCCAACAAGCAGCGCATCGGCCACTCGGAGGCTGAGCTCGTGCAGACCATGGTGAACGGCATCAAGTTGCTCATCGCCATGGAGCAGAAGCTCGTCGCGGGCGAGTCGATCGACGCGCTCATTCCGACTGAGTCCGCGGCGCCAGTCGTGATCGACGCCGGTCCGCCCATCGTCGCCTCGGGTACGAGCATCGCCGTGCTGCCGTCGAGCGAGAGCAACTTCCCGGACTTCACGCCCAAGCACCGCAGCCTCATGGCCAAAAACTTGACCAAGGAGCTGTACGATCAGCTCAAGGACAAGCACTCGGCCAAGGGGTACACGCTCGACATGGCCATCCAGACGGGCATCGACAACGCGCACCTCGGCGTGGGCATCGTTGCGGGCGACGAGGAATGCTATTCGGTATTCAAACCCATCCTGGACCCGATTATCGAGGGCTGGCACCAGTTCAAGCCGGACGACAAGCATCACACGGACATGGACGTGTCCAAGCTGCAGAACGCCGACAAGATCGACAACAACTACGTGCAGTCGACGCGCGTGCGCTCGGGACGCAACATCCGCGGACTGAGTCTGCCACCGGGTACGACGCGTGCCGAGCGACTCGAGGTCGAGCACCTCATCTCGACGGCTCTCTCGACACTGCCGGACGAGCTCAAGGGCAAGTACTACCCGTTGAACGGCATGACCAAGGAGGAGGAGGACAAGCTGCAGCAGGACCACTTCCTCTTCCAGAAGCCCGGTGGTGGGACGCTGCTCACTGGCGCTGGCGCCGCACGCGACTGGCCGAGCGGCCGCGGCATCTACCACAACGACGACAAGACGTTCCTGGTCTGGTGCAACGAGGAAGACCACATGCGCGTCATCAGCATGCAGAACGGCGGCGACATTGTCGCCGTGTTCGCGCGCTGGGTCAAGGGCGTGGCCGCTGTCGAGGAGAGCATCAAGAAGAACGGCTACACCTTCATGCACGACGAGCACCTGGGCTTCCTCGGCACGTGTCCGTCCAACCTGGGCACGGGGCTGCGCGCCAGCATGTTCGTCAAGCTCGAGAAGCTCGGCGCCGACCCGCACGCGCTCGAGGCCATCTGCGCGCCGCTTGGACTGCAGCCGCGCGGCTCGGCCGGCGAGCACTCGGCAGCCGTCGGCGGCATGTGGGACGTCTCGAACAAGGCGCGGATAGGCAAGTCCGAGGTTGAGCTCGTGCAGACCATGATCGACGGCGTGGGGCGACTCATCGAGCTCGAGAAGGAGCTCGAGGGCGGCAAGAGCTACGCCGACGTGCTCGCGGCCGCTGGCGTGGCGCCTCCGGCCGGCCACTAGGCGCGGACGGAGGATGGCAACGTCGTAACAGAGCCGGCGGGCGAACGACCAGACATGCGTGTCATAACAGATTGCATACTTCAACCTATCTGATCCCTTCTGACATTCTGACTTGATATCTGATTCTGACGTCAACACCCTATCCCTTTGTTGATGAGACGGGAGAATATCAAAGGTGATGAGAGGCATCTCGACGCAACGAGTCCCCTCATTGTCGTGACTGCTATGTCTCTGCTGGACGTGGTGGTTCCCGGCGCCGGCTCGGCCGTGCAGGCCGTGACCAAGATCCTCACGCTCTGTCAGCAGATGAAGGAGGGACAGGATGCCTGCACAAGGGTCCACGCTCGGCTGCAGACGGTTCTCGGCGAGCTGCAGCGACTCGAAGCGAGAAAACAACTACCGCCAAGCGAGGCTGTTGTGGTATACGCGGACGTGCTGACACGATACCTGCAGTACCTCGAGCGGTACCGCGCCAAACCACTAGCGTCAAGACTTATCAGGCATGCGCGCATGATGGACGAGCTGCGTCAGTTTCACGAGGACGTCGACACGCTCTTCCAGCTGCTGCAGCTCGCGGTGGCCGGCACGGTGGTTGAGTGGAAGTCACAATGGGAGGTTGATCGTCAAGCTCAGAAGCACATGCTTGCCGCCGTGGTGGACAACGACGCTATGATCCTGCACGAGTTGAGGGATCTGCGTGCGCAGATGGAGGCCATGACACTGCTGCAGTTCGAGCTGAAGCGACGACCAACTCCGAGCGCTCCGGAGCTTGACGATGAGCCAAATCGCGACCATGACACGGAGCTGATGCGTCGCATGTTCAAGACGGTGGTGAGGACCTCACGAGGTTCGGCACCAATCGTCCCGCCGTGGTTTCTCCCACCTGATGACGTGGCGTTCGACCCGATCCCTTTCGCAAGAGGATCATTCGCCACCGTGCATCGTGGCACGTGGGGGTTCGGCACTCGTGTGGTCATCAAGAGACTATTAGTTGACGACAGCAGAGCGGGAGAGCTGCTGCCGCCTCGATTCGAGAAGGAGGTGTCGCTCTGGCACACGCTCAACCACCCGAACGTCGTCAAGATGTTCGGTGCGTCGCACGTCTCGTGGCCTCCATTCATTGTGTGTGAGGACGCCGTCGGCGGCAACCTCAGCTCGTACTTGACTCGGTCGCCGTCCGTGAAGCAGCGTTCGATGTGGCGTTTGCTGTACGAGGCAGCTCTCGGTCTGGACTATTTGCATCGCAGTCGAGTGGTCCACGGCGATCTGAAGCTCAACAATTTGCTTGTTGGCGCTGACGGTCAGGCTAAGATCGCTGATTTCGGTCTGAGCGCTGTTCGAAACACGCTCTCGACATCGTCAACAGCTGGTGCAGGTTCAAGAGGACCTCAGTCTGGAGGTCTGCGTTGGCGTGCACCGGAGTGTCTCCGCCGCGCTCCGACCTTCGCGTCGGACGTCTACTCGTTCGCCATGTGTTTGATTGAGGCGGTCACTGACGAGCCTCCTTTCGCGTTTTTGGACGATGAGAGTGTTCGCGAGAATCTTCGGCATGGTGACATTCCCGATCAGCCTGATGATATGCCTCAAGATGCGTGGGCGTTGGTTCTCGCCATGACTTGTTTTGAACCGAAGGAAAGGATCCCGATGTCCAGAGTTCTGTCCAAGCTCAAGATATTTGCCGAGCGTGAGGCTCAGGAGAGGGCGACTGCCAATTCGAGTGCAACCTGCTCTTGTTGCGGGACGAGCCTGACGAACCTGAACAACACCGATTCTTCCATGTGTTCGAACTGTGGTAAGCTAGTGGATCGCAACGAGTTGGCTGCTCTACCACTTCCACACAATGAAAAAGTGCACCTGAACCAAAATGACAGCTCCAATTCTGCCGATCTCGCCGTTGAGCAGTCGTCAAGTATTAAAAGGTTGAGCGCAGTCGAGACTTTCATGGACCATCTTCGAGCCACTGACGACGAATTCCAACTGGCGCAAGGCGTTCGAGAGCTGTTGTTTTGGCTGATTGAGGCCGTCGATGAACGTGGGCGACTGGAGCTCGAGGCGCAGACGGACGCGGCCGATTTGGTCTTAGACCATTTGCTTCGCACCTCGGACTACATCGAAGAAATGCTGGGCTTAACCGCACTTGCCCAGATGATCAATGTTGGCTACCGCGTCGCTAGCGAGAGGCTAGAGCAGTTCAACGAATCGATCAAACCGGCCAATCTCGACTTGAGTTTCGTAGTGAGTGGGCTCTCGCGCGACGTCGACCACGACGAGCGACGCAACGCGCTCGTACTGTGTGGGAGTCTTGTCTGCGTCCGTAACGACAACAATGAGGCGCTAATCCGCGCCGGTGCAGTCCCAGCTCTCGCATCAATCATCACCCAGCAGGACGGCGAACTCAAGGAGTACGCAGCGTTCGCGCTAGGCTGTCTCGCAGGTAGTGGCATCCAAGTCGCGGAGATGGCTCAGAGCCAAGTGATCGCATCGTTGGTATCACAAGCGACGCATGGATCGCCGGCGTTGCGTGCGTGGGCAGCTTTCGCGCTTGCTTACCTCGCAAAATCCGCTGAAGTCCGTCACGTGATGCAAGAACTGCGCGCAGAAGAGTCGCTGCGAATACTGCTGGCGAATGGCGCCGGCCTCGAGCAACAGTGGGCGGCGTTTGCCATCGGGCAACTCGTGGAATATTCGAACCTCGAGCACAGTGTGGCGGTTGCCAAAGACGCGCTACCGGATTTGATTAGACTGGTGAAGAAAGGCGACAATGGACAGAAGATCTGGGCCATGACCGCGCTGCACATGCTGGCCAACCGCAAGGGAACGCATGTGCGATTCGCTCATCTTGTAGTTTCGCCGCTCGTGGCGTTGCTGCGAACCGACATCGCGTACCAACAGCTCTGGGCCGTCAACTTAATCTCCAAGCTGACCGACGACAGTTCAGGCAACCGCAAATTGTTCGCGCAAGCCGGCGCAATCAGTATGCTCGTGACCATCGCCAAGGACGGCAGTGTGGAGATCAACAAACATCTTGCGATTGAGGCGCTCGGAAAGCTCGCAACAGAGAACCAGTCCAACAGCGACGCGATCATCAGCTCCGGCGTTGTGGCCGTACTTGCGGATGTCGTGCGATATGAGTCAGCCCTCAACCAGTTTGCAGCCGCACGCACACTGGGTTCGATAGCCGCAAGCGCAAGTGACCAGCAGATTGACGCGCTGGCGGCCGCGTCAGTCGTCGACCCGCTTGTGTCGCTCTTGAGGAGCAGCACCGCTCCAGATTTGCTCAAGGCCGAAGCGACAAGAGCGCTCGGCACTCTGGCGCACAGACACTCCCCCACACGGACAGTGTTGACAGCAAGTGACGTCGTCCAGATACTCGAAGCAGCCGAGGCAACGCTGCCGGCGTCGGAGCCGCTGGCGAAGTGGGCCACCTACTCGCTCGACGTGCTCCTAGATCCGTCCAAGACCGAGTCGCAGCTGCGCTGATCGCGATTCACCTCTGGCGCAGAGAAGCTCGGGACCGCAGAGCCGTGACCTCACGATCGCGCAGCCACCGAAGGCCGAAGTTGAAGTGTAGGTTGAAGAAGGTTGGCAAAAAGTTGAGACTCACCTCGATATTTGTCGCGACTGCACCATGTTTTGCGAAAGCCTCGAAAGTCAGTGGGAAGACCCATCTCCTTGGCTGTAATGGACTTTCCATTTTATCGCTTACAGCGGGGTATTCATATTAAGCAGAGCGATTCACTTCGCTGTCGGCATTGATGTATGACATTTGATGCTCCGCAATGGATTCAAGTACTACAAATATACAATCATACAGGTTTTTGTGCGTCCGTCGTGCGCCGAGAAGTCCGCGACCCGGCCTCGACACACACGAAGAGATGGCGGGACCTGCGGAAGTTGACGCCGTCCCGGCCAATGCCTCGGCGACCGCCGCGCCGTCGCCGTCGCCGGCGGGTGTGCGCGAGCCCGAGCACGAGGACCTGGAGACGAAGGCGGCCGCGGTGCAGGAGCAGCCCTCGTCGTCCGCCTCCAAGCCCAACAGCTCCCCCAACGCGCTCGAGCAGGTCAAGGCGCTCGAGTTGGAGCGCGTGCACATGTCCGTGTGGCGCGGCGGCCGCCAGCGCGTGCGCGCCGATCTGTCTCTGGACCGCGTGGCGTTCTTGGCGGCGGACGGCAAGGGCCAGTCGGTGTCGATCGCCTGGGGCGACGTGCTCGGCGCGCACCTGCTGACCGCCAACGGCGAGCGGTTGGCCGCGCCGGTGCACCTCGAGACGGTCGACAAGACGCAGTCGTACCTACTGGCGGTGTTCGCGTGTCCTACCCGCACGCACAAGCCTGGTACGCTCAAGAAGCGCCACCTGATGGAGTACTTCTTCCGGTTCAGTGGCGAGAGCATGGCGGCGGCGCAGAGCCTGCAGACGTACATCAACTGGCTGGCCGACCCGCGGTCGCTCGCGCAGCTCAAGCAGGCGGCGAGCCTGGAGGAGATCGATCCGGTTGAACGGTCGCCACGCAAGTTCCTTGTGCTCATCAACCCGGTCGGCGGCTCCGGTACGACGATGATATGATGGTCGATGTCAACCGACGGGTCGATGAGACTGACGAGGCTGTACTGACTTGCAGGCAAGGGAGTGCAGCTGTACGAGACCAAGGTGGCTCCCATCTTCAAGTTCGCCAACATTGACGCGACGGTGAAGCAGACAGAGCGTGCCAATCACGCACTCGAGATCGCGAAGGAGCTGCCGCTCGGCGTCTACGACGCTGTCGTGGCCGTCGGCGGTGACGGCAGCCTCTACGAGAGTACGGATGGCTATTACTGATTTGTTGATAGCTGGTGTCTCATATGCTGTGCTTGTGTACAATGCAGTCGTGCAGGGTCTGATGAAGCGTGAGGACTGGAACAAGGCGATCCGGCAGCCGATCGGGATCATCCCTGGTGGTTCGGGCAACGGACTCGCACACTCGATCGCGCACCAGAGCGAAGAGAAGGGCAAACCCACGAACGCCGCCTTCATGCTCGTGAAAGGTCTGCCGCATGATCTGGACATCACGTCGATGCGCAATGGCAAGGAGACGACGTACTCGTTCCTGTCACTCGAGTGGGCCTCGGTCGCCGATGTGGACATTGGATCGGAGAAGCTGCGCGCGTTGGGTGATCTGCGTTTCGTCGTTGCCTACGTGCACCAGATCCTGTTCCTGAAGAAGGAGTACCCTGGCAAGCTGTGGTATTTGGACGAGGATGTGAATGGTGGCGAGTCACCTCCGCGGTACTTTGATGTCGTCGATCCTGAGTCGTCGATGCGGCCAGAGATGGATCTGTTCTCCGTCACCGACCCCGTGACCGCCAGTGGCAAGTGGAAGGAAGTTGGAGACCACTTCCGCATCGTCTGGGTCATGAACATTTCACATGGAGCCGGGGACGCGCTGCTCGCACCGGGAGCGCAGTTCGACGACGGGTACAACTACATCACACTCATGCATGGTGAACACTCCAAGATGAACCTGATCAGCATGCTGCTGTCAATGGAGACGGGCGAGCACATGAGCAAACCGGGCGTCCAGCAGATCAAGACGCGCGCGTTCAAGATTCAGCCCGAACGACCGGACGACCTCATCTGCGTCGATGGCGAGGTCGTCGATGGTCCGTACCTGGAGGCTCAGGTGCATCGCGGCATGGCCTGCATCATCGCGAAGCCTGACTGGACCATCAAGAAGTAGCAGAGAGAGAGAGAGAGAGAGAGAGAGAGAGGTGTGTGGCTGGTATGTGGAGAGCAGACGATTGACGTCGAGCGGGCGATATGAATGAACCGCTCATTATTTAGACCTGGAATATAGCACAACTATCTTTAGCTGGCAGGTTGCCAACTGTCGATGTTCGTCCGATTGACCACTATTGCGGTG
Organism: Phytopythium vexans; assembly: GCA_003413675.1. Taxonomy (NCBI): domain Eukaryota; phylum Oomycota; class Peronosporomycetes; order Pythiales; family Pythiaceae; genus Phytopythium; species Phytopythium vexans. The sequence goes on along the minus strand of QLOC01000012.1, from coordinate 911,758 downwards.
CGACCGTGGTGAACACTCGGCCATCATCATGGGAGGAATGTTCAGCGTCCAGGTGCCTGTCCCCGACGAGCGGATGCAGGAGATGATCACCAAGCTCAAGCGTAAGTTTGTCAGTCGTGAACCCCGTCGAGTCGAGTGCGTGGGTATTTCATTGCTCTGTGACCTGCCAGTGACCGACAGCGACCTCCGTGTTCTCTACAGCAAGTTCACCAAATACGATCAAGAGGTGCGTCGCTACGTTCACCATCTACCAGGTTCTGCACGTGACTGAACGCACTCAATGTTTGCATGCAGTACACTTGAGCTGTCCATCTTGGTCCTCGCTGACTGAAAGCTGACGACTGTCTGTCCACGACAGCAAGAGCGGCACGATCGACCGCGACGAGTTCTACAAGTCGGTCGACGAGAAGAACTCGGAGTTCGGCGACGCCATCTTCGCGCTCATCGACGAGGACAACAGCGGCGTGCTCGACTTCAGCGAGTACGTCGAGGCACTCGGCAAGTTCTGCATACTGAGCAAGGACGACATCCTCAAGTGTACGTGACGCTAGCGGCTCGTGTCGAGAGAAAGTGGTGTTAGTGGTGGTGGTGGTGATAGTACTCATGACCGCCTGCTAGTCTGCTTCAACGTGTTCGACTCGGACCGCAACGGCACGATCGAGGGACCGGAGCTGGCGCACCTGCTCGAGATCCTCCACGACGGCGAGGAGACGAGCAACATGAAGCTGGCGCTCAAGTCGTTCGACTTCAACGGCGACGGCCGCATCGACTTTGCCGAGTTCAAGCAGCTCAACGTGCAGTTCCCGAGCCTGCTGTACCCGGCGTTCCGCATCCAGCAGAACATGCGGCTCTTCACGCTCGGCGAGCGCTGGTGGCGGCTTAAGGTCGAGGAGCTGCACGCCGACAAGGTCGCGGAGCTCGCGCGGCTGCAGGCGGCCGAGCACAGTGCGGACCCCGACGTCGCCAAGGCGCAGCGCGAGGCCGCCGAGCTGACCGCCAAGCAGAAGCGCCAGGAGCAGGCCATTCGCATCCGCATGGGGTGTCTGCAGTACCACTGCTGTCCGTGCCGGCGCCGCCTGTACATTGTCAGCGACGTCAGGACGGCGGACGACTCGAGTGACGACTCGGACGACGAGGTCGCCAGGCCCACCAAGCCGCCGTCGCCGCGCGCCACGGCCAAGCGTCGCGACCAGCGAGACAACGTCGTCAAGGTCGGCGCGCGCAAGCCGCTGTCGCAGGAGGAGCGCCTCGAGCGCGCGCGCAAGCGGCGGCTGCGGGACATGCAGGACCGGCCGACTCGCAAGGACTGACTGTATTGTGTGTGTGTGTAGCGTCATCTGATACGGACTGAGTTGTCGGTGTCTGGTGTGTTTGGATACGCTGACTCGTGCCACCATCTGAGAGATGTACCCAACACCTACATCGGTGAATTGACTACCCCGCATCACAGAAGAAGCGCCGTAGAGATGGTGCGCTGTCAACTCTGTCAGTCCGGCTTCAGCTCCGCAACGCCCACAGCGCCGCGCAGTCTCCGAGCGCCGCCATGTCACTGCTGGACGTGGTGGTTCCCGGCGCCGGCTCGGCCGTGCAGGCCGTGACCAAGATCCTCACGCTCTGTCAGCAGATGAAGGAGGGACAGGATGCCTGTACAAGGGTCCACGCTCGGCTGCAGACGGTTCTCGGCGAGCTGCAGCGACTCGAAGCGAGAAAACAACTACCGCCAAGCGAGGCTGTTGTGGTATACGCGGACGTGCTGACACGATACCTGCAGTACCTCGAGCGGTACCGCGCCAAGCCACTAGCGTCAAGACTTATCAGGCATGCGCGCATGATGGACGAGCTGCGTCAGTTTCACGAGGACGTCGACACGCTCTTCCAGCTGCTGCAGCTCGCGGTGGCCGGCACGGTGGTTGAGTGGAAGTCACAATGGGAGGTTGATCGTCAAGCTCAGAAGCACATGCTTGCCGCCGTGGTGGACAACGACGCTATGATCCTGCACGAGTTGAGGGATCTGCGTGCGCAGATGGAGGCCATGACACTGCTGCAGTTCGAGCTGAAGCGACGACCAACTCCGAGCGCTCCGGAGCTTGACGATGAGCCAAATCGCGACCATGACACGGAGCTGATGCGTCGCATGTTCAAGACGGTGGTGAGGACCTCACGAGGTTCGGCACCAATCGTCCCGCCGTGGTTTCTCCCACCTGATGACGTGGCGTTCGACCCGATCCCTTTCGCAAGAGGATCATTCGCCACCGTGCATCGTGGCACGTGGGGGTTCGGCACTCGTGTGGTCATCAAGAGACTATTAGTTGACGACAGCAGAGCGGGAGAGCTGCTGCCGCCTCGATTCGAGAAGGAGGTGTCGCTCTGGCACACGCTCAACCACCCGAACGTCGTCAAGATGTTCGGTGCGTCGCACGTCTCGTGGCCTCCATTCATTGTGTGTGAGGACGCCGTCGGCGGCAACCTCAGCTCGTACTTGACTCGGTCGCCGTCCGTGAAGCAGCGTTCGATGTGGCGTTTGCTGTACGAGGCAGCTCTCGGTCTGGACTATTTGCATCGCAGTCGAGTGGTCCACGGCGATCTGAAGCTCAACAATTTGCTTGTTGGCGCTGACGGTCAGGCTAAGATCGCTGATTTCGGTCTGAGCGCTGTTCGAAACACGCTCTCGACATCGTCAACAGCTGGTGCAGGTTCAAGAGGACCTCAGTCTGGAGGTCTGCGTTGGCGTGCACCGGAGTGTCTCCGCCGCGCTCCGACCTTCGCGTCGGACGTCTACTCGTTCGCCATGTGTTTGATTGAGGCGGTCACTGACGAGCCTCCTTTCGCGTTTTTGGACGATGAGAGTGTTCGCGAGAATCTTCGGCATGGTGACATTCCCGATCAGCCTGATGATATGCCTCAAGATGCGTGGGCGTTGGTTCTCGCCATGACTTGTTTTGAACCGAAGGAAAGGATCCCGATGTCCAGAGTTCTGTCCAAGCTCAAGATATTTGCCGAGCGTGAGGCTCAGGAGTGGGTGACTGTGAACCTGTCGGTGGCGGAGAAGCCTGAAGACGAGTTTGGTCCGCGCGTGACACACCTGTTGCCACTCCCACCTGCGTACTACCGAGGAGAAGCCACGCCGACTCAATATGAAAAGATAAGCTCGCCTGGCGAGGGATGGAAAGTGGATAAGACGACAAGCCGAGTCAAGACGTTCCTGCACCTGCTCAAGAACGGTAGCGACCAGCAGCAAGTACAAGGTGTTCGAGAACTGCTGCTTTGGCTCGTGGACACGGTGGACGAGCGAGCGAACACCGAGCTCGTGGCGCAGTCGGGAGTTTTCGAAGTGCTCTTCGACGTAGCGCTGCGCAGCGACAATTACTTTGACAAGACGTCGGCCATCGGCGCTCTCGATCTGCTGGTCGATCTGGGCTATCCTGTGGCGGACTCACAGGTTCGCGAGGTCAAGCAAGCGGTGGGCAGTGCGGGTGGCTTGGATCTTAGCTTCATCATCCGCACGTTACAATCTGGCGGCACCACCAGCGAGAAGCACGACATTCTGGTGTTGTGTTCGTGTCTCTCGGTCATCAGCAGCGACAACCAAGATCTGCTTCGCCACGCGGGTGTGCTGCCGTTTTTGGTGGCGATCATCCAGCAGCCGACGTCCGAGCTGGCGGCCCACGCAGCGTTCGCGTTGGGCAATTTATGCTGTCGGAATGCAGCCAGCGCGTCGCAGTTGTTGCAAGCTGGTGCGCTCGATCCGCTGTTGGCACTCATGAGCACTGGATTACCTGTCGCGAGAGCGTGGGCGGCCTGCGCATTGGGAAACCTCGCGAGTTTGCGCGACTGGCGGCGCGCACTCGATACCTTGAAGGCGCTCGACGAGCTGTTGACGCTGCTGTCGTCCGGCGTCGGTCTGCAACAGCAGTGGGCGGCGTACGCGGTTAGCACGCTCACCACAGGCCGCTCCTTCCAGAATGAAGTGAACCGTGTTGAAGCCATCGTGCCAGTGCTGACGCGGATGGCAGCGAGCGGCTCGAGTGGACAGAAGATCTGGGCGGCCGCTGCGATCGGCGCGGTCGCACCGTTCGTACGCTGGCAGATGGAGCTCACACGTGTGGCCGACGCTGTCACAGCGCTGCTGACGTCGGACGTCCCTAATCAGCGACTGCGGGCCGCCTATGCTGTGCGTATGCTCGTACGGGACGCGCCAGCTCGGATCTCCATGCTTATCTCGGCCGGCGTGCTCCCGAATCTCGCGTCGGCAGTGAATATGAACGAGTCAGACTCGCGTCTCGAGGCCATATGTGCAATTGGAACGATCGCATCTTGGGGGCCAAGCGTCTGCGATGCTATCGTCCGTACGGGTGTCACATCGACGCTCATAGACATCGTTCGCGATGGGGAGAGGGACGAGAAGCTGTACGCAGCCAGCGCTTTAGGCCACGTGGCTGCTGGCGCTGGCGTCGTGAGCCTGGCGAGAATGAGCTCTCCCTCAGCGATCGAGGTTCTTGTGGCCGTCGTCCAGGATGAGTCGATACAGTCTGACACGAGGGCGGAGGCAGCTCGGACGCTTGGGGCGTTTGCGAGTTTTGGTGAGACGACCCGGGAATCGATCGAGAGAACTGGCGTCGTGGCGGCGATCCAAACGCTTGCGGAGAACGCGAAAAAGTATTCGGCCGCCGACAAATGGACGAGTTACGCACTGAAGCGGCTGAGGCCGCCTCGTGCGGGCATCTTCTCGTGGAGCAAGTCCAGTCACTAGATCAAACGCACTATCGGGTCAACCGAGGAGTCGAGGCTGAAGACCATTGCATCCTACGGAGAGTCAACCGTGTGAGGTATGAACAGTATTGACAGCAAGTGACGTCGTCCAGATACTCGAAGCAGCCGAGGCAACGCTGCCGGCGTCGGAGCCGCTGGCGAAGTGGGCCACCTACTCGCTCGACGTGCTCCTAGATCCGTCCAAGACCGAGTCGCAGCTGCGCTGATCGCGATTCACCTCTGGCGCAGAGAAGCTCGGGACCGCAGAGCCGTGACCTCACGATCGCGCAGCCACCGAAGGCCGAAGTTGAAGTGTAGGTTGAAGAAGGTTGGCAAAAAGTTGAGACTCACCTCGATATTTGTCGCGACTGCACCATGTTTTGCGAAAGCCTCGAAAGTCAGTGGGAAGACCCATCTCCTTGGCTGTAATGGACTTTCCATTTTATCGCTTACAGCGGGGTATTCATATTAAGCAGAGCGATTCACTTCGCTGTCGGCATTGATGTATGACATTTGATGCTCCGCAATGGATTCAAGTACTACAAATATACAATCATACAGGTTTTTGTGCGTCCGTCGTGCGCCGAGAAGTCCGCGACCCGGCCTCGACACACACGAAGAGATGGCGGGACCTGCGGAAGTTGACGCCGTCCCGGCCAATGCCTCGGCGACCGCCGCGCCGTCGCCGTCGCCGGCGGGTGTGCGCGAGCCCGAGCACGAGGACCTGGAGACGAAGGCGGCCGCGGTGCAGGAGCAGCCCTCGTCGTCCGCCTCCAAGCCCAACAGCTCCCCCAACGCGCTCGAGCAGGTCAAGGCGCTCGAGTTGGAGCGCGTGCACATGTCCGTGTGGCGCGGCGGCCGCCAGCGCGTGCGCGCCGATCTGTCTCTGGACCGCGTGGCGTTCTTGGCGGCGGACGGCAAGGGCCAGTCGGTGTCGATCGCCTGGGGCGACGTGCTCGGCGCGCACCTGCTGACCGCCAACGGCGAGCGGTTGGCCGCGCCGGTGCACCTCGAGACGGTCGACAAGACGCAGTCGTACCTACTGGCGGTGTTCGCGTGTCCTACCCGCACGCACAAGCCTGGTACGCTCAAGAAGCGCCACCTGATGGAGTACTTCTTCCGGTTCAGTGGCGAGAGCATGGCGGCGGCGCAGAGCCTGCAGACGTACATCAACTGGCTGGCCGACCCGCGGTCGCTCGCGCAGCTCAAGCAGGCGGCGAGCCTGGAGGAGATCGATCCGGTTGAACGGTCGCCACGCAAGTTCCTTGTGCTCATCAACCCGGTCGGCGGCTCCGGTACGACGATGATATGATGGTCGATGTCAACCGACGGGTCGATGAGACTGACGAGGCTGTACTGACTTGCAGGCAAGGGAGTGCAGCTGTACGAGACCAAGGTGGCTCCCATCTTCAAGTTCGCCAACATTGACGCGACGGTGAAGCAGACAGAGCGTGCCAATCACGCACTCGAGATCGCGAAGGAGCTGCCGCTCGGCGTCTACGACGCTGTCGTGGCCGTCGGCGGTGACGGCAGCCTCTACGAGAGTACGGATGGCTATTACTGATTTGTTGATAGCTGGTGTCTCATATGCTGTGCTTGTGTACAATGCAGTCGTGCAGGGTCTGATGAAGCGTGAGGACTGGAACAAGGCGATCCGGCAGCCGATCGGGATCATCCCTGGTGGTTCGGGCAACGGACTCGCACACTCGATCGCGCACCAGAGCGAAGAGAAGGGCAAACCCACGAACGCCGCCTTCATGCTCGTGAAAGGTCTGCCGCATGATCTGGACATCACGTCGATGCGCAATGGCAAGGAGACGACGTACTCGTTCCTGTCACTCGAGTGGGCCTCGATCGCCGATGTGGACATTGGATCGGAGAAGCTGCGCGCGTTGGGTGATCTGCGTTTCGTCGTTGCCTATCTGCACCAGATCCTGTTCCTGAAGAAGGAGTACCCTGGCAAGCTGTGGTATTTGGACGAGGATGTGAATGGTGGCGAGTCACCTCCGCGGTACTTTGATGTCGTCGATCCTGAGTCGTCGACGCGACCAGAGATGGATCTGTTCGCTAACGCCGACTCCAACGCCGACGCTGACGCCGATGTCGTGACCGCCGGTGGCAAGTGGAAGGAAGTTGGAGACCACTTCCGCATCGTCTGGGTCATGAACATTTCGCACGCGGCTGGAGATGCACTGCTCGCACCGGGAGCGCAGTTCGACGACGGGTACAACTACATCACACTCATGCACGGCGAACACTCAAAAAAGGACTTGATGGGCATGCTGCTGTCAATGGAGACGGGTGAGCACGTGAGCAAACCGGGCGTCCAGCAGATCAAGACGCGCGCGTTCAAGATTCAGCCCGAACGACCGGACGACCTCATCTGCGTCGATGGCGAGGTCGTCGATGGTCCGTACCTGGAGGCTCAGGTGCATCGCGGCATGGCCTGCATCATCGCGAAGCCTGACTGGACCATCAAGAAGTAGCAGAGAGAGAGAGAGAGAGAGAGAGAGAGAGAGGTGTGTGGCTGGTATGTGGAGAGCAGACGATTGACGTCGAGCGGGCGATATGAATCATTCACTTGTGATGAGCATTCGCAAGACAGCGCTGTTACAGTGAGCAGGGTGACTCTGATTGGCTGAAGGCGGCAAGGGTTGGGTCAAATATAAATCCGACACAAACCCAAAGGGCGTTGTTGATCCAACATCAGCGGCGGAGGGGATGTTGTGCAGAAGCACGCAGAGCACAGGAGCACCACCAGCGACCGACGGCGCGGCAACAACGCTCGAGACGCCCAAGACGCTCAGCGCGTGAGTGGGTGACCCGGCCGCGACCAAGGGCGCTCTCTCGCTGCTCGTCAAGCAGATGCGCGCGTCCCCGCAGTCGACAGCGGAGCTGGACCACGCACGTGACTGCGAACAGCGGCTGCTCAACGCATTAGCGCGACACAGCGCGCACGTAGTGATCCAGTGCTACGGGTTTATGTTGCTTCGGCAGCTGTGCTTCCTCTGCGTGGCCAGCACGCATCTCCCACTGCAGCGTGGGAACGTTGTCGCGAAAATGATCGCGGCCATGCAAGCGTTCGAGGACGACACGATCCTTCAGGCTGCAGCCTTCGGCACGCTCGCAGTCTTCACGCGGATCCACGCCGGACTGACGGCGCTGCTTGACCAGCAGGGAGCCAGCGTCGTGCTCGCCACGCTGCGCATCCACAAGACTTACAGCGTGCACACGCGGCTGGTGCACTACTACGGCTGCGAAGGTGGGTTTGTGAGGGTTCCATTTGCAACTCGGTGCGATCGTTGACATCAGTTAGCCAATTCAATCGGCACTATTGAAACTACAGTTCCCCACCCGTAGCCAGCCATTTAAGCTCCTAGCTGTCGGTGCTGCGACTGCTACAGCGCGACGTAAAGCAACGGTCACAAGCCTCCGTGCACTGGCTCATGGCGCTCAGGAAGGAAAGCCAGATGGTTCTTGAGACCACACCAGATTATGTAGCGCACTTTCAGCGTGGATTCGCGATCCATAGAGGATCGACTGACGCAGTTTAGTGTTGACTCAAGCAGCAGGTATGATTTAGCAAACTCTCATCGCTGTTGGATTGCTGCTTTTGCCACTTACATTTTGTTGGCCTACATGCTGCACATCAGGTCACCGTCAACCCGATTGATCGAACTACGTGCCGCCAATGATGGAGAGTGGCTGCATTCGTCAACATAGCTGTCATCATACTGTCTATCCGTGGCCACGAGCTGGCGGATACGATATAGCGTGAGATAATATCACTACAATGAGAGATGCGATGCACAAGTTACCGATCTGTTCGTTCAACACGTACGACTACTCACGATCCAAGACTTCGTTGAACGATACTCGAATGACTTGTAGGCACATTCGCAATTGGTCAACCGTTGCGCGCCGTCCATCCATTGGAGCATAGATGGAGAATGCAGATGAGGTTATAGTGCTGCCAGCCATGTTGGCCATCTCGGCGAGCGAAATAGGCCAATAATAAACCCTAGAAAATAGCCAATCAGGAGGTGGATATGCTCATAGCCATTTTGGGTTACGAAAGCGTGTCAAATTCGTTTGAATTGTATACATACAAAAACGCTGTTTAATCGATTTTGATTTCTCTTTGATAAAGAAAAATGCGGCACTTTGTCTTACGACAACCAAAAAAAATGGATGCTTGTCTTACGAAAGTTGATGAATCATTTTTTAGACCTGGAATATAGCACAAAGCGATTCGCATCACTATCTTTAGCTGGCAGGTTGCCAACTGTCGATGTTCGTCCGATTGACCACTATTGCGGTGCGACCGTGGTGAACACTCGGCCATCATCATGGGAGGAATGTTCAGCGTCCAGGTGCCTGTCCCCGACGAGCGGATGCAGGAGATGATCACCAAGCTCAAGCGTAAGTTTGTCAGTCGTGAACACCGTCGAGTCGAGTGCGTGGGTATTTCATTGCTCTGTGACCTGCCAGTGACCGACAGCGACCTCCGTGTTCTCTACAGCAAGTTCACCAAATACGATCAAGAGGTGCGTCGCTACGTTCACCATCTACCAGGTTCTGCACGTGACTGAACGCACTCAATGTTTGCATGCAGTACACTTGAGCTGTCCATCTTGGTCCTCGCTGACTGAAAGCTGACGACTGTCTGTCCACGACAGCAAGAGCGGCACGATCGACCGCGACGAGTTCTACAAGTCGGTCGACGAGAAGAACTCGGAGTTCGGCGACGCCATCTTCGCGCTCATCGACGAGGACAACAGCGGCGTGCTCGACTTCAGCGAGTACGTCGAGGCACTCGGCAAGTTCTGCATACTGAGCAAGGACGACATCCTCAAGTGTACGTGACGCTAGCGGCTCGTGTCGAGAGAAAGTGGTGTTAGTGGTGGTGGTGGTGATAGTACTCATGACCGCCTGCTAGTCTGCTTCAACGTGTTCGACTCGGACCGCAACGGCACGATCGAGGGACCGGAGCTGGCGCACCTGCTCGAGATCCTCCACGACGGCGAGGAGACGAGCAACATGAAGCTGGCGCTCAAGTCGTTCGACTTCAACGGCGACGGCCGCATCGACTTTGCCGAGTTCAAGCAGCTCAACGTGCAGTTCCCGAGCCTGCTGTACCCGGCGTTCCGCATCCAGCAGAACATGCGGCTCTTCACGCTCGGCGAGCGCTGGTGGCGGCTTAAGGTCGAGGAGCTGCACGCCGACAAGGTCGCGGAGCTCGCGCGGCTGCAGGCGGCCGAGCACAGTGCGGACCCCGACGTCGCCAAGGCGCAGCGCGAGGCCGCCGAGCTGACCGCCAAGCAGAAGCGCCAGGAGCAGGCCATTCGCATCCGCATGGGGTGTCTGCAGTACCACTGCTGTCCGTGCCGGCGCCGCCTGTACATTGTCAGCGACGTCAGGACGGCGGACGACTCGAGTGACGACTCGGACGACGAGGTCGCCAGGCCCACCAAGCCGCCGTCGCCGCGCGCCACGGCCAAGCGTCGCGACCAGCGAGACAACGTCGTCAAGGTCGGCGCGCGCAAGCCGCTGTCGCAGGAGGAGCGCCTCGAGCGCGCGCGCAAGCGGCGGCTGCGGGACATGCAGGACCGGCCGACTCGCAAGGACTGACTGTATTGTGTGTGTGTGTAGCGTCATCTGATACGGACTGAGTTGTCGGTGTCTGGTGTGTTTGGATACGCTGACTCGTGCCACCATCTGAGAGATGTACCCAACACCTACATCGGTGAATTGACTACCCCGCATCACAGAAGAAGCGCCGTAGAGATGGTGCGCTGTCAACTCTGTCAGTCCGGCTTCAGCTCCGCAACGCCCACAGCGCCGCGCAGTCTCCGAGCGCCGCCATGTCACTGCTGGACGTGGTGGTTCCCGGCGCCGGCTCGGCCGTGCAGGCCGTGACCAAGATCCTCACGCTCTGTCAGCAGATGAAGGAGGGACAGGATGCCTGTACAAGGGTCCACGCTCGGCTGCAGACGGTTCTCGGCGAGCTGCAGCGACTCGAAGCGAGAAAACAACTACCGCCAAGCGAGGCTGTTGTGGTATACGCGGACGTGCTGACACGATACCTGCAGTACCTCGAGCGGTACCGCGCCAAGCCACTAGCGTCAAGACTTATCAGGCATGCGCGCATGATGGACGAGCTGCGTCAGTTTCACGAGGACGTCGACACGCTCTTCCAGCTGCTGCAGCTCGCGGTGGCCGGCACGGTGGTTGAGTGGAAGTCACAATGGGAGGTTGATCGTCAAGCTCAGAAGCACATGCTTGCCGCCGTGGTGGACAACGACGCTATGATCCTGCACGAGTTGAGGGATCTGCGTGCGCAGATGGAGGCCATGACACTGCTGCAGTTCGAGCTGAAGCGACGACCAACTCCGAGCGCTCCGGAGCTTGACGATGAGCCAAATCGCGACCATGACACGGAGCTGATGCGTCGCATGTTCAAGACGGTGGTGAGGACCTCACGAGGTTCGGCACCAATCGTCCCGCCGTGGTTTCTCCCACCTGATGACGTGGCGTTCGACCCGATCCCTTTCGCAAGAGGATCATTCGCCACCGTGCATCGTGGCACGTGGGGGTTCGGCACTCGTGTGGTCATCAAGAGACTATTAGTTGACGACAGCAGAGCGGGAGAGCTGCTGCCGCCTCGATTCGAGAAGGAGGTGTCGCTCTGGCACACGCTCAACCACCCGAACGTCGTCAAGATGTTCGGTGCGTCGCACGTCTCGTGGCCTCCATTCATTGTGTGTGAGGACGCCGTCGGCGGCAACCTCAGCTCGTACTTGACTCGGTCGCCGTCCGTGAAGCAGCGTTCGATGTGGCGTTTGCTGTACGAGGCAGCTCTCGGTCTGGACTATTTGCATCGCAGTCGAGTGGTCCACGGCGATCTGAAGCTCAACAATTTGCTTGTTGGCGCTGACGGTCAGGCTAAGATCGCTGATTTCGGTCTGAGCGCTGTTCGAAACACGCTCTCGACATCGTCAACAGCTGGTGCAGGTTCAAGAGGACCTCAGTCTGGAGGTCTGCGTTGGCGTGCACCGGAGTGTCTCCGCCGCGCTCCGACCTTCGCGTCGGACGTCTACTCGTTCGCCATGTGTTTGATTGAGGCGGTCACTGACGAGCCTCCTTTCGCGTTTTTGGACGATGAGAGTGTTCGCGAGAATCTTCGGCATGGTGACATTCCCGATCAGCCTGATGATATGCCTCAAGATGCGTGGGCGTTGGTTCTCGCCATGACTTGTTTTGAACCGAAGGAAAGGATCCCGATGTCCAGAGTTCTGTCCAAGCTGAAGACGTTCGCTAACAACGAAGCCCAGGAATGGACATCTGTGAACCCAACGACAAACTGCCGACGCTGTGGATCTGTGCTGACGTTTAGCAATGGGGACCCGCATCCACCCAAGTGCAACCAGTGCGAAGAGGCTGCCGTCGACTTATACGTTCCTACACCTATGACGCAGCCCTCAGCTCCCCTTTTTGTGAGTGAGTCTGATACTACCTCGAGTAACGAGGACTGGACACCAGTCAAGACGGCCAACCACGTTGAGACTTTTCTGAACCTGCTCCAGATCGACGACGAACAGCGTCAGGCTCAGGGCGTTCGTGAGCTATTGCTGTGGCTCATCACTGCCGTCGACGACAAGACCAATACTGAGCGCGTGGACAAGTCGGGTGTTGTCGAGGCACTCTTCGATCATGCGCTGCGCAGCTCCAACTACTTTGCCAAGTCATTGGCAGTCGGAGCGCTCGATCAACTGCTGGACCAAGGCTACCGCGTGTCAACCACCCAAATAATCGAACTAAAGCGGTCAGTGGGAAGCACCAGCGAGTTCGACCTCTCCTTCATCTTGAGAGCGCTGCAAACTGGCGGCGACGACGAGAAGCGCAACGTTCTGGTGTTGTGCTCATGCCTCGCAGCCACCCACAGCGATAATCGGGATCTCCTACGTGACATTGGGGTGCTGCTGTATCTGGTGGCTATCATCAAGCAGCCAACGTCCGAGTTGGCGGTGTATGCGTCGATGGCGCTGGGGAACCTTGTGTGCCGCAACAAGGGTAACGCGACGCATGCGATCCAAGCTGGAGTGGTCGAGCCGCTGACAGTGCTGGTTGGACAAGGTCTGCCGGTCGCCAGAGCGTGGGCGGCGTACACATTGGGTTGTCTTTCGAGCTCACCCGATATCCAGCGCTCACTGCAAGCGACAAACGCCATCGAAGCTGTGAGCTCTCTACTGACATCGGGCGATGGACTGCAGCAGCAATGGGCGGCCTACGCACTGGCGTCGCTGGCACCGGATGGCAGTCCTCGCTATATCAAGGACTCAATCCGGGTGCTCACCTTGCTGGTGGAGCGAGGCTCGAGCGGACAAAAGATCTGGGCTGCCTATGCGCTTGGCCAAATGGCACCATTTGTTCAGCAGGAAGTCATCCCCCGAGTTGCGGAGGCGCTGCTAGTGGTGCTAGCTGCCGACGTCGAGATGCAACGACTCTGGGCTGCCACTGCGATGCGCAAGTTGATCGATGGTAGGCCGCTCACCCGTGCGGCGTTCGTGCGCGCTGGGTCCATCCCGCATCTTGTCGCGGTCGTCGAAGGCGACGAGGGAGAGACCCGAGTTATCGCAGTCCGCACTCTGACTGCACTCGCAGCTCACAGTGTACCCAACTGTGACGCTGTCGTGGCCTCGGGCGTTGCGTCATTGCTACCGAACATGGTTCGTACTGGCTCACGCGACGAGAAGCTGGATGCTGTCAGGTTGCTGCGGGTCGTGGCGACCAAAGCAAGCAACAAAAGCTGCATGGTGCTCGCGTCACCTTCGACCATCGCGACGCTGGTGGAGGTCGTCCAGAGTCCGTCGATGAGCGCTGACGTCCAGGAGCAGGCGTCCTGGACCATTGGATATCTCGCAAGAGCCAACGAAGAGACTCGTGCGGCCATCGAATCAAGTGGAGTCGCGGCGACGTTCACCCAGATCGCGGCCACCACGACGTCTGTGCAGCTAAAGAAGTGGGCGACATACGCACTCGCACAGCTCAAGCCTCCAAGAAAAGCGAGTCGCATGGGATGGCCTTGGGGCAAGCGTCAAGGGGGCGATGCTGCCACGGCCGTAGACAAGAACAGCTCGACCACAAGTGCAAGATAGCCTGCAACATGTTGCATGTTGTGAAGCTCGAGATTTTGAATGTCTCGCGTGTTTTGTGCATTTATTGTAGGTTTCATACACATTGCCACCTCTAAAAGGAGGCTATTTCCTACATAAAAATAGGCCTAAAGTGTAATCACTAACCGTCAAACCAATAATGCCAGAGTTCCCACTCATCCTTCTCTGGGTATACCGGCTGTCCGTTCCTGGGCTGTCAGCCCGACGAGCAACCCCCTTTCACATCGGGCACTCGCAGACACTTTTCTCATTGAAGACGCTCTTGCTCGTTGTAGAGATCGACGGGCTTGCCATTATGCTTGGACCTCTCGCCGTGTCACAGTCATACCAAGTAGCCATGTTGTGATGGGGTACACCATGAGCGACGGCGAGGGATCGAGCAGCGTAGGCAGTCGAACGCGAGAGCTTGAGCGTCATTGTCGGTTGAGAGCTCATGGCTTGGTCAGGAGGTCTTCTCCTCGTACTTGAGTCGGCTGCCGTCGCCGCCATGCCGGGTGATTCGCTATTGCGTGCTGAGTGTCTCCAAATGGCAGACATGGGCGGAGAATAAAAATAAGCACAATTCGTCGTTAACTTGCCCCAAGATGGATATTAATCATGAAATAAACTAAGGTGTCCGCCAAAAATATTGAATGGTGCATTTAACCTCAAACCTCTCACAACGCATTTTGACAAAACGATATTATGACACATCCAAATTGACATTGATTAGGGGGGTAGGTGACTCACATGGAGATGAGCAGATGAACCTCTTGTCTCCGATACAGCATCCACTTTTCCCCCAGCACAATCAACACACCATTGCTGTCTGTGTCATTCCGACTCCTCTCGTCTTACCAGCAGCGGCAGGTCGATGTCGCTGCTGGACGCGGTGGTGCCAGGCGTCGGCTCGGCCGTGCAGGCCGTGACCAAGATCCTCACGCTCTGTCAGCAGATGAAGGAGGGACAGGATGCCTGTACAAGGGTCCACGCTCGGCTGCAGACGGTTCTCGGCGAGCTGCAGCGACTCGAAGCGAGAAAACAACTACCGCCAAGCGGTGCGATCGCAGCTTATGCGGATGTGTTGCTACGCTTCCTACAGTACCTCGAGCGGTACCGCGCCAAACCACTAGCGTCAAGACTTATCAGGCATGCGCGCATGATGGACGAGCTGCGTCAGTTTCACGAGGACGTCGACACGCTCTTCCTGCTACTGCAGCTCGCGGTAGCCGGCACGGTGGTTGAGTGGAAGTCACAATGGGAGGTTGATCGTCAAGCTCAGGAACGCATGCTGGCCGCCGTGGTGGACAACGATGTCGCCATCCTGCATGAGCTGAGGGATCTGCGTGCGCAGATGGAGGCCATGACGCTGCTGCAGTTCGAGCTCGAGCGACGGCCAGCTGCGACGGTCAGCGGCAATGGCGACAGCTCAAACAACCTGATATCGGATCGAGAGACAGAATTGATGCGTCGCATGTTCAAGACGGTGGTGAGGACCTCACGAGGTTCGGCACCAATCGTCCCGCCGTGGTTTCTCCCACCTGATGACGTGGCGTTCGACCCGATCCCTTTCGCGAGAGGATCATTCGCCACCGTGCATCGTGGCACGTGGGGGTTCGGCACTCGTGTGGTCGTCAAGAGACTATTAGTCGACGACAGCAGAGCGGGAGAGCTGCTGCCGCCTCGATTCGAGAAGGAGGTGTCGCTCTGGCACACGCTCAACCACCCGAACGTCGTCAAGATGTTCGGTGCGTCGCACGTCTCGTGGCCTCCATTCATTGTGTGTGAGGACGCCGTCGGCGGCAACCTCAGCTCGTACTTGACTCGGTCGCCGTCCGTGAAGCAGCGTTCGATGTGGCGTTTGCTGTACGAGGCAGCTCTCGGTCTGGACTATTTGCATCGCAGTCGAGTGGTCCACGGCGGTCTGAAGCTCAACAATTTGCTTGTTGGTGCTGACGGTCAAGCGAAGGTGGCTGATTTCGGTCTGAGCGCTGTTCGAAACACGCTCTCGACATCGTCAACAGCTGGTGCAGGTTCTAGAGCAGTGCAGATAATGGAAAGGGACTGGAGATTGTTAGAAAGGCTGATTCTTGAGCTCTGTGTGCGACATTGGTTGTGTATTGAAGCATCCATTCTACTTACATTGATTATATAGGTCTGATGCAGCGCCAGACGCATAGGTCAGAATTGTTGCCGTCGGGCGGCAGATCGACCATCCTGCCAAGCGTATTGCAGTTTTGCGTAATGAGTAGTGGGCAAATTTTGAAGCGTCAATGCACTCGCTTCGGTGACGAAACGAAACAGCAGCTCAATGCCATGCAGTGAGTGATTCTGACCTCCACGACAGAGACTGCCCCGTCATGGTCGTGCTTTGTCCTTGCCAAGATGACGATGTCCGTATTCAATAGGCGGTGAAAGCATTTCGTTCGGTACTTGTGCGCGAGCAGGTCGGAGAAGTGGTGGCCCTGAGGTGCAATCGGATCCAGATGATGCTACCCCTTCCGTCTGCATTGTCTAAACCCACATTGCAGCCGCTATGCCAGAATCCTCACCTTCCCATCAAACCCTGATCCGAGAGTTGCAGGTCGCTGTCACGCCTAATCCAGCAGCGTGCTGATCAATTCGCTAGCAGCTAGTTGTTCGCGTACTCCCTGTTCTCATCGCCATTGTAAGATTTGGTATAGTTGTTGAAATTTCAACGACAATGGTCGATCACACTTCGTAAGGTATGAAATGCGTTGATTCGTGTACGCTGGATTGGTGTGAATGCGCTATACTGTAGCGCTAATGGCGCTCAATGACGCTGGAGTGTGGATCGATAAGATGAATGACGCGTTCTGAGTTAGTTAGATCGTCATTTGGCAGCTCGTACCATTCACGTTGAGTGGGTGGAGAGACCGCACTTCAACAGTTATGTACCCGCATTCAGGATGAGACTGCACCACAGTTCGTGCCTGTCGACCCTCTGATGAAGGAAGAAATCAACGGTGGTTGAGCACCGCACATGGGTTCGGCTCAGCCGGTGGTTGCAATAGTCACCGTCCATCCAACCTCATGAGTGAGAATCCTAGGCACGCCAGAAGATCTTCGACCTTTGGATCTTTGGAAATCCACACAGAACGAGATTCTAGTGGAGGAGGGCTGTTCAGATTTCTTCCCATACTGAAACGAAATGTACCCATATCCTCTGCCGGTTGGTTTCTGTGCGGCAGTGTGATTTCCTGAGGTGCCAGTTCTCGATTTTGCTCCGCAGCCACAAGTGAGCAGTCATGGCAGATGAGGTAGAGACAAACAGTGTGGGAAAGAAGAAATGGGGCCTAAAATGTTCTTGGCGTCTGTGTTATTCCGGAACGATCCGTAGGATGAGGGACTCAAGTTGCATGCAGCCGTGGAGAACATTGAGAAGAGAAAGCATCAGTGGCTTCAAGATCGAGGGGTTACGTTCAAGCATTCTGTAGGTGCTTTTACTGCTTGGGATGAGATGTGGAGGACGGGACTCACGGAGCATATGTCATGTTTTGATGCGATTGTCAGGCTGTTGAGTTAGAATTGGCGGCGCTCTTGCAGTATTTCGAGGGGGAACAGACCGCGAACGTTTCACTGGTGAGTAGCGAGTAGTGCATGGCATCAGCCTCCTCGTGAATCCCATCACCGACTGTGGAGGCAACAGGATGAGTTGAAGACGACATGGCGTGCGATTGACGAAGAAGCTGCTGAAGAGATCAACGCACTGATCGAAGGTGGCGCAGACATCCAGGCAAAGGACGAGGTGGGATATGTGGACTGTTGTGGCAGTGCGGTTGGCGTGCAAGTAATCGTAGAGGGACACGACTGACCGTGATCTGCGATTGTATTGCTCTCTTTTCGCTTGGAATAATGCAGCGTGGCGGGACTGTGCTTCATTACGCGGCGAGATCTGGGAACAAGGATGTGGTATCGTTGTTGTTGACTAAAGGCGCCGACATGAATGCTGTAACAAAAGTACGTGTTACCTATGACGGTGTGGACTATTGGGGCAATGCTGTAGGTGTGCGCGCTTGTTACCTCGGTGAAACGAGTCTGACTCTCCTTTGTGGTTTGTGTTTCTCGATTTTCGCATGCGATATTGCAGCGTGGTGGTACCGCACTCCATTGGGCTGCAGCAAACGGCAAGACGGATGTGGTGAACTTGTTGCTGGACGAAGGCGCCGACGTGAATGCCGTAGCCAATGTACGTGTTGTGGAGAACAGCGTGTGAGCTATTGTGGTGTTGCTGTAGGCAATTATTGTATCGTGGTGGTTTATGTCTCATTGTGGTCTGTGGTTGTGTTGCTTTCTATTTGTCTGCGGTAATAGGGCGGCGAGTCTGCGCTCCATTTCGCTGCAGAACACGGCAAGACGAATGTGGTGTCGCTGTTGTTGGGTCGAGACGCCAACGTGAATGCTGTTGCCAATGTACGTGTTGACTATGACAGTGTTGGCTACTGTGGCGGGGCTGTATGTGTGTGTTGTCGTGGTGGGATATACCTGACTCTTCTGTGGTTGTCCTTCTCGATTTTCTAATGCTATATTGCAGCGTGGCGGAACCGCACTTCATTTCGCGGCATTAGAAGGCAAGACGGATGTGATATCGCTGCTGTTGGATCGAGGTGTCAGCATTGATGCACTTGACAAGGTTAGTCAGCGTTGGTATTAGTGTTCGCATTGTCGGTACTCGTGTCTGAGATTGTAATTCGTGTGTACAGGAAAACCTAAGTCCACTCGGCAGCATCATTTGCAATCATCTGAAATGGGATCTACATGAAAAGGTTCCCGTTGCACGTTCGCTGTGCTCGGGGGGAGCGAACTCGAATTTGTTGCCATCCTTTGACACGTCTTCGCTGGGACAGCACCAGACGGGGCTACTGGAATGTGCGCGTCACTGGTGTGAATGCTATGAACAGGGTGTACCTCTGACAGAGATTCAGTCGGAAGTAATTGAAGGTGGTGAGAACGCAGTGAGGACGTTTCTGATCAATTTCAAGAAGACTCGATCAGACCAACTCGTCTATCGATGCAAGGTCTGTATCGTCGGTCCAAGCACGTGGGGTAAGACAAGTCTCGTCAAGTCGATAACTTCGAACGAGCCGTCGTTGGTGGCTGTTGGAGACCACACAATCGGCATCGACCTGTTTCCATTCACGTTTGACGAAACAGTCAATGAAGGGGCGACGACGAAGGTGAAGCGGCACGATGTGACTTTCTGGGACTTCGCGGGCCAAGACATTTATCAGGGCACGCACGCGCTGTTTTATTCGGAGCGTACATTGTACCTAATCTGTGTCGATTTGGGCGTGTACGCTACTAAGCTGGAGGAAGTGAATGAGTATTCAACATCGGGAAATGATGACATTCTGCAACGCTTCTTTGAAGAGAACGTGCTCCGCTGGGTGCGGTTGATCCTGTTTCGACAGCCAAGTGCTCAATTCAAGGTGATCGGGACAAAAGACGACCTCGTGTCAAAATCTCAATTGGAGGACATTTTGGATGACATGAACTATCATATGAACTCATTTGTGGACATTCTTAACAAAGATGGGATAACAGATGAAGTGATGAATGCACTGGATGCTGCGTTCAAATCGAACAATCTGGTGACTACAAGTGTTGATCGACCCGAATCGATCGAACAAGCGCGAAAATTTATCGAGCAAGCAATTATCGCCAAATCAAACCTCAGCTTTATGATGCCGACAACGTACTCACAAGTTCTCGCGCAGATATTCAAGATCAAACGAGCCTCTAAGAGTGCAAAACCAGAAGATCGAGTGAAGCAACTGATCGTGACATTTAAGGAGCTGCTCAAAACGTTAAAGCGCAAGGTTCCGGATTTGGACGACGCACGCGAGTGTCGTGAGATTCTTCGAGTTCTGCACAAGCTGGGGGATATCTTGTGGTACGAGGACAAAAGTAACAACGAGTACGAGTTGATCATTCTCGACCCGAAACTCATGCTTGATCTCGTTCGCGAGGTCGTCAATCACAACTACGAAGGACAGACTGGTGAATCATACGATGCGCTTCGTTGCGATGGTACGCTGCACCACTCACTGCTCATGACATTCTCGTGGTGGAAGGCATTGGAAGCAGTAGATGACAAGATGGTACATCTGTTCAAGTATTTGCTACAGCACTTCAATTTGGCGTACCCAGCAAGCAATGTGAAGGAGCTGGATGAAGTTGACATGATTGTACCGACGTACTGGAAGACGAGAGTAGTAGATCAAAAGGTAGTCAAGTCATTGACAAGGCAACCATCCTTACTATCGGAAAACGACGTCGCTGGGCCGGTGATCGCAAAGTGGCAGTACTCAATACCGTTCGACATATCTGAGGCAGTATATGTCAATTTCGCGGTGCGATGCTACCGTCCAAATGTGGTTCGCAAAATCGGAGCTGCTTACGTCAAGACTTTCGTTCGAGGCGAGTTTGGTGCCGTCATCATTTTTGTTGCCAACTTGACAGAGCGTCGCGACGATATCGTGATCGAAGTGGCTGCGGCAACAGCAGAGATTGCGTGGGCGGAGATGCGTGAGTTTGTGATGGCGATGGAGAGCGTCTTGTTAGAGTATCCAGGTCTCACGGAAACGAAGCAGAAAATGTTCAAGCGATACATCATAGATCCCGATGGTACACGCAATGAGGTGAGCGGTCTTTTGGACACTACCTCCGATGTGGAGCGACTGCAATCCGAAATGTCATGGTTGCCACCTGATTTCGGCTGGTTTATCCAACGCGCGTGGAAAGAATCTGGGAAACTCGATGGGCTTCTAGCACAGAGGGTGATGCTTCTGTTACCCCATCGATTGGAAATATTGAAGCAGCTTGTTGTCAGCAGTGACATGCGCAAGTTTCCAGCTCTGTGGACACTCTCGTATACGAAAAAAGACAAGAAAAAAGCTGAAAAATCTGTGATTGAACTTCGCATGCACAGCGACTTGTCGGGTGTGTGCTACCACGTGCCGCTGCGGATTGCTATCCCGAGTAAATTTGTCAAGAAGCACACCGATTTCATTCAGGTGGATCATTGATTGCCTAAGTGTTGGTGGAGAAGGCTAGTGCGATACTAACCACTGCTGTTGAGTAGAATGGCATTACAGTACTCACGCTCATTTCCTCGCTGGTTCCAACCGACGTCATCAGCACTGCCGTGGGCATGGCGCTACCTGGTCCAGGAACAATTGCACAAATTGCGGCAAGTAGTATAGAATCAGTTGTAAAGATGGTGCTATCAGGTACAGGCGCAATTGTTTGGTCATTCGATTAGAGTTTGTGGATTGTTGATGCTAAACTGTATTAAACTTTGTTATGCATTGTAGCATCGCAATCAACGGTGGATCGCGCTCAGACAGTCAAATCAATACTTGCAAAGGCAGGTTTGAGCGAAGGCGATGTCAAGTCGGCGACGGAGTTCGACATGCTTATGGAATCTCGGATGGCCTTTTTGCGTGAACTGCTGACGTTCCATGACCTACATTTCGACAAGTTGAGAGTCAGCGAATTATCCAACTTGTGCTGTGCTGTCGACAAGGAAACTGGTTGTTATGTGTGGGTACATCCGCAAGAGATCAAAGAGATGAATGGTCGCCTCACGCGATGCCGCCCTCCTAATCCGCACCCGCTTCCACCATCAACACGTGTATCGATCTCCATCTGCATGACTCATTTGATGTGGGCAGGTCGCGCGAAGAGTCGAAAAGAAATCTACTGCGAGTGGGAAGTCGTTCATTGTTCAGGACAGGCGAGTATCGGCAAAACCGAGAAGGTAGCAGATTCGGGAACAGATATCGCGTGGATGTCTCCACCTGAGCAATTGATCGATGTGTCGTCGATCACAATGCTGCGAGAGAGCACAGTGAAGATCTTTGTGAAACAGGTGCATCGAATCAAAAGGTGCAGATGGCCCGTTGGAACATGTTTGGTTGGATCATGTTTGGTTGAATAAGTCTTCACTAACCTTAACCTATGATGATGTTGTTAGCGATGAGAAGATCGGTCATGGCGAGGTGCATCTCAAGGATCATGTCGACACGGACTGCAGCAATTCAAGTCCGGTCGAGATCGAGATACCATTGGAGGGGGAGAATATTCCTCCGAGTTCCACTGTGACTTGCGAGATCTCCATCGTGCCACCCGTTCTAGTTGTCCCTGATCGACAGGTCACGAGAGTCGCCTAGGACGCACTTAGGTGTTTTCGAGTCTCCAAGTTCGGTCACTAGCACGACCGAAACTGCGGTAACAAGCTCGCAAGTCAGGCGGCTAAATCGAAATATGATTGCATTGTATATTAAACAACCTGTATTCACCATGGTGTACAATCAGTCGGTTGTGCTCACCAATGCAGTCGGTCGATGCATGGAAACTCCATGGTAGTGTTGACCACAATCATGCAGTCTTTAGTATTCGGCAAGCTGATGTTTACTTTGACCCATTCGAGCAAACCATTTAAACACCGAACGGAGACACATTAGAGCTTGGATAGCAGGATAAAGGTCATCAAATGTCGGGACATTTGTAGAGAGTAAATGGTCATGAGTCGCTGGTGCACAGCTTCTAAGTGCGGTTCGTTACCCTCCAGACGTACTCACGCCATCGTCCTGTCGGAGTCCATCGAAAGTACCATTTGAAGAACACTTGTCGCGATATTTATGTGTCCGATATTGTAGCGAGAAGCGAGGACTGGACACCAGTCAAGGGTAACCAGCCTCGTCGAGACCATTCTGTACATGCTCCATATCGATGACTAGCAGTATCAGGCTCATAGCGTTCGTTAGCTGGTGTTGTGACCAATCACAGTTGTAGATGACCTGACAAACACCGAGTTTGTCGCCAATTCGGGAGTGGTTGGTCTGATCTCCGTGCTTCCACTTGTCGAGCACACTCGTTCAAGAACTCAAATCTTCAATCAGTGACGCCGACGCGTTCGATCTGAGCTTCATCATCCGAGCGCTCCAGACTGGCGGTCCGGCCGCAGAGGACGAGAAGCGGCACGTACTGGTGTTGTGCTCCTGTTTCGCCGTCGCGAGGTCCAGCAACCAAGACCTGCTTCACCGCGCTGGCATACTCCCCTTCCTCGTAGACCTCATCAAACAACCGACGTCTGCACTCGCAGCTCACGCGGCGCTCGCGCTGGGGAGTCTCACGTGTGGTAACACAGCCACTGCGGCGCAGGCGGCTCAGGCTGGTGTGCTGACTCCACTGGTGGCGCTAGTGGGCGGCGGTCTTCCGGCTGCTCGCGCATGGTCAGCGTACGCGATCGGCAATTTGGCGTGCACATCCGCCTGTCGCCGCGCGTTAGAGTCCCGGAATGCTGCCAAGGCACTCCTGGCGCTGCTGATGTCCGGTTCGGGTCTACAGCAGCAGTGGGCTGCGTATGCGTTGGCAACTCTCGTGACTGGCGGCGGTGTCGAGCGCGGACTCCACCATCTCAGTGACGCTGTGCCAGTGCTGGCGTCCATGGCGCAAAGCGGGTCGAGCGGTCAGAAGATCTGGGCCGCATACGCGCTCGGCGCGATGGCCGACTGCGTGCGCGCGCAGTTCAAGTCGGTCCAGCTCGTCGTCGCCGCGCTCAACGTGCTGCTGGGTTCGGACATTGAGCTGCAGCAGCTCTGGGCCGCCTACGCCGTCCGGAAGCTGGCACACGACAGTCCGTCGACTCGCTCGGTGCTCACGTCCGCTGGTATCGTCTCGAGACTGGCTGCCATCGTGGCGCGCAACGAACACAGCACTCGGCTCGAGGCTACTCGCGCGTTGACCGAGCTGGCGACCGACAGTCCACCCAACTGCGACACCATCATTGCCACAAACATCATGCCTGTCATCGTTGCGATGACGACAGCAAACAGCACGGGGGACGAGAAACTCCACGTCGTCAGTATGGTGAGCCGCGTGGTCGCCAATGCGAATGCTACCAACCGTGCGAAGGTGGCCACACCCGCAGCCATTGCAACACTCGTGGCGATCGTCCAGAGTCCGTCCGCGGCCGAAACGATCCAAGCTGAGGCCTCGTGCGCACTCGGATCGCTGGCTCAAGCAGGAGAGCCGACGCGAGCGGCCATCGAGGCCACCAACGTCGTCCCAGCGCTCCAACTGCTCGAGCAGCGCGCCAGCTCGTGGTCGCCTCTCGCCAAGTGGACCGCGTACGCGCTCAAGCAGCTCAAGCCGTCTCGACGCGGCGGTCGCTTGTTGTGGTCTCGGTCCAAGCAGCAGAGCAGCGGCGGACTCGGTGGTGTCGGAGACGATTCGCCAGGATCCAGGCGGCAGCTTCAACAGCTGCAACAGCACCTGAGTGGGTAGATCTGATATAGTCAGATCCCATCACGAGTGTACAGCCGTGCATGTGCCAATCATCAGACTATTACCACCGACCCAATCGCCTCTGACCTACCCCTACATCGATGATTTGGCTACCTCCCCTAACGTTTGAACCCAACGACCAACCACGAGCTGGCGACCGTAGAGATGGCGGCGCTGTCAACTCTGTCAGTCCGGCTTCAGCTCCGCAACGCCCACACCTCGTTTTAATCTCCATGTCGCTGCTCGACTTGGTGGTGCCAGGCGTCGGCTCGGCCGTGCAGGCCGTGACTAAGATCCTCACGCTCTGTCAGCAGATGAAGGAGGGACAGGACGCATGCGTCCGAGTCCACGCTCGGCTGCAGACGGTTCTCGGCGAGCTGCAGCGACTCGAAGCGAGAAAACAACTACCGCCAAGCGAGGCTGTTGTGGCATACGCGGACGTGCTGACACGATACCTGCAGTACCTCGAGCGGTACCGCGCCAAACCACTAGCGTCAAGACTTATCAGGCATGCGCGCATGATGGACGAGCTGCGTCAGTTTCACGAGGACGTCGACACGCTCTTCCTGCTGCTGCAGCTCGCGGTAGCCGGCACGGTGGTTGAGTGGAAGTCACAATGGGAGGTTGATCGTCAAGCTCAGGAACGCATGCTTGCCGCCGTGGTGGACAACGATGTCGCCATCCTGCATGAGCTGAGGGATCTGCGTGCGCAGATGGAGGCCATGACGCTGCTGCAGTTCGAGCTCGAGCGACGGCCAGCTGCGACGGTCAGCGGCAATGGCGACAGCTCAAACAACCTGATATCGGACCGAGAAACAGAACTGATGCGTCGCATGTTCAAGACGGTGGTGAGGACCTCACGAGGTTCGGCACCAATCGTCCCGCCGTGGTTTCTCCCACCTGATGACGTGGCGTTCGACCCGATCCCTTTCGCGAGAGGATCATTCGCCACCGTGCATCGTGGCACGTGGGGGTTCGGCACTCGTGTGGTCGTCAAGAGACTATTAGTCGACGACAGCAGAGCGGGAGAGCTGCTGCCGCCTCGATTCGAGAAGGAGGTGTCGCTCTGGCACACGCTCAACCACCCGAACGTCGTCAAGATGTTCGGTGCGTCGCACGTCTCGTGGCCTCCATTCATTGTGTGTGAGGACGCCGTCGGCGGCAACCTCAGCTCGTACTTGACTCGGTCGCCGTCCGTGAAGCAGCGTTCGATGTGGCGTTTGCTGTACGAGGCTGCTCTCGGTCTGGACTATTTGCATCGCAGTCGAGTGGTCCACGGCGATCTGAAGCTCAACAATTTGCTCGTTGGCGCTGACGGTCAAGCTAAGATCGCTGATTTCGGTCTGAGCGCTGTTCGAAACACGCTCTCGACATCGTCAACAGCTGGTGCAGGTTCAAGAGGACCTCAGTCTGGGGGTCTGCGTTGGCGCGCACCGGAGTGTCTCCGCCGCGCTCCGACCTTCGCGTCGGACGTCTACTCGTTCGCTATGTGTTTGATTGAGGCGGTCACTGACGAGCCTCCTTTCGCGTTTTTGGACGATGAGAGTGTTCGCGAGAATCTTCGGCATGGTGACATCCCTGATCGACCTGATGATATGCCTCAAGATGCGTGGGCGTTGGTTCTTGCCATGACGAGATTTGATCCGAGTGAGCGTATCACGATGCCAACAGTGTTGACCAAGCTCCAGACGTTCGTCGAGCGTGAGGCTCATGAGTGGGCGACTGCGTACCCGTCCGTTGCGGAGAAGCCTGAAGACGAGTTTGGCCCGCGTGTGGCATATCCATCGCCACTCCCACCTGCGTACTACCGAGGAGAAGCCACGCCGACTCAATATGAAAAGATAAGCTCGTCTGGCGAGGGATGGAAAGTGGTCAATACGGCAAGCCGAGACGTTCCTGCAATTGCTCAAGAACGGTAGCGACCAGCAGCAAGCGCAAGGTGTTCGCGAACTACTGCTGTGGCTCGTGGACACGGTGGACGAGCGAGCGAACACCGAGCTCGTGGCGCAGTCGGGAGTTTTCGAAGTGCTCTTCGACGTAGCGCTGCGCAGCGACAATTACTTTGACAAGACGTCGGCCATCGGCGCTCTCGATCTGCTGGTCGATCTGGGCTATCCTGTGGCGGACTCACAGGTTCGCGAGGTCAAGCAAGCGGTGGGCAGTGCGGGTGGCTTGGATCTTAGCTTCATCATCCGCACGTTACAATCTGGCGGCACCACCAGCGAGAAGCACGACATTCTGGTGTTGTGTTCGTGTCTCTCGGTCATCAGCAGCGACAACCAAGATCTGCTTCGCCACGCGGGTGTGCTGCCGTTTTTGGTGGCGATCATCCAGCAGCCGACGTCCGAGCTGGCGGCCCACGCAGCGTTCGCGTTGGGCAATTTATGCTGTCGGAATGCAGCCAGCGCGTCGCAGTTGTTGCAAGCTGGTGCGCTCGATCCGCTGTTGGCGCTCGTGAGCACCGGGTTGCCGGTCGCGAGAGCATGGGCGGCCTGCGCATTGGGAAACCTCGCGAGTCTGCGCAACTGTCGACGTGTACTCGATACCTCAAAGGCGCTCGACGAGCTGTTGGCGCTGCTGTCGTCCGGCGTCGGTCTGCAACAGCAGTGGGCGGCGTACGCGGTTAGCACGCTCGCCACTGGCAACACTTTTCTAAAAGAAGTGCACCGTATCGAGGCCGTCGTGCCAGTGCTGACGCGGATGGCAGCGAGCGGCTCGAGTGGACAGAAGATCTGGGCGGCCGCTGCGATCGGCGCGGTCGCACCGTTCGTGCGCTGGCAGACGGAGCTCACACGTGCGGCCGACGCTCTCACAGCGCTGCTGACGTCGGACGTCCCTCATCAGCGACTGTGGTCCGCCTATGCTGTGCGTATGCTCATACGGGACTCGCCAACTCGGCGTTCCATGCTCATCTCGGCCGGCGTGCTCCCGAATCTCGCGTCAGCAGTGAATATGAACGAGCCAGGCTCGCGCCTCGAGGCCGTACGCTCAATTGGAACGATCGCATCCTCAAGCCCGGACAATTGCGATGCTATCGTCGGCACAGGCGTCATGTCGACGCTCATGGATATCGTTCGCGATGGGGGGAGGGACGAGAAGCTGTACGCAGCCAGCGCTTTAGGCCACGTGGCTGCTGGTGCGAGCGCTACGAGCCTGGCGAGAATCAGCTCTCCATCAATGATCAAGGTTCTTGTGGCCGTCGTCCAGGATGAGTCGATACTGTCGGCCACGAGGGCGGAGGCAGCTCGGACGCTTGGGGCGTTTGCGAGCGTCGGTGAAACGATCCGGGAATCGATCGAGAGAACTGGCGTCGTGGCGGCGATCCAAACGCTTGCGGAGAACGCGAAAAAGTATTCGGCCGCCGACAAATGGACAAGTTATGCACTGAAGCGGCTGAGACCGCCGCGCGCGAGCATCTTCTCGTGGAGCAAGTCCAGTCGCCAGAGCGGAAGCACCAGCGGGTCGACCGTGGGGTCGGAGTCCCAGACCATTGCATCCAACGCAGCGTCAACCGTGTGAATTACACTGTTGTCTCCTCCATTCTTCGCACACAACGACCATGTCCTCGGTCTTCAATGCACAATGAACTACATCTGAAGAAGCCATTTGAACTGGATTTTGTATCTAGTTCAGAGTTGAATGTGGCCGGCAATCATGTGGTTCGCCCCCATGGTGAGGTAGTGTAAGGGGTTCTGCCAGTTTCGTGCATTTTTCGCTAACTGCGTTTTCAAATGGCAATTCCTCAGCAATGAAACAACTTTTAGCGAAAGCAAGTATATATTAGGAAACAGCAGCTTCTTTGCAATTTTTTAGGCTTAATTCTGCTCACTTTAGAGAAAGGCGCAAGATTTATCGGCCAACTGTACTCGGGGTGTTACTTTTCCCTGACGACCAGTTTGGTGCAGAAGAAAGACTTGCAATTTGTATGTGGATCAAATCGTAAAAGCGATGTCCAGTCGCACAGAAGACACTCCAAAATCAAATACTTGAGGCGCTGAATTGTGTTTCGTCAACTATTATTTTACACAGGCTGAATCGTGATATAAAATGTTGAGGAGCGGCTTTTAGCTAGGGTTTTAGCATCGTTTTATTTCAAAAGAATCACCAAAACTGAGCGATAATGCACATGCTGAGTATCGCTGTCATAGCTTAGTGGTAAAGTCCCTGGTTCTCAACCAGGAGGTTGGTGGTTCGATTCCACCTGACAGCATTCACCCAAATCTCGAACTTACTGCTGAAACGCAGTCACTCACATGTGCTGGCCGGCATATAACTGCTAACGCGACCGCCCGTGCCTCATGTGTGAGCTGATTGACCGCCTGTGACGGGAGTCACACAGCACTATGCACGGAGGAAGCGTGCTGGTGTATACAAACACCAAGTACTTTCGCACTGCCAGGTACGGACACGTACGCTTAGCTAGGTAAAATAGAGACTGTTTTGTTGGCGGCTTTCAGCCGTTTAGAAGCCCGCAGAAATGGGTGGTTCCTACGATACTGGGTGACGTAACTGTTAGCTAGCCTAACCTAACAACATGAATGTTTATCAACCTGTGTAAACCTATAAACCTTGGATGTCGTTGTATCCAGTGCGGGAGGCTACCCGCTCGTACTTATACGGAGCGGGAGCGCACTTAACCAAGTGCGCACCAGGTCGTACTTTGCCGAGTACGACCGTACTTAGAAGGCTTGTGCAATGGCACAACCTTCGGGCGACATCCGCCATGTAACCCCGTTACACCGCCAGTATGCTAAGTACATGAGTCGGGCTCCCCTTCTGATAACGATTCGAGGCAAATGTGTCTCTACAATCAAACATCACAGCGGACCCAGGCATACAGAGGGATATCACAACACAATCAATTCGATTACCATCTACCAGCAACGGTGTGTGGAATACCGCTACAATACTACTTCCGTTACCTCAGTAACGAGCTGCTTCCTTGGTTTGGGCTTCGGCTTCGCCTTGTTCTTCTGTGCTTTAGACGTTTCCAGCAGCACCTCGCGCGTCAGCAGTCGACCATTGACAGTCACCGTCTTGCGGGCTCTCTTGCTTGGTGGCGGGAGCACGAGGACGTCCTTCTGCACGATATCCTTGATCTGCAGCCACGCTGCAGCCTTCATCTCTCTTGGAGCGCCGTTACGCAGGAAGGCGCTGACGCTTTCGTCCATCTTGGGCTTGGATAGAGGGTAGAGCCCACACCCCCTGAAGCCAGACACAATGTTTTGCTCAAAGCTACACGTTCTCCATGCGTCACATGCCATCTTGACCGCGTCTTGCTTGTTGATGGAGTGCGAGCCCGTATCGCCGACGTAAATCTCGGAGAGCCTCCGTAGCCTTGCCTTCATCGAGGAGAACACTGCAACATCAAGAGGCTGGAGGAGGTGAGTAGCATTGGCAGGCAGTAACAATAGCAACACGCCCAATTGCTCCGCAGCTTCCACCACATCCAAGGAATAATGAGAGGAACATCCATAGAGAACGAGAAGCAGCGGTCGCTTCACTGGAGCGGGAACGCTGGCCGAAAAAAAACACAGCCACTCGATGAACAACCTTGTGTTCATGAAACCTGAGCTCGTTGTCGTTACGGCCGCTCCTTGCACGTTGCATCCGTCCAGAACGCTCAACTTGACCGTAGCCCCTGGTAGTACGAACAACGCGGGCACCACATAGCCTGCCGCGTTGCCACACGCAACGATGGTGTAACGGGACGCTGTCAACGACAGTTCCCGATAACACGGCACACACGCTTGCGCTGATGAGGAAGACTTGGCAGAGTCCCGACTTGGAGGGACGAAGAGGGAGGAGAAGAGTGAGGAGGAGACTTGAGCAGAAGACGGCAAATTTGCAACTGAATTGAAATGAGCTTATGGTTCCTGAAACCTCTCCCTAGAGTCCTATGGGGTTAAATGCAATCACCCTACAAATGCAGAATAAACCTTGGGTTGAATCAGGTTGAGCTTGAAGCTGAGCGTGAAGAATATTCTCACTTGAACTTGAACTTCAAGGAGAAACTTGAACTTGAACTTGAGATTCTTCTCCGAAGAATCTTCTGTGTACGGGGAGTTGTGATTGGCTGATATCAACAACATTGTACCCACAATGACACGTCGGCTTCGTCAACAGATAGTTTCCCAGCAGGAACCATCACCGTGCGCAAAGACATGTGCGCAGGCAGAGAACACTCGAGAATGTTCGAGAACATTCCGTGCGGACGTAATCAATGATTACTCCGTGAGTGCCGGTGTGTAGACATGAATCAGGGATCATGTCTATGACACCTGGCGATCCAAAACAATTAGTGGGAATCACTAATCCGTAATTGGACATCGCCATGTAATGGCACTATTGGATAGGCCCATTACATCATCCCCCCCTTAAAGTAGCGATCACTCGCTCTTCTTTGGGTTGGCTTCGGCTCACTTTGCGATTCGCGATGAAGCGCTCAAGTGACCAAGCCTCTCACGAAGAACTCGCTGTGCGCAAGCACCAGCGTCGAGCTCCAGAACTCTACGATGTGACTCTCATCCGCCATCGGGTGGGAGACACTGAGTTCTACAAGGAACGGTTCTTCCGTTGGCGTCGGATCAACAACCGTGATGATCCGGACCAACCCTTCGCAGCGAAAGCGGACTCATGGCGATCGTTCGCTCGCCTTGAGAACGAGGGCAAGATGGAGCGCTTGCTCAGCAAGACTCCGAGTCACGACAAGGCAGCCCATGGCCTTCGTCGCGGCAGCGTCTCTCGCGACGCTACAAGCTTGCCTCGTAGCTGCGAACCACGTCGGGAACATCAGACTCGAGAGTCTGCTTCGATTCCCACGTGTCCGAACTCGGTGGATAGCCGCGCCACCGAACTCGATAGAAGCGTTGACGAGTCAACCGCTTCTTCCCGCGAGTCTGTCGGTCTTCGTGACCAACAATCGACTCCACGATCCATCGACGCACTCCCTGATGATCAATCAGAGGAGGTGGGGCTGAACGCGAAAACGATCGAGCGACTCTGGAAGTGGAAGAGTGCTCATCGCGTTCGGATCGAGGCACTGGAAGTTCGCCACGCGGTTCTTCAAGACCGGTGCGAAAGCCTCGATGACCAGCTGAAGGGTCAGGAGTCAACGATTGACTTGCTGACCGATGGTCAAACCCAGTTGTCGGCAATGGAGTCTCGAATCGATCATCGGATCGATCAAGTTCATGGTGAACTCGTGCGACTCCAGAAGGCTGAGAAGACCCGTGAGGCCTTCCAAGAGCGTCTTCTGCGTTCCGTGGCGGAAGCAGGGGCTCTGCTCGAGGTACTTCGGAAGGAGTACCAGTCTCGCCTTCGTGTGCTGGAAGCTGTGAAGGATGAATCCTACGACGTGCTTCAGCGCCTTTATGCCGAGAAGATGCTCCATGACGATGAGTTGCGAACTCTTCGTGACCAAGTGGAGCAACTTCAGGATCGCTTGGATCATCCGCGCAGGGCTCATTAGGGTCGGCTGACCCACTCGGAAGGTAAGGCTTCAGTCTACCCACGTAAAACGTCGGGTGTAGACGCATGCTTGTAGGGATGTCTAGGGTGTAGGCATCGCTATTGCATTTCACCACCGTGAACGGTCCGATGAACCTGGGTAGAAGTTTCGAACTTCCCAAGTTGGACACTGCATGTTCAGGCAGGTTTGCCGTACTAAGCAAGACAAGATCATTGATCCTGTACGATTGCTTGTTCTTCCTTCCACTCTTGTCTGCTTGTTGCTTTTGCAGATCCTGAGCCTTGGCGATTGCGTCTCGAACATACCGCACGATCACTTGTCTCTTCTCGATGAACTCATCGAGCTGCTGCTTATCACGACTCTTCATGTCGGTCAAAGGTTCCATTGAGTCAAAGTTGGCTTTGAGCTCGGAAGCAGCATTCAGGTCAAACGACTGCGGCGAATTGCCAGGAGCCGTAGTCCCTCCCCCACTTAAGGTAGAGACCTCACCCACTAGTGAAGCTGGTACTCTCGGATGGAGACCGTAGTTCACGAAGAATGGGGAATGACCCGTCGAGACATGCGTGGAATTGTTCAACGCAAACTCGCAAAGAGGGAGAAACTCGCTCCACTCTTTGAATGACGTAGCGTAACTTCGCAAAACGTCTTCGAGGACTCGATTCACTCGCTCTGTTTGACCGTCCGTTTCTGGATGTGCCGCTGTTGACATGGACAACTGGGTGCCCAACAGTCCGAACAGTGCACGCCAAAACTTCGACGTGAAACGGGTGTCGCGGTCTGACACAATCTCAGTTGGCAAACCGTGCAAACGGAATACCACATCGAGGAAGACCTTCGCTGTCTTCTCGGCTGAGATCTTGTCCGAAACAGGCGCAAGATGGACCATCTTGCTGAATCGGTCCACAAACACCAGGACGCCATTCCTGCCGTGTTTGTCCCTTGGAAGTCCGAATATGAAATCCATACTCACGGACCTCCAGCTGTCCTGAGGGACAGGCAATGAACGAAGTGGGGCCTGAGTGGAACCGGAAGGCTTCACTCGTTGGCAGATCTCGCACGTCCTCACGTACTTGCGAACCCACTTGTACATGTGTGGCCAGTAGTAATCTCGAGAAAGACTGAGAAACGTCTTCTCACGTCCGAGATGGCCACCAGAAGGGCTGTCATGGTACTCATACAAGAGTCGATGACGCACACCTTCATCGCTGGGAACAACAACTCGTGCTGAATCCCCGTCCTCAACCGCGTAGTACAGCAACCCATTGCGTACGTGGAAGCGGTGGACACGCGACCTTGTTCGTGCTGGCAGACCTTGCAGTGCTTTGTCGGAAGGGTCCTTGAAATACTTGAGCAAGTCCTGACAGGTCTCGTCAGACTTGTAACCCTCGACAATGTCTTCACGCACTGTAGTCGCAGCTTGAACAGCAACTGCTTGAACATCTTCACAGAGACGACACGCTTCGTCCGGATCCTCATTCTTGGTCTTGGGATCGTAGTCCGGACGTCTTGATAAAGCGTCGGCCAAGATGTTCATCTTGCCTGGCTTGTAGTGCACAACAAAGTTGTACTCCGCAAAGAAGGAGAGCCATCTCGCCATTCTTTGGGACAAGTGAGGAGTCTTCACTGCAGTTCGCAGCGACGCATGATCTGTGTAGACCGCAAAGCGTTCCTCGCCAAGCAAGTAGACACGGAACTTGACTAAGGAATACTTCATCGCAAGAAGTTCCTTGTCATGCACTGGGTAGTTCCGTTCTGCGGGTCGGAGTTGTCGTGATTGATACGAAACAACTCGCTCTCGACCCTCATCATCGTGCTGCATCAAAGCGCAACCGATGGCATAGTCGCTTGCATCACAGACGACGTGGAACGGCTTGTCGTGATCCGGAAGAGCCAACACAGGAGCTTCACGAAGACTCCTCTTGACTTCTTCGAATGCCGCTTGGTGATCATCAGACCACTTCCACTCGACGTCTTTCTTCAGCAGTTGTGTGAGAGGCTGCACCAGCGCTGCATAATTGCGCGTGTACTTGTGCAAGTAATTGGCCAGACCCAACCATTGTCGCAGCTGTTTGACGTTCTGAGGCACGGGCCAATCGTCAATAGCTTTGACCTTCTCGGGGTCAACTCGAACACCGTTCTTGCCAACAAAGCAACCGAGTACGGGTATCTCTGGTGAGAAGAAGACACACTTCTTCAGGTTAGCGTAGAGCTTGTTCTCTCGCATGACCTCAAAGACACGGCGAAGATGATCCAAATGAACATCGACGTCGGACTTTCCACCAACCGCCTTACTATGAACGAAAATATCGTCAAAGTAGCTCGGTGCGAATGCTCGCAGCGGACGAAGAACATTCGTGACCATGCGATTGAAAGTCGCAGGCGCGTTCTTCAGTCCTTGTGGCATCACTAACCATTCCCACAGCATACCGCTCGGGGTACTCACTGCAGTTAGTGGTACGTCATCTTCACGCATCCGAATCTGATAGAATCCATCCTTCAGATCGATGGCGCTGAAGACCGTACTGCCAACCATTCCATCAAGGATCATATCCTTGCGTGGAACCGGTGTCTGAGCAGGAATGGTCGCGTCGTTCAGCTTGTTGAAAGCATGAACAATGCGCCACCCGCCAGTCGCCTTCTTCACACAGAAAGTGGGGCTGCAATGCGGAGACTTGCTCTCTCGCACATGACCAGCCTTTGCGCGTTGTGCAAAGAACTCATCGATCGCATCGACTTGTTCCTTCGGTAACGGCCACTGTCTTGTGATGCAGTACTTCGTGCCAGGAAGTACATCAATCTCGTGACGAATGCCTCTGTCAAATGGCAGTTCGTCCGGCACCTTGTCGGGGAAGATATCCTCAAACTCCCGAACAAGCTTCCACACGGGGTTCGTCTTGAGGGCATCCAATGACTGCTCCTCGAACCTTTCCTTCCGTGTCTTTCCGATCAACGCGTCGGTCGCATCCACAGTTGATGCTGCGTTGACGGAGTCTTTGTCAATCGCTTCGACGATCGCACAAAGCTGCGAAATTTCGCCTTTCGCCAGGCTACGCCTAAGCGCCTTCTTGCTCATCATAGGCAAGGAAACCAAATCTTCGACGGAACTTGGAGGATTTTCCACTTGGATGTGACGCAATTCCATGCTGTCACCCTCTTCACCGTAGACCACGACGTCCGCATAACTGTGTGTAGTGCCTCTCTGTGGGTCACCACCTTCATCATCTTGACTCGCATCTTGATCAGGGATGCCGGATGACGGAAAACTCTTGACGTCGGTCTTCTTTCGGTCTTGTAACTTCACGCCAGGACGGATTTCTTCAATGTCCTTGGCAAAGGAGACAGTCTTTTTCTGGCGCCTGACTGCTCCACCTCCATTCATCGTCGCGGGCTGGTCTTGTGAGATTGAGGGGCCATCGCACTCCTGAGTCTCATTCGACGATGCATCCTCGACAGACGCATATGCCCATATCACTTCATCCGTTGTCGCACAATTCAAGTCTGCCTCGTGGCACGACTTGTCAACGGAGATCTTCATCTTCATCCAGTCAATGCGGGGTTGGTAACGCTTCAACCACGGCATTCCCAAGATGAGATCAAACTTGGCATCGAGATCGAGGAGAATGAACTCGTCCTCGCCTTGGAAATCTTCAAACGTCATTGCCAAGCGAACAGTTCGCTTCGGCATCTTCACAGTCGACCCATTGGCCAACCGAATCACCATCTCATTCGTCGTATCGGGTGGAACCACATCACTCCCGATCACGACGTTTGCTCGAACAAAGTTGTTCGACGCACCAGTGTCAACCAAAGCACGTAGAGGCGTTGCAATACCATCCACATGGACTTGGTGTATGATCAGAGAGGACCTCTGATCGACACTGCCATCACTCTTAGTGGAAACTGCATGTGCATGATGCACATCGGGGCCAGAGTCCTGTGTCTCCACAACGTCCACAGTCCTCTTGTCGGGCCCAGTAGGGAGCCCCGCCCCTACTGGTTGTTCCCGTTTTTTGACCCTCGGGAACGATCGAACCGGCGGCCAGCAAATCGTCTGCCGCTCGCGTTGAATCGCGATCCCTGTGTCTCTTGCCCGGCTGGCAATGACACTTTGCAGTTCCGAGCGAAGTGACCCAGCTTCCCGCAACGGAAACACTTCACATCGTTGCGAGGTCCCACATTGTTGGCTTGTTGGACGTACGACAGATCCATCGGTTCTGGTCCATCATTCGTCGGCGACGACACGCGAACTTGACGTGGAATCGGACCTCCGAACTTGGCTTGCTTGATGCTGAATTCTTCTTGCATCGCCCTCTCGATAGCTTGGTCCAGCGAATCAGGATACTCGCGGAAGAGTTGGTTCCTGATCGGTCCATCGTCCAGTCCCGCCATGAACGTGACAACTTGCGTTGCTACGTCAATCGGCTGCTCCACGATGCTTGACACGAGGAATCGTGCGCGCTGTGCATACGTGTGGAGGTCTTGGCGTCCTTGTCGAAGCTTGAGGAACTCGGCACGAGCGCGGAATTCGCTCTGCGGAGGCTCAAACGCGCGCTTCAACTCACGCTTGAAGTCGTCGAGGTTGTAGAAGCAGTTGACATCCGCTAAACGCTTCCCAAACGCCCAACTCTTAGCTCGACCCGCAAGGTTGGACATCGAGAACAACACTTGCTGCTCTGGGTCCCGAAGCTGTCGTGCAACGATAGCTGCATCCAGCTCGACGAACCATCTTGCGAGAGGTTCGTTCTCTCCGCCGCGGTACGGAGACACGTTGAGCTTCAGAGGCGTCACTCTCATGGTCGAAACAGGAGTTGCGGGCTGTCGACGAGAGTCCATGACCTCATGGTGCATGAAGCTCACTGCCGCGTTCTTCTGTTCATCCGGGGTAGCTGATCTCAACAACGTGATCACAGCTGCCTCTCCGATGACAATGCGCATCCGTTCGAGTGCTGCCCACTCGTGCTCCGACAGATGAGGAAACTGCTCATTCGTCAGGGTCACGGTCTCGTCGGGCAACATACTCGCCGGAGTCTCCATCCCTTCCGATGTCTGATCCGCAGACAGGGAGAGTCTTGACTAAGGATGTACAAAGGGCAACGCCGCTTTGACAATCCTTCGCTTGAACAGGGATCTCGAAGTGCTCACGCTCTTCGGCTGTCCCTCTTGGCTTGGTCGCTGAAAGGACCACGAAGTGCTACCAGGTGTAACGGGACGCTGTCAACGACAGTTCCCGATAACACGGCACACACGCTTGCGCTGATGAGGAAGACTTGGCAGAGTCCCGACTTGGAGGGACGAAGAGGGAGGAGAAGAGTGAGGAGGAGACTTGAGCAGAAGACGGCAAATTTGCAACTGAATTGAAATGAGCTTATGGTTCCTGAAACCTCTCCCTAGAGTCCTATGGGGTTAAATGCAATCACCCTACAAATGCAGAATAAACCTTGGGTTGAATCAGGTTGAGCTTGAAGCTGAGCGTGAAGAATATTCTCACTTGAACTTGAACTTCAAGGAGAAACTTGAACTTGAACTTGAGATTCTTCTCCGAAGAATCTTCTGTGTACGGGGAGTTGTGATTGGCTGATATCAACAACATTGTACCCACAATGACACGTCGGCTTCGTCAACAGATAGTTTCCCAGCAGGAACCATCACCGTGCGCAAAGACATGTGCGCAGGCAGAGAACACTCGAGAATGTTCGAGAACATTCCGTGCGGACGTAATCAATGATTACTCCGTGAGTGCCGGTGTGTAGACATGAATCAGGGATCATGTCTATGACACCTGGCGATCCAAAACAATTAGTGGGAATCACTAATCCGTAATTGGACATCGCCATGTAATGGCACTATTGGATAGGCCCATTACAGATGGTCATGTGGAAGCTGAGGCCAATGTTCGGGTGCCAGACGTTCTGAGACCCACGCACGGCAATCACACGCTTGCAACCCTTGCTTGTCTCGAACGCCGTTTCGTCGACGTTGAACACGCGAGATGGATCCAACTTGTGCTCGATAATCACCTTGAGCAATGAGTTGAATAGCTGTCGGGTGTCCTCCTTGGTGACTGAGTTGCGGGCCTTGCTGACCGCCTCTGACGTCCTGGCCGCTAGTGCTGGATGGCGCTCCATGAATCGACGATACCATCCCTCTCCAACTGTCTGACCTGTCGTAAGAGCACTGATGTGACCCGCCTTGTAAATGATCTCCTGGCGGGTTGCTGGGCATCCGACGAGCTGACGATCAACCACCCACTCGAACAGGCACTGTTCAGCCTCCAGAGTCAATGTTGGTGCTGGTCCACGCCGCTGTGGTGCTCGAAATGCCCCCTTCCTTCCTTCTGCCACCCACTTAGCGAGTGTGTGATACGGTATGCCGGTCT
This sequence comes from Phytopythium vexans, assembly GCA_003413675.1. Lineage (NCBI taxonomy): Eukaryota > Oomycota > Peronosporomycetes > Pythiales > Pythiaceae > Phytopythium > Phytopythium vexans. The sequence goes on along the minus strand of QLOC01000012.1, from coordinate 873,693 downwards.
CTGTGCTGATTGTTGGGGCGTGCTCTCCGTCCAGGACGCGCTTTACAGCGCTGATAAGGTCGTCGTTAGTGTAAGTCGGCATGGTTCGAGTGCTGAAGAGTTGTTATGAATTTATTGTGCCGAAAGGCAGAGATGAACCATGTGTTAAATTTTGGCGGGAAATTTTGTTTGAACCACTGGTGCGGACGCATAGGTTTTGATAGGGTTCGTCGTCTACACTATTTTAGCCAGTGATATTGCTGAAACGAATTTATGATATTAGGATTGGTCAAAATTATAAGTGCACGAAAATGATCAGGTGCACCAAACTGGCAGAACCCCTTAGACGAAACCTCCTATTTCCGATATACCCAGTTGTCCATTGAGTTTAGGGTACACTGCTTTCTGTCCGTGTTTTGCGCTCTGTCTCAACGACACCTGCTTGCAGATCGAGGCTCATTCCCGCTTTCACCGCCTCCCTGCAACTGCTCCCATCATGGCTTCGTCTCTTGGCGTGGAAACTGCACCACTCCCTTCTAAAGCCTCAGCTTCATGGCTCCTCTCGCCCAACGACGTGGAGTTCGACCCCGTGCCGTTCGCCACGAGCTCGTCCTCGACTGTGCATCGCGGTACCGCTGGCTCCGACACCCGCGTCGTCGTCAAGCGGCTGATGGTCGATGATCACCGAGTGTTGTCGACCGAGTTCGAGACTGAGGTGTCGCGATGGCATGCTTTCGACCACCCGAATGTAGTCAAGATTGTTGGCGCAACGTTTGACTCCTCGCCGCAATTCATCGTGTACGAAGACGCCGCGGGCGGTAGCCTGAGCTCGTACCTCGCCGGTGCATTGGAAGCCAAGCGCGGCATGTGGCGCATGTTGTACGAAGCTGGGCTTGGTCTCGACTACCTGCATCGCAACGGCGTCGTACACGGCGGCCTCAAACTCAACAACCTTCTCGTTAGCTCTGATGGCCACGCACTGGTCGCTGACTATGGGTTCAGCACTATTTTCACATTCACAACAAGTTCGTCCACTGCTGAGCCAGCTTTAAATGACCAAGCGCAGTCGATTAACTTTCGATGGAGCGCACCCGAGTGTCTGCGCCGCGAGCCGACCTTTGCTTCCGATGTCTATTCATTCGCTATGTGTATCATCGAAGCCGTGACGGGTGAGCCGCCCTTCGCCTCTCTGGATGACGAGAGCGTGCGTAAGAATCTGCGGCATGGCGCCATCCCCGACCGACCAGGCAACATGCCAGACGAGGCCTGGGAGCTCGTGCTCGAGATGACCCGAGCGATTCCATCAGAGCGCGCGACGGTGCCGACAGTGCTAGCCAAGCTCAAGACGTTCGTCGAGTTTGAGTCCCAAGGGTGGCCAACCACCAGCCCATCAACTGATTCCGTCAACGATGGGAGTGCTCACCCTGCGATGGGCCAACTGCCGAGCGTCACACCACTGTATATTGGAGAAGCAACGAAGACAACTCATGTAGCCAAAGGGGAAGTTGCAGCTCCCACAAAGAAACCGAGTCGAGTCGGAGCATTTCTGGATCTGCTGAAGACCAGCGACGAGCGGCAGCAAGCGCAAGGCGTTCGCGAGTTGTTACTGTGGCTCGTCGACACCGTGAACGATCGAACCAACGCCGCGCTCGTGGCCAGCTCGGGGATTGTCGATGTGCTCTTTGATGTGGCGGTAAGCAACGCCGACTACTTCGTCAAGGCGCTGGCTGTCGGCGCGCTCGACCTGCTGACCGACCAGGGCTACAACGTGGCAGGGAAGCGGGTCGAAGAGACCAAGCAAGCAGTAGGCGCCGCCGACGATCTCGATGTCGGCTTTATTATCAGTTCACTGCAGGACAACGGCAACAACAGTGAGACCGACAAGCGGGACGCATTGGTGCTGTGCTCGTGTCTCGCGACAACTCACAGCGATAACCAAGACCTGCTGAGTCGCGTCGGCGTGCTGCCGTTCTTGGTGGCGATCATCCAAGATCCCACATCCAAGATTGCAGCACCTGCAGCGCTGGCACTGGGCAGCCTCTCGTGCCAGAATGAGACCGTCGCCTCGCAAGTCGCTCAACAAGGCGCGATTGATTCGCTGCTGACACTCATTGGCTCCGGTCTACCGGCGGCCAGAGCTTGGGCGGCCTACGCGCTGGGCAATCTGATTTGTTCTCCCGACACCCGACGCGCGCTGTTCACCTCGAACGCAGTTCAAGTTCTCAACGGGTTGCTGACATCTGGCGCGGGGCTCCAACAGCAATGGGGAGCGTATGCGCTCGCCACACTCGCCTCGGGAGGAGGCGTCAAGGACGGGATGAAGCAAGCCGCCGACGCCATCCCAGTGCTGGTGGCGATGCTGCGCGGCTCGAATGGACAGAAAATATGGTCAGCCTACGCGTTCAACGCCCTCCCCACCCTCCTTCGCTCGCATCCCGAGCTTGTGCCGCACATGTGCAACTCACTCGTGGCACTGCTCGAGTCGAACATCGAGCTGCAGCGGGTCTGGGCGGTGCGCGCCATTCGGGCCGCGGCACGCGGCTCGACATCTCGTCGCCCGGTGTTCGCCAAGGCCGGAGCGATCCCGAAGCTTGCGACTGTGATCAGCGACGCCGAGTCGGACATTCGTCAAGAGTCGTTGTTCGCGCTGGCCAAAATTGCGACCGACGTACCAGACAACTGCGACGCTGTCGTCGACACGGGAGTCACACAGGTGCTGGTGGACTTGATCCGAAACAGTGGGGAAGAAAATGAGAGGCTGCTGGCAGTCGGAGTTATGGGACAAGTGGCGGCCGGAGCGAGCGAGGCCAACAGAGTGAAGATGAGCTCGCCACCGGCCATCGACGCGCTGGTGGCGTTGCTCGAGAGCAAGTCGACGCCTGCAAACCTCCAAGCCGAGATCGCGTGGACACTCGGATCGCTGGCTTGCGCCAACGAGGCCACGCGCGCCGCGATCGAGCAGACGGGCGTGATGGCGACGCTGAAAGCACTGTCGAAAGGGGCAAAGAGCACGTCGCCCGTCGGGAAGTTGACGGCGTATGCACTTAAGCGGATCAAGCCGCATCGGTGGGGAATGTCCAGGCGCCTTGGGACCAAAAGCAACCATATCTCGCTCACGGCGGACAACACCACCGTACTCGGTTTTGGTCTATATGCAACGATGGGAGACGGATTCGGAATATGAAGCTGCAGAGGCTAATGGGACCATCGGACAACATGCAGGTTTATATCTCGACGAGATCCTGGTGACGCCTCCTTTCCGTGGAGTAGAAATCATAGCAACATTGACAGCTTGAAGGTTGGCGTTGCATCGGCAGGAGGTGGGTGTCCGCGAACTGCATACTTGATTGCAGCTGCTCGAACTCCGCACTTCCAACGATACCTCTGGTGCGAATGATGGCCCAGTACTGTCCAGCCGCCGTCCGATATCGTCGACGTCATCGCCGCTATTGGCTATTGTTCTCGAATGCGCGGCCTCACAAGCTAACCTTCTGGACGCCGATAGCACAAGCGTGCTGGGTCGGCTGCCGTTGTGTGTGTGCATCGAGTTGAAGTCGCAGCGTGTGGCGTTGTCGCCGGTGCATAGAACGGATGCCTGCGTGACTCTTGGCGCAATAATACCTGTTCGGCGGATGGCTACAGCCATGCAAGTACAGTGCTCCACAATAATATTGTTTGACAGCTCGTGCCGAACAGAAGATGCGAAGTGCTTTGCGGAGCTCGGTGCGTTGTGCTGCATAAAATCGGCCGCAAAACAGAAAAATTCGACAGTATCTTCTCGTTCAAGTTGCGACACACTGGTGGTCACCGAGCGGAATGGTGGCGAGCGCGTTCAGCGACGAACTTGAATGTTCCGCCACTGTACGCAGACTGTCGTAATCGCGACAACCCTTGGTCGCATCATCCGCCCGGTTTACACAACTTTCCCAAACTTCTGGGTCGAAAAGGCTGTGGATCTCGTCATCGCCGTGCTTCTGGAAGCCGAAAGCGTCCAGTCCAACGCCCCCGCACCCGCAATTGCGGCCCGCGCCACCCATTCCGTCGCCGCCTCCGCCGCAAGACCTGTGTTGCCATGCAGCCTGCTACCCATCGACAGCGAACCATCACGTCGCCTCGCGTGTTTTTATTCTTTTTTGGCTATTATTTAGCCTCTATTTCGACGCTTTTCCCGCACCAGGCGTTCGAAAGTCGGTCCGCGTTTTGTCGCTCGGCGAGACTCGACAGGCGTGGGACATGCATTCCTGCACTCGCACCGTGCATCATTCTCCCCCTGGCACCAACATTCCGCCCTCTTTGTGTGCTTGTGCCTCGAATGCGGAACACCTGACTGTGGGCAGAACCCAACTTTCTCTGCTGCGTCCGCCCTTCTTCCGCTTGAGGCGCCGCCGCTCTATTACATCACCCGCCCGACCGCCTCGACTCTCGACTGTCCCCGCCCCATGCCCCGCCCATTCGGCCGCGACCAGGACGGCCGCGCGCCGGCCGCGCCGCCCGCCGGCTTCCTGCAGGCGCTGCAGCTGCGCATGCGCCACGCGCTCACTGTTCCAAGCAGTGAACAGACCGGAGTACCGACCGAGGCGACGCGACCGGTAGCCGTCGAGTCGCGCTGCCCGCCCGCGGCGTCGCTCAGTGGCCGCGCCGTGGCGCTGCCCTGCCTGCTCGAGACCTGGCGGCGGCGCATCGACGGCATGGACAAGGACGCTCCGAACGAGACCGACCGTACCCACCAGCGTCATCACCGACACCACCGGCATCACCATAACCATAACCAGCATAACCAGCATAACCACCGACTGCCGCGGTGCCACCGGCGGCGCGAGCCCGCGGACGAGGAGGCCGCGCTGTCCCCGCCCGAGCCCGGCGACCGGCCGGTGGCTGTGATCGAGGTCGGGCCACCGCCGCCGCCGTGCCTGCTGCGCGAGCTGCCCAAGCTGCTGCACCCGCGGCTGGAGCGGCAGCGCGCGTGCGCGTCGCTCGCGGGGCTCTGGGGGACGCCGTCGCCGCCGCCATCGCCGCCGCAGGGCGAGGAGCTGCGCCGCGGCTCGCCCGCGTGGCGGTCGCGCTGCCACCCGTACTGCCGGCGCGGGCCGACCGGAGGCAAGCCGTGATGAGGATCATAGTGAGGAGGAGAGAGACCATGTACAGTTATTTACAGTGAGGAGAGGGATTTTAGGACACGCAAACGCTCTCGCGGATCGAACCGAGGCGCGCTCAACCCAAACACGACCACCATAAGGCGACTTTGGCCTTAATCGCACGCCGTTGGCCCTAATCCGCTGGCGTTTGGCCTTGATCGCACGCCTTTGGGGTTGATCACATGCTTCTATCGTAGATCACATGCCTTTATCATAGACCACACGCCTCTATCATAGATCGCATGCCTTCATCATAGATCACACGCCTTTAACCTTGATTTGGCTTTGATCCATTGGCGTAATCGCCTCCTCGACTGACATGGAAGGGAGGCTCGACTGACAGGGAAGGGAGGGAAGGGAGGGTTGACACTTCGAGTCGCACGCCAACACTCTCTATTGCTCACCACCTCACCACCTTGGTCTCTGTTAAATTACCCACCTCACTCCTCCACTGCTAGATGCGCTCGAGCTCTGATACAACCGCCAGCAGCAACTTTCGCTCTTCATCATCACAAGAAGCGGCCTGCAGTCGCCTTCGCAGCTTGTCGCTCGCCTCGCGCGTCTGCTGCTGGCTCTGCTCTCGCTGGGCCTCGAGCGCGGCCACCTGCTCGCTCAGCTCGCCGCACTTCCTCTCGGCCGCGCGGTAGTACTGCTGCATGAACTGTTGGTGCACCTGCCTGTCCGCCAGTTGCCGCACCTCCTCCCCATCCTCACCGCCTCCCAGCGCTTCGTCGGGCTCCAGCGGCCGCCTGCGCTTCCTGCTCGGACTGTTCGCTCCCCCAACCTGCGGCTCCTCCCTCCGCTGGTCCAGCAGCTCACGGTGCTCTCTCCTCTGCTGCTCCAGCTGTGTCTGCGCTCGCTCGAGCTCGGCCGACCGGTCCTCGAGCTGCTGCTCCAGCGCCCGCTTGGCCTCGGCGAGCGCGGCAAGCTCGGTCGACTGGGCCGCGACGCTGTCCATGGCAGCGCTGAACTTGGCGTACAGGATCTGCAGCTCGCCCTGGGCCTGCGAGCCGCGGTCGAGCTCCCCGTCGAGCCGCAGCTGCAGCTGCTGCTCCCTGGCCTTCGCCGTCGCCAGCTCTGCTTCGAGGGTGTCAACCGCCTGTTGGTGGCGGTCGCTAAGCTCCTCGCGGCCATCCCCGCGCCGCGCAGCGTCGTCCAGCAGCTCCTGGTTCTGGAACTTGAGGCTCAGCACCTCGTCCTTGAGCGCCGCGAGCTGCTCGCCCTGCTGCGCGGCCCTGGTCTTGAGCTCGCGACCGTAGCGCCGTAGCCCCTCGCGCTCCTTGACCGACGCCGCCCACTCGTCCTTCGGCACCAAAGCACTTGTGCTGAGTATGGCCTCGTGGTCCGCGCGCAATTTGGCGAGAGCCTGCTCCTTGTCCCTGGCGTTCGCGCGCTGCTGCTGCCGCTGCGTCTCGAGCTCGAGCACGCGGTCGAGCAGCAGCGTGCGCTCCATGGACTCAAACTCGGCGGCCTCGCGCTGCGCGAGCGCCGTGGCGGCCAGCGCCGCGCGGTGGTCGCGCAGCGTCGCCGCGTCCCACGCGCGCTGCAGCTCCGCGGCGCTGCGCAGCTCGTCCCGCTGCGCCTGCAGCTCCACCTGCGCCACAGTGTCGCGCAGCGCGGCCGCCGCCTGCTGCTGCTCGAGCTTGGCGACTTGCGCGGCCAGCAGCGCCGAGAGCCGCGCGAGCCGCCGCTGCCACGCGTCCGCGCTCGCCACGTACGCGTCCATCGCGCTAGTCGTCTCCACTGACAGTGATTCAGTATACTTGTGAGGCTGCTGAGTGTCCTGCAGCTCCTGGACGCGCGCCACGAGCGCGCGCTGCTCCTGCTCGAACGCGCGGCGCTGCAGGTCGGCGGCGGCCTGCGCCTGCCGGTACACGCGCGCGACGTCGGCCTCCAGGTCGCGCGCCGCGCGCTCGCTGGCCTGCAGCTGCGCCTGCAGCTCCAGGTTCTCGCGCTGCAGGCTCTGGTTCTCGTCCCGCAGCGCCGCCGCCGTTCGGTCCTCGGTAGTGTCGAGGTCTTGAGTATCGCCTGGCTCAGTGGCATTATGAGGAAGGTCATTGTTGATACTGGAGCTGGTGGAGGGGGACGAGCGCCGCCGCTTGGGGGATCGCGAGGACGAAGGGGACCGCGGAGAGTCTGGAGCCGCCTGGTCGAGCGCTGGAGGCGCGAGCGCCGCGCCGGAGTCGCCGTCGGCGCCGTCGCGCGAGCGCTGGGTGGTGTCCATGAGGAGGAAAAGCCCGGGAACGCTGTGGTTTGATGGCGGGCTTTGAATTTCAAACATTTTGGAACGCGATTTGGGCGAATCGCGTGGCGTTTTTTGATAGTATCACGACATGATTGGATGAAAATAGAATCCTTCAGATTTGGCAGTGCGAAATGTATTTTTGGTCTCGTCCGATGGTTGGCACTTGCACTGCATTATTCGTTATCGCAGGCTCATGACGCTGTTCGGGTATTAAACACAACGTCATTTATAGTCACATATAACATCATAGAGTATTGCGATTAATCTCGAATAGATTCAGAAGCTATTCTTGGAGCTGGTGGAGCGACTGCCCCCCGAATAGCGCAATGGCGTAATCCTCCTTTCACAACACTCATATCCATTTATGTAGTTGGATTCTCGATCTTGTCAGCATTAAAACATCCATACCTACCCCTGTCACCATGCGTTTATGAAGGCTCTATTTCATCGCCTCAGGAAAAGATGTGCCATCGTCGCATGGCGGAGAACCGCATTGCATCGCTTTATCCTGGGAGACCGACCTTCCTCGGCGATCGCAGTCTCCGTCTCGAGCGCTCGGCCGCACGCGCGCCGTCCTCCATTGCTGCTGCTTCTCTTCGGTGTCCAATGGCCCCTCCGGACGCGCTCGTGCTGGTCGTGCGCTCGTGCGCGAGCCTGGCGTCGTGCTACATGTTCGCGAGCCTTTTGCCCGAGATCCGCCGCGTGCGCGCCAAGCGGGACGCGCGCGACATGGGCGTGCTGCCCATCCTGTCCATGCTCGGCAACTGCGTGAGCTGGGCGCTCTACGGCCTGCTGCTGCGCGACTACTTCCCGCTCGTGGCCACCAACGTCGTCGGCCTCGGCTTCGCGTGCTTCTACCTGGTCGTGTACCACCAGTGCACGCCCGCCGAGCTCCGACCGACGCTGCACAAGCACATTGGCATGACGCTCTCGCTGCTGCTCGCGCTCATGCTGTACGCGCTCACGGCGACCGAGGAGTCATTCGAGGCTGTGCGCGACCGCGTCGGCGTCGTCTCCATCCTCGTGTCCTTCGTCATGGTCGGCTCACCGCTCGTCGCCGTGCGCGAGGTGCTGCGTACGAAGAACACGGACGTGCTGCCCTTCGCCTTGATCGCGGCCGCCACGCTCAACTCGACGCTCTGGCTCTCGTACGGCATCATCCTCGCCAACGCCGTCGTGATCGCCCCCAATGTCGTCAACATCTCGCTCGGCGCCTTCCAGCTCTCGCTCTTCGTCATCTTCCGCAAGGGCAAGGGATACGCCACGCTCGACAAGGAGAAGGTGGTGGCGTCGGGCAATGCGTCCTCGCAGGTGCGACCCACGGTGCTAGGTGACGAAGACGAGGACGACGAGGAGCACGAGGTCGAGCTCGTGACGACACGCAAGGCCGGCGACGTCGGCGCGCTGTGACCGCCACGCGCCTGTGTTGCATCTCCGCACTCGCTATTGTATCAAAATACACACACTATTGACGCCTTCATGCTGCTCTCTCCATGTCGGTCGACTCCGAGGCGCCGCTATTCAAGCCCCGAGTCTATTGGCTGCTCACCACTACATCTTCAACACAAGTTCGACTGCAATGAACCCTCCGCCGTGTTGCAGCTCGCCACCATCTCAGCAGCATATCGAGTCTTATGATACTGATTGCTATTCCCTCGAGTGTCACTACCGTCGTGCTGTTGGTCATGGAGCAGAGTCCGAGGACTCGGTGCTGACGGACTCGCCACTGCCGCTGGCGGCGCTGTGTCCCTTGGACCTTCCCCACGCGAAGCGGCTCGCCCGCCGCGGCTTGACTCGCTTGAGCGCGTACGTTGTCCACTTCTCGAGCTGCGATGAGGTGGATGCGCCACGCGCCAGCGTCTGCAGCGCCGTCACGACTCCAGTCCCCTCGATGGAGGCACGCGCGCTCTCGTCGGCGCTTGCCAACGACCCCAACACGCGCGCGGCCTCGGCCTGGAGATTCGCAGACGTCGACCGGCTCTCGAGCATCGTCACCAGTGCCGCGATCGCCGAAGGAGAGGCCATCTTCGCTCGGTTCTCGGCGCTCGCGCCGGCGGTCACCTGGCCCAGAGCGCTGACCGCGTATGCTCTCTCGTTGGCTGCTCCGCTTCGAGCCATGGTCACGAGCACCTCTACGGCTCCCGTTTCGACAATGGCGTCGCAGTTGCCAGACACATCCGTCGCGAGCGAGGCCAGCGCACGGATGGCCTCGAGTCGTGCGTTGGGATCGCTGCTGGTGACTACGGCCGCGAGCCTTGGGATCACACCCGCCGAGGCGATCGACACCCGCCGAGCAGCAGACGCACGGGTCATCGTCCGAACGGCGTAGGCGGCCCAGAACCGGTGCGACTCGATGTCGGATCCCAGCAGCGCCACCAATGCGTCGCAAACCCTTGAAATGATTCCCAGCTGCCAGCGCATGTACGGCTCCAGCGGACCGATGGTGTAAGTCGCCCAGATCTTCTGACCGCTCGTCCCGCTCTCCATCATTGCCACCAGCACCGGGATCGTGTCCGTCAAGAGGTGCATCCCCTTCTCGATACCACCGCCCGAGACGATCGTGCCGAGCGCGTACGCTGCCCACTGCTGTTGCAGTCCCGAGCCCGACGAGACCAACGAGTGCAGCACTTCGACCGCGTTCGTCGACTTGAGAGCTCGCCGACAGTCGGACGAGCACGCGAGATTGCCCAGCGCATAGGCCGCCCACGCTCTCGCAGCTGGCAGCCCAGAGCCGATCAGTGTCAGCAGAGGAGCGAGCGCGCCAGCCTGCGCGGCCTGCGATGCATTGGCCGCGTTCTGGCACGAGAAGTTGCCGAGCGCCAACGCCGCATGAGCAGCTAGGTTGGACGTTGGCTGCTTGACGATCGCCACGAGGAACGGCAGCACGCCAGCGCGACGGAGCAGATCTTGATTGTCGCGGTGGGTCACTGCGAGACACGAGCACAGCACCAGCACGTTGCGCTTGTCGCCTGCGCTGTCGGCGCCACCGGCCTGCAGTGAGCTGATGATGAAGGTGAGATCGAACTCGCCCGCGTCGCCCATCGAGCGCTTGATCTCTTGTACTCGCGTCCCCGATATTTGGTAACCCTGGTCAACCAGCAGATCCAACGCACCAACGGCCAGCGCCTTGACAAAATAGTTGTCGATCCGTAGCGCCATGTCGAAGAGCACATCGACGATCCCCGACGCTGCCACGAGCGAGACGTTTGCTTGTTCGTCGATCGTGTCGATGAGCCACAGCAGAAGCTCTCGAACACCTTGGGCTTGTTGCTGATCGTCGGCAGTCTTAATCTGAGCCAGAAACGTCTCGACCCGACTTGCCGTCTTGACTGGCGTCCATCCCTCACTGCTGGCGATGAGATTCTCTCCAGATGATACCGTGCTGTTGTAGCTCGATACCTTTGGCTGTCCCATGTAGTAAGGAGCAGCAACTGGTGGAGGATACTCAAATGCGGTAACAGGGCCATTCTCCGCGGGAACAGAGGTCGGGTTAGCTGACGCCCATTCTCGAGTCTCATGCTCAACCAGCGACTTGAGCTTGGTCAACACTGTCGGCATCGTGATACGCTCACTCGGATCAAATCTCGTCATGGCAAGAACCAACGCCCACGCATCTTGCGACATATCATCAGGTCGATCAGGGATGTCACCATGTCGGAGATTCTCGCGAACACTCTCATCGTCCAAAAACGCGAAAGGAGGCTCGTCAGTGACCGCCTCAATCAAACACATGGCGAACGAGTAGACGTCCGACGCGAAGGTCGGAGCGCGGCGGAGACACTCCGGTGCGCGCCAACGCAGACCTCCAGACTGAGGTCCTCTTGAACCTGCACCAGCTGTTGACGATGTCGAGAGGGTGTTTCGAACAGCGCTCAGACCGAAATCAGCCACCTTCGCTTGACCGTCAGCGCCAACGAGCAAATTGTTAAGCTTCAGATCGCCGTGGACCACTCGACTGCGATGCAAATAGTCCAGACCGAGAGCAGCCTCGTACAGCAAACGCCACATCGAACGCTGCTTCACGGACGGTGAACGAGTCAAGTACGAGCTGAGGTTGCCGCCGACGGCGTCCTCACACACAATGAATGGAGGCCACGAAACGTGCGACGCGCCGAACATCTTGACGACGTTCGGGTGGTTGAGCGTGTGCCAGAGCGACACCTCCTTCTCGAATCGAGGCGGCAGCAGCTCTCCCGCTCGACTGTCGTCGACTAATAGTCTTTTGATGACCACACGAGTGCCGAACCCCCACGTGCCACGATGCACGGTGGCGAATGATCCTCTCGCGAAAGGGATCGGGTCGAACGCCACGTCGTCGGGAGGCAAAAACCACGGCGGGACACTTGGCGTGGAGCCTTGAGACGTCCTCACCACCGTCTTGAACATGCGACGCATCAGCTCCGTGTCATGGTCGCGATTTGGCTCATCGTCAAGCTCCGGAGCGCTCGGAGTTGGTCGCCGCTTCAGCTCGAACTGCAGCAGCGTCATGGCCTCCATTTGGGTACGCAGATCCCTCAGCTCGTGCAGGATGACAACGTCGTTGTCCACCATCGCGCCTAGCACTCGCTGTTGCGCTTTTTGGTCGAGTGTCCACTGCTCTCGCCACCCCATGACGGTCTCTGCGACCGCGAGCTGCAGCAGCTGAAAGAGCGTGTCGACGTCCTCGTGAAACTGACGCAGCTCGTCCATCATGCGCGCATGCCTGATAAGTCTTGACGCTAGTGGCTTGGCGCGGTACCGCTCGAGGTACTGCAGGTATCGTGTCAGCACGTCTGTGTATGCCACAATTGCCTCGCTTGGCGGCAGTTGTTTTCTCGCTTCGAGCCGTTGCAGCTCGCCGAGAACCGTCTGCAGCCGCGCGTGGACCCTTGTACAGGCGTCCTGTCCCTCCTTCATCTGCTGACAGAGCGTGAGGATCTTGGTCACGGCCTGCACGGCCGAGCCGACGCCGGGGACCACCATATCCAGCAGCGACATGGCGGCGCTTGGGGGCTGAAGCCAAAGTGACCGAGTGACGCTCGCCATCGCTCGTTGGGTTCATTGAGCAACACTTGAACAAATGTTGGGGTAGGGTACGACTTGCAGATGGTGACACGAGTCTGATGATTGGTACATGCACGGCTGTACACTCGTGATGGGATCTGACTATATCAGATCTACCCACTCAGGTGCTGTTGCAGCTGTTGAAGCTGCCGCCTGGATCCTGGCGAATCGTCTCCGACACCACCGAGTCCGCCGCTGCTCTGCTGCTTGGACCGAGACCACAACAAGCGACCGCCGCGTCGAGACGGCTTGAGCTGCTTGAGCGCGTACGCGGTCCACTTGGCGAGAGGCGACCACGAGCTGGCGCGCTGCTCGAGTAGTTGGAGCGCTGGGACGACGTTGGTGGCCTCGATGGCCGCTCGCGTCGGCTCTCCTGCTTGAGCCAGCGATCCGAGTGCGCACGAGGCCTCAGCTTGGATCGTTTCGGCCGCGGACGGACTCTGGACGATCGCCACGAGTGTTGCAATGGCTGCGGGTGTGGCCACCTTCGCACGGTTGGTAGCATTCGCATTGGCGACCACGCGGCTCACCATACTGACGACGTGGAGTTTCTCGTCCCCCGTGCTGTTTGCTGTCGTCATCACAACGATGACAGGCATGATGTTTGTGGCAATGATGGCGTCGCAGTTGGGTGGACTGTCGGTCGCCAGCTCGGTCAACGCGCGAGTAGTCTCGAGCCGAGTGCTGTGTTCGTTGCGCGCCACGATGGCAGCCAGTCTCGAGACGATACCAGCGGACGTGAGCACCGAGCGAGTCGACGGACTGTCGTGTGCCAGCTTCCGGACGGCGTAGGCGGCCCAGAGCTGCTGCAGCTCAATGTCCGAACCCAGCAACACGTCGAGCGCGGCGGCGACGAGCTGGACCGACTTGAACTGCGCGCGCACGCAGTCGGCCATCGCGCCGAGCGCGTATGCGGCCCAGATCTTCTGACCGCTCGACCCGCTTTGCGCCATGGACGCCAGCACTGGCACAGCGTCGTTGAGATGGTGGAGTCCGCGCTCGACACCGCCGCCAGTCACGAGAGTTGCCAACGCATACGCAGCCCACTGCTGCTGCAGACCCGAACCGGACATCAGCAGCGCCAGGAGTGCCTTGGCAGCATTCCGGGACTCTAACGCGCGGCGACAGGCGGATGTGCACGCCAAATTGCCGATCGCGTACGCTGACCATGCGCGAGCAGCCGGAAGACCGCCGCCCACTAGCGCCACCAGTGGAGTCAGCACGCCAGCCTGAGCCGCCTGCGCCGCAGTGGCTATGTTACCACACGTGAGACTCCCCAGCGCGAGCGCCGCGTGAGCTGCGAGTGCAGACGTCGGTTGTTTGATGAGGTCTACGAGGAAGGGGAGTATGCCAGCGCGGTGAAGCAGGTCTTGGTTGCTGGACCTCGCGACGGCGAGACAGGAGCACAGCACCAGTACGTGCCGCTTCTCGTCCTCTGCGGCTGGATCGCCAGTCTGGAGCGCTCGGATGATGAAGCTCAGATCGAATGCACCGGCGTCACTGATTGAAGCTTTGAGTTCTTGAACGAGCGCGCTCGACATGTGGTAGCCCTGGTCAAGCAGCAAGTCCAACGCGCCGACGACCAGCACCTTGGCGAAGTAGTTGTCGCTGCGCAGCGCGAGGTCGAAGAGCAGACCAACCACTCCCGAATTGGCGACAAACTCGGTGCTGGGTGGGTCATCGACCGTGTCTATCAGCCATAGCAATAGCTCACGAATGCCATGTGCTTGCTTCTGTTCGTCGTCGACTGACTTGAGGTGATCCATGAATATGCCGACGCGGTCGGCCGTGGCGATCGGGACCCACTCTCGACCTGAAAATTCAGCGGATCGCTGTCCGCCATCGGTCGCGACCGTAGGTTCGTCGCTATATCGACCAGTAGTGATCGGCTGGGAGTTCGTTGGTTGAATAGGACTATCAACCCGCTCTCTGCATTTAATGCACTCGACAAGCGCATGGTCTTCGTTTCCCACCAGCAACTGCGAACCGCACCGTCGGCAGGTCACCACAACTTGACTGGATGCCTCCCATGCGCTGATCTCGCGCCGTGCGAACGTCTGGAGCTTGGTCAACACTGTCGGCATCGTGATACGCTCACTCGGATCAAATCTCGTCATGGCAAGAACCAACGCCCACGCATCTTGCGACATATCATCAGGTCGATCAGGGATGTCACCATGTCGGAGATTCTCGCGAACACTCTCATCGTCCAAAAACGCGAAAGGAGGCTCGTCAGTGACCGCCTCAATCAAACACATGGCGAACGAGTAGACGTCCGACGCGAAGGTCGGAGCGCGGCGGAGACACTCCGGTGCGCGCCAACGCAGACCTCCAGACTGAGGTCCTCTTGAACCTGCACCAGCTGTTGACGATGTCGAGAGGGTGTTTCGAACAGCGCTCAGACCGAAATCAGCCACCTTCGCTTGACCGTCAGCGCCAACGAGCAAATTGTTAAGCTTCAGATCGCCGTGGACCACTCGACTGCGATGCAAATAGTCCAGACCGAGAGCAGCCTCGTACAGCAAACGCCACATCGAACGCTGCTTCACGGACGGTGAACGAGTCAAGTACGAGCTGAGGTTGCCGCCGACGGCGTCCTCACACACAATGAATGGAGGCCACGAAACGTGCGACGCGCCGAACATCTTGACGACGTTCGGGTGGTTGAGCGTGTGCCAGAGCGACACCTCCTTCTCGAATCGAGGCGGCAGCAGCTCTCCCGCTCGACTGTCGTCGACTAATAGTCTTTTGATGACCACACGAGTGCCGAACCCCCACGTGCCACGATGCACGGTGGCGAATGATCCTCTCGCGAAAGGGATCGGGTCGAACGCCACGTCGTCGGGAGGCAAAAACCACGGCGGGACACTTGGCGTGGAGCCTTGAGACGTCCTCACCACCGTCTTGAACATGCGACGCATCAGCTCCGTGTCATGGTCGCGATTTGGCTCATCGTCAAGCTCCGGAGCGCTCGGAGTTGGTCGCCGCTTCAGCTCGAACTGCAGCAGCGTCATGGCCTCCATTTGGGTACGCAGATCCCTCAGCTCGTGCAGGATGACAACGTCGTTGTCCACCATCGCGCCTAGCACTCGCTGTTGCGCTTTTTGGTCGAGTGTCCACTGCTCTCGCCACCCCATGACGGTCTCTGCGACCGCGAGCTGCAGCAGCTGAAAGAGCGTGTCGACGTCCTCGTGAAACTGACGCAGCTCGTCCATCATGCGCGCATGCCTGATAAGTCTTGACGCTAGTGGCTTGGCGCGGTACCGCTCGAGGTACTGCAGGTATCGTGTCAGCACGTCTGTGTATGCCACAATTGCCTCGCTTGGCGGCAGTTGTTTTCTCGCTTCGAGCCGTTGCAGCTCGCCGAGAACCGTCTGCAGCCGCGCGTGGACCCTTGTACAGGCGTCCTGTCCCTCCTTCATCTGCTGACAGAGCGTGAGGATCTTGGTCACGGCCTGCACGGCCGAGCCGACGCCTGGCACCACCACGTCCAGCAGTGACATCGACCTGCCGCTGCTGGTAAGACGAGAGGAGCCGGAATGACACAGACAGCAATGGTGTGTTGATTGTGCTGGGGGGAAGTGGATGCTGTATCGGAGACAAGAGGTTCATCTGCTCATCTCCATGTGAGTCACCTATCCCCTTAATCAATGTCAATTTGGATGTGTCATAATATCGTTTTGTCAAAATGCGTTGTGAGAGGTTTGAGGTTAAATGCGCCATTCACGAAAATCTCGAGCTTCACAACATGCAACATGTTGCAGGCTATCTTGCACTTGTGGTCGAGCTGTTCTTGTCTACGGCCGTGGCAGTATCGCCCCCTTGACGCTTGCCCCAAGGCCATCCCATGCGGCTCGCTTTTCTTGGAGGCTTGAACTGTGTGAGTGCGAACGTTGCTCCCTTCTCGAGCTGCACGGACGTCGTGGTGGCCGCGATCTCGGTGAACGTCGCCGCGACTCCACTTGATTCGATGGCCGCACGAGTCTCTTCGTTGGCTCTTGCGAGATATCCAATGGTCCAGGACGCCTGCTCCTGGACGTCAGCGCTCATCGACGGACTCTGGACGGCCTCCACCAGCGTCGCGATGGTCGAAGGTGACGCGAGCACCATGCAGCTTTTGTTGCTTGCTTTGGTCGCCACGACCCGCAGCAACCTGACAGCATCCAGCTTCTCGTCGCGTGAGCCAGTACGAACCATGTCCGGTAGCAATGACGCAACGCCCGAGGCCACGACAGCGTCACAGTTGGGTACACTGTGCGCTGCGAGTGCAGTCAGAGTGCGGATTGCGATAACTCGGGTCTCTCCCTCGTCGCCTTCGACGACCGCGACAAGATGCGGGATGGACCCAGCGCGCACGAACGCCGCACGGGTGAGCGGCCTACCATCGATCAACTTGCGCACCGCAGTGGCAGCCCAGAGTCGTTGCATCTCGACGTCGGCAGCTAGCACCACTAGCAGCGCCTCCGCAACTCGGGGGATGACTTCCTGCTGAACAAACGGTGCCATTTGGCCAAGCGCATAGGCAGCCCAGATCTTTTGTCCGCTCGAGCCTCGCTCCACCAGCAAGGTGAGCACCCGGATTGAGTCCTTGATATAGCGAGGACTGCCATCCGGTGCCAGCGACGCCAGTGCGTAGGCCGCCCATTGCTGCTGCAGTCCATCACCCGATGTCAGTAGAGAGCTCACAGCTTCGATGGCGTTTGTCGCTTGCAGTGAGCGCTGGATATCGGGTGAGCTCGAAAGACAACCCAATGTGTACGCTGCCCACGCTCTGGCGACCGGCAGACCTTGTCCAACCAGCACTGTCAGCGGCTCGACCACTCCAGCTTGGATCGCATGCGTCGCGTTACCCTTGTTGCGGCACACAAGGTTCCCCAGCGCCATCGACGCATACACCGCCAACTCGGACGTCGGCTGCTTGACGATCGCCACGAGGAACGGCAGCACGCCAGCGCGACGGAGCAGATCTTGATTGTCGCGGTGGGTCACTGCGAGACACGAGCACAGCACCAGCACGTTGAGCTTGTCGCCTGCGCTGTCGGCGCCACCGGCCTGCAGTGAGCTGATGATGAAGGTGAGATCGAACTCGCCCGCGTCGCCCATCGAGCGCTTGATCTCTTGTACTCGCGTCCCCGATATTTGGTAACCCTGGTCAACCAGCAGATCCAACGCACCAACGGCCAGCGCCTTGACAAAATAGTTGTCGATCCGTAGCGCCATGTCGAAGAGCACATCGACGATCCCCGACGCTGCCACGAGCGAGACGTTTGCTTGTTCGTCGATCGTGTCGATGAGCCACAGCAGAAGCTCTCGAACACCTTGGGCTTGTTGCTGATCGTCGGCAGTCTTAATCTGAGCCAGAAACGTCTCGACCCGACTTGCCGTCTTGACTGGCGTCCATCCCTCACTGCTGGCGATGAGATTCTCTCCAGATGATACCGTGCTGTTGTAGCTCGATACCTTTGGCTGTCCCATGTAGTAAGGAGCAGCAACTGGTGGAGGATACTCAAATGCGGTAACAGGGCCATTCTCCGCGGGAACAGAGGTCGGGTTAGCTGACGCCCATTCTCGAGTCTCATGCTCAACCAGCGACTTGAGCTTGGTCAACACTGTCGGCATCGTGATACGCTCACTCGGATCAAATCTCGTCATGGCAAGAACCAACGCCCACGCATCTTGCGACATATCATCAGGTCGATCAGGGATGTCACCATGTCGGAGATTCTCGCGAACACTCTCATCGTCCAAAAACGCGAAAGGAGGCTCGTCAGTGACCGCCTCAATCAAACACATGGCGAACGAGTAGACGTCCGACGCGAAGGTCGGAGCGCGGCGGAGACACTCCGGTGCGCGCCAACGCAGACCTCCAGACTGAGGTCCTCTTGAACCTGCACCAGCTGTTGACGATGTCGAGAGGGTGTTTCGAACAGCGCTCAGACCGAAATCAGCCACCTTCGCTTGACCGTCAGCGCCAACGAGCAAATTGTTAAGCTTCAGATCGCCGTGGACCACTCGACTGCGATGCAAATAGTCCAGACCGAGAGCAGCCTCGTACAGCAAACGCCACATCGAACGCTGCTTCACGGACGGTGAACGAGTCAAGTACGAGCTGAGGTTGCCGCCGACGGCGTCCTCACACACAATGAATGGAGGCCACGAAACGTGCGACGCGCCGAACATCTTGACGACGTTCGGGTGGTTGAGCGTGTGCCAGAGCGACACCTCCTTCTCGAATCGAGGCGGCAGCAGCTCTCCCGCTCGACTGTCGTCGACTAATAGTCTTTTGATGACCACACGAGTGCCGAACCCCCACGTGCCACGATGCACGGTGGCGAATGATCCTCTCGCGAAAGGGATCGGGTCGAACGCCACGTCGTCGGGAGGCAAAAACCACGGCGGGACACTTGGCGTGGAGCCTTGAGACGTCCTCACCACCGTCTTGAACATGCGACGCATCAGCTCCGTGTCATGGTCGCGATTTGGCTCATCGTCAAGCTCCGGAGCGCTCGGAGTTGGTCGCCGCTTCAGCTCGAACTGCAGCAGCGTCATGGCCTCCATTTGGGTACGCAGATCCCTCAGCTCGTGCAGGATGACAACGTCGTTGTCCACCATCGCGCCTAGCACTCGCTGTTGCGCTTTTTGGTCGAGTGTCCACTGCTCTCGCCACCCCATGACGGTCTCTGCGACCGCGAGCTGCAGCAGCTGAAAGAGCGTGTCGACGTCCTCGTGAAACTGACGCAGCTCGTCCATCATGCGCGCATGCCTGATAAGTCTTGACGCTAGTGGCTTGGCGCGGTACCGCTCGAGGTACTGCAGGTATCGTGTCAGCACGTCTGTGTATGCCACAATTGCCTCGCTTGGCGGCAGTTGTTTTCTCGCTTCGAGCCGTTGCAGCTCGCCGAGAACCGTCTGCAGCCGCGCGTGGACCCTTGTACAGGCGTCCTGTCCCTCCTTCATCTGCTGACAGAGCGTGAGGATCTTGGTCACGGCCTGCACGGCCGAGCCGACGCCTGGCACCACCGCATCCAGTAGCGACGCCATGCTTGACTTCCCTTGAGGGACGAACAGCGGGAATGACACGTAAAATGGATGTGTATCGGAAATGAGAGGGTTTGGACCGACTCGACAGAATCAGATATCTGAATCTACCAATCTCAGATCGGTACAAGATCGCCGATCATGGATCAGGTTGAAAGCGTACTGGCTGACTTGGATCGGCCAGTTGGACGCGTCGATGAGCTCAAAATCGGGCCTCGCGCTGCCCGATCGATCGTCCGACCCGCTGCTGGGGCTCCGGCTCGATTGGCACGACGTAGGCCACGCCGATCACGTCGTCATCCACATCGGCGTGGCTGTTTCCCGCTTGAAGTCGGCGTCGTGCCATACATGAGCAGGCTAGGATCGTCGCACCGACCGAGCCGAAGACGATGATCCCCGCCGCAATGATGAGCGCCGTCTCCCAGGTCTTAAGTCCCCCGCCGTCTGAGTCTGTCCGCCATACAACATTAGAGTTGAGCGTCGTACACTGTCGACACTGGGACAATGCAGACACGAACCTGACGAACTGGACGCAGTATCGTCCGAGGTGCTGCCTCCACTACTCGCAGTCGAGCTATCCTTGGTGCTGTCAGCGCCATCGCTTGTGCTTCCACTGGCTGCCTTGGAAGCCGAAGCGCTGAGCGACGATGACACCGCTGAGCAGTCACCTGCCAGTCCAGCAGAGCACACCAAAGTCGCCGCTAAGCTTGCGATCCCTCGGACCGAGCGCTAGATTGAGTCGGTTGATACGTACTGCAGTCCGTGCCAAACATACATTGGCCGTCCGACATGGCATAGCCAATGACAGTGCCATCGCTCTGCTCTGTGTAGCACGGGCCGCATTGACACCCGCCATCGCCCGTCCGGATACCACCGGAGCCCGTACACTGACACCCAGCCCCGCCGCCAGCAGTGAAGCCGTACAACACCTCGGTGGAGCAAATGGCTGCACATGTAGCTGCTTCGCTCACTGTTGGCGGCAGCAGATACCTTCTGAGCTCCAGATCAAATGCAAAGGCAGAGATCATTACAGGCAAACGCACCATGTTGAAGGCAGAGCACACCCGCCCAGCTCGATAGCGCCAACAGCACCGTCACCGCGCGCGCCATGACGGAGTGCTGGATCTCCGCCTCCGATGGCAATGCACCAGGCGATCACCCTGGTGCGAAGGTTCCGAGTCCTCGCGGCTGCGTTGCGTGGCACATTAGGAATCGAAATTTTCCGGATTGGGATGCGTTGCCTTTTTTTTATTGCAGCGGTTCAGAAATGGACAACGGCATTATGAAAACGTGGTTTTCGCTTGAAAATCTGCATTTTGAAGTTGACATGTGAATATGACGTTTTGACATGTGAATATGACGAAAATTGACGTGCCTCTGTTCCAAAACATTGGTCTAATTTCTAGCTTGTAAGTATATATTGTCGGACCAGTGTTTTGGAACAGAGGGTGTATTTTTCATGTTTCACGTCTGGGCACTACCCAACACAACTTTGTACACAATTATTCGTGGGCAATAGTCCAAATAAGGCCAATCATCTATTGACAAGAGCTACTATTGACCGCGATTACAGTACACTATTCGCGGGCAATAGTCAAGAATATTCACGCCGAATTTATTAGCTCAAGTTATATAACTGTGTACCCTGAAGGTACGATTCCTCTATCATGCATTTTTTAGGTCCTGGTGGGTTACGATTTGCGAGAATTTTGTACCTTCAGGGTACACAGTTATATAACTTGCGCTGTGACGTGTGAAAAAGGGAACACACTGTTCCCTTTCACTGACGACACCAACGCCAACCAGCAAAGGAATAAAATGCAAAGCGTTCGTTCATGCATCAAGAGAGAAATGAAACCTGGATGAATGTAGCCGCGTCAGCTGCTTGCCTGCGGCGGATCACCGCTTGAGATGACTCACGAAGCGCAGAGTCAGGTAGATGGCGATCTGGAGCGCCGCCCAGAAACCGAGCAGTACGCCGATGTTGCGGCCGAGGCGGTCTACGCGGAAGTCGAAGTTCGTGTCGATGTACTTCCACAACTTGCCCGTCACTTGTCCCGAGGCGGTCATGTTGGAACAGCCGTGCCAATGCGGGTGGGCGTCGTCGCAGTGACCCAACTCGATGCTCACAATCGACTCCAGCGAATAGTTGGTCACAACCAGATACCGGATCCAGCTGTAGAACGTGCGCATCTGGGGGTGCGGCATAAGGAAACCCGAAAAGAGGTTGAAGAAGACCGAGACGGCGCCGACAGCGACATTGGCGACCTTGATGTTGGGCATGAGCACCGACATGAATTGTCCGATAGTCGTGCAAATGCTCACGTGCAGGAAGAACACAAACCAGAATAGGAAGAACCCCCACGCTGACGAGTCCCAGCCGACCATCCAGTATTCGACGTTGATGAAGATGAACGAGATGATGATCAAATACGGCAGTTCGGCCAGGAAGAGCGAGAGAGCATAAGGGAGCGGACCGTAGTAGTTGGACATGCGCTCGCGGTAGAAGACAGCACGCTCCGTCGTGACTGTGTCCAGCACCGTCATGAGGTTGATGATCCCGATGAAGTCGAGCGTGTTGTACATGAGACCAACGTGCGAGCTCACGGTCGCCACGGTCGACTCCTTGAGTTTGTAGAAGGTGCTGCCAAAGATCACGGCATACACTGGGAAGGATATCATGCGCATCAAGTTGTACTGTGGGTTGCGCCAGTACGTCATCGTCATCTTCCACACGCAGCACCGGAACTGTGTGGGGAAGCCCGTGGCGATCGGCGCGAGATTCAGCGTCGAGAATGGCACCATCGCAGCTGCAAGCTTGCTATCGTTGAGATCGTCAAAGTTCCCCGCCGCTGCGCGATCGGCCTTGGCTTTGTTGGCTGCACATAGTGCGCTGTTGGCATACTCGACTGAGTAGTCACGTGCCTGTCCGCGACCAATGCCAGCTCCGATCACCTCCAACATGTAAGTCGCAGGGTTGCTCATCGCTGGCATTGCAGCCGTTCCAGGGATCGAGGTGAAGTATTCAAGCATGTGGACCGAGTCGTGGCCAAGCTCACCGAAGTATGCCGTGTATCCACCCTTTTGAAGAAGCAAAAGACTATCAAACAGCTCGAAGATCTGCTTGCTAGGCTGATGGATCGTACAAATCACAGTCCGTCCTGTACGTGCGATAGAAAGAACACCCTTCATCACAATGGAAGCTGCACGAGCGTCAAGGCCACTCGTCGGCTCATCAAGGAACAACAAACTCGGGTTCGCGACCATCTCCACACCGATCGTGATGCGCTTCTTTTGTTCCACCGAACAGTTGCGCACGAGCTCTCTCGCGAGAGGACGAAGCTCGAGTAGATCCATTGCACCATCCACAACCGCGCGATGTTCAGCCTCCGACGTGGATGCTGGGAGTCGCAACGTGGCCGAGAACTCGAGTGCTTCCATGATGGACGCGCCACCGGAGTGAATATCCATCTGTTCACAATATCCGGCGATGCGGCTGAAAGTGGCTGGATCTTTGGCTTCGCCGTTCACGCGAATGTCGCCAACGATGCGACCTCCTGTTTTTCGACCGGCGAGTACGTCCATGAAGGTTGTTTTTCCGGCTCCACTCGATCCCATGAGCGCCGTCATAGTGCCAGGTGCGAAACTAGCCGTCACAGAGTGTAGCAGCTGCAACTCCTCTTTCGGGTTCGCGGGGTTGGGCACGAAGTAGTCGAGGTTGCACACAGCCAGCGACGCCGGGATGCACGACGCCGAGAGCGACGCGCCTTGGACTGTTGTGCTTGGACCGATTTCAGCTGGTGGCTTGCACTCATCATCGTCGAGACCGTCTTCGCCATCCACACGACCACCAGCACTGCTGTCATCATCAGCATCAGCAGATGCTGGAGGCACCGGTCGGACAATCGTCTTGGCGCTTGATTGCGCTGCGGCCTGCGCGCGCTTCGTCTCTTCGGGTGAGTAGTGATCCTCGGCGCTCGGCGCCGCTGGAGCCGCTGTAGCCGTGTACTCGTAGTGGATGAAGCGCAGCACGGCAGTGTTGAGCAGCGTGAAAAACACGTAGTAGAACAGCAGCACGATGATGGCGATCCAAATATACTCGGGGCCTTTCGTCACTTGGAATAGGTCGAGGTATTTCTTCCGGTCAGCGTCCGAATACCTCGAGTCGTGGAATTCGTTGAGCAGCACGGCGCGCAGCGTCCACGCGATCGGGTTGAACCAGTGCATCCAGATCCAGTAGTCTGGGATGAGGTTCGGCAGGATGATGTTCCCCGAGAAGAGCAAGAAGAAACTCGACGATAAACTGGCGAGCGCTTGAGCTACCGTGATGGACGGTGCTAGCGACGCGAGCAGGGTGAAGTAGGCGGCAATGGAGTGCTGGAAGCACACGATGACGATATAGAAGAGCACAATGGTGCTCCCGTCACGCGAGAGGCCAGACATGAAGTAGAAGATGACGACAATCATGATCGAGACGGCCAGGTTGAGCGGAATCTGCACCAGCGACTCGGCGATTGTGTAGCTGAGCGTGCGGAAGAAGTTGCGCGTGCGCTGCTTGTAGAAGACGGGCCGCTGCTGGAACGAAAAGGTGATTTGCTGCCACGCTTGGCGCTGGAAGACAGCGCAGGCGAAGAACAGCATGCGCAGATACAGGCGCTGCGTCACATTCAGGTAGATGACGCCAAGAAGGATGCCGACGCACACGGCCTCGATCAGTTTGCTGGCCACGAGCGCGCGATCGCGGAACCAGATCTTCTGCTGACGAGCAAGCAGTAGACGAGTGGCGCCAATGAACGTGTTCCGATACGGCGACGAATTGGAGCTCTTGACGATCAGGTGCTCGACGCTCTTGAGCTCGGCTTCGTTCTGCATCTCGCGGTAGCTGCGGCGCTTTTCGGCCATGAGCTCGAGCGTGCGCTTGTACAGCTGCGAATTCTGGTAGCACTCCTCGAATTGAGAGGCGCGGCGAGGCGGTTTGGTGACTACCATCGTCTCACGCTTGCCTTGGTCGTCATCTTCTGGGTGCCACAGGAACTGCGCTCCGCGGCCGGAGACGACATCGCAGACGAACTCAGCTGGGTCAACTCGCTCCGGACACGTGAAGCCAAGAGAGCCAAAGTACGGAAGCATGTCGACGCGGGCACCTTGATACACAAGTCGGCCTTCAGCGAGCACGAGGATATCGTCGAACAACTCGACAACCTCGGGTGGCGGCTGCAGCAGAGCGACGACTGCCGACCCGCCAAGCATGCGCGTCCAGGAGCGCAACGACTTGACAATGTCGAAGATGGCAGCAGAGTCCAGTCCAGTCGAGATCTCGTCGCACAAGAACACGCTCTGGCCGCCGACAAGCATCTCGCCCAGCGTTACACGCTTGCGCTCGCCACCGCTGACTCCGCGCAGCAGAGCATCACCCACGACCGTGTCAGCGCACTTGGATAATCCAAGGATGTGCAGGCACAACTCGGTCCGAAGCTCGGCAACCTCACGGAGCTTTTGCGGCTGAGATTCAGGCGGTCCATTCAGGCACCGATCCGCAAATTGTATAGTTTCGCGCACCGTGAGGGTCGGGAAGTGGTTGTCGATCTGATCGACGAGGCCGACCAGCTTCGAGACAGTGATCTCCTCGGCCAACATCCCGCTGAATGAAACCGTTCCCTTGACGGCGCGTCTTCCCTTGCGCGACGTGATTTTGCCGACGAGCGCCTTGAGAAATGATGACTTGCCCGAGCCGGGGTTGGCCAGGATTAACGTGAGCGTGCCTGGTTGGAAGGTGCCGGTCATGGGGTGAAGAATCACCTTCTTGACCGTCCGTAACTTGCGCCATGGCGCCACAAACCCACGAAAGTAGCCGCCGATGGAGCTCTTGGCTTGGGGACTCTCGTTGCTGAGCCAGACCGTGTACGACAGGTTGTCAAAGTGCACCTCAGGCGTCGGGAAGCTCAGGTTATTCTGTTTCCACGCGTTCCTGTATTTGCCGTAGAAGTGTTCCAGGCCACCAGAGAGCAGCGTCTGGAGGTTCGACGGGTCCAGAGACGAGTAGCGATCTCCCAAGGACGAGCGAGTCCGGTGCTGCTTTGTGTCCTTGTTCGCCGCGGCGTTCTCTTCCTTGCCGCCACGGAAAGCTGAGCTGTCGGGTTGCAAATTGGGCAAACCCCAGTCGACATCCGCGGGACGCACCACGTCTGGCGACGCAACGCGGCCGCCAGTTTCACCGGTGGGGGGAGACGATGGCAACGGCGCCACGCTGTCGGTCGCGCCGACGTAGTCATTGATGTCGGCAGCGGACGCCGGCTTCACGCCGTCGGCGCTGCTCATGCTCGCGAGATCGATCCACGAGCTCTCGGAGATGGTGAGTCGGTCTTCTGGAGCGGCGGTGATCTAGGGAGTGGCGGGACGCGACCAGTCTGGAGCTGTTCTCCAATAACGGACGCCTCGTAGACGGTGGCGTCGGCGAAACCACTCGACTTGAACGATGCAAGGAAACGGACGACCCGTTCCGCTTGGGCGGCCGGTCACACGGCAACGCGAAAACGCTTTTAGCACTCACCGGCTCAACTTTCCATTTCTCTGATCAGCTCTTTCAAATCCGATTACCATTTTGGTAGCTACTTGTTGACCCCATCAGTTTTGCTAGCTACTCGTTCACCCCACCGAACCAAGGACTTGAATGAACTGCAGTCGATTGATTACATGCAACATCACCATGCTTTCAATATGCTTTCATTGCCCCGTGTGCTCGCCCTTATTTACCGCTTGAGATGACTCACGAAGCGCAGAGTCAGGTAGATGGCGATCTGGAGCGCCGCCCAGAAACCGAGCAGCACGCCGATGTTGCGGCCGAGTGTCGCCACACGAAAGTCGAAGTTCGTTTCGATGTACTTCCACAACTTGCCCGTCACGTTCCCCCCTGGGCCGATCATGTTGGTGCAGCCGTGCCACTCTGGATGATCATCGTCGCAGTGACCCAACTCGATGCTCACAATCGACTCCAGCGAATAGTTGGTCACAACCAGATACCGGATCCAGCTGTAGAACGTGCGCATTTGCTGATGTGGCATAAGGAAACCCGAAAAGAGGTTGAAGAAGACCGAGACGGCGCCGACAGCGACATTGGCGACCTTGATGTTGGGCATGAGCACCGACATGAATTGTCCGATGGAGGTACAAATACTCACGTGCAGGAAGAACACAAACCAGAATAGGAAGAACCCCCATGCCGATGCTTCCCAGCCGACCATCCAGTATTCGACGTTGATGAAGATGAACGAGACGATGATCAAATACGGCAGTTCAGCGAGAAATAGTGACAATGAGTATGGGAGCGCGCCATAGTAGTTGGACATACGTTCGCGATAGAAGACGGCACGCTCCGTCGTGACTGTGTCCAGCACCGTCATGAGGTTGATGACACCGATGAAGTCGAGCGTGTTGTACATGAGCCCGACGTGCGAGCTCACAGCAGCGGTTGTCGACTCCTTGAGCTTGTAGAAGGTGCTGCCAAAGATCACGGCATACACAGGAAACGCCACCATGCGCATCAAGTTGTACTGTGGGTTGCGCCAGTATGTGAGCGCCATCTTCCACACACACAGTTTAAACTGAGTCGAGAATCCCGTCGAGATCGGCGTGAGATTCAGCGTCGAGAATGGCACCACCGCGTGAGTGTGGTCTGGATCTTCACCTAGACTATCGATGTTACCGTCTGCGATGGAATCAGCTGTGGCCTTGTTGCTGGCGCACAGCTCGCTCTTCGCGTACTCGACTGAGTAGTCACGTGCCTGTCCGCGACCAATGCCAGCTCCGATCACCTCCAACATGTAAGTCGCAGGGTTGCTCATCGCTGGCATTGCAGCCGTTCCAGGGATCGAGGTGAAGTATTCAAGCATGTGGACCGAGTCGTGGCCAAGCTCACCGAAGTATGCCGTGTATCCACCCTTTTGAAGAAGCAAAAGACTATCAAACAGCTCGAAGATCTGCTTGCTAGGCTGATGGATCGTACAAATCACAGTCCGTCCTGTACGTGCGATAGAAAGAACACCCTTCATCACAATGGAGGCGGACCGCGCATCCAGTCCGCTCGTTGGCTCATCAAGGAACAACAAACTCGGGTTCGCGACCATCTCCACACCGATCGTGATGCGCTTCTTTTGTTCCACCGAACAGTTGCGCACGAGCTCTCTCGCGAGAGGACGAAGCTCGAGTAGATCCATTGCACCATCCACAACCGCGCGATGTTCAGCCTCCGACGTGGATGCTGGGAGTCGCAACGTGGCCGAGAACTCGAGTGCTTCCATGATGGACGCGCCACCGGAGTGAATATCCATCTGTTCACAATATCCGGCGATGCGGCTGAAAGTGGCTGGATCTTTGGCTTCGCCGTTCACGCGAATGTCGCCAACGATGCGACCTCCTGTTTTTCGACCGGCGAGTACGTCCATGAAGGTTGTTTTCCCCGCCCCGCTTGCTCCCATGAGCGCCGTCATAGTGCCAGGTGCGAAGCTCGCGGTCACTCCATTCAGCAGTTGCAACTCCTCTTTCGGGTTTGCAGGATTAGGTACAAAGTAGTTGAGATCACGCACAGCTAGATATGCTGGGATGCACGCCGCCGGTGACGGAGATCCAGGTGCAGTGCCCCCGTTTGAGTCAGGCTCCTTGGACTCGTGTGGTGGCACATGAAGAACAACATGGTCGACGCTTCCCTTGTCAACCGATTCGGATGAGCTAGCTCTAGACTCGATGCTGGCGCCAGTACGAAGGGATGCGGAGCCACGCCGAACAACCTTCTTGACCGTATGCTGAGCCGCGGCATGCGCACGCTTGGTCTCTTCCGGTGAATAGTGATCTTCAGCGCTCAATGGAGCTTGAGCAGCTGTCGACGTGGATTCGTAGTGGATGTAGCGCAGCACAAGCGTGTTTAGCAGCGTGAAGAGCACGTAGTAGAGCAGAAGCACGATGATGGCGATCCAAATGAAGTTTGGTCCCTGAGTCACCTGGAACTGATCGAGGAACTTCTTCCGCTCGGCCTCCGAGTGTCTCGAATCGTGAAACTCATTGAGCAATACGGCGCGTAGGGTCCACGCGACGGGGTTGAACCAGTACATCCAAATCCAATAGTGCGGAATGAGCTTCGGCAGGATGATGTTACCCGAGAAGAGCAAGAAGAAGCTGACGGACAGACTCGCCAGAGCCTGAGCAACTGTGACCGACGGTGCAAGCGACGCCAGAAGCGTGAAATACGCAGATATGGCGTGCTGGAAGCTGACGATGATGATGTAGAACTTGATAAAGGTGCTGCCGTCGCGCGAGAGACCAGACATGAAGTAGAAGATGACGACAATCGTGATCGAGACAGCCAGGTTGAGCGGAATCTGCACTAATGACTCGGCGATCGTGTAGCTGAGCGTCCGGAAGAAGTTGCGTGAGCGCTGCTTGTAGAAGACCGGTCGCATCTGGAACGAAACGGTGAGCTGCTGCCACGCTTGGCGCTGGAAAATGGCGATCGTGAAGAACAGCATGCGCAGATACAACTTCGTCGTCACATTCAGGTAGATGACGCCGAGCAGCACTCCCACACACACGGCCTCGATCAGTTTGCTAGCCACAAGCGCGTGATCTCGGAACCAAATCTTCTGTTGACGCGCAAGCAGCAAGCGAGTGGCACCAAAGAACGAATTGCGGTACGCTGACGAGGTCGAATGCTTGTCAATCAAGTGTGCGACGCTCTGCAATTCGGCCTCGTTCTGCATCTCGAGGTAACTGCGCCTCTTCTCGGCCATGAGCGCTAGCGTGCGTCGGTAGATTTGCGAATTCTGAAAGCACTCTTCAAACTGCGAGGCGCGACGAGGCGGCTTAGCGACAGCGAGTGGAGTGCGTGCGCCGTCGGCCACATCCGGATGGTCCAGAAATTGCGCTCCGAGACCCGAGACGACATCGCAAACGAATTCTGCCGGATCGACGCGCTGTGGACATGTAAACCCAAGAGAGGCAAAGTACGGAAGCATGTCGACGCGAGCTCCGTGGTACACGAGTCGACCCTCGGCGAGAACAAGCACATCATCAAAGAGGTCGACCACTTGGGGTGGAGGCTGTAGCAATGCGACGACTGCTGAGCCGCCAAGCGCGCGAGTCCATGAGCGCAACGACTTGACAATATCGAAGATGGCAGCAGAATCTAGTCCGGTACTGATCTCGTCGCACAGGAACACGCTCTGGCCGCCGACAAGCATTTCACCAAGCGTTACACGCTTGCGCTCGCCACCCGAAACTCCACGTAGTAGAGCATCTCCCACAACCGTATCGGCGCATTTGGACAGTCCGAGAATGTGAAGGCACAGCTCAGTGCGGAGTCGAGCAACTTCGCGCAGCTTGGGTGGCTGGGACTCGGGCGGTCCATTCAGGCACTGGTCAGCAAAGTTGATCGTCTCGCGCACCGTGAGGGTCGGGAAGTGGTTGTCGATCTGGTCAATGAGCCCGACCAGCTTCGACACGTTAATCTCCTCGGCCAACATCCCGCTGAATGAAACCGTTCCCTTGACCGAACGCAACCCTTTGCGCGACGAGACTTTGCCGATGAGCGCCTTGAGGAAGGACGATTTGCCCGCACCAGGGTTGGCCAGGATCAACGTGAGTGTGCCGGGCTGAATGGTGCCGGTCATGGGGTGAAGAATCACCTTCTTGACCGTCCGTAACTTGCGCCATGGCGCCACAAACCCACGAAAGTAGCCGCCGATGGAGCTCTTGGCTTGGGGACTCTCTTTGCTGAGCCAGACCGTGTACGACAGGTTGTCAAAGTGCACCTCAGGCGTCGGGAAGCTCAGGTTATTCTGCTTCCATGCATTCTTGTATTTGCCGTAAAATCGGTCGAGTCCCCCTGAGAGCAGCGTCTGGAGGTTCGACGGATCCAATGACGAGAAACGTTCAATCATAGCCGACCGCGATCGGTGCGGAGGCTTGTGGTCGCCATCGCGGTCGCCTTCTTCATCCGAGGTGCCAGCATCCCCATCAACGCGAAGCGGAGGCAACCCCCAGTCAACATCCGATGCGCGCACGGCGCTCGGAGAAGGTGGGCCTTCATCCTTTTGGCCCGACGAAGTCAACGGAAGCGGCGCTACAATATCGGTGGCGCCAACGTACTCGGAGATTGACGCAGCGGTCGCAGGCTCGATCGGCGTATCACTGTCCGCGCCGTTCATATCGCTCGGTAAATCCAATCGAGGTGGCGGCCGATCTCGTCTCGGCGGAGAAGCGGCAACCCGGCAAGTGCCGACGTGTGGAGGCGTTTGCGAACGATGAAGAAGCGACGTAACGGACGCCTCGTGGTGAATTCGGCGCGAGCGAAACCACTCGCTGTGCGTTTAGCAGGAGAGCAGTCAATTGCGGAAGCGACGTTGGTTGCAGGATCCGTTGATGACGGTGTTCCGTGATGGTCAAGCAGCAATGGAGCACATACAAGACCAACTTGCGAGCATCGTCGATCAAATCGGGACACACACTCGCTGTTGTTGCCGGAACACTTTGCTTTAGAGGATTGTTGGTGTTCGTCAAATAGCTTGGACAGCAGTGCCATGACCAGGCACACATCGATAGCTGAGGATCGCGCTCGAATATTAATCACCAATCTGCAAGGGTGTGCACAATCAGACGTTGTGCACATTCAGCTCGCTTGACATGATACTCGATCAAGAGGTATGTGTGCTGCCGTCTTGTTCAGCAGGCAAAGCACGGAGTAAAGTGATTGACAACGTCAAAACCATAGTTTCGTTTGGATCGTGCGGAGTCGGAGTCTAGAGAGAGAGCTACGAACGATGTGTCAACTAGCACCAGCATCATGAAGGCGATCGTTCACCGATCGTGGCAGAATGCACCACAATCCGATACGAGATCTCCTGGCCGACAATCCCTCAGTCATCTTGAGGTCTGGGGAGGTAATAGTGATGGCGAAGCATTCATGTAGAGGTGGAGAGTGTGCAGGCTGTCTGCGCGGGTTGGATGTTGTGGATGCAAATCTTGACAACTTTGAGTGTCAATCGAGTTGAAGCAGTGACCAACACTATACACAGATATGGATATGGATCGCTCCATAATATGGCCCACACTTCCATGTGAAACGTTCAATTTTAGCGAATAATATCGCAGTATTGCTCATTCTAGGCCAATCACCTCGCAAAAAAAAGTATCCTACCGAGAACTGAACGTCTCCTCCAGCTGAGCGATGCCCATCACTTGCCTCCCAACACTGACCAGCTTCCTGCACAGCGGCGTATGCGTGAGTCGCTCCACTAACCACTTCGCTGGTTTTGCGCTTGCATGGCGTGTGTACATGTGTGTGTGTGTGTGTGTGTGTGTGTGTGTGTGTGTGTGTGTGTGTGACCACCACTCTGTATTGGAACGAACAGTGGCTACCAGCGTTGTGTTCCTTGCTGAGTCACTGCGGCTGGCACAGGATCGGCGTCCACGTAGCCGACGGGAAGCCACAACCGAGTGGACGGGCGCTTGAACGGCCGAGATGGAGGGAGATACGGCTCGCCTGCTGCATATCGAGCGACTTCCCCGCGAGGCACATAGCGCGCCGTCGCATCGTTACTGACTCCTTTGAGCGGTCACACAGCAAACAGCAGTTCAAACCGAAATGCCTCTCTAATCGAATAACAAACGTCTGCATCGTTTATGTTACACCCATGCTGTTTCTTTTTTTTTTCTCTCCTGCATTTTGTACAGATTCGCTCGCAATCAAGCTTTGAACCCGTCTCGGCAATTCAGCAGCAGCTTCACGACGATGAAGACGACGGCGCTGTTCGGTGGAGGCATTGCATCTCGCAGGAACAGTTCAGAAGAAATGAACTCGCTTTCTGATTCCCCACTCCCCCCATCGACGCTGCTTTTCCCGCCGAGCGATCGCCGATATTCGAGGTGGCGTCCAATATTTCGCGATGCGGATGCGACTCGGGAAGACAGTGGCACGCGCTCACCCACAAGGCTGGCGGATTTGTGGGTGGCCGCCAGACCGACTCACATCACCATAAACCTCAGCGGTAGGACACTCTAAAATGTCACCCGGACCTGCAGCTTTGAATAAAAGGCAAATAGGCACAGCTCAACCAGAGTAAACTTGGCCTTTCTGTTTCTTTATGTTGTTAGGATCGGATTGAACCCCAAACCGATCGAGAGGCAACGTTGTCGTAATATGCCGTCGCCGACGTAAGTCACGCCTTGCCTGTGGGTTCCTGACTACAACCGGCGGCTTCCTGCGCAACAGCGACGCTCCTCCCGGATGCGCAGCCGAGCGTCAACAATGCACGCGGCCACCCCAAGCAAACGTCCTCGCAGTTGTGGCATTGCGGTGGCCGCCGGTCTCTGCGAACTGCAGGCCAACTCGCGGCGCTCCTCCCTCTCACCTGCGCTGGCCCTGCCGGCCGTTTTCTGGCCCCTTCGCGTGCGCTGATTGGCCAAAACCTGCGACCCGGCTGCACTTCCCGCATCTTTGCAGGTTTCTGTTTCCTGGCTCCGGCATAAACTCTGGCAGGGAGCCGCCCACCTGCCGGGCTTTCCACTCTATGCTCCGCGCGACAGCTTCCCCAATTGTATCGGATTCTCGCAGTTAGAGAGCATCGGCAACCTCGCGAACAAGCGCGCGACCGGCACTCGCCCGAGAGGCTCGCGAGGCCGGCGGAAGCGCGGCCAGCAGAACGCAGAAGGCGCACGCAGCGGCGGTACAGACGCTCGCTCTCTGTGTGCCGGTCAGCCAGGTCGCCCGCGGTATTGTACCGAGACAAGTCCCGCCCACGGCCCGGAGACGGCCGCTCTTTCTTTCATCGTCCGCGACACGCCACGTGCCCCCCGCGTCCGCGACGGTCTCACGCTGCTGGCCGGTTCGTTCGGTAGTGTACGACCTGACTCGGCCCAAGATCCCGAGAGACCGGTAGGTTGTATGTATGAGATTGTGTATGTGTAGTGGTGGTGGGTGTCGACTGGTGGTGGCTGCGCGATCCGGGTGGTCAGACCGCGCGGCCGCTGGGTCGACGTCCCTGGCCGCTCGCTCCCGGTTCTGTGCTGACTGCCGCTCGTTGTTTGGCTATGTATAGCCTTTGGAGCGCCGGTTCTCATCGTTTCAGGGCGGCCATCGCGAGATCCGCCGAGGACAAGCATGGGGCGTGCGGGAGTGGTGTGGCTGGCGGTGGCGAGCGTGGCGAGCGTGGCGCTGATCGAACAAGGTACCGACCGCGCGTTTGGGCTTCTCAGGGCCGCAGCCTCCCCGCCGCTGGAGACGGGGAGGGATTGACGACGCGGCAGGCGACGGCGGGGGGAGAATGAACCGAGTGGATGAGGGAGGAACAGTGAGACTAACTGGCGGTGCTGCGCTCTGGCGGTGGTGGAATGTGCGCAGTGAACGCAGCGGCATGCGCGAGCATCTGCTCGACCGAGACGCTGTACGGCTTTTCAGCAGGAGGAGCGACCGGCTGCACGTGCTCGGGCTCGGGTGCTAGTCGCACGGGCTCGGGCGGGTGTCAGTGCGGTCCGTGCTACATGACGCAGAGCGACGGCACGGTGATCGGCTACGCGCTGAGTGGTAGCACATGCAACTTCGGCACCAACTGCGGTACGTGGACTCGCTCGCTCGGTTGATGATGGACTTGAAGTGATGCTGGATCCGAATGCTAACGGGACCATATGCTGTTCTGCTCTCTTTGTTGGTCGCGTGCAATTGTAGCTGACTGCGACCTCGAATCGTCCTCGGCGTCCTCGAGCGTCTCGACCTCCGGGTCGAGCGACACAAGTACGAGTTCTTCCTCTGCTGGCTCCAACGCCACCACGCCCACTCCCACCCCCACACCTGTTCTGACCCCAAGCTCTGCTAATGTGACGACTTTACCTGGTGCGCGCTGCGTGTCTTGCTCTGCACGTGCCTTTGCTGCGTGTCTTGTTGCCTCCGCGCGGCCCCGTCCAACGGCTCTGCTGTCTCTTGTCACCTCTCGTCGCGCGCTGCTCTCGTCGTGACCCCGAATCGGTAAACGCTGCGACCTGTCTTGCTCTTTGTTGCTCCGCTCATGTCTTCTCCAGATACACCAACACCAAATGCGAACTCGTCTTCAGACTCGACCTCGACAGCAGGCTCGCAGACCGGAAATGGAAGCGGAAGCGACAGCGGCGGCGGCAACGCTGGCAGCACGAGCTCTGACAACGCGTCCTCGGCCGCTTCAGGTTCGTTCGAGTGAAGAGAAGACCCTGTGCGGCAATAGCCAACCAAGACCGACGTTTGACGTGTGACATCCGATGCTGTGAACAGGCGACAGCAAGGGCGGCATGGAGACGTGGCAGATCGCGCTCATCATTTGCTCGGCCGTGCTGGCGTTCGGCGTGGCGTGCGTGTCGATCCTCACGTGCTACTGCAAGGCTCGTCGGCGTCTGCAGGAGAACGAAGAGTACGAGGAGGCCGGGTACTACCACCCGACGAGCACAAGTCCCGGCGAGACGGTGATTAACAGCGCAGGCTACTCGATCCCTCGGTCCGCCAGCAACCCAGGACAGCTGCCGCAGAGCCTCAAGGCGTCGCCGCCGACCGATCTCGAGCCGATCTACACGTACAACTCGTCGCTGGAAGGCACGAACGATAGAATAGGAGTCGGTCTGCCGAGCCGCCGCTCGAACGGCAGCGCCGGCGACCTGGCCGGCAGCTACGGCAGCAACGACCGGCGTCCGAGCCAGGGCAGCTACACGCTCGGCCGCCGGCCCAGCGAGGAGGTGTACTACACGTCGCGGGACCGTGACGCCATGGCCGTCGAGCTGTGAGCGAGCGCGGGCTCGAGTGCGAGCCAGGTCTTTGGCTCCACGAGCGCCGCAGCGAACTTGCTCGCTCTCTCAGTCTCGGCCGCGACGATGAGGATTATATATATATTGCCGTTCGCCTTGCAGCGCTTCGATCGAGTATGGGCAGCCGCACCAACCTCTTGATATACATACAGAAAACTGCATTAGCGGCAGGTCCATGTTCCAAAGGGATGGAGGAGGGCAGTGGGGATCATACTCGATGGTCGAGTGGTTTTCTCACAGCGTCAGTCGAGCGCCGGGGTTTGCAGCACCGACGGGGAAGTCGCTGGTGAGCGAGGATCTATTGACCATCAAGCTCAGCCCAACGCCCGTCGGCACTGCGCACGCGCGCCGGCACTCGCCGCCCGCGTCAACAGTATCTGAAACCTCATGCTTGCAATCATTTCCCCAAATGCTTGTCTCCAAAAATGGCAACAATCGAGGGAAATGTGGCCTACATTAATAATACATCATGATCCTGATGTATCAAATTTGAACGCTACTCAGGTGTAAAACTAGGACGTCGAACGAATTGCCGCGCAAAAAACAAAGGAAACCCCGCGCTTTTCAAGCAGCATCAGCGACCGATGAGCAGGCGGCGACGGCGCGAGGAAGAGGAGGAGGAAGAGGAGGAGTGGAAGACTGGCGACGGGGAGGCGACCCCCGCGGGCGAAGACGATGGCAACGCGTCCGAGGAGGAGGAGGAGGCCGCGTGGCGCGCCGAGGCCGAGCGCGCGCAGCAGCGCAAGCGGCAGAAGGGGTTCCTGCACAAATCCAAGCTGACGGAGAAGGACCGGCGGCAGGTGCGGTACAAGGAGCGCGAGCTGCTGCAGACGATGCGCGAGAACGCGTCCGACCTGGCCAAGCTCTCGTCCGACACGTTCCGCGAGACGACCAACCAGCTCGAGATCATGTACGACGACGTATGCTACCCGCGCGAGGCCAACCTGGACGCGTCCAACCTGGACGAGCTCAACGCCGCGGTCGGCAAGCAGTCGCAGGCGCTCGGGGCGAGCGACCTCACCAAGGTACTGCGCCTCGTTTCGTCCTTGATTGTAGTGGGGAGACTCAACTGATGACCATCCTCTGTTTGACAGTACGACGCACCAGATTTGATCCGAGCGAGCCGCGACGCGTGCTCGTCTGAGTCGCAGGCGGGGACGTTCGACTGGAGCACGCTCGGTTCGGCTGCTGGTGCTTGCTTTCGCTGTGTGCCGGACATTGGCTTCCTGTACGAGTTTGCTCTCCATACTTGGATCTGAGGATTGCTGAGCGAAGAATGACCGCTGTGCTTCTCTTGTGATGGACAGGTTCGGCCTCATGGACACGGAGGTGGTGCACAAGGAGCGGCGACGCGCGCGCAGAGTGCAGGATGACGAGGAGGCTAAAGAGAGCCAGCCGAGCGAGTACACGAACAAGGTGGGGGAAGGATCAGTAGGTGGGTGGATAGCATCGAGAGCTCACATGGTGCTGTATTGGATGGCGCGCATTACAGAAAGACCGCAAGGACGCTCAGGCGCGTCGCCTGGATATACTGCAGAAGAAGATGGAGGAAGTGCGGCGGCGGCCGCTGTTTGATGTAGTTGTCAACCCTCGGAGCTTCACTCAGGTTCTTGCTGCTTTTGGACGTTATCGTCTGGATGTTGTGGCATGCGCAGCTAACGGTTGGTTGTGGTTGTCTGCAGACTGTCGAGAATCTGTTCGACACGTCGTTCCTCGTCCGCAACATGGCAGTGGAGATTGGCGTCGATGAGAGCTCGGGGTTGCCCTACCTCGGTAAGGGGTTGTTGATTTCGATCATGCTGTTATCGGTTTACTAACTCTGTAAACCTGGTGCACTTGTTCAGAGAGCCACGAAGGACGCGAAGACGAGAGCGTCCCACCGCCGCAGACTCAGAGTATCATAAGCATTACGCCTTCTCAGTGGGAAGAGATATCTCGCGTTTTGGGGACGGAAGAGCCCCTTGTCGGTAATCGTTCGCATAATGGTTGATCTTTGCTATGCATCCACTTCGTTCGAGTGTATTGATATTCAAAATTATCGCCAACTGCAAACTGGTGCGCAAGGTAAATGTTCGCACGACAACCACCTGCACGCTGCACTACTCACACATCCGAACCCGCGATGTGTCCAAGTCAAATTAGCATTTGTGTCTGTTATTGGAGGTTCTTGACACAAATCGAATGGATGAACGGCACAGTCACTCATGAAAGCAACCCGAGTTGGTATTCGCGCTACACGAGTTCGTGCTCTGACGAGCTAGTGTCCAAAACTACCAAGGTATACAAACGCACAATGTTCATCGACTCAATCAATGAATCTACACACAGATCTTGTGGGGGTCCTTGCCGCTCACAGTCGTCGGCGCCGGCGTCACCTGCTCGTTCGAGGAGTCGCCAGTCGACGTGGCCGTGGTGGTGGCCGGGGTCGGCGCGGGCGTCGAGTAGTCCATCGAGTCTTTCGGGCTCGTCGTGCCAGGGGTGTAGTCGTCGTCGTCGTCGTCCTCATCGTCGTCGTCGTCGGTCGACGTGGTAGGCGCCGGGGTCGGGGCCTCGGTCTCGTCGTCACCAGTGCTGGTGTTAGGAGCGTCCGTCACGTCCGTGGTGGCGGTCGGAGCCGGCGTCGAGTACTCCATGTCGTCCTTGGGGCTCTCGGTCGAAGGCGCCTCCGTCACGTCGTCGCCCGTCGAGGTGTTCGGAGCATCCGTCACGGTCACGGTGGTAGGAGCAGGGGTCACCTCCTCCGTCTCGCCACCAGTGGCAGTCGGGGCCGGCGTCGGCGCCACAGTCTCGGTCACAGTGGTCGGAGCAGGAGTCACCTCTTCCGTCTCACCGCCAGTGGCAGTCGGGGCCGGCGTCGGCGCCACAGTCTCAGTCACGGTGGTAGGAGCAGGAGTCACCTCCTCAGTCTCGCCGCCGGTGGCAGTCGGTGCCGGCGTCGGCGCCTCCGTCACTTCAGTCGTGGTCGGGGCCGGCGTCACCTCCTCATCGTCGCCATCGTCGCTCTCGTCGTCTCCAGACTCGGTGGAAGGAGCAGTCGTGGTCGGCGCGGGCGTCGACTCCTGGCTGTTGCCCGTCGACGGAACCTCCGTCACCTCCGCGGTCGTGGGAGCAGGGGTCGTGTACACGACGCCGCCCTTGCCGCCCTTGCCGCTGGCCGGGGTCGTCGCGGGGGCCTCCGTCGTCACTTCGGTCGTGGTCGGGGCCGGGGTCTCGTCGTTGCCAGAGCCAGTCGACGGCACAGTCGTGGTCGCCGCGGGGGTCTCCGTCACAGCCGCCGTCGTGGGCTCCGGCGTCTTCTCGTTCTCGTCGCCCGACGTCGTCGTCGGCGGCGTGGTCACAGGCGTCTCAGTCGTCACAGGCGTGGTGGCAGGCGTCTCAGTCGTCACCGGCGTCTCAGTCGTCGGGGCAGGAGTCGTGTACACAACACCGCCCTTGCCGCCCTTGCCGCTGGCGGGGGTCACAGCAGGAGCCTCGGTCGAGTCGTTGTCGCTGCTCGAGCTGTGCTCGTCATCGTCGCTGTCATCGCTGTCGTCGCCGCTGTTGGCCTCCGAGCTGTCCGAGTCGACGTCCGAGCCGTCAGCAGGGGGAGCCGTCGTGGGGGCCGTCGTCGCACCGGTCGTCGGGGCCGTCGTCGGGGCAGGCGTGGTGTACACGACACCGCCCTTGCCGCCCTTGCCACCAGTGTACGTGGGCACAGGCGTCGACGTCGGGGCCGTGGTCGCACCGGGCGTGGCAGTCGGGGCCTCCGTCGAGTCCGAGCCAGCGTCCGAGCCAGACTCCGACGACTCAACAGGGGTGGCCGTCGTGGTCTCCGGGGTAGCAGTCGGGGCCTCCGTGGCGTCCGAGCCAGACTCCGAACCAGCGTCCGAGCCAGACTCCGAGCCGGACTCGGACGTCTCCACGGGCGTCGCCGTCGTCACCTCCGGCGTCTCCGTCGGGATCTCAATGTCGTTCGAGCCAGCGTCCGAGCCGGACGCCGACGACTCGACCGGCGTGGCCGTCGTCGTCTCAGGGGTGGCGGTCGGAGCCTCCGCCGGGGCCTCAGTCGTCGCCTCGGGGGTGGCCGTCGGCGCCTCGGTCGTCGCCTCCGGGGTCTCCGTCGGCGTCGGCGTCGGCGTCTCGGTCGTCGCACCGCACGCGACCGACTCGTTCAGCAGCTCCTCGACGTCGGCGTAGCTGAGGCCGACCTCGGTGACGGTCGACTTGTCGGCCTTGCCCGTGGCGAACCAGAGGAAGTCCGGGTGGTCGTCCTGCGAGTTGCCGAGCCATTCACCACCGATGATCGAGTAGTCGTCGTCCAGCTCGAGCAGGTACTCGTACTGGTCGGACGTCGTGTACGAGTCGACGTAGCCCGTCGAGACGAGCGGGCCGTCCTGGCCGGCCTCGACCACCCACTTCACCGTCATCTTGGCGTGCGCCAGGTGCTTGGCGGCCGAGTTGAACGGGTACTCCTCCACGCCAAAGTACTTGGCGCACACCGTGGCCGTGTCGACGAGGTCGATCTGGTCCACCGAGTACGACCGCACGGGCTGGTTCCACACCTCCGAGTTGCTCGACACGTCCAGCACGAACGACTGCTTGTGCTTGCCCATGATGTTGGTCACGGCCACGTGGAAGAACCCGGGGCCGAGGTCGCGACGCGCCGCGCTCGTGTAGCGGCCGTACTGGTCCGTGGACGCCGGCGAGTCCGGGCCGTTGAAGCGCGCGCCGGTGAAGACGGTCGAGACACCGGCGTCGTCGTACACCTGCGTGAGCAGCGCCTTGATGTCCATGACCTGGAAGGTCACGCCGTTCTTGGTCACGGGGCACTCGGGCTCAGCCTCGAGGATGGCGGCGGGGGCCCACGCGTGGCAGATGCCGTACCACGTCGGGATGCAGTAGCCCGAGCTCTCGCCCGACCGGATCGCGCACGCGGACGTGCCGCACGAGCGGTCGGACGTGCACTTGGTGGCGCTCGACTGCGAGTCGATGCCCGTGGCCTTGGACACCTTGTCCATGAAGTCCGTCACGTCCAGACCGAAGGCCGTCGCGTACTTCTCGGCCGGACTCGCCTCGCCCGCCCACTCGTAGTTGATGCCGTCCTGGAACGTCGGCCAGTAGCTCGACGGCCACGGCACGGACGGTGCCTCGCCCGACAGATACGTCGAGTTGAGCACAGACAGCGATCGCTCCATCGAAACACCGAAGTACTCCTCCAGGTCCTCAATATCGGAGCTCGTCGCCTCCATCATCCGCTGGCGGAGACGGTTTCGCTGGTCGGACACCGAACCACTGAGACGGCGCGCGTCCGCGTCCGCGTACTCGGCCTTAAGCGTTTCGTTGACGGTAATCGAGCGCGCGGACTCGGCGTCCGTGTCCTCGGGGACGACGAGGCTGACGGACTCGTCCCACGCGCCGCCGTACGCCGGGTTGGACTTGGAGAGCGAGAGCCCGACGCCCGTCTTCATGTAGGCGTTGGTGTCCATGGAGGACGCGCGCGCGGTGCCGGCGAGCGCCGCGACCGCGCAGAGCGCCGCGAGCGGCGGGAGGCACTTGACCATGGTGGCGCGAGTTGCTAACTGGGAGCGCAGGTCGCGGTGAGGTGAGCTATCGACAGGGGTGAGCTGCGGACGGCTGCTACGGATAGCAAAGCGGATAGAGAGGGAGCTTTGCTATAGGAGAGGGGGGTAACCTCCCAATCGCTTGGGAAATTGGGGAATGCGCAGGGGAATGCCGCGCTCGGTAGAGGCGCAGGCGGCAGCGCAACGCGGCGGCCGGTAGAGTGGCGGCGAGCGGCCGGCGCATGCCGTGGGACCGTTAGCCCGCAGATGGTGGATGAAAGGCGGCGAGAGCCGCGCGGCGTCGCGATGTTCGACTCGTACGAGTCAGGAATATGGTCGCAATAAGTACTGATTTAACCCTTGTGCGGCGGACCGAGGACTTGCAATGCGCCAATACAAGATCGGCGTCGTCACGTTGTACGTTTTGCATGCCAATCAACCGAGTTGGGACGCTCGGCGGTCGCTGGAGAGCCCACTCTGGACATACAATTTTCAATAGTAACGATGACCCCTTCCCCTTAGTTGGCCCTCTGCGCGGGAAGGGGGAAAA
This sequence comes from Phytopythium vexans, assembly GCA_003413675.1. NCBI lineage: Eukaryota > Oomycota > Peronosporomycetes > Pythiales > Pythiaceae > Phytopythium > Phytopythium vexans. The sequence continues at coordinate 832,353 of QLOC01000012.1, read as the reverse complement.
ACGCAGACCCGGCCCATACATTTTCCCGAGCCTTTGCCGCGGATTCAAAAAGCGTTTCTATCTGGGGCGACACCGGATACTCGAGGGCCAGACTCGGTGGGTGGGCCACGCGGGTTCGGCGACGCCGGATGGCTCGTGGCGCCACCGCCTGATATGCATCGAAACGAGAAGGGAGGCGAGAAGGCTCCAGTCCAGTCAGTGTTAATCAGCTGTCAAAGTGTTTGCCAAAACTCATGCGGCAGATGGGCTGGTGCGAATGGCGCTGCTGAAATTTACTGACTTGGTGTTTGTATGCTTTTGCATTTTCAGGGGGTTCGATTTCACCAGCGGGTTTCGGTTCTTGGGCATGGCTGATTGGCTGAAATCCGATTGTTACTCGCGCAAACGTCGGGTAGGCGGTCCGGATCTGAGGCCAGATTCCGAGATACGACTCGATAGCCAGTGGATAGTCAGCACGCCTACAAATTTTCTGTTCGATCCGCACCGTGTTTCTGAATGTGCCATTTAGCCAGTTGATTCTGGGTTGACTTGCACACAGACAGGAGCGGAGCCACCGTGTAGAGAGAGCACTGCGGCTTGGCGCCACTTTCACTGGCTCCTGCATCAGGACACCGGTTTTGTCGCGGTCTGCGTCAACGAGGATTGCGCGGGGCTGTTGTCTGCAGCTGCGTGAGACGAGCTGCCAGGCCGCTGCTCCTCTTCCGTGACTGTAAACGCATGGCGACTGTGCTCGCTTTTGCGCCGCCTCGGACGTTGACGATGGGCAATCCCGATTCTTGACCACATGCCTCACTTTATCGCCGACTCTCTCTTTCTTCAAAGGGTCACAGCTGCCCATTGCGAGCAAATGTTGAGACGCGCAGACTGCTGCAGCTCGTTCAAGCACGCCAAGCACGCCGAGCACATCATCGGTCTGGCTTTTGCGCTGATCGCAGCGTTAATGCAGTACGCTTCAAGGAGATGCACTGTTCGCCAGGTTCGTCGCCTCGATCTCGGCTCGGCTGTGGCTATGCGCTGGATTTTCGGCTCGTCAGCAGCCCGACGACCGCACGCTCGTGGCGGACGCCAAGATGTCACGGACGACGCGACGCTCGGAGAACAGGATAGCTTCGTGTTTCAAGTACTGAGATAGCGCGAGTTGGGGATGGTTCGCGTGCGTGTCGACGAATTTTTCGCACCACTGTGCGCTGACGTGCCGGACGACAACCTTGACTGTCCACTGATCAACAGCTCGCAGCCCAAGACTCTACTGGGTCGGGGAGATCGATGCCACCAGCCTTCCGCGGTCGCAGCGCGGTAATGGCTGAAACTGTACAGTACTGCAGGGTGGCTGGGCTCAGTCATCGCGCCGGAACTCGAAGGCTGCTGCGAATGAAACCTGCCGACACACTGGGTTCGATGCGTCGAGCGATGTAGAGAGAGTTTGGCTCCGATCTGCTCGGGTTGATCGGACAGTGTGCCACCTGCATATGCATTGGTAACGCAGAACTCTTAGTCCGTCCGAACACGAAGGTCTGGCCTTGGTTTGAAAAGCAGATTCTCGCAATCATCGAAATAGGAAAACAGATACGAGTGTATTCGTGCATTCGTATAACTACCGTGGTACAGTGTTGCTACTGCTGCGGCACTGCTGATATCGTAGAGATCTCATGGGCCATTGCTTTGCTTGCAGACCCTCACCCGAGAGCTGCCGGAGCACCGTTTTGGTTGATGTCAGTGTGAATGCCCAAAAGCATCGATCGGTTTGTGGAGGGTCTTGATTGTGGCCTCGGACGTGATGATGGCCGCTGAAATATTACGCATTCGCGTTGACTAATCGGGTATCTTTTGCTGAACCGGCAACCATTGTCACCGCTGCTCGAGCTCTCATTCCTCCTTTCACCTCCTGTCTCCTGACATCTCCGTTACGCCACAGATGGCATCCTCCAAGCTCTTCACCCCGCTCACTCTCGGCGGCAAGAACCCGATCGAACTCGAACACCGTGTGGTCATGGCGCCGCTCGGGCGGCTCCGCGCGGGAGGCGATGGCGCTCCGAAGCCGATCGCTGCCGAGTACTACAGCCAGCGTGCCACTCAAGGCGGACTCATCATCGCTGAGGCCACCAATGTCGGTGCAAAGGGCCGCGGATTCTTTGGCAGCTCGGGGATATTCACGCAGGAGCAGGTCGTAGGCTGGAAGCGCGTCACCGACGCCATCCATGCTAAAGGAGGCAAGACCTTCGTGCAGATCTTCCACACAGGTCGCGTCGGACACTCGCTCAATCTGCCAGAAGGTGAAGTCCCAGTCACATCAACAGCAGGAGAGATGGAAGGCGTCAAGAGCTCGGCCATCACTCCAGAAGGTCGAAAACACTACACGCCGGCACGCACACTCGAGCTGCACGAGATCCCACAAATCATCGAGAGCTTCAAGATCGCGGCCTCGAATGCGATCGCTGCAGGTTTCGATGGGGTCGAGATCCACGCTGCGAATGGCTACCTTCTCGAGCAGTTTCTGTGTGATAGTGTCAATCATCGCACGGACAATTACGGCGGTTCGATCGCCAACCGCGCGCATCTGATCCTCGAAGTCGTCGAGGCGCTGGTGAACGAACTTGGATCGAGACGTGTGGCCATTCGTCTTTCGCCGTTCGCAGTGACGTATGCCTGTACGGACTCGACTCCGGCCGAGACGTACGGCTATTTGGTGGACAAGTTGAACCAGTTCGACCTGGCGTATCTCCATCTGATTGAGCCTCGCGGCGAGCACCCTCCCGGTCCGCATGTGCCCAAGCAAGGTGTCACCCGCTTCTTCCGGCCGATCTACAAGGGCGTCATCCTGACGGCGTCTGGCTACGACCGCGACCAAGCCGTCAACGTTGTGGACACGGGCATCGCCGACTGCGTCGCCTTCGGTCGTCCCTTCATCTCGACGCCTGACCTCGTGCACCGCATCCGCGTCGGCGCACAGCCCAATGAGTGGAACGAAAAGACCTTCTACTGGACGGCCGGTCTGCCTCTCGACGTCGGCTACACCGACTACCCGTCTCTGGACGAAACCCAGCCATAAGCCGGCGACACGAATGCTACCGGCGGGCTGCGCGGACACAACTTCGCTTCCGCCGCAATTCCATGCCGTTCGCTAAATCAATGCCATACATCGCGCACCTGAAATGGGTTACTTAGCCGCACATTTGACTTGGAGTTGTATACATGGTCGTGTCTGGCACTAGTGAGTTGCCCACTCGCTGCGCCGTCTGCGAGGCGTGCGAGTGATGTGCAGTCAGCAGAGAATTCGAGCTGGATGCGGCACTGCGACTGGCAAACAACTGCTTTGGTGCACACGTAATCCTTCTTTGTGTCCGCTTTGGTGAGCCAGTGAATGTCTCACTTGGTGCAGCGTGTGCACGACTTCTGTTCAAATGTGCACCAATCAGTTGGCGCGCTGAGCTCGACGTGCGGATTACGGAATCCTGAGGCGGACCTTGAAGCACCGCAGACCTCTGTTCCTTCCCGTCGCATCTCGAGCAGATCATAGAATGACCGCTGTTCCTTCTCGATAATGTGATCGGTGCGTATCTTCAGTCCAGGTGACCTCTGTTCCTTCTCGTCACATCACTTCAGCGTAGCTGCCGACCGCTGTTCCTTCACGCCGATGGGCTCCGCTCGCTCGTGTCCTGCCTTCGAGAACCATTGGTGTCTGCACCATCCTGGTCGAGACTTGCTCTCGTGTTGTCCGAGTCGCCATTCCTCAATTGTCCAGCAGCAACTCAAGTGACTCTCCTGACTCCCCCGATGGCGTCCTCCAAGCTATTCACCCCGCTCACTCTCGGCGGCAAGAACCCGATCGAACTCGAACACCGTGTGGTCATGGCGCCGCTCGGGCGGCTCCGCGCGGGAGGCGATGGCGCTCCGAAGCCGATCGCTGCCGAGTACTACAGCCAGCGTGCCACTCAAGGCGGACTCATCATCGCTGAGGCGACCGACGTCAGCGCGAAAGGCCGCGGGTTCTGGGGCTGTGCGGGGTTGTACACGGCCGAGCAAGTCGTGGGCTGGAAGCGCGTCACCGACGCCATCCATGCTAAAGGAGGCAAGACCTTCGTGCAGATCTTCCACACAGGTCGCGTCGGACACTCGCTCAATCTGCCAGAAGGTGAAGTCCCAGTCACATCAACAGCAGGAGAGATGGAAGGCGTCAAGAGCTCGGCCATCACTCCAGAAGGTCGAAAACACTACACGCCGGCACGCACACTCGAGCTGCACGAGATCCCACAAATCATCGAGAGCTTCAAGATCGCGGCCTCGAATGCGATCGCTGCAGGTTTCGATGGGGTCGAGATCCACGCTGCGAATGGCTACCTTCTCGAGCAGTTTCTGTGTGATAGTGTCAATCATCGCACGGACAATTACGGCGGTTCGATCGCCAACCGCGCGCATCTGATCCTCGAAGTCGTCGAGGCGCTGGTGAACGAACTTGGATCGAGACGTGTGGCCATTCGTCTTTCGCCGTTCGCAGTGACGTATGCCTGTACGGACTCGACTCCGGCCGAGACGTACGGCTATTTGGTGGACAAGTTGAACCAGTTCGACCTGGCGTATCTCCATCTGATTGAGCCTCGCGGCGAGCACCCTCCCGGTCCGCATGTGCCCAAGCAAGGTGTCACCCGCTTCTTCCGGCCGATCTACAAGGGCGTCATCCTGACGGCGTCTGGCTACGACCGCGACCAAGCCGTCAACGTTGTGGACACGGGCATCGCCGACTGCGTCGCCTTCGGTCGTCCCTTCATCTCGACGCCTGACCTCGTGCACCGCCTCAAGATCGGCGCACAGCCCAACGCGTGGGATCGCAAGACCTTCTACTGGACGGCCGGTCTGCCTCTCGACGTCGGCTACACCGACTACCCGTTCTTGCAGCAGCCGTAACGGCGGTGACGGTAAGACGAAAAGCAGCGAAGCCCTATCGCGTTTGCTCTCAGCGATCCGTAGCCGTAGCGAGTGCGCTGTCGAGCGTTCAATTGAATTGATGCGTTGCTGATTCGGGTGTCTCGGTGCTCTGAATGTTGTCACTGTCGATTGATGCTGGGTGTTCATCGATGTCTGGTGCCTGTGCGGGAAGAGCCACAGCGAACGGTCGGATGTGTGTGGATCGATCCACGGGTCCGATACTGTCGCTGTTGTGCTGAACGTCTGTTGTCGCCGGGGTCGAGCCCAGAGCCTTGTCCATGGCCTCCGCCGCGAGATCGACAGCGTCTTCGTCGACGGGTGTGGCGTCCGTGGAGATGGCGAGCGCGTTGTGACCGAGGTGAATGATCTCGTGCAGCTTGCGGTGGAACCGGTCGCGGTACGGCTTTGGCGCCATGGCCGAAATGCCCTCGGGATCTTTGCGCAGCAGCACTGTCTTGATGAACCGCTCGATGCGCTTGCCCCAGCTCCACGTCTGCAAGATGTCAATCAGCCCGATGTAGTAGAAACCCGGACCAATGACCACCTCGGACGCGCGAAGACAGCGCGTCGACTGCTTGACGCGACCTTGCCTCGGTTCGTCGGACGATCTTTGTCCCTGCGCATCCCGCTCTCGCTCTGCACTCGCGGTCGCGAGGATGTTCTGCAGGAAGACGCTGCCGTCGCGCGTCAAGATGTGGTGCTGGTTGACCTGGTAGCTCACCTCGATGACGCCGAGCAGCAGCGAGTAGTCCATGATCCCCTGCTCGCAGAGGAAGTCTGAGTCGCGCTTGAGCTGCGCGAGCAGCGTGCGACCCTCGGCCGTGCCGAAGCGCAGCTTGGTCGTCAGGTCCATGTCCTTGAGCACGACGTTTGGCTCGTGGCCGACGCCCGCGCGGTTCGGACACACGTTGCGGCCGACGCCGAAGCGGAAAGTGAGGTTGCAGTGCCTGCACGTGGCCTCGGCTCCCGTGCGCGGCTTCTGCGCGTTGCGGTCGATCCAGGACCCCTTGATGTCGTACCGCTGGTGGATGGAGATGCCGTGCTGCACGTCGAAGACGTTCTCCATGACGACGAAGTGCGCCTTGCGGCCGTACAGTCCGACGCAGTAGCTGCCGAGGAAGCGCGGCAAGAACGAGTCCTGCTGCGCTCTCAGGTGCGCCGCGTACTTGTCTAGGAAGCTGTGCAGGAAGGATGCCTCGTGGGCCGAGAGCGACTTGACGATGAAGGCTCTGTCGGTCGAGTAGAACATGAAGGCACCGCTCGCGCCTTCGCTCACCTTCGGGGTCGTGCACGTCGCGAGCGACGCGAGGAAGGTGTTGTCGTCGATGCGGAAGAACTGGCGGATCTGTCGGAACTGCTTCGGCCGGTAGTCGGTGAACCGGCACGCCGAGCTCGACGTCGACGTCGGCGAGAGCGTCACGGTTCGCACTGGGATGTCCTCGTCGACGTCGCTCGAGGCGGCGGTCACGGCCTGAGCGATGCCGTGCGTCGTGTACTCGACGAGCTCCTCGAGCAGCGCGCGGTTCATCTGCGGCCGCACGGCGTCGTCGTCCGCGTCCGAGTTGGAGCTGTGTCGGGTCGAGGCAGCCATGACGACGGCGCTGGGCTTCCGTCCTGGCCATATAGGTTTGCTCTTGGACGGGTGTCGGTAAAGGCACCAGAGCACGAACGGCACGCTCCCCTTGTACGCGAGCAGGAAGGCGAAGAGCGTGCCGAGCACGTCGGCCTGCTGCGCCGTGGTGGCGACCCAGTAGCCGCCGTAGATCCCCCACAGCAGCGCCGAGTAGACGACGAGCGTGACGGTGGTGAGAAACCCCTCTCGCAGCAGCGCCTGTCGTGCTCGAAGCGTGGCGGCGATGCCGTCGCGGAAGCGCGCGGCCGAGATGAAGGTGACGTAGACGTTGGCGACGAGCGCGGTGGCGGCGGGGGCCACGACGAAGAGTCCGATACCGACCATGCTGCCGTTGGCGACCGAGACGGTGGACGGCACGGCGAGCGCGTGCGGCGCGGCGCCGACCCAGCAGAAGCCTCCGACGGCCACCGGCGCGCCGAACGCGTCGCCGAAGAGCATGATGAGCGCGCTGACGAGCGCGGCGCCGTGCGCGAGGAACTGGTACTTGCGTCGGTTGAGCCTCGGCGACGTGAACGGGTTGGTCATCTGCGTCGAATGGACAGTGAGCACAGACACAGGTCAGGTCAGTGTGACAGTCTGTCGTGGCTCGTTCGTTGATGGGATGGAACCAAGCCAACCAGTTCTCACCAGGTAGTACAGATCGAGGGCCGTGCACGTGGTCCAGGCGCTGGAGCACATGATGAGGTACTCGCGGACGGTCGAGAGCTTCGCACAGCGGCGTCAGGGTCAGTACGAGTGAGTCTCACACAAAGGTCGTCGAGACGTGGATATACAGAGAGACACGGCCGTACCCATCGACAGGAGAGACCCGGCCCTGCTCCAGCACCGAGGCGGCGCCACGCGGGCTCGAGCGCGAACGAGAGCGCGAGCAGCAGCTCGCACAGCGCGAGATTGGCTAGCAGCGCGTGCATGTGTCGGCGGTCGCGGACGGCGGCGGCGAGCACGGCGGCGCACATGGCGAGCGATCCGGCGGCGCCGAAGACGAGTCCGGCGTTCATGGCGGTGGCGCGGCCTACGGCGCCGCGGAAGCGGAGCGCGCAGGCGCCGAGCGCGAGCGACAGCACCGCCACGCCGGTTGCGAGCGCCACCTGACCGGCGCTGTTGGTTGGTCCGAGCCGGCGGAGCACAGCGAGCAGCGGTGGCGGCTTGGCAAGCTGCGGAGGCAGCGGCCGCGCCAGCGTGGGGACGTCCTCGGCCCGCGTGGCCGAGAGCTTCCCGGCTGCGGACGGCTCCGTGTCCGTGTCGCCGTCCGTGTCCGTGCCGGCGTCCTCGAGCAGCACGCTGTCTGGCGCGGCGTCGTCCTCGCCGTCGCTCGGGTGGCCGACCTGCGAGGCCGCGTCGAGCGCCACGGGGAGCTCCGCGGACGTGGCCAGCCGCTCCATCGGTCGGTCGGTCAAGAGTGTGTGTGATGACGGTGGTGGGTGACCGCCGACGGCCGAGCTTGGTGGTCTGGTCCACAGTCCGAGAAACCAACGTGACGGCGGGGCTGTTGAGCCGACAGACCGAACGACCATTGTTGCATCGACTGCGGCGACCTTTCGAGTCCCTCGCCGAGTCGGCATCGCGTATTGTGGGGTATGCGAATTGATAGCATCGTGTGGATATTGAAAGTCCATTGGTTGTGTGTCGAGGTTGTTGTATTGACTAACAGTGGCCGTGCTGTGGTGGTGGCATGGCTGTTGCAGCTCGAGGCGCGGAGAGTCGGAGTAGCGGACGTCGGGCGGCAGTCCGATCATGTTGAAGATCATTTTGTGGTTCCATGCGTTAACTGGTGCATCGGCCTTGAGACGGAGGAGCACTCGATCGAGAGTCGAAACAAAACAGCGGCTGAACGCCACTCAGTCGGCGATGCAGTCCTCTACGATGGAGAGAGTACCTCGTCACGGTCGTGCATGTACGCTATCAAGTCGACGACGTCATTGTACAATAGTCGGTGAAAGCATGGCACTCGGAGCTGGTGTGTGAACAGATCAGTGAAGTGGTCATCGCGAGGATAAATCAGGTGCAGATGCAGCTGCTCTCCGTCAATATTCTCTCATCCTTCATTACAGCCGTATTGCTAACATCCTCGCTTCTCCGTCATACGTCGAGCAGAGTGTTGCAGGTCGCTGTCGCGCTCAAGCCAGCAGCATGGCAGAACTCTCACTCACCGCTCTTCGCTCGCGATCTCTCTGTTCGAGTCTCCATTGTAAGGGTTGGAATCGTTGTTGAATGTGCAATGGTATGGGTCGGTCTCTCACCGCACATTGATGATTACAGCGATTCGCGTACTCTGGATTGATCTGTGCACCATGTTGCAGCGCTCGTGGCGCTCAATGGTGCCGGAGTGTGGCCCGACAAGATGGATGCCGCGCTCTGAGTCGGAAAGATCGACACCTGGCAACTCGTACGATTCGAATCGAGCCGGCCGAGATACCGCAGCGCGACTGTGATATGGCCGCATCTAGGACGAGATGGCAGCACAGCCCGTGCCTGCCGTGCGCCTGAAATGACGAGAACAAGGGTGGATGAGCTCAGCTTGTAGTTGCACTGGTTGCCGCCTGTCTGACCACAAGGGTGAGAATCCAAAGCACGCCAGAAGATCTCCGACCTTTGGACCTCTGGAGATGCACACTGAACAAGATTCTAGTGGAGGAGAGTTGTTTCTTTCTCCTCCCTCTCTGGAACAAAATGAGGCCAGTGCAAGCACTATATATCCTTCGCGGTGATGTCGTCGTGTGGGAAGGCAGTTCTCGATTTTGCTCTGGAAACACACGCGAGCATCCATGGGGGACGAGGTAAGGGATGTTGCGTGGGTATAAGGGAGGGAGCCATAAATGCTTACAGTACTTGTCCTTTGCGAACGTCTCATAGGACGACGAGCCCGCGCTACATGCTGCCTTAAACGGCGTCGTGGAGAGAAAGCTTCTGTGGCTTGATGAGCGAGGAGTGTCGCTTAGTAATCCTGTACACAAGCTATGCACTTTGTCTTGAGTAGAGGAAAACAACTCTCATGCAGCGGTGGCGCTGGTGCAATGATGTGAATGTCAGACGATTGTTGGAAGAGATTTGTCGGAGCTCCTGAAGTATATCGAGAAGGAACAGATCACGAGTATTCCTTTGGTACGAAGTGTGCGGATATTGACAGGACCATCGTAACCGGCACTGGAGCTGACTGAGGATGGACCAGGACGAGCTGAAGTCTGCATGGCACGCGATTGATGAAAATGGTGTTAAAGAGATGAACGAATTGTTCGCTGGTGGCGCAGACATTGATTCGCGGGACGAGGTACGCTGTAATGGCATCTGCTTTATTATTATATATGGAAACATTAATTGTGGCCTCTTCTGACCTTATCGGTACCTGCGGTGGTGTTGAATTTTTGTCCAAATCGGTAATGCAGGATGGCAAATCCACTCTCCATAAGGCTGCTGAGCTCGGCATGATAGATATGGTGAAAGTGATGTTGGATCACGGTGCCGATGTGAATGCTGTAGATGATGTAAGTGATCTTGAGACCATGTGGTGAATCTGATTTATTAACGTAGGTATGAGTTGAAATCGTGGTCCAAGATTGACTGATCCGTGTCCTTGGCTGTGTTGTTCTCTTCTTGAATGCGATAATGTAGTATGGCAGGACAGCGCTTCTTTTAGCGGCACATCACGACATGGCGGATGTGGTGGCAGTGTTGTTGGAAAGAGGTGCCGATGTAGCCGTTATTGGCAATGTACGTTATATTGAGGATAGTGTGGGGAATCTGTGGCAACGATGGTGAAAGGGTGTGTTTTAATGGTGAGCCGTGCCTAATCCATGTTTGTGATTCTGTTGGTCTTTTGTCGAAATTGATACTGCAGGATGGCAGAACAACGCTTCATAGGGCGGCTCTTCAAGGCAGCGTAGTGGTGACGAATATGTTGTTGGATCGAGACGCCGACGTAAATGCTGGAGACAAAGTAAGTGTTGTCGATTATGACATTGGGGACCTGTAGTAGAGATGCAGTATGTGCGGGTATTCTTTAGCTGGACCATGTCTAATTTGTTCCGTGTCTGTTGTGGTGTTGGCTTCTTGACTGATAAAATTACGCAGCGGGGTAGGACAGCACTCCATTTGGCAGTATCAGGCAAAATGGTGGATTGTGTGGCGGTGTTGTTGGATCGTGGCGCGAACGTTGATGCTGTTGATGAGGTAAGCCAGTGGCGATTTCAGAAGTATTGCTTTCAATACTCATGCCTGAGTTTGTTAATTGTGTGCACAGGGGAATCATAGTCCGCTCAGCAGCATCATTTGGTCGAAAATTCGTACGGATCTGAACGAAAAAGCTGCGATTGCACGTTTGCTGTGCTCGAGAGGAGCAAATCCGAACGTGCCGGCATCGATTAGCAAATCATCGCTAAAGCAGCGTCAAATCGGACTACTGGCATGTGCGAATCACTGGCATAAATGCTATGAGCAGCGTGAACCTTTGACAGAGATTCCAACCGAAGTCATCAAGGGGGGGAAAGACACAGTCAGGACATTTCTAGATGATTTGGTGAAGACTGATTCAGATCAACTCGTCTATCGGTCCAAGGTGTGTATCATTGGTCCAAGCACGTGGGGTAAGACAAGTCTCGTCAAGTCGATGACTATGAACAAGCCGTCGTTGATGGATATTAAAGACCGAACGATCGGCATCGACCTGTTTCCATTCACTTTTGATGAGAACAGCAATGGTTGGATGACCTCGATGGTGAAACGGCACGATGTGACTTTCTGGGACTTCGCGGGCCAAGACGTTTACCAGGTCACGCACGCGCTGTTTTATTCAGAACGCACATTGTATCTTATCTGCGTCGATTTGAGCGTGTACGCCACGAAGCTTGACGTAGTGAAAACTTGTACGAAGACAAAAAAAAATGCCATTATGCAACGCTTCTTTGAAGAGAACGTGCTTCACAGGGTTCGGTTGATCCTGTTTCGCCAGCCAAGTGCTCAGTTCAAGGTGATCGGGACAAAAGACGATCTCATATCGGAAGCCCAATTGGAGGACATTTTGGTTGACATGAATTGTCGTATGAACTTGTTTGTGGACAAGTTGGACATAGATGGGATAGCAGATGAGGTGAAGATCGCACTGGATGCTGAGTTTGAACAGAACAATCTGGTGACTACTAGTGCTCGTCGAGTCGAATCGATCGAAAAAGTGCGAAAAGCTGTAGAGCAAGCGATCATCGCTAAACCAAATCTCAGCTTTATGATGCCGGCGACGTACTCACAAGTTCTTGAGCACATATTCAAGATCAAACGAGCCTCTGAGAGTGCAACGCCGGAAGACCGAGTGAAGCAAGTGATCTTGCCATTCAGTGCATTATTCATAAAGTTGAGACGTGATGTTCCGAAATTGGAAGACGCACGCGAATGTCGTGAGATTCTTCGAGTTCTGCACAAACTGGGGGATATCTTGTGGTACGAGGACGAAACCACGAACGAGTATGATTTTATTATTCTCGACCCGAAACTCATGCTTAAACTTATTCATGAGGTCGTCAACCATAACTACGAAAGTCAGGTTGGCGAATCATACGAAGCGCTTCGTCGTGACGGCACACTGCACCACTCGCTACTCATGACATTCCCGTTGTGGAAAGCATTGGAAGCAGTAGATGACAAAATGGTGTATCTGTTCAAGTATTTGCTCCAGCACTTCGATTTGGCGTACCCAGCAAGCAATGTGAAGGAGCTCGACACTGTCGACATGATTGTGCCGACGTACTGGAAGACGAGAGCAGCAGCTCAAAAGATAGTCAAGTCGTTGACAAAGCAGCCTTCTATACTGACACGAATCATGTTCGTTGGGTCGGTCATCGCAAAGTGGCAGTACTCGTTACCCGTCGACATATCTGAGGCAGTGTATGTCAATTTCGTGGTGCGATGCTACCGACAAGATGTCGTTCGCAAAATTGGAGCGACTCACGTCGAGTGTTTCGTTCGAGGCGAGTTTGGCGCTGTCATCACTTTTGTTGCCGACAAGACGGAGCGCCACGACGATATCGTGATCGAAGTGGCTGCGGCAACAGCAGAGATTGCGTGGGCGGAGATGCGTGAGTTTGTGATGTCGATGGAGAATGTTCTGCTGAAGTACCCCGGTCTCAATACAACGAAGCAGAAAATGCTCAAGCGATACATCGTAGATCCCAATGGCAATCGCGTTGTGTTGAGCGGTCAAATGGATGACCCGAACAAATTAGAGCGACTGCGATATGAGATGCCATGGTTGCCATCTGATTTCGACTGGTTTATCCAGCGCGCGTGGGAGAACCCGGGGAAGCTTAAAGAGCTTCGAGCGCAAAAGATCATTCTTCAGTTATCCCATCGGTTGGACGTGTTGAAGCAGTTTTCAGTCAGCGGTGAAAGTCGTCAATTTCCAGCGCTATGGACACTCTCTTATTCGAATGAAGCTGAAGCACCGGTGATTGAGCTTCGCATACACAGTGACCTATCGGGTGTGTGCTACCATGTACCGCTGCGAATTGCTGTCCCGAGTGAATTCGTCATTCGTCACGCTGATCTCATTCAGGTGAATCATTGATCGTCTAAGTGTAGGTGGAGAAGGGAGGTGCGATGCTAACTGTTGTTGTTGTGTAGAATGGCGTTTCGGTTCTCTTAACCGTCTCCTCGCTGATTCCAATCGACATCGCCAGCAATGCCGTGGAGATTGCGCTAGCCGGTACAGTCGCAAATGTTTGTTTGCTCGATTAGAGTTTGTGAATTGCTGAAACCAAACTGTATCAAACTGTTGTGATTTTTCGCATAGCTTCACAAACTTCGCTGGATCGCGCTCAAACAGTCAAATTGATACTTGCGAAGGCAGGCTTGAGTCGAGGCGAAGTGAAGTCGGCGACGGAGTTTGATATGCCTGTGCAATCGCGGATGTCGTTTCTGTGTGAACTGCTGAAGCTCCATGACCCAACTTTCGATGATTTGAAGATCGGCGAGATATCCAACTTGTTCTGTTCTGCCTTCAACAATAAAGGTTGCTATGTGTGGGTGCACGCGCGAGAGCTCGAGGAGATGAAAGGTCATCTCACTCCATGTAACCCGCCCAAGCTGATGATGACTCCTCCGTCTACCTCAACGTCCATCTCGATTCGCGTGGATCGTTTGGTGTGGACAGGACGTGCAAAGAGTGGAAAGAAGATCTACTGCGAGTGGGAGATTATCCATCAGTCGAGACGTATGGCCATCGGCAAAACCGAGGAGTCTATAGATTCGGGAGGGGATATCGCTTGGGCGTCTCCATCCGTTGAGTTGGCTGACGTATCGTCGATCTCCATGCTGCGAGAGAGCACAATTAAGGTCTCTGTGAAGCAGCCGCATCAATTCGCGAGATTTTTGGAGTAAGTATGGGTTGATGCGTCAAGTTGTGTGATTGTATCATTTGTCGCTAACCCTTAAGTATGGTGATGTTATTTGTACAGCGGCAAGGAGATCGGCCATGGCGAGGTGAAAGTCAAACATCATGTTGACACGGACAGCATTAATTCGAGTCCAGTGGAGATTGAGATCGCTTTGGAAGGGGATACAATTCCACCTAGTTCCGCTGTGAATTGTGTGATCTCATGCAGGTCAATGGTATCAGCACGATCATTTACGAGGCGAAACGCCGCCTTGACTGCTTTAGACAAAGTAAGTGATATTACGGGTGATGTGGGAGATTTGATATGTTAACGGAGGTGTGTATGTGTGTTTTAATGGCGTATTGTGTCTAACTTAATTTGTCTGTGGTTGTGCTGGTCACTTAATGAATTCGATAATGCAGGTAGACAACACTGTGGTCAGCAATTCAACTGAACTGATGTTGGCTGTTGAGAATGATAGACTGGACGTTTTGCGCGTTCTAGTCGAGAGTGGCGTGGATATTAACTCGATGTTCAAAAATGGAGAGACTGCACTGATGCGGGCAGCTCGAAATAATGCTCAGGATGTAGTGCGGTATCTTGTCGAGTGTGGCGCGAATGTCAACGCGAAGGATGAGGTTGGAGACACAGCCTTAATGTGGGCTGCTCGAAATGATGCTATGGATGTGGTGAGCACTCTTGTCGAGTATACCGCGAATATCAACGCTACAAATATGGTTGGAGACACAGCGCTGATTCGGGCTGCTCGAAATGATTCTCGGAATGTGGTGGGCTTTCTAGTCGAGTGCGGCGCGAATGTCAACGCGAAGGATGAGGTTGGAGACACAGCCATAATGTGGGCTATTCGATACGATGCTCTGGATGCGGTGCGATGTCTTGTCGAGTGTGGCGCGAATATTAACGCGACGGATGCAATTGGAGGCACTGTACTGATGTGGGCTGCCCGAAATGACGCTCGGAAGGCGGTGCGATATCTTGTCGAGTGTGGCGCGAATGTTAATGCAACGGATAATGTTGGAGACACAGCTCTGATACGGGCTGCTCGCTATGATGCTCGGAATGTAGTAGGCTATCTTGTCGAATGTGGTGCGAATATCAACGCGACCGACGAGATAGGAGAGACTGCATTGATGTGGGCTGCTCGAAATGATGCTCTTGATGTGGTACAATCTCTGGTCAAGAGTAGTGCGAATGCCAATGCAGAAACCAAAGATGGAGATACTGTGCTTATGGAATCTGCTAAAAATGGAAAGTTGACAGTGATTCAATGTCTGGTGAAGCTGGGAGTGTCAATTAACACGGGAAACAAGAAAGGAGAGACTGCGTTGATGCGAGCTGCAGAGAAGGGCCACCTAGAGGCGGTGCGCTTTCTAGTTCAACAAAATGCAGACACCCGTGCCATCGATCACAACGAAGACTCGACTCTTATCCGCCTCCTAAACCTATCCAAAGATGAAAACACAGCACGTCCAATCGCGAAATTATTGCTCGAGCATGGTTGTCCTGCACTTCACATCAACAAGGATGGATTCACTACGAGATCTATTGCGAAAATAAGGGGTTTCGACGTTATCAGAGATCTGATCAAGGTTTATGAGAAGAAGCAGAGTGTGCCAGCTCCGATTCCGTATTCAATGCTAGACGCCTTGCTGATTTTGCGCAAGGATCTGGAGAAAAAAGATTTGATTAGCGACGGCGGTGCCTTCGGGGTGGTGTATCTCGGCAAATGGAAGCGCATGGACGTTGTCATCAAGGAATTGCGAGGAATTGAGTCGACAGCAGAGATGCGGACATTTCTGCGTGAAGCGAGAGTGTGGCATGGAGCTCGACACAAGAATATCGTCTCGTTCTTCGGTGCGAATGATCGCGAACCGCCATTTTTCTTGGTCTCTGAGTTTGCTTCGAACGGAAACTTGATGGACTACCTCAAGAAGGAGAAAGAGAAAGGTCGATCAGAGATGTGGAGAAAGATATTGGATGTCGCGGTGGGGTTGGATGTCCTGCATTCAAAAGACATCATTCATGGCGACCTGAAGGGGAATAACATCGTCGTTTCTGCGGATGGGACTGCGATGCTGACTGATTTCGGGTTGAGTTTTTTTGAAGAGGGCTCATTGTCGATCTCCGTAAAATTGAATCCGCGTTGGCGAGCTCCAGAATATGTGAATGGAACTCCCGCTCGGCCTTCTACAGATTCGGACGTGTATTCGTTGGGCATGCTCATCGTGGAGGTCGTGTCTGGCGAACCTCCTTGGGCCGGGTTGCAGGATGAAGCAGCAATTAAGTATCATCTGATAAAGGAGATCCCGATGCGCAAGCCATCATCAATGTCAGATCGCGACTGGACGTTTGTGACAAAAATGATCTGTTATACTCGGAACGAAAGAATGATCCTGAAGGATGCGATTACTACAATTGAACAGTTCGCAGAGGATGAAACCGACGCAGAAGAAGAAATATCTTGCGCGGGTTGACTCAATTAAGTCTGACTTCGACAAGTCCGCGAACTGATTCGCGCACATCTGTGTGGCCCAAGTGGTGATAGATAGCCCTGGTTGGAACCTGAACGCTAACGAAGGAGCCCTTAATGAAGATTCTCCTAGCTTGGATCGTGGACGCATAGGGTACATTGACAGTTTGGCGCTGGTAGCTTAACCAACGAATATGGAGTATTGCAATTAGCGCCATTAACTATATTGCCACAACACTCTTCACTAAACGACCTTTATATCCCCACACCTACTATGCTTTAGCCGTACAGGTGCCGTCTTCTTGGTGTTCTCCACCGATGTCACGATTTGGGCCAATACCAGCCACGTTGCCTATCAGGGCACCGTGAAGAGCAAATTCGTCTATGGAGGTACAGTGCTCGCCGAGTGTGTGATGGCATGCTCGTTGGCGGTACATTGGGTGGATCAAACTACAGATTCACCCGGAGATGCCGAGAGTTATAGCAGGGACCACCGTCCGATTCAAATTAGGCCAATTCGTGAGAGAACCGCTGCAGTTTCGGTCATTGATTTAGATTGAGGATGCCGCCTACTTTATTCAAACGCCGACCAATACCTCGTACACGTGCCTTTGGCCGGTATCGACGATTCTGCCGTGATTACATCGTCGCATGCAGTAGATAATCGACCTGCCAAACGTGTTGCCCCATTGTTTCACGGTGTCGCAGAGAATCTAGACACGTGGTGTCTGCAACTGAATGTGAACTGTCAAACAGGTTGGAAGTCGACATGTTTGCTCTATCACTTCACTGGTAGCTGAGTGAGCGCAATGATGGCAACATGAGCAGACACAGCAAAATGTTATCAGCTTCACCGTCCAATTCAGTCCCGAATTCAGGCAAGCACTGCCGCCTTGGATAGCTGCACACGGCTGGTTGTCGAGATGGTTGTTGCACCCATCAACTCAACGTTTGGGGTCATTCAAAACACATAACGCATATAAAATGAATGATTGGGATGCCGTTTCAATATCGGGGTTGGAGACACTGCCACACATTTCTTTCGAGCATCGAACATGGCGGCCATGTTGCTCTCGCGTCCAGCGCTCTCGCTGCTGCGCGGGCCGCGGACCGTCGCCGGTGGCCAACTGCTCCGCAACGTAATGCCTCTCGCCAATGTCCCGCTGCTGTCCCTCTCTTGTTCCGCTATTGACGTGAACGTCATGCTTTTCAATAGATGAGCGCTTCGACCAGCAGCGGGTCTGGACCAACCAGCGGACTGTCGTCGCTGCAGAAGGGAGCGCTCGGACTCGCGGCCGTCTTCGCTGGTGGGTACGCGGTCGGGTACGTGTTCGGTCCGCTTCCGTCGCTGGAAGACCTCGTGGGTTCCAAGGTTGTGGGGTCCAAGGCGCCGTTCGCGGGTGAGCTGGTTGTCACGGACAAGGTCTTTTTGGACGTGGGGATCAACGACGACTACGTGGGAAAGATCGTGTTGGGTCTGTACGGTGAGGCGCAGCCGCGTACGGTGGAGAACTTTCGCGCGTTGTGCACGGGCGAGCGCGGCGTGGGTCGCGCTGGCAAGCCGCTGCACTTGAGGAACTCGCCTTTCCACCGCATCATCCCGGGGTTCATGATCCAGGGCGGCGACTTCACCAATGGCAACGGGACTGGCGGTGAGTCGATTTACGGCCAGCGTTTTGCGGACGAGGACTTGTCTGTTCCCCACGCTGGTCCTGGTACGTTGTCGATGGCGAATGCTGGGCCGAACTCGAATGGCAGCCAGTTCTTTATCTGCACGGGCGACACGCCGTGGCTGGACGGCAAGCACGTCGTCTTTGGCCGTGTGCTAGCCGGTATGGACGTCGTCGATATTGTATCGAGCTGCGGTCGCAAGAATGGGAAACCCACGGCGAACGTGCGAGTCATCAACTGCGGCGTGCTTGACACTAAGGAGGAGAAGAGCGCGAGCGAGGATGAGACTGGCGAGCCGAAGCGGCTGTCGAGGGAGGAGATGCAGGAGCGGCTCGAGTCGCTGCGTGAAATCGAGGGGAGCTTCAAGAGCAAGAAAGACGAGCTTGACGAGGCGCTATACAAGCAGGTGATGGCCGAGATCGAGACCGAGAAGCACCGTCTCAAGACGGAGCTCAAGAAGAAGGACGCCTAAAGCAAGGCGCCAACAGAAAAGAAAGTGAGCAATGCAACTTATATCTACCCGTTGCGATCTATATGCAGTCTATGTGTCATCAAACGACAAACGAGTCGGACGAGATGGTGTCTCGCGCGCCAATGACCAGCGAGCCCGACTCGATTTCGGACGTCGACTCGAGCACGGCGATCGACGTGCCCGTCAGCTGGGAGACGCTGTCCTCCAGCTCGATTGGCTCGAGTGTCTCGTCGTACGAGACAGTCGACGCCAATGACAGCTCGCGGCCGCGTGTTCCCGTGGGGTCGTAGTGCCAGAAGAGCGCGTCGGCGCGCTCAAACAGCCAGTTGCCGATGAAGTTGTCACCCACGACGCACCACACTGTGTCACGATAGCGAAGATGTCGCCTCATTAGTAAGCACCAACCATTGGCACGATCAAAAGAAGGATCGAGGTCCACTTACTGGGCTGTTCGATGGCGCCGTCGTGCTGCAGGTTGACCTCGGCGTACCCTGTGAGGTAGTGGCACGGATTCCACGAGTAGAGCAGCACGTTGAAGATGCTGCGCTTCGCCGTCATCGAGTGGAAGATGCTGCCGTTCACGTTGTGCTGTGCGTTCACGACCGTCACGAGTCCGTTGGACGTCAGCACGCCAAGTCCTGTGCGCGCGTCGTCGCCGCGGTCCGGCGGTGGGAACGGGATGTGGCCGCTCACGACGCGATCACTCTTGAACTTGGCCACTGGCTCTTCTGGCTGGAGCAACGTGGTCGCAGCTAGCGGCCACGACACCGCCTGCACCACTGCCGCCACCGCCTTGTTGTCTACGTATACCACAGCGCTGCGTCAGTTCATAGCTCGGATAAACTTAAACATACCGCACGATCCTACCTTCGACGGCTAGAGATGATGTCCACATGTTGCGGCGGCGGATTGAGAGTCGGTAGAGCAGCGGGTTGGCGCCGAAGAGGTACTTCAGCACGGGCACGACCAAGACGGCGGACGGCAGCTTGAGTAGCAGCTTGGCGAACCCCTGGCGGTCCATGACCCCCACGAGCGCCGTGACCAGGTCGGTCCAAGTCCACTGGGGCCAGTGGTTGCAGCTCTGCAGGAGAGCCATGTTGGCGCTGAAGTAGCTGAGCTTGAGCGACAGCAGCGCGTAGAATCCGCTGGAAACAGCCAGAGTCGGGAAGAGCACGAGCCAGTAGACGCCGACCACGAGGTCACACGGCAGCGCGAGCACCCAGAGCAGCAGTCCGAGCGCGCGGAACGCCGAGGTCTGCGGCAGTTCGTGCGTCGGTCGCCACTGCGTCGCGATGTACAGCCGTAGCAGCGCAAGCGCCGGCACGGAGAGGACGAGAAACGCCACGTAGACAGCAGCAGTAAGGGGTGCGAGAAGCGCTGCCACCGCGATGGTGTACAGGTCGACGAACTCGAGGCGAGTGATCTGCTCGTCCTCGTCCACCTCCTGGTGCTCCGCTAGCCAGCTCGCGCGACTCGACTTGGTCTTGGGGACGCCCTGGCGCAGCAGCTGCGCGATCGACGCCTTGGAGCACGAGACGAAGTCCTCCCACGGCCCGCCGACCGGCGGTCGCGGCGCCGTCGCGATCACCTCGACGGGATCCGCCGCCATGGCGCACAGTTCAGCTCCTGGTTGACGCCTGCGCGCCGAAAAGAACAATAGACAGCTCTGCGTCGTCTGCGGCGTCCCGTGGGTATGCGAGCGGCGCGGGGCGACGACGCAATCTCGCGCGCGGGCAGCGTCGCGGATCTCGCCGCCACCAGCTCGTCATCTTGCTCTCCGGCGTTGAAGAATGGGTCATCACCAAACACAAACGCGTTTGGTTCGTTGAAAATGTGCTTTCGATCCTATTTTATCGAATCGCATCGTGGGATTTGCTCGCGATCTTGTCGCGGAGTTTGAAGTCGCTCCCATGTCGCAGATGATTTGCCTTCCCGCACCCAAATATCGGTTCTCGAAGGTTTAGATCTCCCGAAGTCGATACCCGTTAACTGTTCGATTTAAGTATCGGATAGAGGTACAATGTACCGCAGGTTGACAGTCTTGCGGAGTTTGCACTCGATAGCGAACCTCGGCCATTAAAATTCCACGAGCTCTCTCCACCACCCGCCGCCGACGCCAAGAAAGGCTGACGACGACCAAACAAACGCTCCGACACATCGCTGTCGCGGCTAGTTCTCCTTTTCGGCTCTTCGGCTTAGACACCCCCAAGCACTCGAGTCACCATGCCGCGCGGCCCCCGTAAGCACCTGAAGCGCATGTCCGCGCCGAAGCACTGGATGCTCGGCAAGCTGGACGGCATCTGGGCTCCCCGCCCGTCGTCCGGCCCGCACAAGCTCCGCGAGTGCCTGCCGCTCATCATCGTGCTGCGCAACCGCCTCAAGTACGCGCTGACGAAGCAGGAGGTGACGATGATCTGCATGCAGAAGACCGTGAAGGTTGACGGCAAGGTTCGCGTGGACCCCGACTTCCCGGCCGGCTTCATGGACGTGATCGAGATCCCGAAGACGGGCGACCAGTTCCGTCTGCTCTACGACATGAAGGGCCGCTTCGTGCTGCACCGCATCAACAACGAGGAGAAGAAGTTCAAGCTCGCGAAGGTGACCCGCCAGGAGTACACGAAGAAGGCGATCCCGTACATCGCGACGAGCGACGGCCGCACGATCCGCTACCCGGACCCGCTCATCAAGGTCGGCGACACTGTCAAGATCGACCTGGAGACGGGCAAGGTCGTTGACCACATCAAGTTCGAGGTCGGCACGCTTGTGACGGTCACGCGCGGCCGTAACGCCGGCCGTGTCGGCATCCTGCACCACATTGAGAGGTAGGAACACACCTTTACGACTCATTGCGAGCTGGGTGTGGTTGGTCGGAGCAGCCTGCTCCTTCTTTGCTAGCACTTTTGTGGCTGCTTTCGCGCCGGCTGTGACCTCGAGGTCCGCCGTGCGTCCCCTATTTCGAGCTCGAGACTGATGTTTTGTTGTTTTGTTCCTCCAGGCACCAGGGTTCGTTCAACATTGCTCACGTGAAGGACGCCGCTGGCCAGGAGTTCGCCACGCGTCTCGGCAACGTGTTCGCCGTTGGCGTGGACAACCGTCCGTGGGTCTCGCTCCCGAAGGGCAAGGGCATCAAGCTCTCGATCCTTGAGCAGCGCGAGCTGCGCGAGAAGAAGGCCAACAACTAAGGCGTTCGTCGTCTCAAGATGATGACGTCCTGCGGGCTGGGGTATGTCGAGCGCTGTGGTGGTCACTCTGTGGCTACTGCGCGACCTCGTTCGCCTTGGTCCGCGTGGGCTGCTCGGGAGAGTAATCGCAAATAGGAGAACAACCTGAACAATCACTTGCTGTGTGTGTGTAGTAGTTATTCAGTCAATTGGCCGCATCGCCTGATCTGTACTGCCGTTTTGGGATCACCTCGCTCTGTCGCTACTGCCTGGATCTTGTCCAGCACTGCGAAGCTCGCGGCGTCCGCTAAGCATCCGAACACGACGTGCTTGCCGTCGAACTCGGGATGCTGAGGCATATCGAAGAAGTCAGTTGGATGACACGATGGACGCTGAGATACAAAGACGACGTACCGCCGCAAAGTGGAGGTAGAACTGGCTCGCATTCGTGTCCGGGCCGGCGTTCGCCATGGAGAGCACGCCCGCGCCAGTGTGGCGCAAGATGAAGTTCTCGTCCTCGAACGTGGAGATGCCAGTCTTTCCACGAGCTTGAGCCATCTCTGTTTCGACCTCAGGATCGGTCTGACCGGGGTCGAAGGCGCTCTCGCCGCCAGATCCGTCGCGGTTCTGACAGTCAATGAGTTAGCTAGCTGGATGGTTGGTACAGCGAATACGTGTTCGAGACTCACGATGTAGTCGCCGGACTGGCAGAACTTGTGCTTGACGACGCGGTGGATCGGGCTACGTCATGGTGATATCAGCCAGAGATGCGTTTGGAGATACAACGGCGAACATTAAAACCATACCAGCGTGCGTAGTGTCGCCGTTTACCGGTGAGCGCGCTCTTTGTCTCTCCAGTGCACAGTCGACGGAAGTTCTCGGCCGTCATTGGCACGACGTCCGCCCGCAGCTGGAGCCATTGGATATCGAGGAAGTATTAGGCATGATCAATGGGAGAGCTGGACGACGGAATCACATACCTCAATGATGAGCCGCTCAGCGATCGAATCGCCAATCTGGACGTCGAAGTACACGAGCGGGTTGTCAGCTCTAGTCGCCGGAATTCGTGGCGGCGCCATCGCTCGAACGAATGAAGGAACCAAAGCAAGCAAACGACTCGATTGTGACTAAATTGGGATTAGCAACTACCGAATCGCATTACACTTCAACCGTCCGCAGCACAAATCGTTTGCTGCGACCGTGCTAATCGTTTCGATGCAGTTCGCTGTCTGATAGTTGCATCGCAGTTCCGAGGCTTGTATATCGCATCGTCACCATTCTTGAGGTCTGAAATCTCGACACTGTCCGAGAAGACCTCGTTATTGTACAACGGTTCAGTCCACCAGCGTGATCCGGCCCTCGAGCTCCGGGTACGAAAGCAGCCGCTTCTTCATCATGAAATCAGCAACGACTGTCGAGATCTTGTCGAACGTGCGAACGACCTCGCCTTTGAGCCACGACGTACACCCGTCCCCGCCGTTCGCGATGAACTTGGTCGTCGCCACGAGCACCGTCGAGTCCAAGTCGATATCCTGTCCAGTCTCGTCTGTCATTGCGGTGATCACCACTGGCTGGCTCGCAGCCTCGACAGTCAGTCGAACACCGGACAAATGTGGGAAGGAGCCGGACGGTTGCGGATACTTGGACATGTGCTGAATGATCGCATCACGGAAATCACGAGCCTTGATGCGGATCAGCACAGCCGGTCGTGGGAACGGCATCTCCTGCTTCAGAATACCCACAGTCACACTCGTACGGGCCTCATACATCTTGTTGCCGCGGATAAAACCACCGTTGATAAGTCCAAAATCGGCGTTCAACTCGGTGCGCAGCGCATCTGACACCAAGTTACCCATATTGCACTCTCCAGCTCGCAATGCCGCCGTTCGAGTCGACAAAGGCGTCGCAAGCAATGCCAAAACGCGACCATTGTCGCCGGCGTTCTCCTCGTTCTCCAGCAACTGCATGTACTTGTACACGATCTTCTGACATTCGGGTTGTGGCGGAATGTGCTGGTTCGCGACCATGCTCCACTGCGTCGACACGGCAAGCGGTCGCTCTGGGTGCTTGGCCGACTTGGACAGGTGGAACTCGAGCTTGCCGAGCCAAAACGCATTCTGACCCGACTTGTGGATGAACGTGTTTCCCTCGTACAGCGTGAATGGTTCGTGGTCGTGGCCACCGAGCATCACATCGATACCCTTGACTCGGCGCGCGAGCAGTCGGTCTTGTTCGATGGTCAGGTGTGTGAGCGCTACGATGAAGTCGGCGCCTCTAGCCTGTAGTTCGTCCACACATCTCCGTGATGTCGCGAACACGTCAGCGAACTCGACGTCTTCACCCGGGTACGACAGCTGCGGCGTCTCCTGCGTGCACACTCCGAAGATTCCGAGCTTGAGCCCGTCGCTCAGCTCGATGACCTCCGTGTCGATCACACCATCCATCATAGCGCCTGTTGCGCGCTCGAGGATGTTGGAGCCCAGGTACTTGAACTTTGACTCCGTCATGCGCTTGCGCAACTCGGCCGCTCCAAAGTCGAACTCGTGGTTTCCCAGCACGACGTAGTCGATCGCCAAATGGTTCAGCAGCTCCACCATGTGTGCTCTGCTCAATACACACCACGAATTAGCATCCAACGCAGCCTCCAGGCGATCAGCACATCAAGACATACCCCTTGCAGCGCTCGCCAATCTCGGAGCCTGACAGGAAGTCCCCGTTGAGAGTCACGAGCAGCGTCGCGTCGGGAGGCACCGTGGCGCGCTCTCGCTCCAGCAGTGTCGCAAACTCGGCCAAACCTGCGTTCCACCATCAGAGGGTCAGCTATACCATGCCAACAGGCTGCCGAACACTTTGAATTGGATGTTCTCGACGGACCTCCTCGCCCGTGCTCGTCCGGATGCAGGTCGTACACGTCATTGACGGTGAGCACGACGACCGTGGCGGCCTGGTCGCCGTCGTCCAGCTTCCGGCGCCAGTTGAACATGATGGCAGCGCGTGTAGAGCGGAGCAGACAGACACCGGGATCGAAGCCCGCGAATCTCGGAATGGGAATGACTGCCCGCCACCTCCGGCTTCAGAATTTGAGTCTTTTCAGCCAATCATGTACCGTTAAATCGGTGCGACAACTTTCGATTCGCGTTAAATTTAGCAATGTTTGTGACAGAAAATGGAGTGTTTATCGATGAACATGACGCAAGCGAGCGTGCGTCATCTCCAACGTGGCGCTTCCCTGGCAGCTTACGAAGGCGTGAGCGATCTGAGCGCGGGCTGGTGGTAGATGCATCTCCAGTCTCTTGGGAACCCACGAACCGAAGCAGCGAGCTGCATGTCAGTCCGACCTACACTCACGATGTGAGACAACTGCAGAGAGCTCATCTCCAATGCTCTCCAAGTGTGTGTGAGTGTGCAAGATCGGGTGGACATTTTGGAGGGAAGTTCATCGAGCGCAAAATGGGTCGCTCAACACGTAGGATCTCTCCCAGCAACCTCACTGCGCACGATGGAATTAATGGCATGCGAACTGCCCATTCGGACTGCTTGCATTGCTACCAACGCTCTCGACTGTCGATTCGGATAGTTCATGCTGTGAATGTGATTCCCCACACAATGTCATCTGACAATTCCGAATGCCTCGACGCAAAACAGCATTCTCTAACTCACTAGTTCTACTGCCGAACATTCAGTCCGCAATGGTGATCCGGCCCTCGAGCTCCGAGTACGAGAGCAGCCGCTTCCTTGTCAAGAAATCCCCGACGACGGCCGTGATCTGGTCGAACGTGCGAACGACCTCGCCTTTGAGCCACGACGTACACCCGTCCCCGCCGTTCGCGATGAACTCGGTAGTCGCCACCAGCACCATCGAGTCGAGAGTGATCTCACTTCCGGTTTCATTTGTCATTGCGGTGATCACCACTGGCTGACGGCTAGCAGCGACCTCAAGCTTCAAACCCGATACATGCGGGTGCGCGCCAGAGAGTAGCGGATACTTGGACATGTGCTGAATGATCGCACCACGGAAATCACGAGCCTTGATGCGGATCAGCACAGCCGGTCGTGGGAACGGCATCTCCTGCTTCAGAATACCCACAGTCACACTCGTACGGGCCTCATACATCTTGTTGCCGCGGATAAAACCACCGTTGATAAGTCCAAAATCGGCGTTCAACTCGGTGCGCAGCGCATCTGACACCAAGTTACCCATATTGCACTCTCCAGCTCGCAATGCCGCCGTTCGAGTCGACAAAGGCGTCGCAAGCAATGCCAAAACGCGACCATTGTCGCCGGCGTTCTCCTCGTTCTCCAGCAACTGCATGTACTTGTACACGATCTTCTGACATTCGGGTTGTGGCGGAATGTGCTGGTTCGCGACCATGCTCCACTGCGTCGACACGGCAAGCGGTCGCTCTGGGTGCTTGGCCGACTTGGACAGGTGGAACTCGAGCTTGCCGAGCCAAAACGCATTCTGACCCGACTTGTGGATGAACGTGTTTCCCTCGTACAGCGTGAATGGTTCGTGGTCGTGGCCACCGAGCATCACATCGATACCCTTGACTCGGCGCGCGAGCAGTCGGTCTTGTTCGATGGTCAGGTGTGTGAGCGCTACGATGAAGTCGGCGCCTCTAGCCTGTAGTTCGTCCACACATCTCCGTGATGTCGCGAACACGTCAGCGAACTCAATGTCCTTGCCGGGATTCGATATTTGCGGAGTTGCCTCTGTGCACACTCCGAAGATTCCGAGTTTGAGTCCACCATTCAGCTCGACCATGTCAGTGTCGATCACGCTCTTGAGATTACCACCAGACTCGCGCTCGAGGACGTTGGAGCCCAAGTACTTGAACGTGGACTCTGCTATTCGATCGCGGAGTACATCCGGTCCAAAGTCGAACTCGTGGTTTCCCAGCACGACGTAGTCGATCGCCAAATGGTTCAACAGCTCCACCATGTGTGATCTGTACAAGGCACCAGCAGTCAGCAATTACGAACGCGTCCGGGTGGCAAGCGAGATCGACAAATGGGGACTTACCCCTTGGTACGCGCGCCGATCGCGGAGCCAGATAGAAAATCGCCATTGAGAGTCACGAGCAGCGTCGCATCAGGTGGAACAGCTGCACGCTCATGTTCCAGCAACGTCGCGAACTCAGCGAGACCTGCCGAGCATCAAATGGCTTCAGTCAACAATGTTGCAAGTGTGGATAACCATGTAAGGAGCTATTGGTGTGACCTCCTCTGCCGTGTTGATCCGGTTGCAGGTCGTACACGTCGTTGACGGTGAGCACGACAACCGAGGCGACCAAGTTTTCGCCATCCATCTCCTCGGATCGGTTGAACATTCCGAGAAACGCGGCAAGGGGCCAGCAGAGGATTTAGAACTGTGTTAGACGATGTTGTGCGTGGCAAGATTGTCAGGGATACAGAATCCATCACGATCCATGGCACGGGCTGAGGCTCCAGTATCGTGCTGCTGTAGAGCCAATCACGTGGTGCCAATACGGATAGGATGACCTGATGATTACCGCTGCTCTTGAATTGCCTTACTTTGGCGATGTGTACAGCAGCGCGACGACATCCTCCCACACCACAAGAAGTTTGCTTCAGCCATCCCGAATGTGCACACCTCAGCCAGACCTACACTCACATGGACAAGATAGCATATGCAATGTTCAGAGCATATGCGCACATTGCTCTCCATTTGTCCATTTCACCAATCACTGTTCATGCACATGCATGTGAACTATCGCTGTCGATAAACTGCACCATAGCCTTTCTACTGCTACTCTACGAACGTGATACGGCTGGCCACTTCTGGGTATGCGATCACGCGCTGCTTCCTCGCAAAATCAGCGACGTAAACCGCCACCTTGCTTCCCACGTGGAGAATCTCGCCCCGCAGCCACGCTGAGCATCCATCGCCACCGTCCGCGAGGAATTTGGTGGTCGCCACAAGCACAATAGCATCCGAGTCGATCTCGTTGCCGCTCTCGTCCTTCATTTCGCTCACCACTGGCGGTAAAGTGGTCGCGTCGATGGTCAGTCGAAGGCCAGACACGTGTGGAAATGACCCAGAGCGCTGCGGGTACTTGGCCAAGTGCTGCGTGATGGCGCTCCGCAAATCGCTCGCGCAAATGCGGACTAGAACTCCTGGTCGCGGGAACGGCATCTCCTTGTTCAGGATCCCAGTCGTGAGGCTCGAACCGGCGTGATAGAACTTGTCTCCCCTGATGAACCCGCCGTTGACGAGCGCAAAGTCGGCTTTCAGTCCTGACCGCAGAGCGTCGGCCACCAAACTCCCCATGTTGCACTCTCGCGACCTCAGCGCTTCCGTCTTGGTGGACAATGGCCGAGTCAACACCGCCAGTACTTCGGCGTTCTCGGCACAAGCGTCTTCTTCCTCGATCGCACGTGCATACTTTTGGACAATCTCACTGTAGACGGCATCCGGGGCGATGTGCTGGTTAGCGATCATGCTCCACTGCGTCGACACGTTCAACGGCTGCGAGTCCAACTTGGTCAACTCGAACTCGAGCCTGGCGAGCCACATGGCGTTCTGACCAGACTTGTGGATCAAAGTGTTGCCCTCGTACAGAGTGTACGGCTCGTGGTCGTGTCCGCCCAGCATCACGTTGATCCCCTTGACGCGTCGTGCGAGCTGGCGATCCTCATCGATCAGCAGGTGAGTGAGCGCCACAATGAAGTCGGCACCTTGAGCTTTCAACAGATCGACACAACGCTTGGCATGTTTGAAGACATCGTCAAACACGACATCGTCGCCAGGGTACGACGTCAGTGGTGTGTCCTCGGTCGTGACACCGAACAAACCCAGCTTCAGACCGTCGCTCAGCTCAATCATATCGGTATCGATCACACCCTCGAACAGCTCGCCAGACTTGCTCTCGAGCACGTTCGAGCCGAAATACTTGAATTTGGACGCCTTGATGCGCTCTCGCAGTACTTGGCAGCCGAAATCGAACTCGTGGTTTCCCAGCACGACGTATTGTATGTCTAGCTGGTTCATCAGCTCGATCATGTGCTCTCTACAACAGCGCCTCGTCAGCTTAGCATCTGAGTTTGGTGGAAATGACCCCATACATACCCTTTGCACCGCTCTCCGAGCTCGGAGCCAGACAGAAAGTCGCCATTGAGAGTGACGAGCAGCGTCGCGTCCGTCGGGACGGCTGCTCGCTCGCGAGCCAGCAGTGTCGCGAAGCTGGCGATGCCTGCGCATTGTTAGCACGACTGTCAACCACCGCGCATTCACTCGAAGGTCCTTGCGATCACGAACCGCCGCGACCGCGCTCGTCTGCATACACATCGTGCACGTCGTTGACGGAGAGTACGACGAGCTTGGCGGCGCGCGCGCTGCCCTGCGAGTTACGCATCGTCGCCCAAGCAGAAATGGCGCCAGCACTTTGGTTGCGTGACCTTTAGCGCCAAAGGGAAGGGCTTGTATTTTGAGTGGGGAGACTGATGCTCACAATAGAAGACCAAAACTTCAACATCAGATCGATCATGTGTGCGCTGTGAGTGGGGTGGCAGTAGTCAGCGCGTTAGAATGCAGATTTGAGCGAAGACTTCGAGAAGTCCAGAGTTCTGTACCCTTGGCATCTCTGACCGAGCTCGGAGCCAGACAAAAAGTCGCCGTTGAGTGTGACGAGCAGCGTTGCGTCCGACGGAACCGCCGCGCGTTCTCGCTCCAGCAATGTTGCAAACCCGGATATGCCTGAAGATGAGTAGAAACAACAGGTATGTTCAAACCTGCACTCGACTGTACATTTTACCAGAATCGACGCGCCACCGCCTGTTTTCTCGTCTGCGAGCACGTCATGGATGTCGTTGACAGTGAGCACGACGATTCCAGCTTGTCTGTCGCTGTCTTGGAGTATCTTCGGACTCGTGAGAGTCATGGTGTCCTCGAATAGCTTCAACTCGCGGTTCAGGAGAGATTTGAAAGTGAGATTCGCTCACATCTCCAAGTTGTTGGAAAGCGATCGACCTTCCAACCGACCCAATTTGACCAAACTGTCGCAAAATCTCCTGCAGAGGAACGAAAATAGAGCTATTAGCGATGAGACCAGACCGCTTGGACGCATATTGCATGTTTTTGTAGTGGCATCTAGTCTGCACTTTCATGCAGCCGAGACTAATCCAGAGATTTGTGATTCCATGGTGGTTCGATCCTGAATCAAACCGAACACGAGCATGAGACCAACCACCCAGTCCAACTCCAAACGATGGGAAAGATACTGTTGAAGATAAACCTTCAAGTTTATTCCAGAATAACGATCCGCCCCTCCTGCTCAGGGTAGGACACGATCCGCTTCTTGGTGAGGAAGCTCGCCACCTGTGTCGCGACTCGGTCGCCGATGCGAACCAGCTCTCCTTGTTGCCACGACTTGCACCCATCTCCACCCTGAGCGATGAACTTAGTCGTCGCAACATGCACCCACTCGTCCTGGTCGAGAGGTTGACCCATATCGTTCACCATCTCCACGATCTCGGGAGGCTGCTTCTTCCAGTCGACAACCACACGTAGACCTGAAATGTGAGGGTGTGATCCCGAGAGTTGTGGATACTTGGCCATATGCTCGACGATGGCGTTGCCGAAGTCCCGTGTGCGAATGCGGACAACCGCCGTCGGATTTGGGAACGGCATCTCGTGGTTGATGATCCCCACTGTGAGGTTGGTCGCTGCTCCATACATCTTGTCTCCGCGAATGAAGCCACCATTGACAAGAGCGTAGTCGGCGTCCAGCTCGCAACAGAGAGCATCCGCCACCAAGTTCCCCATGCTGCTCTCCCCGGCGCGGAGCGCGGTCGTCTTGGTAGACAGCGGACGCTCCAGCACGGCCAAGATTCGCCCATTGTCCCCAGCGCTGTCTTCCTCCTCGAGCATCTGCATGTACTTGTGGATGATCTTCTGGCACGCGACTTCTGGCTGCACGTCGTGGTTCGGGAACATCGTCCAATGCGGCGAGATCGACAGCTGCCGGTGAGGGTTCTTTGCCGATTTCTTCAAGTCAAATTGGAGCTTGGCGAGCCACTGCGCATTCTGACCAGACTTGTGGATCAAAGTGTTGCCCTCGTACAGAGTGAACGGCTCGTGGTCGTGGCCACCCAGCATCACATTGATCCCCTTCACTCGGCGTGCGAGCAGTCGGTCTTGCTCAATATTGAGGTGCGTGAGCGCCACAATGAAGTCGGCGCCTTGAGCTTTCAGTTGCTCAACGCACCGCTTGGATGTCTTGAACACGTCGTCAAACACGACGTCGTCGCCGGGAAAGGAGAGCTGCGGAGTGTCCTGCGTGCACACGCCAAACAACCCCAGCTTGAGACCATCGTTCATGTGGATGATCTCCGTGTCGACGAGTCCATCCATGAGTTTCCCCGAGCTTGCTTCCAGCACGTTCGAGCCGAACCACTTGAATTTCGACGTCTTGATATGCTCGCGCACCACTCCGGCGCCGAAATCGAACTCGTGGTTACCCAGCACGACGTACTGGATGCCAAGGTGGTTCATCAGCTCAATCATGTGCGCTCCCTTGCATCGCTGCGCGAGCTCCGAGCCCGACAGGAAGTCGCCGTTGAGCGTCACGAGCAACGTGGCGCCTGGGGGAACTGCTGCACGCTCTCGAGCCAACAGCGTCGCGAACTCGGCAATTCCGCCGCGGCCGTCCTCGTCCGGGAACATGTCGTACACGTCGTTGATCGAGAGCACGACGACCGAGGCAACTTGGTCTCCATCGTCGGTCTTGGTGCGCAGGATGGTCATCGTCGCTCCGCAACGTCGATGTCGAGACGACTAGTCAAGCCAGAAGCAACTTGAGGAGTGAGAGAGCTCGTCGAGAGAGAGAGACGAAAGAGTCGTCGTCGATCCACCAAGGAAGCTATTTTTGCAGCGTATCCGAGCACAGCTGCTCGAGGAAGAACAAAGATAGGCTGGTAATTCTAGTCGGGAAGGCGGAGATTGCGATCGTTCTGAGCTACAGACTGACTTGACTGCTGAGATATCCGGAATGTGCGAGAACCGTTGCTGAATGACTCGATACTCGCGCCACATACTCTGATGCGAGTACTTATCATCTCGAATCGTGCCGACACGGGGTAGATTAACATGGTCGTTCAAACAACTTGCTATTGCTGCGACTCGAGTTATGGAGTTCACAAGTCACAGACTTCGACGTCGTCGACGCACTCGTTCACTGGGCTTGGCGTGAGCCAGAGCCGTCCATCGTGAGCTATGTTCCACTCTTGCGTGGCGCCTTTGAGTGTGACTACGTAGTTCTTGAACAGTCCCTGCGCCTCGCGCTGTTGGATCTGCCTCGACCGTGGACTCAGAAACCGCTCTTCAGGCGTAGTCCCTTCGTCGTCATCGTCGGTGTCTAGCTGCGCCATGTAGCTCCGACGCCGTCCAAGCGGTTTGGGGCGTGATGATGATCCACTCGCCTCGCTCTCGCATACAATCGTCGGAGGACTCAACCCGAATTGCTTGAACAGTTCGGGGTGAGGAATCAACGCGGCCGACGGGTACAACAGCCGCATATTCCCGGCAAATGCGTCGTGCGTCTCGTGAAACACGCGCTGGTCGTAGTAAATAGCGTCCAGCACGCGCTCGATCGCGATCTGCTCGTCGAGAAAGGCTTCGCCAGCAGTCTTGAGCTCGTGCTGGCCGAGTGAGAGCTCGTCCTGGCTGCTGAAGAACACGAAACCCCACTTCTCGGGCCGGTGGATGTCGATGACTCCCGTCGGAGCCCACACAATGTTGTCTTCCTTGGTCTCCGACACCTTGGCGAACTGCAGCTGCTGCGTGTCGCTGTTCAGCACGACCTCGAGCTGGTACTGCACGCGCGAGAAGTTGACACGCCACACATCCCCAGCACCAGTGGGGCGGCCGCGACGCCGGTCGAACTGCACGAGCTCTTCGAGGTCGAGACTCAGCTCCACCGTCCACTTGTTGGACTGCGTCTCGGGAGAATTGGTCACGCCGTCGATGAACACGGCAGTGTGGAGCGAGTCGAGATTGTACGGGTTCACGATGCTGTGTCCGTCTTTGTACGGCTTGCGCAGCAGCAGCTCCCAGATCGTGTTGAGGCAGTTGAGCTCGAGTTCACTGTTCAAGATCCATCCGAGGAAACAATTGTGAGGTGGCGTTAGAACATCTCAACCAATCTGGAAGACTTTGAATCTTGGTAGTGGAACTCACTAGTAGTTGTGGCGACTGCCGTCCGGGTTGAGAAACACTTCAAAGTCGTTCTCGTGGTACATGGTGCTGTTCTTTTCGGTGATGGTTCCCCAGATCTGCGACTCCTGCAGCTCGGCCGCCACGTAGAAGCGCTCGTCGTCGTACATCATCTTGACGCGCGTCAGCGGGAACTCCTTGGGGCGTCGCTGCGGGCCTTCGATGTCCACGAACGGTTCGGACCAGGGCACATGAGCCCATTCCTGCTTGTCGACTCTGTATCGACACGGATCAAACAAGTTTCAGCGTCAACCCTTGAACGCTATACAGTTGGAGAACGCTCACCGCCCGTCGATGGCCATAGGAGTGAGTGACCCGTCCGCCGCACACCGCCGACGCAGACACACGTACGTCGGCGGCCGCAGCGAGTCCATGTACTTCCACTCGGCGCTCGCCATCCTCGACGAGAGGTCCGATAACGCAGAGTGCGGCAGTTCGAGTGGTCGGACAGAATTCTAGCCAATCAATATGCATAATCACTCATTTTCGCCAATCGATAGCGATGTGCGAAGATCGCACCAATTCAACCCTCCACAACTCAGAAAGCTCATTCTGCCAGGTTGGATACCTCTTGAGGTGCCAGCGAAGGGGGAATGGTGGTGCAAGGCGGTCGAGAATGCTGGGCGTTGCTGACAGTACATGCATAACGACCTGTTGTTATCGGCCACCAACTGCTTCAGTCATGTGCTATCCAAATGCAACGCCGACTTCGATTTGGTAGATAATCGATCCACATTCCGCCGAACGCTCCATCACTCCAGCAGGCATGTTGATGCCGGACCATCACTCTTTCGTTGATTCAGTTCAAGTCAAGTCATATCCCATCAAGCAGTCGAGTGTGAAGCTCGCCAAATGCTGCGGTCCAGCCTTCAACCACCGTCCGCGTGGGCTCGGTGAACCAAGTACATTTCTGCTCCAGTTGGTTCGGTCTCATTTTCCAACTCGCAGTCTTCCGGACAAGCCAACCACCAACCAAGAGCTCAACCCACGATGAGCACCACCACCACCAACTCGACCGACCGTGTCCTGATCATCGGAGGCGGCATCAGCGGCCTCTGCCTCGCGCAGGGCCTCAAGAAGCACGGCATCCCCTTCACCGTCTTCGAGCGCGACGAGTCGGCGACCTCCCGAACACAGGGTTTTCGGGTCCGCATCAACGGCGAGGGCTTGGCGGCACTCGAAGCCTCGCTGCCTGACGACCTGCTCGAGCTGTTCCACAAGTCGAACGCCATCTTTGAACAAGGCTTTGCGTTCCACGACCCCATCACCGGGGAGAAAAAGATGCCGTCGTCGAACCATCCCGCGGCCGTTGCAGAGGGGAGAAAGACGTCCGAGTGGAAGCAGCCTCCCGCCACTGGAGAAACCAAGCTGCCACAACAGCACCAGCCTCCCACCGGCGGCAACCTTCATCGCGGTCCCTCGTTCGCGTCCGACCGGACGACGCTCCGAGCCGTGCTGGCTGCCAACCTGTCGGAAGACGAGCTGCGCTACGGCATGAGCTTCAAGACGT
Source organism: Phytopythium vexans (assembly GCA_003413675.1). Classification (NCBI taxonomy): domain Eukaryota; phylum Oomycota; class Peronosporomycetes; order Pythiales; family Pythiaceae; genus Phytopythium; species Phytopythium vexans. The sequence continues at coordinate 797,901 of QLOC01000012.1, read as the reverse complement.
ACCGCCTGCGACCGGACAGCTCGGGCATCGAGGTCAAGTTCGAGAACGGCGAGGTCGTGAGCGGCGCACTGGTGGTCGGCGCCGACGGCACCTACTCGCGCGTCCGCAAGTCGTACTTGTGGGAGGAAACGGAGCTGCTGGACACGGACGGTCGCATCATCTACGGTAAGACGCCGCTCACACCAGAGCTCGAGGCCGTCTTCCCACCAGAGGCGCTGCGCACCACGTCGCTCGCGACCGACACCGATCCGCACATGTCGCTCTTCAGCGAGCCGATGCGCTTCTCGCCCGAGACGCGCGAGTTCCTCGCTGCCAACGGACTCAAGCCGGTCGACGACTACCTCTACTGGGCAGTCGTCGCGCGTTCCGAGACCTTCGACCGCGCTCGTCGTCCTGAAGACCAGGTCGAGCAGCTGTCGCCCGAACAGCTTCGCGACTTGCTGCTTCGAGTCACGGAGCACTGGAGCCCGAACCTTCGCGTTGCGTTCGAGCAGCAGACGCTCGGCTTCGGCGCGATGCTCAAGATCGCGAGCATGAACCCCAAGATCAAGCCGTGGAAGCCAACTCGAGCCACGCTCATGGGCGACGCCATTCATGCCATGACGCCCGCGGGAATCGGCGCCAACGTCGCGCTGAAGGACGCCGCTGTGCTGCTCAAGAGCATCGTCGAGCACGGCGTGAGCATCAAAGCCGTCGGCGTGTATGAGGAGCAGATGCGCGAATACGCGACCCACGCCGTTACTATGAGCTTCGGCGCCGGGAGGAAGATGTTCGGACAGCCCGAAGTCGAGGACATGAAGACGATCGAGTAACGAAGGAGAGCAGCAGTCCGCGACGGAGAGAGGAGAGCAGAGAATCGAAACACCCAGCAGCGAAAGGAACGTGGGAAATTGCATAAATAAAAAAGTACAAGCGGCGCGTGCCGCCCGCAGATCTTGTGCTCCTGCTTGACGATTTCTTGCATGCATCGGTGGACTCTGGAGGCAAGCAGAACGTGGTCAAAGGTCGCGTGGTTAAACCTCTTGTCAGCTGAAGCGCGCCTGGACTTGGCCTCTGTAATCGTGTGGAGGGTGACCATGTGGCGGGTGACCGTGTGGCGGGTGACCGTGAGCCTGGTGGAGGCGGTAGTGTGGGTCGCGCTCAAAGTGCGAGCTGTGGTGACCATCGGGGGTCTCGAGCGACGCCCACGAGTCGATCGAGAGGTTCGCGTGGGTCGACGAGTGCACCGAGTGCACCGAGCGGTAGCTCGAGTCGACCGTCTGCGGCGAGAAGGCAGTGAAGAGCGTGATGTCCCACTTGGTCTGGTTCGCGTGGTAGCGGCGGTGGTGCGCGCACCAAACGCAGTTCGGCGACGAACACTCGACAAACTCGACGAGCGACTGCGCTGGGACGACCACGAGCCGCGTCGGGTCGCGCTGCTCGACGCGCCGCATGATGTAGAGGAACGAGAGGCTCAGCAGCACGGCGGGCACCAAGTACGTGAGGATGCAGAACGTCGTGAAGGGCAGCTGGCCCCACGCGTCGAGCAGCCCGCCCTGGATCAGCACCACGACCTCCATCACGACCTGGACGATCAGCGCCGCGCCAATGCACACGGTGAGCAGCGTCATCTGGATCACCGACTTGTGCTTCATGTCGTCCGACATGGCCGCCGACAGCAGCCGCGCGCGCAGCTGGTAGGCGACGTACGTGGCGCACATGGCGTCCACCGCGACCGTAACGACGCTGATGACCCGGTAGACGACCAGGAAGACCTGCGCGTCGTGCTGGTAGTCTTCGAACATGGCGGCCGAGTGCAGGCCGCGCGCGATCAAGTCGATGCCGCCGCCGATCGAGCTGAACAGGTGCACCGTGTGCAGCACGACGAGCGGGTGGTGGATCGTCAGCCGCTTCGACTGCTGCATCTCCTGCGCCGTAACGCGGCCCGCCGCCACGGCGCTCGCCCACTGGAAGATGATCGAGGCCGTGCACAGCAACAGCAGCGAGTTGGACCACCAGAGGAACGCCAGCCCCGTCGCCAGCAGCGTCGGGTGGCACAGCGAGAACCAGAAGAACCACCGCAGTCCGCACGACAGCAGCAGAACCTGCACCATTATTAAAACAGACCAACAACATCATCAGTGAGTACACCGCCATGCAATGCAACATATCACAATGTGTTGGATCGCCCACCGTGTGGAAGAAGATGCGGCGCGGGTGACTGCGCCATAGCAGTTGATGCGCGGACCGCCACAGGATGAGCAAGACCAGCACGGCCTCGAGGCAGATGAGCGGCAGCAGGCGCCAGCCCGCGCACCGCTGGTCGTCCAGCCGCTCGAGCGACACCATCCCTGCGTCTGCGGGGTTATACTCGGACGCCCGCGGGGTTATACTCCGACGCCAAGGTCCCGCCTTTGGGTTACAGATATGTCGGACCGCAATCGGACAGTTGTGTCGCTTGGCGCCGCTTGGTTTCCTTCTTTCTGCGGCTTCCACGCGGCCCCTGGAGCGCCGGAAGACCGCGGGCGAGAGCGCGCGCGTGCCGTAAGCTGACTGGCGCTCGGGGCGGCGGTGAGCGGGCGGCCCCGGCGAGAGCGGGAGCCGAATCGGAGCCGCACGCGGACGGCGGCCACTGAAATCCACTGGGGTCAGTTCCGCGCGCAGATGCCCCACGGCAGAAAGGAAGCCGCCGGCAGCGTAACCTCAAACGGGTAACCCCTTCCGTGGCGATGTACCCCGACCGGTTACACTGTTCCCTTTCGCTCTTTCTTTCCAAAATTTATCGTAATATAACCGGGTTATGTCATGTAAATTACGTCTGTGACGTGTGAAAAGGGAACAGTGTTCCGTTATTATTTAATAGTAATTACAAAAATGCAACGGATCCGGCTCAGATATTTATCAGTTTAAAATATGATTCTGAGTTGCTCTGTTCATGTAACTCTTGCATGAAGTATGGTTTTGTGTGACGTGTGAAAAAGTGAACACATTGTTCACTTTTCCTTGTAATTATTTTATAGTAATTACGAAACTGCAACGGATCCGGGCCATTTCCGTAATTAAAAATCTGTGACGTGTGAAAAAGTGAACAGTGTGTTCCCTTTTTCACACGTCACAGCCGACCGTAACCGTAACCGTGATAGGGTTACGAGTACGGGGTACAACGTATCCCACTGTGTAGTTTACCCGACATGCTTGGCAAAGGACGTGCCCGCGAAAACTGATCGCGTCCCCCTGCAGCTGTGCCATCCTTTTTTCTCATCTGGGCGTGGCCGCATAGAACCCGCGCCACTCGGAGTCACATCTACCCCTTTCATGATTTATATCTGCGTGGAAACGAATACGTGGTGATATAGAACCCGAGCAGAGAGGGATCGTCCCATGATTTACGTCGCCCACATCAAATATGATGCAGAATCAGGAAACTAGCGTCAAATCCATACCTGATTTGAGGCAACCAAACCAGTCTCCCTCGACTTCAACTGATTCATCAGCAGCATGGGGGTCGTCATGAACCAGCTCTGGATCCTAGCCGCAGTGTGCGCCGCGCTTGTAGCGAGCGCGTCCGCGGTCGAGGAACCTGCCGATTGCGTCCGCGTTCTGCTGGTGCACTTGCACCCGGTCGTCGATCTCTCGGAATGGAGCCTGTCGGTCGATACAACCGACGACGCGGCGAAGGATCGAGCGAATCGGCGCGAACGCACTCGCTCTCTGCTCGGTAGACGCGTCCGGGACGGACAGGCGGCCGTTTCTCAGTATATACAGGCCGGTCTGGATGGTATCTCGGATGGAGCGTCTATCCCGACGGTCCGGATTACGCCGCTGTGGATCCAGAACGCGCTGATTGTGCGTCTCGACGAGTGTCACAACGAGGCGAACCGACAGGCCGCGCGACGGCGCCGGTTCCTCGAGGAAGAGCTCCGGTGGTTCCCCGGCGTGGTTCAAGTTGAAGCGGATGGGCCGGTGGTCCGTTTGATTGAGGCAGAGCGAGATGGGGACCTGGAGGACGGTGACGAGGCTGGGATGGACAGCGCACCACAGAAGAACATCCAGTTGCTGCACGCTCCTGAGCTGTGGGGCCGAGGCATCCAAGGCGAGGGCGTCGTGGTGGCGAGTCTCGATTCCGGCGTGCGGTACACTCACGAGGCGCTCAAGGACAGCTTTCGAGGTTCGTTTTAGCAATTGGTGTCGGTCCATTCTGCTGCTTGCTGACTGTGTGTTTGGATCAGGAACACATCCGAATGGGAGCGTCGACTTTGACTACTCGTTCTGGTTCGTCCCTGGAACTGACGTGTCCAAGGAGACGTCGGACACAGCCGACCCAGTCGGCCACGGCACACACACTGTTGGCACGGCAGTCGGCGGCAAGGGCATTGGCGTGGCGCCAAAGGCGACGTGGATCGCAGCGCGGGCGTTCAACGAGTTCGGGGCCGCCAACAAGAGCGACTTCCTGCTGGCAGCGCAGTGGGTCATCTGTCCGACGCGGGTGGACGGATCGGGCGAGAACTGCACCAAGGGAGCTGACGTGGTGATCAACTCGTTCGGCGTCGACCGGTCGACTCCCGAGTATCCGGAGTGGAAGTGGATGAACAAGGTCGTGCATGTCTGGCGAGCCGCGGGGACGTACCCTGTGTTCGCGAGCGGCAACACGAACGGCTTCCTGTGCGGCAGCGTGTACTACCCCGCGAGTCGAGTGGAAACCATCGCCGTCGGTGCTCTGATCGGCGGTCGGACGTTGTGGGGAGCCAGCGGAAAAGGTCCAAGCACAGACTCGGATATGCTGAATGATTCCGGTGCTACGTTGATCGTGAAGCCCGACTTTGTCGCTCCTGGCGCCGCCATCCGGTCGGCGTTGAGTACCAAGGACGCGGCGTACACGCGGATGACCGGGACGTCAATGGCGACTCCCCACATCGCCGGCGCGATTGCGTTGCTGCTCAGTTTGAACTCGACGACGCACATTCAAGAGTCGAAGGTCATCGAAGCGCTGCAGGGAACGACGACTCGCGATCTCAGTAAGCCCTTCCTCGTGCCGAGCTCGTGTGGCAACACGACGTACCAGCAGTACCCGAACAACATCTACGGTTGGGGTCTCGCGAACGTCTGTCTCGCTGCGAGCAAGCTGGGCACGGCGTGTAACGAGTTTGAGAGTATCTTCGAAGCCACGACGAGCCTCACTTCGTTCGTGGCGACGGAGTAAAGCCGCGAGGACAGCGACATGCAGCCACCGCCGGAACATGCCAAAGTCCGCCGCGGCTGACTCGTGCCGTCCTTTTTCGGCTCGGCGGCAGCTGAGCGTCAACTCGCTGTACACCGTTGAGGTCGCACGCCTCTGGAAGCTGCGTTTTGGTGGTGGAAGGTGTGAGCGACGTGTGTTGTGGCGTGCCGTTCGACTCGAGTTCACACGACAACCTCCGGAATCAACGACGACTCGGTACGTGCACATTCGTGAATGAAAATGATACATAACATAATTGGCTTTGTTGTGAGAGGTGCTGCTGCTTATAGACACATAGAGACAATGGCGGTAGCGCTTCCCGATGGCGCTTGTTCGACTGGACGGGGGTGGAATTGATGAAGGAGGCTGCGCTCTCTACTGAGCGACTGTGCGCATGTCGTCGACGTGCGGCAGCCCGAACATGATCTTGCCGGCCTCGAGACTGAGGCTGATGCCCTCCCGCCCGGCCGCGCGCAGCTGGTGCTCGTACTTCTTGATGGCCTCGACGCCGACGCCGAGCTCGGCGAAGCACTTGACCATCATGTGCGCGTCGAAGAGCGCTGTGTTGCAGCCAAAGCCCGCGGGCACCATCGTGTGCACGGCGTCGCCCATGAGCGTGACGGGCGACGGCTGCCAGGACCGCAGCTTGGGGGCCATGGTCGAGATCCGCAGGAAGGAACACCACTCCGGGTCCTGGAACTTGAAGAGCGCGCGGATCTGCGGGCTCCAGTGCCGCGTCATGGCGTACGAGAGGCGCGCAACCTGGTGCGGCTCCATGGAGAAGAGCGCGCGCTCCGTGATCGAGTCGTCCAGGTGGAAGTGGCGCGCACGGCCGATGAGCACCCAGCAAATGTAGTCGGGCATGTCGGGCGGGGCCTCGCCCGACGACTCGTCGAAGCTCGAGTTGCGCGGGCTGTTGACGCCGCGCGGCTCGACCACGAGGCTCATGGGCGGGTACTGGCTCAGCACGATCGTCGTGTTGTCCGGCGGGAACATGGCGTCGAGCTCCGGCGTGCGCAGCGTTTTGCCGTAGATGGCGTTCGAGTCCGTGTCGAGCAGCGCGAGGCACCGCGGGATGTAGTGGCGGCGCACGCGCGACGTGGTGCCGTCGGCCCCCACGAGGATCGACCCGCGCACGATCTTGCCGTTCTCGAACGTGACCTGCACGCGGCCGTTGGGTAGAATCTCGTAGTGCTTGAACCGCATGCCGAACTGCACCTCGTCCTCCTCGAGGTCGCTCAGCATGAGCGAGCGCAGCATGGCGCGGTCCGCGCTGAACATGTGACGGTGCCTGCGACTCGCGCGGGTCGCCATGTGCTGCTGCTCGAGCTCGTGCGGCACAGCACCGCCCGTGACGGCGTCAATGTACTCGACGCCGGGCAGGAAGTGGCCCGTGGACCGCAGGAAGACCTCGAACGTGCTCTCGTTCATGTTGGCCTTGAGCGACTCGTACCCCATGCTGTCGATGCGCACGCGGTAGCCCTGCGAGCGGTAGTTGGGGGACGGGTCTCGCTCGAACACGGTGAAGGGGATGCCGTGCTTCTTGAGACCCTGTGCAAGGCACAGGCCACCGATGCCGCCGCCCACGATCAGCACGTGCACACGGTAGTCCGGCGCGTTGCGGGCCGGCGCCGGGGGCGGCACCAGCTCCCCCACGCTGTGCGAGTAGTACTGGTTGGACGTCGTGCTCGCGTTCGACTCGGACGTGGACGAGTAGTCGAGGCTGTGCTTGTGGTGCCGCTGCTGCGTGCGGCCCTGCGGTGGCGGCGTCGGCAGCGACGTCGGCTGGCGGCTGACCTTCTTGTGGTCGTGGCCCAGGTGCGTCTTGAACCAGCGGATGAACTTGCGCCGCGTCGACTCCTCGCGCGCGTTCACGCCCTTGGGCTTCTCCTGGTAGTACTCGGCCTCGGGGTCCTGCTGCCTCCGGCTCATGGTTGATGGTGTGTGTGGTTGATAGTTTGTTGGTCCAGTGAGGACAGTCAGTCAGTCGGTCAATCGGTTGACGGTCAGTTTGGGTCGGTGGTCGACCGGACAGGCGGGTCGCAGCGATCGGATGGATCGGACGGTGGCCAAGTTGGAGAATGGCGCTGCACGAGCGGCCAGCAGCCCGCCTTGCGTTTGCGGCGCGCGCGAGCCGCGTCGTCTGTCGCGGCCTCGGGCCGACGCGCTGATTGGGCGTGCGCGGCCACCGGCGGCGGGTCCGTGGCCGCCTCACGCGCTTGCGCATGGGCCGGAGCCGCTCGCTGGCGCCATGGACACGCAAGGTGCACGCAGGAGGTGCTGGCTGCTGCACGTGTCTATGGCGACGGACGGGTCTGCCGGGGAGCCCGCCTATACTGAAACCAAGTGAAAGGCAGCCTCCGCATTCGTTATGTGCGCGCGACACGCCCGCGTGCGCTAGGAAAAACCGACCTTGAAGTCGCTCGGGCTCGCGCCATTTCAAACGCCGGCGGCGCACCGGCGGATAGACAAGGACGTTCGATGGGTGAAGCGCCGAGCCGCATTGCAGGTCGGCGAGGATGGATGGAAGACGGGCCACCACAAAGACAAGCGGGTGGAAGGCAGGCAGCTCGCGCTCGCTGCCGCCGGATGGCCCACGCGCTGGACCGGACCTCGCGTCGGCCGCCGCCTATGGCGCCGCAAAGGCCGCGCGGCGAGCCACAGCGACTGGACCTGTGATGCGGGGGGAGAAGGGCATTGCCCGGCGTGGCGTAGCGTGGCGTGGCGCTGTCTCCGCTTGAAGTGCGCTGCTGATTGACTGGCCACTGACTTGCACGGCCATTTAGAGGAGCTTGACGCGGTGACTGTCAAGTCGACGGCGCCGTGTTGGCACGACCGTCTGAGTTCGCCTGTCGACTGAAGTGGCGCGAGCAATCCGCAGGTGGCGGTGTCTAATGGGGCCGCGTCAGAGGCTGATCCGTCCAGACAGATGCGGACCGACGGTTCATTGAGGAGCTGCTTCGCGCGGGCCAAAGGCTCAGAAGAGCCACCCGCCAGCTAGGGCGGAACGCCTCGGCAGCTCTTTTCCGAGCGTCAGCGAGAGCTGAAATCGTTTAGCGTCAAAACGCCGGTGAACGCCGTAGATATGGCTTCAAGATTGCCAGGCGAGTCGGTTCGGGCGGACGCGGGCGTCAAAGCCGCGGTTAAACATGCGTTACGAGCGAAGGGAGCTGCTTGACCGGCTTGACCGGCTTGCTGAGACGGCCAGCGGCTGGTTGAACCAACTGTGCGTGTGTGCGTGTGTGGACGAGGTGACAGCCAGCCACCCCACTTGATGACGGACTGACAAGCACACGCGCTGCCCCAATTTCGAACCGAGTTGGGTATTGCAGGCCAATGAATGACTCAGGCGAGTCGCTCGGTGTCAGCGACTCGGAGCAGACCGAGCGGTCCATGATTAGGCGGTAGCATCGCCGGGTCGCGCGGTCTGCCGCAATCGGATCGCCAAAACGCATCGTTTTACGCGCTCGAGACCTCGGGGCAATGGCCAGAAACGTGAGCGCGAGGCCCGACACCGCCACGTCCAAGATGACGTTCACCTCGATGTGGATGCACGTGGGATTTCTGCTGGCTGGGGACGTGTTGGGTGGCAAAGACGTCGTAGGAAGAGCGGAAAGAGCAAAGGTCCACGGTGCAACGTTCCCTTTGATGCGATCCAGGTAGATGCGACGAGCCAGCTCCTCCCTCGCCCGTCTACCAGAGATCTTCGCACCGTCAGTTGAGGATGTTCGATCCGAGCTCGGGTTTGGCGTCCCATAGACGTGGATAGGACTGGTGTGAGCATAACGCTCAGCTTCGGGCGATCGGGTCGTCCTGGAGGCTACAAAGTTACCTCCGTCGAGATTCCCATCGACGTCGCCAACTAGAGCGAGGCAAATCGATCATTGATCGATTCTCGTCGCTGCCCATCCCAGATATGAAAGCGTAGCGAGGCAGGTGTCTGTGCTACAGAGACGAGATAAAGCGGTAGACTAAGCGTGGGAACGCATATGCAGCGACCACGAGCTGTGCTTTAGAATGCAAAGGTGCCTTCGCTGCTCAGCTCTTATGTTGTCTTGAAAGCTGGCCGTCCATTCGAATACTCACGCTTGCTACCATGTGCAGTGATTGGGGCGAGCAGAAAAACAGCGATCAAAATTACCACGAAAGAGCTTTGGGAGTGTTGCCCAGCCAGCCACGCTCAGACAAAACCAACAGGTCGATCGGATGCTGACGATCTTAAAGACAATCGATGACGCAGCAAGGCTGGACTGTTGAAGTTCGTTCCAACGATGAGGCGATACTATTATTCAGTTGGACAGAGACGTGGTGGTCACGTTGAACGTCAGCTGACCCTCCGTGTCAGAGCTCGCGTCCTCCAGAGCAGGAGCAGTGATGCCCTTCAGCGCACACAGACCCGCGAAGCCGTTCGTCAGCTCGAACACGTTGACTTGGAGACCGCTCGTGATGACGTTGAGCTCGCAGTTGGGAGGGTTGAGCGACACGATCTTCTGCACCATGGCCGTACACTCGGCCGACGCGCACATGCGACCGACTTGCTCTTGGTCGGGGAGCGACTCGGAGTAGAGCAGGCTGTAGCCGGACTGGTCGGCGCACTGGAAGAACGAGTTCATGGACATGAGCACGGAGAGTCGCGTGTATGCTCCGGCATGTTCTGCCTCGGAGCATGGCGCGGCGTTGACGGCGTTGACGAGCGCGATTGTGGCGACGATAGCGGCGAGGAACTTCATTGTTCTTGGAAAGTGGTCTGGTCGCGTAGTGCTTTGTCTGTTTGCGTGCTCGGCGGAGAATTCGAGAGTGCGTGGGGCAATTGCATAGGTCGAGAGACTGGATTGAAGACTACAACTGAAGGTGTCAACATCGATTCGTACGACGGGTCGGTTCGCTCCTGGGACGAATCGTGGGGGATCGAGTAGAAGAGGATCTCTGGAACTGATACTGTGTCGTGTACTGGCAACTGCGCAACGCGTTCCGGCCGCTTCAAATCACGAACGAGCTGGATGGTTGACTCTTCGCGACGCTTGCAAATCCTGGATTGTCTTGCGATTGAATCTCGGTACAAATGCCCATGGATATAGCAACCATGTTGCAGAGCACTGTATGTACTATCTGACGAACAACAGCCTTGACTCATCACAATTCCTCGCAAAGATCAGGCTGGACTGCTCGTTGTGCTGTAGTTGCATCACTGGTTGTCATTACCGTGCGCTTTGTCGGCAAGATGACCAAGCCTTTGGACGGTGATTGCGATTGTTGCTCATTTACTGTTTACTCTTGGTTGCCGTCAAGCCACGAGTGAACAACAAAGGATGATGTGCAGGCTGACTGGAGATTCTCGACAAATTGAGTGGTGGTGAGCGGCCCAACTTTGTTAACACGATGGCCTTGTGTTGGAGTGCAAGATTCGTCGACTGAATCTTGAATGCGGTGTCGCCCATCTCATCAGCAATGATCGGTCGCGTGGTGTTCGGTGGTGCAAGTGTTGTGTACACAACGTCTGATTGTAACGTCGCGCGTCCAGCATTCGCGAACAGCAAAAGGCGACGCTGCTCACTCATGCCACACCGTATCGTCTATGAAAGATTCGGGCTCTGGCTTGACAGCTCCGGTCTCCTCTCGACGTCGGAGGTCATACAGTTGTTGAGTCATGCTAAGCAATCGATTTCGCGATGCATCCACGCCAGAAATGGACGCTGTGCGAACCACAGGTGCTCGAGTGCGTTGACGGTTGAGAACGTCCTTTCATTTGCGATTTGCAGTTGCCACTGGAGTTGTCGTTCCTCCTTGAGTTCGTGAGTGAGAGAGCCGTCGGTCCTCAGGATTTGTACTCTTACATCCAGCACGCGGTCACCTCAGACCAACAGCATTTCCAACCTGGCATTCGTGAATCTTCCAGCTTCAGCACGAGTCACCTCCACTTCACTGTCGATCGACAAGCCACCACACGAGTCAAGTCGACATGTTCAAGCCCCTCGGAGCCATGCTGCAGTGCGTCTGCCTGCTCGTCCTGCTGCTCGGAAACACGCTCGACAGCGCACAAGCCATCTACCTCAAGTTTCAGTACGGCGGAGAGTGGGTGAGCGTCGGAGATACCAACCTCGGCTGGATGGTCTACTCGGAGGCGTACAACCACTTCGACAACAACGGCGGCGCGTACCAAGGTAACGCCGGCGGTTACCAGTCGCAGCAGGTCTGCCTGGACGGCAAGGCGAACCTCCCTGGCTGGCAAGTCTTCTACACGGTCACGGGTCAGGCTGCTTACGGCAACGTCCCGTCGAGTCGTCTGAATGGGTGGCAGATGCGCGACCTGCTCATCCACACCATGTGGGACGGCGTCAAGAAGCTCACCGACCCGACCGGGTGGCAGGTGTGCGTCCCCAAGACGACCAACGACTGCCGCTTCTTACACCCGTGCGCCAACCAGTGCTGGAAGGGTGCCAATGGCTGCACGGACGTGCACTGGGGTCACCGCATGCCGTCCATCCTCCGCGTCAACGTGTACAATAACGACGGCAGTCTTCGTCCGGAGTTCTTCCAGCTGACGTTGAGCAACTACGGCACGAGCGGTCGCGGCAAGCTTTGCTCGAACGGCATGAAGTCGTTCGGTATCGCGTCGGGTCTGATTCCTGGTATCGGCTCGTACGTGAAGTCGTTAGTTGGTGTCATGTGCCTGTTTTAACCTTGCGCGAGTTGCTTGGAGCTAATGAATGCAAGCCTATTCGTTTCAATATGATTGTCGGCGCCGATCGAAGATTCACACTGCTAACTTGCCGTTTCGCCAACCATTTGAGCTTGAATAATGGGTGAATGATGCAAGCCAGCAACAAGACAACAGCGTCGAACCGTGACACGAAGTGCTAGCTTTATTAACATTGCACGGCGTTGGTGGTGCCGACATATCACTTGCAACTTCAACCTGAGTTGAACCTCTTCAATAAAATGATTCAATAATTGGCTTTCATAGTTTTTCCCGCTTTGTCGTCCTATTGAATAGACTGAATGTTGCATTGAATCAATGTGCTCAAAAAAGCAAAGCCAATCCGATTCTGCCCCGAGCTTATGGTGTTGTCCCTGTCAGTTTGGAATTCCATCACGCCCAGGAGAACACGTTCAGAACGGATAAAGCCGATATGCAACCGAGTATTTTCGCTGCTAACATGCAACTGAACGGTTTACCCAGCAGTTCGAGTTTCCAATCGGTCTCATCAGTTGTTGCATCGTTTCTCTCGTTGGCCGAGGCAATACATCACCTCGAACTACTCGAGGTTGTCAACAAAAACAAAGATGAACACTGCATTTATTTGGAGAAAAACACGTAGGCTGTGCTGGTAGCCCAACGCGCCACGTGCAAAATATCAATGGGCACTGCCCAGAGGAGAACCCATCGACGATGCATTCCCCTCCAGCAAACCCGTTGCTGCCGCACCAGTTCGCGATGCTCAGTTGGATAGAGACGTGGTGGTCACGTTGAACGTCAGCTGACCCTCCGTGTCAGAGCTCGCGTCCTCCAGAGCAGGAGCAGTGATGCCCTTCAGCGCACACAGACCCGCGAAGCCGTTCGTCAGCTCGAACACGTTGACTTGGAGACCGCTCGTGATGACGTTGAGCTCGCAGTTGGGAGGGTTGAGCGACACGATCTTCTGCACCATGGCCGTACACTCGGCCGACGCGCACATGCGACCGACTTGCTCTTGGTCGGGGAGCGACTCGGAGTAGAGCAGGCTGTAGCCGGACTGGTCGGCGCACTGGAAGAACGAGTTCATGGACATGAGCACGGAGAGTCGCGTGTATGCTCCGGCATGTTCTGCCTCGGAGCATGGCGCGGCGTTGACGGCGTTGACGAGCGCGATTGTGGCGACGATAGCGGCGAGGAACTTCATTGTTCTTGGAAAGTGGTCTGGCAGCGGAGGCTTGGAGTTAGCTGTGCAGCAGACTGCAAAATGAAGAATAGGTCGAAGGATCTTGGACGAGGACGAGCGCTGCTTGCCTGAAAGCCATGGGGTTCGCCATCTCGAACTGGGTGTGAGGTGGTCAAGGATTCGATGGGGACTGCCTGGCTGCAACGGATCGCGGTGGATAGGCTGGAGATGGAGGGTGGAGATGGTCAACGGAGATGGCGGTGTGCTTGAGACAGCGCGTGCGTTAGTAATCTCTTCGTTCCGTATCTATGATTGACTTACCCAATTGGTTCCGTTGCAGTGTTGACTGGGATGCGTTCGGGACCGATGTCATCCGTGCCGAGTTAACGGTTCAACCAGTTCTACCTGCTTCAAATCGCTTCGGATGGGCTCTCCTCACTTGGCACTCCGCATCACCCTGCAAATCTTCGATTGCTGCGCAGCAGTCGCCTCGTCTCGGGAACCAGTTGCATGTCGTTGCGGTAGGTATCCACGAGTTTTCGCGACCCGAAGCAGCAGAGTATAGTCAGACTCTAGCCACCTGGATTGTGCATACAGTACTCGGATAGCGCTTGTCGAAATGCCGGTGTTGCGATATTCTCTACACTCGACAGGGTTTCATCGCCATGTCGTCCATTCATGTCTCTATGGACTTTGCTGCTCTCGGTAGAACGACCAGAGTGCTTGCATGGATGTACAACAAGCCCGGACTGGTGGCTGTCGCCTGTTGCTCACCGACCTGTGCACTCAGCAAAAGCGTGCTCCTCATCGTGCGTGAGTGGCTGCCAACAAGGTAACGATTCAAATCGATAGTGTGCAATCACATCCCACAACGACCTGTACGTTTCCGCCGTTCAACATTGAACACCGCGCTCTGTTCAACACATGCCGTGGTTCGCTGAGATGGGAGCGCTTACGTTCTCTCTATTCGGTCGGCGAACAACCAAAGAGGTTGGTTCACGGTGACGGCACCACATCACATCCGCAAAGATTTGCCAGCCGGCGCTTTGTGCCCGGTGGTGCACGCCACTTGACATTTGTATGCCCCGCTGTCAGCCACGAACAGCATAACGCGAACAAGAAGGAAGATGCGCTTCCATCAGAGATACGGACAGCGACCCATGTCCAGGATTTGTACAGTAACCACTGATTTGAATGAGCCAAGGTCACGTTGTGTCCCTAGGATTCATCAGATGCGGTTTGTGGGTGATTACCGTGTCTGTCCGACCCATCCCTTTCATCATCGATTTGCCCCGCACACGAACAGCCTGAGTCCACGCAGGCACGGCCTGGCACCACACAGCATACTTATGCCTCTCACAGCGAGTTCGAGGGTCGGCGTCGTGTGCCCTTGAGTGCTTCGCTCGCGTAGCTCAGACCAACAGCATTTCCAACCTGGCATTCGTGAATCTTCCAGCTTCAGCACGAGTCACCTCCACTTCACTGTCGATCGACAAGCCACCACACGAGTCAAGTCGACATGTTCAAGCCCCTCGGAGCCATGCTGCAGTGCGTCTGCCTGCTCGTCCTGCTGCTCGGAAACACGCTCGACAGCGCACAAGCCATCTACCTCAAGTTTCAGTACGGCGGAGAGTGGGTGAGCGTCGGAGATACCAACCTCGGCTGGATGGTCTACTCGGAGGCGTACAACCACTTCGACAACAACGGCGGCGCGTACCAAGGTAACGCCGGCGGTTACCAGTCGCAGCAGGTCTGCCTGGACGGCAAGGCGAACCTCCCTGGCTGGCAAGTCTTCTACACGGTCACGGGTCAGGCTGCTTACGGCAACGTCCCGTCGAGTCGTCTGAATGGGTGGCAGATGCGCGACCTGCTCATCCACACCATGTGGGACGGCGTCAAGAAGCTCACCGACCCGACCGGGTGGCAGGTGTGCGTCCCCAAGACGACCAACGACTGCCGCTTCTTACACCCGTGCGCCAACCAGTGCTGGAAGGGTGCCAATGGCTGCACGGACGTGCACTGGGGTCACCGCATGCCGTCCATCCTCCGCGTCAACGTGTACAATAACGACGGCAGTCTTCGTCCGGAGTTCTTCCAGCTGACGTTGAGCAACTACGGCACGAGCGGTCGCGGCAAGCTTTGCTCGAACGGCATGAAGTCGTTCGGTATCGCGTCGGGTCTGATTCCTGGTATCGGATCGATCGTGAGCGCCACGGTCGGTGTCATGTGCCTCTTCTAATTGCCGGCAGCCCCGCGTGTCTGTCGTATGACCGGAACACCTTTGGCGCAGCCGTCGGAATCCTGCATGATCTTTCGTTTTCAAAGTAGTATTCGTGCCAGAACGCTATTGGTAGCAACAGCTAATAGATCACCTTGGCATCTGTGAATGGATTGGCTCCAGCTCGATTCTATGTGGTCGTGCTCGCGCAGACTCACGTGTGTTGATGGCTTTGAAAATGTTGAACGTGCGGATTCATTGATGCAGGATCTGCCTGGTGTTGAAGTCCAAATATCGGCAGTCGCGCTGCATCGAACCGGCTAGTTCAACGAGTTCTGCACTTCGTACATCTTCGACTGGACACTGTAGTGTTGACTCGCATACTTATTCGAGTAAACACAGTATTCCACAAAGTAAATCCACTAATCGGTTGTATATCGTACTACATTGCATAGTACAGTTTTTAGTCAAATACAAGAGTCTGCGACGATTTCGATGGAGGAAATTGTCGGCTGGTGATCATCATTCGACAATGCCCTCAGCATAACCCCTCCATGAGATAGTGCAAGACATACACTGTCTAGTATTGTAAGCAATCAGGAAATGGGTCTCAGCAGCGCCACCACTCGCCAAGTGTTGCCCCGCATTTGAAGTCGCGGTGCTCGATGCCGCCACTTCCCTCGCGCATTGGCGGCTGATTGGCTGCTAATCAAATGGCTGTGTACGGCCGTTTGTGCTTCGCAACCTCAACTTGGCAATGTTGTCGAGCCCATCACTTCTACGGATTTAATACATCTTCAAAGCTTATCGTATACTTTATCGAATGTACTAGAATACAAGACCGCCCACTATTCCTGGCCAGTATGCGTGTCAAAGAGGTAGGATGATGAATGCGCGGCGCATCAGCACGAAATCAAGTGCGCCGCTCGCCGCGTGACCTTCTCACGGCCGTCTCCGCTGCCGTCCCCACTGTCGCCTCGCTCCACTTCCAAGCAGCCAGTGGACCGAACAGACCACTCACCACCGTTGGTCCGTCCCTTCGAGAACGAGCGGCCTTCAAATTGAGACGCGTCGTCCTTACCGCTGACGGTACGCGCCGACAACCATGACCTTCACCAAGCGGATCCTCGTGACGGGCGGCGCGGGCTTCATCGGCTCGCACGTCGTCATCCACCTCGTCAAGACGTACCCGGAGTACTACATCGTGAACCTCGACTCGCTCGACTACTGCTCCTGCGTGCGCAACGTGCACTCGGCGATCTCGTCCGACAGCGAGGAATCGGAGCTGGCCAAGCGCGGCGGCCGAGGCAGCGAAGATGACTCGGAGGAGGACGAAGGCGAGGTGGGCCGACGCCTGCGCGGCAGCTTCTGTGAGCCCGACCAGGAGCTGAGCGACGAGGACAGCGCGTCGCTGCCGCCCAACTACAAGTTCATCAACGGCAGCATCACGAGCGCCGACCTGGTGGGCTACATCCTTAAAACGGAGAAGATCGACACGGTCATGCATTTCGCGGCGCAGTCGCACGTGGACAACTCGTTCGGGAATTCGATCGAGTTCAGCAAGACGAACATCCTGGGCACCCACGTGCTGCTCGAGGCCGCGCGGATCCACGGCATCTCGCGCTTCATCCACGTGAGCACGGACGAGGTGTACGGCGAAGGCCGCGCTGACACGGTTGCCATGACGGAGGACCACGTGCTGGAGCCGACCAACCCGTACGCGGCAACGAAAGCCGGCGCCGAGTTCCTCGTCAAGGCGTACCACCGCTCGTTCCACCTCCCGACGATCATCACGCGCAGCAACAACGTGTACGGACCACACCAGTACCCTGAGAAGCTCATCCCCAAGTTCATCAACCAGATCCTGCGCGACAAGCCCGTGACGCTGCACGGCGACGGTCTCCACCAGCGCAACTACCTCTTCATCTCGGACGTCGTGGCCGCGTTCGACCTCATTCTGCATCAAGGCGAGGTCGGCGAGGTCTACAACGTCGGCGGCGAGAACGAGCTGTCGAACAAGCAGGTCGCGCTGGACCTGCTGTCCATCATGAAGCCGCATCTGCTGGGCACCAAGGCACTCCAGATGATCACGTTCGTGGACGACCGACCGTTCAACGACCACCGGTACACGATCGACGCGAGCAAGGTGCGCCGGCTCGGGTGGACTGAGAAGGTGGCGTGGCGCGACGGACTGCAGCGCACTGTCAAGTGGATGAAGCGCTACGGCCACCGGTTCACCGACATTGATCACGCACTCGAGGCGCACCCGATCGCGTTCAAGCGTATGTACGCGTGGTCGCCGGAGTAAAGCGCGCGAGAGCAAGGCGAGCGAGGACAAGTTGGTTTGAGCCACAGCCCGAGGATCTCCACATCGCCGGCGTCTTCAGACCTCACCGACAGTAGGCGTAGGCGGCGAACTCAAGTGCAAAACCCCTGCATGCATTAACGGCCGTGCTGGATTAAAGGAGTGCATGGCGCCATGATAGAGTAATTTATTGCCTGCACGAAATCCCAGCGAAGCGCTTTTGGTTTGTTTTCGTGATTCCACTTGCAGCATCTTGGATGGAAGAACTTGGATGTCGCTAACAGACAGGCCGCTTTCGAAAGACTAGTAACGATCTCCAGCCACCCGCAATCACGTCAAGCACCGCACATTTATACAGGTGGCGCTTCGATTAGCTTATCATGGTGACCAACAAGTTGGCAATCCGATTCAAAACATCAAGGTTGTGCCTTGATGGCCACGACGATGCAGCCGATACAAATTCAAACGGGCGAGTATTGTCATCGTAGTTCAACGTTCGACCTGCGATGTCGAATGCAAGAATATGCATGCGAAAACCTGCCGCGAACGCCAACGAAGCCGACCGAGTTCCAGCACGAGTGGTGATAGTAGGCGATGGCTGTTCACTGGCCGTCTGGTTCCACGGAATCGCTGCTCTGAGCGTGCATGACAATGGCCTCCCCGCCTGAGCCGGTGAGTCTAGACTAGGTCGTGGATCTTGACTCATGCAAGCATCTTATTGCCCACTCCCACGTTGCGTTGCCCTGCGGCGGCGGTTTACGTTTAACGCTGGCTTAACACCAAGTTTAACGGTACGGGACTGCCGAGTCGACCCCGCTTTGTATTGCTATTTTTCCGTGCTCTTTCCCGCGCGGTGCTCCAGGGCCGTTGACTCATTCGGCGGGCGGGAGCCGTTGACCCTATTCTGTGCAACCGATGGGGTAAGTTGGGCGGAGCGCTGTCGTCCCAAGAGATCGGTCGTTTCGTCAGCAAGGCAAGACAGGGTGCGAACCAGTTTCCAACTGGCAACTCGTTTCCGGCCGAGCCATTCTCGAACTCCCCGGCCGCGGGTCGGATTGTCCGCGCGCGCCGCGTCCGCGTCCGCCGACGCCTCGAGTTGTTGTTCTTTTATAATCGCGGCATTCATGGACAACTCGAGCGCCATGAGCCACCGCCACCACCTGGACGAGGCTCGCTACTATGAGCAGCGGCAGAACAAGGACGCATGTCTGCACGAAGAGTCGAAGCGCCGCAAGATGATCCGCTGGATCAAGAAGCGCTTCAACTTGCAGGACGAGCTGCAGCGCGCGCCGCCCGCACCCGTTTTCCCGCGCGCCCACCCGAGCATGAACAAGCGCATGAACTGGGTGCAGAGCACGCGGATGACGGCCGGGAACCAGTTCTCGGACGAGGCGGCAGTCGCTGGCAGCTCCGAGACCTCCACGACAGCCAAGTCGCAGCCGCGGCCGAGCACTCCGGAGCATCACGCTCATGTTATCATCGTTGGCGCGGGGGTGGGCGGCCTGTGCTTGGCGCAGGGACTCAAGAAGCATGGCATCCCATTCACCGTGTTCGAGCGAGATCCGTCGCCCAACTATCGGTCACAAGGGTACCGAGTGCGCATCGACTCAACGGGGTATGAAGCGCTCAAGGCCAATCTGAGCGCCAACAACGTCGAGGTGCTGCTCCGAGCGGCGGGCCACTACCTCCCTGCGGTCGACTACCTGAACGCGCGGACAGGCAAGGCCGAGGTAGACAAGGAAGAGTACGAACAGCACCAGCCAAGCAATCGGGCGAGTCTGCTCTCGCATCATCACATTTTCAGCCCAGATCGCGCCATGCTGCGCTCGTTGTTGCTCGCCGATCTGGACGACGACGAAGTGCAGTTCGGGATGGCGTTCAAGCGGTACGAGTACCTGCCGAACGGTCGCGTGCTTGTCACGTTTGAGAACGGCAAAACCGTGCAGGGCACGGTCCTCGTCGGCGCGGACGGCACGACGTCGCGAGTGCGGCGCCAGTACATTCCGCGCAGCATCACGCTGCTCGACACGGACACTGGCGCCATCTACGGCAAGACGCCGCGGACGCCGGCGCTCGAGGCGCTCTTCTCGCCCAACAGCAGCACGATCGTGCTGTGCGACAACCCGCTCATGAGCCTCATCGTCGAGCCGCGCGGCCGCACGTCCGTCGACCTGGCCGAGTTCCACATGGGCAACGATATGTGCGACTACATCGGCTGGGCACTCATCTCGCGCGCGCAGAACTTCCACCAGGATCCCAATCTCTCGGCGCGCGAGCTGTTTTCGCTTCCACCCGAGGACATCGCCGAGCTCTCGATCGAGATGACGCGCGGGTGGGATCCGCGGATCCATGCGCTGCTGACTCAGCAGATCCCGGACTGGTGCGTGCTGCTGCGGATCTGCTCGATGGCGCCGGATCTGCACCGGTGGGAACCGTCGAGCGTCACGCTCTTGGGCGACGCCGTGCACACGATGGCGCCGGCTGGCATCGGATGCAACACGGCGCTCTACGACGCGCAGATGCTCGTCAAGAACTTTTGCAAGCTCGGCGTCAACGTCGAGGCCATCGCACGGTACGAGCACGAGCTGCGCGCGGCCGGGCGAGAAGGCATCACGCTCAGCTTTGACGCGTGTGAGAAGATGTACGGCCTTCCGCCGGTACAAGACATGCACGTGGTTCGGTAGCTCACTCAATTCAAAGAGGATTACACGTCACGGACATGAATAACACGCGCCTGCTGAGTGAAATGTAGCTGAATAGCCTACAGTTGTGCGATAGACTCACTCTTCGGTCGTTAGAAGAGGCAGAGGATGCTGACGGCGGCGCTCACGATGCCGCCGACCTGCGGGATGAGACCAGCGGCGATGCTGAAGCCCTCAATGCCCGCAGAGCAGCCGTCCGAGCTCGAGCTCGTCGCGAAGTTATCGAGCGTGATCTCGTAGAACTCGGGCCGCAGGCTGCCGTCGTCGTCGAACACGTTGACGCGCAGGATGGACGGGATGTTGTGGCCGTAGTTGGTGTCGGCGCAGTCGCTGCCGCTGCTCGCGCACGGGTGCAGGTAGCGGCACTCGTTGGTCGTCTTGGGGACGTACACGTTCCACGCGGTCGGGTCGACGATCTTGAGGATGCCGTCGTACATGGTGTGCACCAGCAGGTCGCGGAAGTTCCAGCCAGTCAACCCGCTGTCCGGCTCGGTGCCGTACGCGGCCTTGCCCGTCACGTCGAAGGTGATCTGGAACGCCGGCAGGTTGGCGCTGCCGACCAGACACACCTGCTCGTCAACATACCCGCCGCTCGAGGCCTGGTACGCACCGCCCGTATCGCCAAAGCTGCCGTACGGCTCCGAGTAGAATATGTCGACCAGGTTGGCCGTGGCGATGTTGACCCACTCGCCGCCGTACTGAAACTTGAGGTAGAGCGCTTCAGTGGCTTGAAGCGACGTCGCCACTGCGAGGAAGAGCAGCGAAAGACGCTGCAGCGTAGGCTTGGCCATTGTGAAGGATGAGGGTGTGTCGATCTGATGGGATGGAAGCAAATTCGGAAATGGTGGAGCGAGGGCTGCTTCCTCTGTTCACTTGCCGTCACAAGAGACCCGCCACCTTTACGCCTTTGAGAGGCCGAGCGGGCAAATCGACTGGGCACACGGATTTTTCAGCTGTTCGGTTCGCTTCCAAGCAGCTTCAACTGCGTCCAGCGCGGTTCTCGGATGGGAAGGTGTTCTTAGCCAGCCATCGCGTGCTGAAGCCGGTTCGGCTCCCGACATGACCAACGCGAAGAGCTGCAGGCAGCAAAGTATCGACCGGGGGAGTATACATGCTCTGTGACGATTATTCGCTACACCAATCTGACGTTGTCCGACTCGGGAATGCCGATCCTGTCGAGGATCATTGGATGGATTCCGAGAAGGAACGGCCTCTACAGCCGCCGCATTAATCGGTCGGAGCGAGCATGGTCGTATCATATGGCCGGTCAACTTCAACGAACGCGACTACCACTTGCTGTTCGCGACTGACTGTTTTGCATGTCGATAAGCATTCGCACGCGGTCGGTGGGACCAAGCTGCTCGCGCTGCCAGCCATAAACTCGCAGCGGGAATGGTGCTGTCAGCTGTCGTCGCCTGAGATTTGCCTCGATCAACAGCCACACCGCTCATTTCCTATCCACTGATGTCATCAAGTCAATGCGTCCAGGATGAAAAGTGTGAACATCTATGACAAATTATCTCTTTACGTGAAACACTTGCTGACAGCGTCGCGGACGGCGGCGTCGTCGGCGTCGTTCGGGAGCGTAACGCGGAGCTGCACACAGATGGGAGCCACAAGTTAGCCACGATCAAGACAGGGTGAAATGCAAGCAGAAGACGTACCAGTGGCTCGCTCTCCATGTCGCGCTTGATGGCGAGCTGCGCGTTCTCGTTGCGAGCCCAGGCGCGGCGCGCAACACCGTTGTTGACGTCCCACGCGAGCATGGTCGTGGCCTTGTAGCCGGCGGCGTACGAGCCGTCGAGCACCATGCCGAAGCCGCCGTTCATGACCTCGCCCCAGCCGACGCCGCCGCCGTTGTGGATGGCGACCCACGTGGCGCCGCGCGCGGCGTCGCCGATCACGTTGTGCACGGCCATGTCGGCGCAGAACATGGAGCCGTCCTCGATGTTGGACGTCTCACGGAACGGGCTGTCCGTGCCGCTCACGTCGTGGTGGTCACGGCTCAGGATGACCGGCGCCGAGATCTCGCCGCTCGCGATCGCGTCGTTGAAGGCCTGCGCGATGCGCTGGCGGCCCATGCGGTCCGCGTACAGGATGCGCGCCTGCGAGCCGACCACGAGGCGGTTCTCGTCGGCCGACTCGATCCAGCGCAGGTTGTCGCGCAGCTGGGCGGCCACGCGGGGAGGAGCGTCCACAAGCAGCTCCTTGAACACGCGGGTCGCGATCGCGTCCGTCTTGCGCAGGTCCTCCGGGTTGCCCGACGAGCACACCCAGCGGAACGGACCGAAGCCGAGCGAGAAGATGTCGCCCATGATGTCCTGCACGTACGACGGGTACTTGAAGGCGCTGGAGGCGTCGTCGGGACGCTGCAGCACGTCCGCGCCGGCGCGGCTCGCCTCGAGCAGGAACGAGTTGCCGTAGTCCCAGAAGCGCATGCCGCACGCCGTCAGGCGGTTGACGGCCGTCACGTGGCGGCGCAGCGACTCCTCCACGAGCTGCTTGAACTGGGCCGGGGCCTCGGCCATGACGCGCTGCGCCTCGTCGAAGCCGAGCTGCACGGGGTAGTAGCCGCCGTTGAACGGATTGTGCAGCGACGTCTGGTCCGAGCCGAGCTCGACGAGCAGCTCGCCCTTCTCGGCCTCGTCGGCCAGGCGCTCCCAGAGCGTCACGATGTTGCCGTGATAGGCGATGCTCACAGCCTCCTTCTCGTCACGCGCGCGGCGGATGCGCGCCACGCACGCGTCCAGGTCGGAGACGACCTCGTCGACCCAGCCCTGCTCGTGGCGCTTGGTCACGGCGCTCAGGTCCACCTCGGCCGTGACGGAGATGACGCCCGAGATGACGCCGGCCTTGGGCTGCGCGCCACTCATGCCGCCGAGTCCGGACGAGACGTACACGACGCCCCGTGTGCTCTCGCGCTCGAGGTACTTGCGGCAGGCGTTGAGCACCGTGATGGTCGTGCCGTGCACGATGCCCTGCGGCCCGATGTAGCAGTAGCTGCCCGCCGTCATCTGGCCGTACTGCGTGTTGCCCATGGCGTAGAGCTTGTCGTACATGGCGCGCGTCGAGTAGTTGGGGATCATCATGCCGTTCGTGATGATGACGCGCGGCGCCTCGGGCTTGCTCGGGAACAGGCCGGCCGGGTGGCCCGAGTACATGACGAGCGTCTGGTCCTCAGTCATTTGCGACAGGTAGTGCATCACGAGGTGGTACTGAGCCCAGTTCTGGAACACGCTGCCGTTGCCGCCGTACGTCACGAGGTGGTTCGGGAACTGCGCCACGCGCCGGTCCAGGTTGTTCTGCAACAAGTCGCACACACACGAGAGGAGAACAGCAGCGTTAGCATTTTGATCACTGAGGGTTTTAAGCATGACGAGAGAGAGAGATAAGGAGCCGCGCACGCACCATGATCATGAGCATGACGGCCGCCGCCTGCTTGCAGCGCGCCGGGTACGCGTCGATCGGGTACGCCTTCATCTCGTACGCCACGGGGCGGAACCTGCAACGTCGTCCAAACCCCATCATTAGTATTCTCTCACTCCATCGAACGCAATCGCCTCGGAGTTGCGTACCGGTGCATGTAGATGTGGCCCTCCTCGCGCAGCTCCTGAGCGAACTCGGGGGCGAGCTGCGCGTGGTGCTCGGCCGGGAAGTAGCGCAGCGCGTTCTTGACGGCCAGCACGAACTCGTCCTTGGAGAGTCCGTCGGTGCTGCGGCGCGGCGCGCGCGGCAGCGTCACGTCCGGGTGGACACCAGGGTGAGGCGGCAGCACCGACGGGATGCCGGCGCGCAGGCTGCTGAGGTCGACGGCGGTGGCCATGGTGAGGCGAGGACGAGGACGATGGAGCTGTGAGGGGTGCGATGCGGCGCGCCGTGCAAATTGAGGAATGCGCCAAGCAGGGCGAGGCGTCCTGGCCGCCGATGGAGACCGTCGCGAGATGGCTGCTTTGACGCGGTTGAAGCTCACATCGGACTCACTCGTTCCAGTAGATTATTGGTTTTGGGAATAGAGAAGTGTGCGAAGGGTTACTGATTTGTGGGAGCATTAGGCTAGTCCCATCAAAACCGCCGTCTGTCGGTGATTAGATGGATGGCGGCAGGACAGTTGAAGAGAGCGCGGATGTGTGTTCATCAAAACGGTTGAAGAGTGGTGATTAGACATCTCGACAAGAAACATACAAAATAGTAGCTTCAATCGCGGTACACTCGATCTACAGTTAACGAGCTAGAAGTCCAAATGCAGTGACGCGCTCGCTGTCATCGACAACCCATATTCGTACCTACTACAGCATGTAAAGTAAATGATCTCCCTTCTATTCGGAGCCGTGCGGTGCTCGTCGATCGAAAACGCTCACTGCAACTTGCAGTGCATCTTTGCTGGTGCGAATCTGATTCGCGGTCGTGAGATTCTTCGAGTCACTTGGCGGCGAACGCCCATCTCAGCGTCGTTAAGTCTCGGCCAAAGCAGTTTTGTCAGCTCGGTATTGACACCGCGAGATTCGCGACGCTCTCTGCGATCCACTCGCATATTTGCTCAGTCTGCTGATCAGTTGCAGAACGGGAACGACAACGTACCCCGTCTATCTTTCGCGCTTCAGAGCGCCTGACACACGTTGACACACGTCAGACGACCGTAGCAAAGGCACAGCGCGCCAATTTGTCGCAATGACCCCATCCGATTCTATCTCCTTGCCTGTTCGAGCTCACCTGCAGATGGTCGGGTGATCCATTCCCGACAGAGCACGGCTCTCACAACGAGAAGATTAATGCTCTGTCCATTCGGTGTTAGTCCTTGCCAGTTTGACCGACTTGTCCAGCGACCCAGGACATTAAGAGCGTTTTAGAATCGGTGAATCTCCGGATTAGCGTGACGATAGTGTGCAGAAAGCGGACGCCAGCTCAATCTTTGTTCAAGTGAGTTACGGCAGACGGCGGACACACCCAAGATTCGCAGTCCGCACAGAGCCACTGTCTCCGTCGGTCGCGCTCTCTCCACCGGCAATTGTCACCGCAACAAGGATGTGCTCGCTCCACCTGTTGGTCCTCTGCATGCCCGAATGCCCGCAGTCTCGAGCTCATTCCTCAATCCGACAGCTCCGACACCAGTCTGCAATCCAGCCAAGATCGGCACTTGAAGGATGCTGCGCCAGCTCGCCGAGACGAGCTTCACCGTGCTCACGTGCAACGTGGCGGGGCTCCCGGAGCTGCTCTCGAGCGGCGACCCGGCGACCAACACGCCGGAACTCGGGCGACGCATCAGCAACTGGGACATCGTCAACGTGCAGGAGGACTTCAACTACCACGCCACGCTGTACCAGTACGACACGCACCTGTACCGCACGGCCACGAGCGGCGGCGCCGGCATCGGCAGCGGGCTCAACTCGCTCTCCAACTACTCGTTCAGCAACGTGACGGACCTGGACCGCGTCAAGTGGACTTCGTGCAGCACGTTCGATGGCGCCGACTGCCTCACCCCGAAGGGCTTCACCTTCCTCAAGATCCAGCTCGCGGACGGCGTCGTTGTGGACTTGTACAACCTCCACGCTGACGCCGGCACGACGAGCGCCGACCTGACGGCGCGCCAAGCCAACCTGGACCAGCTGGCCGCGTACGTCGAGACGAACTCGAAGGACCAGGCCGTGATCATCATGGGCGACACCAACACTCGGTACACGCGCGACCACGTGTCCGAGTTCGTGTCGTCGCTCGACCTGACCGACGCGTGGGTCTCGTACGTCCGTAAGGGTGTCGCGCCGACTTACGGCTCGGACGCGATCGTGTGCGACTCGACCAACATGACGGACTCGTGCGAGGTCGTCGACAAGATCTTCTTCCGCAGCAACAACTACATCAAGCTCAAGCTGGACAGCTACGGCAACGAGAACGCCGCCTTCCTCGACGCGAGCGGCAACATGCTGTCCGACCACCCGCCCATCGCCTCGACCTTCTCCTACTCGCTCACCGACGGCATTTCGCTCAGCAACGCGTACGGCGGACCCCACGGCGACTACTTCACGGACGTGGCGTCCGCGGCGACCGCGCAGACGGTCAGCTCCATCACGATCCGAGCTGGCAACCGCGTCGATGGCGTCAGTCTGTCGGTGTCGGCCCCCACCGCGCGCACCTTCGCACACGGCGGCACTGGTGGCACGGCCACGACGCTCACGCTCAACTCCGGCGAGTACATCACGGCGATGCAGGTGCACTGGGGAACGTACAACAGCCACACACGCATCTTCTACATCAAGTTCACCACGAGCTCGGGCCGCACCGTGTCGGGCGGCACCACCACCAGCGCGAGCACGACCGTGTACGCGCCGACTGGCTACCAGATCAGCGGCTTCCACGGCCGCGACGGCGATGAGATTGACGCTATCGGCGCCATCTTCACGCGGGTCAAGGCGTAAGTCAGCATCTCTGCATGTAGGTCCACACTCGATCGAGTCATTATAAAGTGCCAGGGAACTGGTTGTCGCGTTACTCTTGAGATTGTGCTGGCAACATTTTGGAGTGTCGTTGATAGTGGGGGTCAGATCCCGCTGCCGCTGCCGCCCCGTCGTCAGTCACTTGGAACTCTGGACGACTCACGTCCAGGAGCTTTCCCCGCATCATGCTCTCGATGACCCACCGCGCCGTGACGACCTTGATTCCCCACTCCTTGGCCTTCTCAAACTTCATTCCAAACGGCTTTTGGCAGATCAGGTGTGTGTTGAGCTTGTTCATCTTGCTAGTGACCTTGGCGCCGGCGAGCCGTAACAGCTCGGCAACAACAACTTGGTCCACATCCATGTACACGGACGTGCTCGCGCGAACCGCACGAAAGCACTTGAGCGGCAAAGGCACGGGGAACATGGACCGTGGCTGGTGTACCGTCGCAGTGAACAACTCGTGAGAGTGGTGCGACAGCTGAACCTGAGCTGTTAACGAGCAGTTTACCCACAAATCCGACACAAACGTGAACACTCGGCCGTGGTGGCGCTTGCGCTTGCGCGACCGTTTCTCGTCAGTTGCGTGCTGTTTCTCCGCCTCGCGATGGTGCAGCTCGAACTTGGACAAAACCGTTGACGCAACGCCTTCGTCGATACTGACGCCACTGCATAGTACAACGTGTGTGACGAAACCAAACTCGCGAGGCTCAAGGTTACCAAAGTCTCGATAGTCGAGTGCGATGGCCTCTGCGCCGCCTCGCTCGGTGAGATTCTGGATGAGCTTGGCCAAATGCCGGTCGTCTGGATTCACGCACAGCAAGAGGAACGCGCAGCCTTCAAACACTTTGCCCTTTGGCTCGTGCTCGGCCATCTCGTTGGCCACATGAGTGACGTCGGTGTTGGGCTCAACTTGCACTGTAGCTTCTGGCTCGTCAACGAGAGGCGCATCACCTTTGCCAACCTCCTCAGTTGATGTCTCGAGGGCCGTCGCGTTCGTGGAGTCGACAATATCTGGGTGGTAGTGGTTCTCATCGATCTCGACCGGGTACAGCTCTTCCGGTTCCAATCGATGGTTCTTGAGTGAATCAACAAGCCACATGGGCGAAACGAAACTCAAACTGCTGTCGGCATCTGCAGCCAGCACGCGCTTTTCGAGTGCGGTCAGCGTCGCGACATCTTGCAGTGAAGGGCTAACCACCACGTGGGTCACTTGGAAAAGCGCAAAGTCGTAGAAGATGGTGCCAAGACCACGACGAATGACGACCTGCATCTGCTGCAGCATCCGATCTGGAAAGCCCACAAGATAGAACACGCAGCTGTCGAACAGGTCGGTCCAATCGTCGCCTCCTTGGCAGCAAGCCGGCTCCTGGTCGCCTGCATTCTGCTGATCCCCAATCAAGTGGTTGTGCTCTCGCACTAGCTTGGGAAACGAGACCATGACCGCGTTCATCTCTTCAGCGAGCAGGCTGTAGATGCGACTCGGTTGTAACACCGTCTCGAGCGCGAACTCTTGCTCAGGTACCAGCACGCCACGATCCGCACAGGCAACAAGCCACGAGATGTGAACAACTGGAATGCCGTGCGCACTCGCTGCTTCGTACTTGGGTCCACCAGGATGCTATCATCCCACATTACGAGTGAGGAACATGAACGAGCAGGCGGGTGTCGAGCGTCCATTACCTGCGCAATGAGGACGCCGGTGAAGCCGACCTCGAGGTTCGGGTCGTACTCTCCGCCGTGCAGTTGCGTGAGCCGCTCGACCTGCTCGCGCTCAGCGTCCGCGAGTCCCGTGGTGCAGACTACCAGTCCCTCAAGCGCTCTCAGCGCGTACGGCTCCAGGTCGAGCAGCTTGCGGGCTCGGAAGCTCTCGAACACCCATCGCGGCGATGCCACAGGCAGCTTGGTGGCGATGGCGACCTGTCAAGCAAGATGCATCAGCTCTCCTCCAACCTCGAATGGGAAAAATCACTTCGGCAGTTCGGACTCGTACTCGGTGCTTTTGCGATCCGACCGCTGTGGCGATCAGGTGCGTGGTCGAGTCAGGATTCAGGTTGTCCTCGAAGACACCTCCGCACGCGACCACGAGCTTCCGGACTTGCTCCTGCAGTGATACAGACAGGCGTCACACATCCACTCCGTTCGCTAGTGATTAGAGCGGCCAACTGACCTGTACGTGCAGCTCGAGCCCCGTGGAGCAGAGCACGAGTCCGGCAAAGAGTTGCAGTTCCGCCATCGATGACTGAGGTGCATATTTTTTGACATGAAGCAATAACGTACTTTATCGAAGCACCGCAGTATATATCGGACGCTCTTTTAGAAGCCCCGCGCCATTTTCACCCCTCGGCACCATGGAGGACGCTCATGGCTCGCTGTCACCCCCTGGTGCCGGCGCTGCGGCCGGCCCCGTCGGCGCTGCGTTCCTGTCGGCAGTGACGACCGGCCAGCTCCAGGACCTGCCGCTGGAGGCGGAGACAGCGGCTCAGGCCGACGACGATGATCCAATGACGGGCGAGCAGGCGGCTCCACGACCTCCGCCGTGTCTCCCGCTCCTGGCGCGACTGCAGTACACGCGCCGTGTGGCGTCCAGCAAGACTCCGCTCCGACCGAGGAGTAAGGACCGCGGCGTTGCTGCCGCTGCGGTGGTGGACCGCCTGCTGCTGCGGCAGGAGACGTCCAACGTGCTGCGAGCGTATGCTCAAGTGTTCGGCCGGTTAAAGCTCCACGATCTGCACAAGTTCGCCATCGAGCGGCAGGAAACAGGGACTGAGCTCCCAATCTACCGCCAGTTCGAGAGCGGAGACACTTGGACCCGCGCGTGCCTCGTGCTGAGCGAGGTCCGCGCGTTCGCCGACGCTGGAAGCGGCACATCGCCGCAACTTGGCCGGAACGAGCTCTTCATGAACGACATCTACCGCGCCGAGGTCGCGGCCATCCTCTCCATGGCCGTGGCTAGCTCGGGTCTTCAGCAGAGCGGCGCCACGACGCCGTTTGAGCGGTCGACTGTGGTCCAGTTCTGCTTGTCGGTGCCGCTCGGCGCCGCCCTGCTCGCTGAGCTTGTCGAGAACGACCCTGCCAGCGTCGTACTAGTGCTGGAGACTATGGCGTCGGCGCTGGCGCGTTTGACGACTGGCCAGTCGCTTGCGCAACAGGAGCGAGACGCGTGTGCGCTCGCCACGGAGCTGCCGGTCGAAGTTGTCAACATCCAAGACGCCTGCGTCTCGCTCGCGCGCATGTCGCCGCTGTTCGCCGAGCTCGTCCGGGATAAACTCCACGACGTCGACTCGCTGTGGGCGGTCGCTGTCGTCCTGCACCTTCACTCGACACTGCCGGAGCTGCGCGACGACGCGACCCTGTTCCTCCACCAGTGGATGCGCGATGCGGCGTCGCCAGTCCCAGCCTTCTTCCACATCGCAGCCAGCAGCCGCAGCAACGACACGCCTGGCGAACGCTCGCCGCCATCACCGTTCCAACAGATCGCTGAGCATCTGCTTGAACTGTTCAAGGATCAATTACTTGACGACCTCGAGTCTGCATCGACTGACCAAGGCATGCTCCCGCTCAAGCTGACTGTGACTTTGGACGTCTGGATCGCGTTGCTCTCTCTCAACGGCTTCCGTCTCACAGACCATGAGGCGATGCGCTTGCTGCGTAGCCTCGATAAGCTCGCCAAAGCTCCGTCCCCACCGAGCGAGCGTGCTTGTTCGCTTGCGTACATCGTCGCCTTGCTCGTGTGCTATCCGCTGGCGCCGGCGCTCGGCAAGATTCCAAGCCAACGCGACGAATCTACCAAGGTGGTCGTCTCGCTCGCGCAGCACTCTATCTTCTCGCTGTACTCGACAAAGATGGCGAGCCCAATGATGATCGTGTCGGCCGTCCTCTTGTACACCAAGTCGCCGGCCCTTATTTCGTTTCTCAGCGCTGTTGCGGGTGGTGGATCCAGCAGTTCGTACGGCGGTATTTCTTCTTTGCGCGTCGAGTACTTGCACGTGTTTGGCGACATTGTGCTCAAGCCGATTTTGACTGAGAATCTGATGGCGCGCGATGTTCTCACTTGTGTCCCACCAGCGCTTAGCGCGCGGAACCACGACCCGCTTCAAGACATGACATTGCGAGCGGTGTATGGGCTGCTGTGCGAGAAATCATTTTTGAGGTATCACCATGGGAGGAAGCTGGAAACGTGGCTGGCGCAGCTGATTGGCGGAGATCTCGCTGGCCCCGAGGTGCCAGTACACCCGCTGATGGTGAATCTTCTGCTGGAGTGGATTGACAACTACGTCATGGCGTTTGAGTACCCGATATCGCAGACGCCAACACTGCAGCTATCCATCGTCCCCCTGAAAGCAACACACGCGTATCGGTGGCTGTCCGCGCCATGCCTGCAGGGTGACTTTAGCCCCGCAGGCACCACTGACGATAAATCAGCATGGGCTCGCGGACTGCTGGTGCTGACGTACGCGCTCCAGTTCAACCAGCGCGCCCGTCAAGCGACGATGGTTCCCGGGAGTAAGATCAGTTCGCTGTCGACAGATGTGTTTGCGGCGCCGGGAGGTGATATCATCGTGAGCTACGATTTGGACCAATTTCCTTTGCGTAACATGCTGCACCAAGCTCTCGTGCACAGCGGTGTCGGCCAAGCGTTCGAGTTTATCACGCCGACGCTTCATCGCCTCCTACTCGAGGAGTATCCGAGCTGGACACCAGTAACTAATTTCGACCCACAAAGCGACCGCGACGTGACGAGTGCTTGGTTCCGTCGTCGATGCACGCTGCTGTCAGTCAAGAGATGCATGGACGAGAAGGGAAGTGCGTTATCGTGGTCGTCTTTGACATTCATGGCGGCGAAGCTCCAGTTTGCGCCGATCCAGGTTCTCGTTGAAGACTTCAAGTTGTTTGCTGCATCGTTGCTGCCGCAGGCCATGTTGACTTTGCATCAGGGCCAGAGTGCGGATGCGCTGTCGTTTTGTGGAATCATGACGGTGCTGTATACTACCCGAGTGCGAGACTCTCAGCTGAATGACACGAGCGTGCTTTTGCGGCTGGTGCACACACTGTGCTTTCCTGATTGGGTGGTCAAGCAATACTCTCAGCAGCATCGGCATCACGCGCGAATGAAAACAGGGACGACAGCACGTTTGCCGCTGGTGGTGACGTACAACCAGCTTCTCGAGGAGCCATTCCGCCTCATCAAGGACGCTGACTCGATCGTCCATCAGGTTCCGCCGTTACTCCAGCTGCTGCTCGTGCTCGTGCGAGATGTGCGCGTCGCATCGAACGTTCGCCTGACGAAACGCGACCCAACCATCACTTTGCTGCGCGGATCTCAGCAACAGCAATTGCCAGACGGCATCAGCACCAAGGCGGCAACCGTGGTGCAGCACCAACTTGTTCAGGACTGCCTCCTCGTTCATGCGTTGTTGTCCCAGCTCGCTGCAACACTCCCAAAACTAGGTGGCGGCATTGACGACGCAGAGATCCAAGGTATCGAGGCCAGTCGCTTGTTGTGCGAGTTGGTGAATGAGCTGTTTGCTGAAGATGAGCAGCAGACGGACGGGAACACGACACCTCCGCGCCTGCTCACGGCTGTGCACGTCCAAGGCTACGACATCCGCGTTATCTCGCTGCTGGTGGAACACGTGCCGTCGTTTCGACTGCTGTGGGAGTTTTGGATGAGTTCCGGAGGCAGCGCTTCGAGCAGCTCGACATCGGGACGAAGCTCGAACAGCAGCAAACCGCTGACCGAGTTCCTGTTTGGGGAGAGCAGCAGCGGCAGCGGCGGCGTGGCTATCATCGAGAAGAATGTGCCCCGGTTTGCTTTTCGCCTCCGCGTCTTCTTGCTGCTGTGTTCCAAGTACTTTGTGACGCGCCATAACGCGGTCGTTCTGCCAGCGATGAAGCTGGTATGGAACAAGCTGCGCTCGGCACTGAACGCGACCATCGGCTCCATGTCGACATCACCCGTGTCTGTGTCGTCGGTGACGGCTGTCCCTGGCCAGGCAATCGTCCACCAACGAATCAACGCAGCGTTTCTCCACGATATTCTTCCCCTGGCAGCGAATGCATCCTCGAGGCATCCGGAGCTGAGCACTGAACTGGTGCAATTCCTGCTCAAGGTGCAGAAGATGCAAGCTTCCGCATCCACATCCAGCACCGACAATGGAGATGCCGGTCGACGACAAGCAGATTCGGGTGCTCAGCGGAGCGAGCTCGAGGACGCGCTCCACGATGCGTACCGCTCGCTAATCCGGCAATTGTGACAGCAGCCAGTGTGTTTTCGATGAAGGAACTGTAGATTTGACATTTGAGAAGGCGAGCGACAGTCGACACCAAATTGGTCATCGGCGTGGTCGGAACAATGAATTTGACATGAACAAACCCGCGTGTATTGGCATCATCTGCAGATTCTGGTCGCTGTTCAGCGTGTGTATGGGTGGACGATGACGGACGGGTGGGCTTGTCGAGGATGCTGCTTCTCGGGGATGGTTGGAGGGTAGTAGACGACGCGTCCACCGTTGACGATGTCGATCGGTCTCCCCGCGCTGCCTTCGTTGCGCAGGAGTTGAGCGCTGCATGTGTGCGACCACGAGAAATCGAACCGCCGTCAGAGCTGAAGAGACTCACAACGATTGATATCGAGACCCACCGTTGTTCGTTGCGTTCGAGTGGCGTTTCGTTGAAGATGCGCGCGTGATGGTTCACCTTGGGATTGTTGTCGCCGCACTTGCTTTGGTATTTCCGCGGAAGATTGCCGCGCTGGGTGTTGTCGTGGCTCAAGAAGTCGGTCTTGTACGGGTCGCCACGGACGCGCGAAGCTGCGGGTCGAGCTCCAGACGTCCCAAGCACGTCGCACGTGGAGTGACGCTCTTTCCTAAAAGGTGTCAATCGAGCAAGGTCAAGTGTGAGTTGTGATTGTGGGCTTCGTTCCCTTGGCGGAGTTCAGTAAACAGCGTACATGATCTGGTGGAGTCGTCGCTCGTTCATGTCGGCTTCGTGGATCGCGCGTTTCGCTCGATGATGCTCAGCCTCAAAGTGGAGCCGCTCTCGTCTCTGCTGCGGCGCCATCAGTCCCTCTTGTAGAAGCACGGATCCTGGTACTGGTTGGTGCTCGATTGTTGCTGCGTGTGCGAAGGACTCCTTATGGATCATGACTGGTGCAGTCTATCGAAAGCAGGATCTCAAGTTAAACACGGCAACATGGCACAGAAGAATGAGCTAGCTGCTCGCTTACCAGTACGTCCGTCTCCGGTGCGGATCGCGGAAGGACGACCACGTCCCGCAATTGCAGACCGCTTCGAGGTGCGGCGCTGGGATCAATGTGCAGTGCTCGCAGGTCCTTCGTAAGAATGACATTGGCTGGCGGCGCCAGTTTCTCAAACGGTCGAACGTCGCAGTGTTCGCGGTTCCAGGATGTCACGAGCGTCGAGTTCTTGACGATCGCTGATGGAACCTTGAAGACACCGATGCATGCGAGGTCAATTGTTGCTGAACAAGCAAGAAAACTTTGCCGCATTTAGCATACAGCAGCTCACAGTACCTCCCTCGACGCGTTGGCGATGCTTGGACCGTCCATCAGCTTGCGCAGCCGATCCGGATCGACGGCCTTACGCGGCTTAGATGCCGCTGTAGACGTCATCGCTGCCGAGATCTTGCGCTCGGTGCGCCGAGCTTTGGTCTTCCTCAACAAGCGTGAAAGCTAGTAAGCGAGTGTCATCGCCCGTGGTCCGAGATAAAAATATCGTCGCCATCGAGTATCAAGCGTCTCTCGACTTTCAAGAATAGAGAGCGGCGAGTTCCCATTTTGTGAGCATGGTCGGACGGCCCACACGGGTCTCCTGGGTGATAACGGCACAATGTTCGGGTCGCTCTCAGGCGACAAGAAAGTACTGCTCGTATCACCGTCAGCGCCATTGAAGGCGAAGCCCAGCGGTGCTGGATCGGCATCCCCCGCAAGGTTATTGGCTCCCACCAAGCCTGTCGCAGCTCGATTGTCAACCACCACCATCTCTACAACCAAGCACGATGCAGACGGCGGAACCTCAGTCAAGGTGCTGCTAGACTTGTTGCTCGGTGAGATGAGGTAGTAATTGACCCTGACTGTGTTTGATTTGTAGACCCTTCGGCGCAAGAAGTACTTTGGCCCGAGGCTTCACCCGCTCGATGGCGGCGATGCATACCCCAATCAGCTGGCGATGATCGAGCCAATGAGCAACATGACGTCGTCGACCCCGTCACCACGCAAGGTGACTGATCCGCCTCGGACAAACGCTCAAACTCCGCGAGATGGTGTCGAGGATGACAACACTAGCGACGAGGAAGTCGAGGATCTGAGCGTGGAGCAGCTTCAGCAGATCGACGCCGAAGCTGGCGCGAGCGACAAGGTCGCGGCGTGGATCCAGACGTACGAGGTCGAGCGCCAGCGGTTCGCATCCTTTGCGGTGCTGACCGAGTTCAAGCTGGACGAGGTGCGCGACTCGTATGTGCACCTGGTTGGTCGCCCCAATGCGGTGGAGGCCGCCGCCTGCTGTGCGACGCTGCTCAAGATGCCGGGCATCGTCGGCTGTTACAAGTCGCTGCTCGCCAAGGTATCAGCCGGCATCCAGAGCGCCGTGTACCTCCCTTCACCGACTGATGATGAGTCAACTTCCCCGCTCCCAGCCATGTCAACTCTTGTGAGATCCCTTTACGAGCGCAAACCGTACTTTGAGCGAGTGCGCGAGCTCGAAAAGCAGCTTGTGGCCAACCGATGCGTGTCAGATCCAGTCGTGCTGCAGCATCTGTCGGCGGATGAGGTCGCGCTGATGCTCCAGGCGGTGCCTTTCCCGCGGTTGCGCGCAGGAATCGAGCGCGTTTCCGCCAAGAATGATGTCCTAAGCGAGAAGATGCTGCAGCTTCTGCTTAACCAGCGCGA
Source organism: Phytopythium vexans (assembly GCA_003413675.1). Classification (NCBI taxonomy): domain Eukaryota; phylum Oomycota; class Peronosporomycetes; order Pythiales; family Pythiaceae; genus Phytopythium; species Phytopythium vexans. The sequence goes on along the minus strand of QLOC01000012.1, from coordinate 762,284 downwards.
ACAACGGTCAAGCACGCAGCCACGACGTCACGTTCCTGATCAGAACGAGAGTGTCGAATACCCCGCGCGCGTTCCATTGGCCACGAGTCCACAGATCTGCCGCGCGATCGCGCAACACGCGGCAGCCTTCAGCGCGAGCGGCCGCGACATGATTTTGTGCTCGATCCTCGAGTTTATCGACCCAGAATCGTTCCGTGATGTGTACAAGCGGTTCGACACGCACGCCAAGACGGGGTTTCTTCATCACCTGAGCATCGCCGAGACTGGTGACCAACTCCAGCTCATCGCCGAAGGTCTGCCGAACGCAGGCGAGACGCTTTTTCGGCTCTATTTCGCCACATGCACTGGCCCGCACGCGGAATCAAACGGTGGCGCATCTGGGGCGGCGCCAAGCGCCAAGCATGTCTTCTTCAAGCGCGTGCTCGGACCCGAGACCGAGTTCTTCTTCCTCTGCGACCTCGCCGCGTACGTGAGCGACGAGCAGTGGCAGCTTCTCTCCAAGCAGTTTGACAAGATTCAACAGGAACGCCGGAGGAACCGCCGTCGCCGACGATCTGCTCTCATGGGCGAGGACTTCGACGAGGATGAAGAGGACGAGGACGACGAGGACGGAGCCAAGAAATCTGCCGCCTCTGCGCTCGATCAGTTCCAGCTCATGTTGTGGAATTACATTCACCACCACCGACTTGCAAGCGTCCAGCTGTTACCGATATGCAACGCGACGTTCATTCCTGTGTTCGGTGAGCCCGAGCTGGCGTCGGTCATTCGGTCGTGTCTTGACCGCCTCTCGATCGAAGCGCGCTGGCGCCAGATCATGGCGTCGATAGAGTTGATCGACAAGGAGACTAAACCCAATGCGAACGTCACGACTGTTAATTCCGAAGTCTACCAGCAAATCCACGCGACGCGCCTCAAGGTGATGAAGAAGCTACTTACCATGTTCTCGCATGAAGAGCGCGATGAATGGCTTGACAAGGTGAATGCCAAGCACCCGACCGATTCATACAAGCGCCGTCTCACTGAAGCCATGGAAGCGGTTCAGTCCGATATCCCTCCGGTAGGAACAGTTCAGGCAGACGCTTCACCCCCGCTGTCGCTGGATGACCCGAAACCCCACATTGCTAGCATGTCAATGGACGTCAAAATGCGCTGGATCGAGAATCTGCTGTCGGCCATCACGACTGACCGCGAGTATTCTGCGCGCATGACCATGCTTCGGCAAGTGTTGCACCCCTTCATGGACGGCAAAGCATCGGCATTTGGATCGACTGCCAAGCCCACGCTCGCTTCAGCCGAGAAGAACATCGCTCACGTCCTCCAGCAGCTCACAGCGGCCGACAAATCCAAGCTGCTCGCAAAGCTGTCGCCACCACCACCAGACAACAGTCCTATCACTGTCGATCGTGCGTCGTCTCCCTTGTTGGAGGTTCAAGAATTCAAGTTGACTCATCCGGACATCCCTGTGCCACCGAATATCAGCATCATTCAACAGCATGCAGATCAAGGATCGACGCCACAATCACCACGAGCCAAAGCACCAGTTCTCGAAGCTTTGAACGCCTTGATCCAAAAGCACTCCGAGCCGTTTGTCTTGCAGCTATTGCGGGACTCGCTCGCAGGCGGGAACCGTCCGGTCTCGACCAAGGTCGATGACGACACTATTGAAGCAACTCCAGCTGAAGGGGACTCGGCGCCGGCTATCCGAGTCGGTGTGCGGCGCAAGTTGAGCGCAGTCTTGGCAGTAGCGGAGCCGATGGAATGGCAGGAGAATGTCCCCGCTGGCTATGTCAGCGTGAGTGTGCAGACCGATCCCGAGAGCGATGACGGCGAACCCCTGAGCTCCGAGTTCGGTGAACCGGTCAAGCATGTCAAGTTACAACCGCTCACCCTCAGCGCACTGATCGGCAAGCCACCTGGTTCCACCAAGAAGAAGGATCGGTACCAAAAGATCAACAGCTTGGCCGTGCCGCGGTCCGTGGCGGCGCTCATCACATCGTGGCGAATGAACACGGATCAACTCGGACAGTTCGCCAAGAAGTCGCTTCCCGCGGTGCTGCGCATCATCGCGGACGCGTTCGGCGAGCTGCTGACTGCCGGACGCCGCAAAACCGTCCAGCCGACGTACTTGTCGCGGGGCCAGCGTGAGCTCACACTCTCGCAGCTCGTGTACCAGTCGTTCCTGCACAGCTACGGACTGCCTGCGATCGCCGACATGCACTTGCTGGCGTTTTCGTGCGCGATCGAGATGTACCGCACGCAGCATTTACGCGTCGAGTACTTTGCTCGCTTCTGCTTCGAGGAGGTCGGGCGTCAAGACCTGGCCAACTACACCGAGCTGCTCGAGTCGATCGTTTGCGACGACCTCAACACTGGAGGCGCCGGTGCGGGTGCATCCACACCGTCCTCAGGAGCGACGGCGGCCAAGCGCGCGCGGTTTGTGCCGCGCATCGCAGTTCCCGACAAGGAGAACTGGATGATCTCGGTGGATAAGGCGCAAGAAGCCGTGCAGCTCTGCTTCCGCGCCATGCGCAAACCCGACGTGGCCGCCTTCTGCGACAAAGTGGCATTCATCGCGGCGCAAGGCACGTCGAGTGCAAGTCTCCAGCTCGTGGAGTCGGTCCCCGATCCGGCGGCTGTCAGCTCAACTGTAGCAGCGAGCGGAGGCGACGCGATGATCAACGTGGATCACCTGCTGCAGCTCGCGGTGCAGGAATGGCAATCGGAGCAGATGCGGCGCGAACACTTTTTGCTCAACGCGTTCCGCGCGGGCGACGTCAACGGCGACGGCCAGCTCACGTCGGCCGAGTTCTCGCAGATCGTGCTCTCAATCGACCGGTCGCGGGACCTGGGCGACATCCTGCTCATGTACAGCGACACGTTGCGGCGCACGCAGTGCGACCAGATCGACACGGACATCTTTCTGCAGGTCGCCAAGGACTACGAGCTCGACCGCGTCGTGTGGAACGACGACGGCGATCTGCGCAACGTGGTGAACGACCTCGGCGAGCTCGAGACGACGTGGGCGACCGTGCGCGGCTTCTTCCTCGGCACGCTCGAGTCGTTGGCACGCGACCTCCCGCTCTCTCACTTCCTGCGCGTGTGCGAAGGCGCGGGCTGCGGCTGCCTCAAGTGCATCCTGGACGGCTACATCGGCTTCCAGAAGATGCGGCGCGACTACGTCGGTCGTCGGTCGCAGCCGTCCCCATTTGCCGTGTCGCCGGCGCTGGTGTGGGCGAGGTTCTGGCACCTCATGCGCCAGCTGCACGACGCCGCGGCCGAGAGCGACGGCATCGCAACGCCGTGGGACGGGTTCACCGGCGTGTTGCGGTCGAGTCCGGCGCCGACGCCAGCTCCGCGGTACGTGAGTCGGAGGCGGGACGCGCTGCCAATCTACCTGCTGCCGGACCCGAACCGGATCACGGGGGTCATGAGCAGCGTGCACAACCCGGAGGTGTTTGAGGTCGACGCTATCAACGCGCAGTTCGCCGAGACATTGCTCGCGCGCATGAGCTTCAAATCGGACGGCTCGTCCGGAGGCTAGAGACCACCAACCGTACAGTACTGCAAGTTGAATTTGCAAGTTGAACATGGGCTTCAACTTTTTGAACCACCCGTGTCGATTCAAATCTACGGTACTCGCCAGGCACCATAACCACAATTGATTGATCCACGCACTGAACTTCGCCACTGCCACGCCATCCACTCGTCGCTATTGTACACTCGGTCGGCCTCGACGCGCTGACCGGCGGCTCGCCTCGCGGTCGCCTTCACAGCGGCCCGAGCATGTCGGGCAGGCAGTCGATCTGCGGCGCGTTGACGACGCCGTCCATGAAGGACACGACCTGGCCGCCGCACGTGACGAACATGCGATCCGTCGGGCTGCCGGGCGACTGCAGCGCGTACTGCGAACCGTGGCCGTGGCTGTAGCCGCCGCCATAACCACCACCACCACCGCCGTAGTGAGGCGCGCTCGACCGGGTCGGCGTGTACGTGGCGAACCGGGCGTTGTTGTTCGTCGGGTACCGCAGCGGCGAGTCCAGCGACGAGGACGAGGACGTGGACGACGTGGACGACGTCGACTCGGGGGACAACTGGCGCGCGTGCTGCTGCTGCTGGTGCTCCCACCAGGCCATGCACTGTCGCTGAGCCGTGAGCTGCTTCAGGTCCTTTGGGGATAAATATCAAAATGTGGACGCGATCGTTAGCATGTCGCATCCGGTACAACCACCGCATCGGACGCAATGTTGCAGCGTCCAGTTACAATGATACCAGACGTACCTGCACAGACATGCCGCTGCGGATCTCGTAGTACTCGAGCGCATTGTTGCTGCCGCTGCCGACGACGCCGGTCGGCGCCAGCGTCGAGCTGCCGAGCGGAAGGTGCATGAGCTTACCGACGACCATGGTCGGGCGTGTTTTCGAGTCGCGAACGGTGGCAGAGAGCTGCTGGCTGGGTGAATGGCTGGCACTTGTCGCCGGCCGCGCAAATATCTTTCTGGTCCCAAGCGGTCCGCCCCCCACAACCTCCCGAGGAACTGCTGCAACGGACAATGGTTGCTGCCGCGACGCCCGATCTTTCGCGACCTTCAACCAACCAAAGAAAAACACAGACACAGAAACGCCGGTCGGGAATATTCCGACGCCATATCATCCCGCTAAATCAGTACCGAAGCGAATGAATCAGATCGGCAAGAGTTTCGATTATCTTTTGTATCTAATGCTATTGGATGTGAAAGGTATGACGTAAGCACTATCGATAGATAGTTCGTAGGTGCATTCTTGTTCTCCTATATACTCCATTCCTCTCAAAACAGCTCATCAAGGCGGCGCTATTATTCACGGGCTATACTGTAAATCAGACCCTCGGCTTGATTCACGCTTGCAACCGTGGGGACTCAGGACCGTTAACTTACGCGATAGCTTCCCTGAAACGCACTCCACGCGCGAAAAAACTGCAACTGATCCGTGGAAGCCGGCGGGCGGCCGGGCTATTCACCGGGCGGCAGTTGAACGAATGCCGTCCCGCGTGATCTCGAAAAACGTATGCGCGGCCGGCAGGTGCGGAGCGAACGCCACTTCCAGTCGCCGCCGGGCCGCGTCGGCGCCGCGCCGGATCACGAGGCTGGCATCGAGCGGGGAGCAACCGCCACAATAAGTCTGTCATTCACGGTGTGTACAACCCGACGGTACGGGAGGGATCACGGTACGGCAGAGACACGAGCGTACCGTTGGTTGATGCAGTTGGCCCACGAGAGACCCAGCGCTGGCTTGAACGCCTGCGCGCCGGCGAGGCCGAGCGGGTCGTCGCGGAAGTCGCCCGTGACCTGGTTGGTCAGCACGAACACGACGCGGTACTGCGCGCTGAGGATGCGCATGCAGTTGGCGAGGTAGAACATGGCCCTCGCTCGCTCGCTGGCGTCCTGCACGTATAATTACCACGGTACAGTGAAACAGTACAGTGACACACTGCCAGTAAGAGCAAACCTTGACGGTCGCGGTGGACTCGAGGCGGAACACGGCGGCGATCGAGTCGATCACCACCAGCTTGGTCTGCTGTTCCTCCAGTAGTGTCGGTAGTCGCGTCTGCTGCTCGTGACCACGTCACGTTAGACTGATACACTCTACATGTAGCCATCCTTAGCTGTAGGTACCAGCAGCTCGACGAGCTCGTCGGCCGTGTAGATCTGCTCGACGAAGATGCCGTCGAGGAAGGCGTCGGCGCCGTCCCTGTCGGCGGCGTCGCGCTTGCGCTTCCGGTTCATGGCGCCGTACTGGGCCGCGTACGACGTCGCGAGGTCGTGAAGCCGCTTGACGGCTCCCACGCCTTCCGTGCACACGTAGCAGGCCGAGCCGCCCAGTCCGCCGAGCTCCGAGGGCAGTCCGCACTGCAGCAAAAGCTGCAGACACAGCTGCGTCTTGCCGGCGGACGCCTCGCCGCAGATCTCGGTCAGCAGGCCGCTGCGGAAGCCGCCGCCCAGCAGCTCGTCCACGGCGTCGCAGCCGGAGCGGAGCACCACGTGCTGCGCCTCGTTCGCGCGCCACAGATCGAGCGCGGTTGATGGAGCTGCCGCCATGATTGATGCTGGTACAGGTCAATCAGATCGCCTCGTCCGCAGTTCAAGCACCGGTATAGTACCGTGCTGGACGTTTTCTTGTCACGGTACTCTTGGCGACGGATTAGTTGAGATGATCGTACTTTAGACGGTGGTTGAGGTGCGGTGCGGATGAACGATTGGCGGGCTGTGTCCGGCAAAGGCGGCAAAACTCGAAAGCGACCAGTCAGTTTGGAAACGGAGCGGCACGAGTCAGGAGGTGGTCATTGATGGATGCTGCTGCTTTGGTCGACGTTGGGGGAGCTGGAGTTGAGTGGAGGAAGGAGTTGATGTGCTATCCTGAGGGGCTGATTCGTACGTGATCGACAACATACCCAAGTCCAGTGCGCTGGCCTGATCCTTTCCGTTCGCGAGCGAGTCGAGTGTGTGTATATTTGTGTGTGGATAGATCTGTCTATGTGTGCATTTGTGTGTTCTCTCTTGCAGTACAAATCTGCCACAGTATGTGCCTCTGTCCGTGAGCACTCTTACTGCTATTGGCTGCAAATACCAAGCGGTTGTTCATGATAGGAACCCTTCGCGACCCTTACAACCATGGTGCAAGGAGCCAATTACAGCCCACATGCCTATTCCAATCCACATTCATGAATGCATGCATGCATGTGTGTTAGCAACCTTCAAATACCTGTGACGGTCTGTTGAGTGGCAGTGTCGCTGCCGTCCACTACGCCGAGCATTCAAGCGAGTAACGTAACATGTCTACGGCCAGTGCAGCGCTGCACTCGACCACATGAGCTCATTCCTTCGGGCAGGAATCGGCCAAATGAGTTAAGTGTTCGCGACGGAGGAGCTCCGAGCGCCACGTCGCGCCGTCCCACTCGCCGCCAACTTGCACCTGCTCATCCACACTCTCGTTGTTCTCCACCACCACCAAATGCGCAAATACCCACCAGTCCAGTCGGCGACCTGCCACTCGCCGCCAAGATCCGCGAGGCCCATCCAAACGAAGCAGACTCAAGTCCACCGGCCGACTTGAAGCGTGAGAAATGCGCTGAGATACTGGGGCCGGGTGGCGGGCCGTCCAAGCAGCCGGCCAACGGCCAACACATTCATATCTACAGATAAACAGAACCACTTTCACAGATCAACACTGATCGCTAGATTGTTGCAGGTGTCGGCCCACGGTTCGCTCGTCCGTATCTGCGACTTGCTGCGAGAGCGAGAGCGGCCGGCGAGATGACCGGATGGGCTGCGGGCAAGGGGAGGCGGCGGTGGCGTGAAGGGCTGTCAACGTTTGGCGCGGCCAGCTGTTTTCCGCCCGCTCGAATCTGCACCAGGCGCGCGGGCATCTGGCTCGGCCGGCCAGTCACGAGCCGCTGACTCGCGCGGCCGCAGAGGGCGGTCAGCAGCGATCGCTCCGGAATTGCCGCACCTGTTTTCCTGCTGCCCAGCCTACAGAGTGGGGGCTTTCGTCGCACGGCGGCGGTCTGTGCAGTGAGTGGCTCAAGTGTGCATATTCTGGCATGTATCAATTGGCAGGCGAGCGTTCAGTGGTTGAAGGTGCTAACTCTTATTCGTCAGTCCCCTGTCACAGTGTAAATTGAAGTTGTGGTCTTTTAAAATTCGGCGTGTTGGCTGCCAAATCGCTGACTTGCAGTGGTGAGTAGGGGTGAATTTGCGCATTCTGAAGGCGCTGACCCCTCACAGCCCATTGATCTTATTTTCCGTCTGGCGGCGCCATTTCGCAGCCAAATCGGACCGGCGGGGTGTCACACTGCGGGTTGAATCATATGGGGCCACTAATACGATCACGACCCCACAGACAGATTTCCCACATTCACCTTTAGTATATAAAGGGGGGAGAATTTGCCCGCAGAAAAGCCCCGAAAAGGAAAAAGGAGCCGGTAAAAAGTTTCCCGGGCCAGGTGGCTCGCGTTTTTCAAGACAGCCTGCCGCCGACTACCGCTGCTGCTGCTGGGGGCCGCTGCTGTTTTTCGCGTTCGCTCCGTCCGTCCGTCCCCTCCCTGTCTACCGCGATTTGCGCTCGCTGGGCGACGCCCGGCCACGTGCATGCCCAGTCGAGTGTCGGCGCCGACCCGTGGGTTGCGGTGGGTTTTTGGTTAGCAAGTTAGCACAGGCGGGCGAGGTTAGCAAAGCGCGTCCCCACTCTGGCATTCGCAAAGAACGCCGCACCACTCGCGCGGCTGCCCTGGACGCCCCTCCCCTCCCCGCTCTTCCTGGAAGACATCACGGGGGACGAGAGAGAGCCATCGCCGCCCGTGAGTACACTAACCTCTCGCTTCGCCAGACCTCACGGTACTACCACGCGCCGTCACGGTACTTCTCCGCCAAGAATCCACAGTACTTCCTCCTCCATCATCGTCAACATGCCGACGGTGACCCCGCTGGGCGTGGCGCCGCTGTCGATCCACATCCAGCCGCCGTCGCGCACCGTCTTCGTGCGCATGAAGGACCTCGCGGGCTCGGTCGCGCTCGAGCTGGACGCGAGCGTGGGGGACGTCAAGCAGCTCATCGTGCGCTTCCATGAGCGCGCGTTTGCCAAGTCGTACGCGGCGTTCGCGGCCGCCGCGAGTCTCATGGCCATGCGGCCGCACCCGCGGACGGGGGCCCCCGTGGCGACCCCCGTGTCGAGCCTGAGTGACCTGGCGGACCTCGAGGTGCTGCTGTACCGGCCGTGCGACGAGCTGCGGACGCTGGTCGAGCAGGGATGCATCACTCCAGTACTGGGGGCCCGCGCTCACCCCGCTGAGCCATCCGCGTCCCCGTCGTCGTCGCCGTCGTCGCTCAAGCGCAAGGGCCGCGCGGCGTCCGTGACCAACAACGTCGAGCGCGTGCACCGGTACGCATCCGCCTTAGCCAAGATGGACGTGTCCCCCCGTGAGAAGGAGCAGATCGAGGACCTGCTGCTCGAGGGGGACGCGCAGGTCGTGGACGCCATGGAGCAGTTCGCCGTCCACCGGAACGCCGCCCACGTCCGCCGCGTATTGCGCGGCCCCGGCAAGACGCCGACGCTCGAGGGTCTCTCGATGGACTTCTCGACATTGGAGATGCAGTCCCCCGCGCCGACGGTCGGCCAGGTCAATATGGAGGATCCGTTCCTTATTGGGGGGGAAAACCCCTTCGTCCGCGCGGCCGCGAGCTTCCACGACGTGACCACCATGGGGGAGTCCTCCGTACCTGCCACTGCCAATACCCGACCGTCGATGATGATGATGCCGGTGGAGGATCCCGTCACTGTGGTGGCGAGCCGGCCGTCGCTGGTGCTGGACGACGAGAGCCGTCCGCCGGCACGGCCCATGGCGCTGCAGGCCATCCAGGAGAAGACGACGACGCCCCCGCCCGGTTCGCGATTGGCGCTGTCGCTGGACGACCTGGACGCGAGCTTCGACGAGTCGGCGCCGCAGCTCTTCTCGATCGCGACGCTGCTGGACAACGTCCCCGTGGGCCGCGACTTCCACGCTCGCTACTCGGTGGGCGAGGTGCTCGGCACGGGCAAGTCGTCGGTCGTCAAGGAATGCACGGACGTGTCGACCGGCGAGCCGCTGGCGGTCAAGATCATGGACAAGCGGCAGATGCTCGAGGTGCGCTTCCTCAAGCGCGAGCTCGAGATCATGTACGGCTTGAGGCACGCCGGTGTCGTGCAGCTCGTGGCGCTGTTCGAGACGGCGGACGAGCTGTTCGTCGTCATGGAGCGGTGCCACCAGGAGCTGTTCGAGTACATTGACCAACTCGGGCCGCTCCCGGAGGCGACCGCGCAGCGGCTCGTGCGCCACCTCGTCTCGACCGTCGCGTACCTGCACGACCAATGCATCGTGCACCGCGACATCAAGCCCGAGAACATCCTCATCCACAGCGGCGCCGACGTGAGCGACATCAAGCTCTCGGACTTTGGCATCGCGCGCAAGCTCGAAGGTGGCGACTGCACGCTCACGCCGCACGAGAGTCTGTCCGAGGTGGCCAACCTGCACGACGGCGCCGCTGCGAATGCGGCGGTCTCGGCGGTCGCGGCGCTGTCGCACTCGGGCGGCGTCCGCAACCGACTGGCGCGTGCGCACACGAAGTGCGGGACGCGCGACTACGTGGCCCCCGAGGTCATGAGCGGCAAGGGGTACGGCACGGAGGCGGATCTGTGGAGCGTCGGCGTGGTGACGTTCGTGCTGCTGAGCGGGTGCGCGCCGGTGTTCCTGCCGGCGGCGGACGGCACCAAGAAGGTGTTCTTCCCGGACGATGCGTGGTCGGGCGTGTCGGACGACGGCAAGCGGTTCATCGAGGCGCTGCTGGTGCGCAACCCGGAGGCGCGCGCCACGGCCACGGACGCGTTGGAACATCCGTGGCTGCGGCGTTGACCGCGCGTTCTCCCGTTAGTGATAGGACCCGGACCGCCATCCACCGTATTCACCCTTCAACCACCCACCGTAGCATATCAATCGCTGCCGCCGAGCCGCGCCGCGCGCCAGTATCAAGACGGAAGCGCCGAGCGGCCGCCCGTGAGGACCTGTCTGTATATATTATCGAGCGAGAAACGAGAACGAGCCGCAAGTGGCCGAGCGGTGGCATCTATCCATCTCCATCTCATTGTCCTCTTTGTCGTGCTTGTCCTCGCGCCGCTCGACGGTCGCGGACGCTCTATGGCATCTTGCCGTCGTCGGTCGGCAGCAGGCTCAGGTCCTCCAGGTCCGCCTCGAACGCCTTCTCCTCCTCGAACTCCTTGACGAGCGCCTCGGGAGCCTGCACCAGCTCCACCAGCGTCGGGTTGTCGCACAGGTTGAAGAACTCGACGCTGCCGTCGGCGCTCGGCGGGATCACCAGCACGTCGTGGCCGTCGGGACCCGGCACAACGCCCTCGGTCGCCACGGGAATCTTCTCCGCCTTGAGGTACGCCTCGACCGCCGCGAGCTTGTCCACCCAGAGGCTGATGAAGTTCGGGTGCTGGAAGCGGTTGCGGATCGCGCGGTCGCTCTTCTGCTCGGCCTCGACGCGCGTCGGGTACTCCCAGTCCTGCACCTCCACGTCGCGCACGCCCACGATGCGGAATGGCTTAGCCGCCGCCTCCGCCTGCAGCAGTAGCAGTAGCAGTAGTAGCAGTAGCAGTAGCATACCAAGTCAGTAACCATCATCATCCTATAAACCTACTAATTACGCTCAAGCATGGGAATGGAGAGCGCACCTCGTCGTCCTCGACAAAGTGGATGTCGCGGAGCGCGTCGCCAGTGCTCTCCGCCGTGGTGGCGAGCGCGCGGAGCCCCGAGGGCCGCGCGGTGCGGCGCGCCACGCGCTGCATCATGGTCGTCAGCATGGCTCGCTACTCTCGCTCTTCCAACGTGCGGACCAGTGGCAGCGAGTGAGCACGGCGCACCTTCGCGTAACCCCAAAACTCGCTAAGTTCGGGTTACCTCGCTTCAGAGGTTACAATGTACCCTCTGATAGCGACGATCATAACAAGTGGTTACGATTCGAGGGGAGCATGGCGGCCATGGGGGAAGCCGAGCAGGGTGTGGCGCTGCGGGAGCTCAAGCAGGCGTGCGAGGCCATGCGCGGCGCGCTGGAGGACCTGTACGCGCTGAAGAAGGCGCCGGGCCAGGAGCGGCACGGCAGCAACCACCACGGCGAGCGGGGCCACTCGCACCACCACCACCACCACAATCACGACGGGCCGGTGGACAAGGCGGCAGCACTGAAGGCACAGCGCTGGAAGGTGCTCAAGCTGCTGAGCTCGATGAAGGCCGGTCTGCGCGACTCGTTCCTGGCGGCGGATGACTGGAAGGCGCGCGTGCAGGAGCAGAAGAACCGCGTGGAGGCCCACCAGCTCAAGCTGCAGAACTTGCTGTACGAGAAGGACCACCTGCTGCGCGAGATCCGCCGCTGCCGCGGGTTCAGCACCAAAGAGATGGACAAGATCGAGTTCGAAGGTGGCAGTATCCCCATCGCCGTTGACGCGGACGTGCACCGCCAGCACCTCGACCAGCTCACGCGCGAGCACGCCACTCGCAAGCAGTAGGTTCATCTATAGTCCTTGATGCGTTTGGCCCGAGAATCTGACTGGCTTTTGACTGTGCATGAAGGCTCCAGGCGGAGCTGAAGGAGCTGAAGGAGAAGATCGAGCAGGTCGATGCGGCCTCGCAGACCAAGCAGACGTTCCTGGACGGACTGCGCTCGCAGGTTGACGGTATCGAAGACGCCACCAAGGGACTCCAGGGGTACATGGGCAAACCCGTGACGGCGCAGCTGCGTCGTCAACACGCTGCGGGCCAGCTCCCAACTCCGCTCTACGCACTGTACTGCGAGCTCGAGGCGTACCAGTCCGCGAGCGACACATCTCGCCAGCTCACGCTCGAGGTTGTGACTGCCTCTGGGTTGAAACACAGCGGGGCGGGCCACCTGAAGCGAGGGTTCCCGACAGCCCTGGTGAATGCGAATGCGTCCGCGAACACCAGCGAGCGCGGGCGGTCCAGTTCGAAGCGGCCGAAACGGCAGCCGTCTCGTTCGCCATCCGTGGCGAATGGGACTCCAGGAGCCACACCGACGCCGTCGCGTTCGCCATCTGAAGGACACTCGAAGGATACCCAAGAAGAGCCGGAGAGTGGAGAGATTGTGGCCACCCACACAGCCGACAAGCTACTGGCACTGCGTCCGCACGATGACAAGAGCAAGGAGGATGATAGGATGGAGGTGGACGATGACTCCAGTCGCACCGCTCCGTCCATTGATCCATCGGCCAAGCTCGAGCGGCGCCACATCGAGTCTGAGGCCAAGGAGGGCGACGAAGACGCACTTGTGGACGCGTCAACTGTCATCGTCAACCTTTGGGAGCCGAGCGAGAAGGCGCTGCTGCTGACGGTGTCAGTTGCCAGTGGAGCGAGCACTACGGACAAGCTGGATAGCTCCTCGGCTGCTACGATCAACGGCAGCTTTACCGTCATGTTCCAGTACTTCCCCACCACCAAGATCGTGACGGCAGAGATTGTCAACTCTGTCCCGATCGGCTTTGCCCACGGCCACCACAACGTGTTGATGAACTTGTTCCCTGGCGACGACGGCTTGGAGACGCCTCGCGCGGCCAACAACTACACGTTTGCGGGTTCGAGCGACGGCAGCGGCGTGCCAGTCGAGTTCGAGTTCCCCGCTAGCGCCACGTGCCGTCCGTACCACTGGGCTCAATGGGTTTGCGGACTGTACCCGCTGAAGCGTGTCGAGGAGGGCAGTGCGCTGCAAGAAGCGAGTCCTCCACGACGCCCGGAGCCGTCTATCCGGAGTGTGATGGATCAGCTGGTCAAGCGCTTTGTAGTTGCTGTGCATCTGAAGAACCACCTCGAACAACTCGCGAAGGCGGCGCGCATGAGCGAGACTGTCATCTCGATGGACCCCGCCGCTCGTCACTTGTTCCCAGACGTGCCAACGACGCAACTCGTCGATTGGAAGGAAGTGTCTGCGCCGCATTTCGACCTGTTTCAGCTGTTCAAGAACCAGCAGCGCTCGCAGCGTCAGCGCCAGCTCGGCACGCCGTCGTTCCAATTGCCGACGACAGGCTGCCGGTACTTTCGCGCCGAGTTCCGCAACGGCACGACGCGCCTGCCAGCTATGGTCGAGATCTCTCCCGAGTACCCTGTGCGAGCCCCTCGGTTCCTGTTCCAGCCGCGCGCCACCAGTGGCAGCACCAAGACCGTCGAGAACGGTCAGCTGCCGTTGTACGAGAACCAGCTCAAGGTAAGTTCCCATCGCTGGAGTTGCTGGTGTTGGTTACAGGGAAACTGACTATGTCGGCCAACGTTGACAGGAGATCGAGATCGAAGTGAACGCGTTCTACAACGAGCTCATTCCTCACGGGTGCGAGCGCTTCTTGCTCATGCACCAGCTGCACAAGGTGCTGCAGTGCGTGGATGTGCTGAGCCGAGGCTCGGCCGGTCAGCCGGCTCTCTGCTTTGGACGCGAGCGCCGCGGCAAGGACCGTCGCCAGGCGATCGTCATGGACACGGCGTCCAAGGAGCTGAGCCACCGGTAGACGTCGTCGGCGCGAGTGGAATTATGAAGCGGTGGTAGTCGAGCAAGCTCGCGCGTTTGCGTCGGTTAGCAAAGTGGGAATGCAGTTTTCAATGCTTGACGTTTAATTTAGCGAGGAATGCAGTGCTAGCTCGGCGGTGAGGAACATGCCCAGGTGTCAACTGTGCTGGCGAAAAGCAGAGGCTCACGACGAGGTCTGCTTCTTCTTGGTGAGCTGCACGGTCTCGCGCTTGAGAACATGCAGCAGCGTCTGCGAGCTTTCGAGGATCTGCGATTCACCACAACCGCTCAGTAACTCTACAGCAGCCACACCACCGATAGATACACAGCCAAGTAGCTGACCTTCATGTAGGCGGCCTCGGTCTCCTGGATGGTGCGGTCGTACTCGTTGCGCGCCTGCGTTTTCCGCGCGAGCGCCTCGTTGATCTTGCTCAGTCGGTCGGTCAGGATCGTCAGGTCCTGTGGACGACCAGCCGCTCGTCACTCTACCAGCCCTGCCAATGCTCGCCGAACTACCACCAACCTTTTGAATCTTGGCCTTCTCCTCCTCCTCCTTGAGCATCTGACGGTTCACCTCCTCGCGCTTCTCGCGCAGATCCTCGATGCACTTGACGAGCTCATTGTTGTAGTTCTGCAGCGTCGCACCCTGCTGAGCCATGGCCTCGCGGGTCGCTCAGCTGGCACGCGGCGGCCCTGGCGGTCGAGCTCGACGGCGATCGAGAATTACCCGACGGCGGTCTCCCGCACTTGAGGAGCGAGCGGGTCGACAAGCCACCAAGCGCGCTTTCCGTTTCACGTCATGCGGCCTTTCCTGGACCGAGGATCGCCAAAGAAAGAGATAACCAACCCAAAACAAACCCGCTCGCTATTTTTGGACTCGTCGCTAGACTATCATTTCGCGTATTGTGTTTGGGTCCAATATGCGGTAGGATAGGTGTCTGTGGTGTGTACCGTGCGTGCCATATATCAACGCACGGTCGTACAGTAGACGACGGAATGTTGCGCTCGCTTCGCGGCTTCATTTCAAAACGCGAAGAAGCAACTCAAAAGATGGATGAGACACCTCGCCGGCGGGCGAAGCCGTCGCGGATGACCGCGGCAGCCGCCGTCAGCGACGCCGACAGCGAAGAAGAGCTCGACGACCTGCTTCACGAGCTCGGCATCCCGGACAGCGGCTCCAAGAAGCAGAAGGAACAGCAGCGGCAGCAGCTACTGCAACATTTGTCGACTCCTCCGCCGTCAAAGGCCCGTCGCGACGCCGTTGGTGCAGTGGAGGTGATTGAACTGATCACGCCGCCTCGCACGAACGACGCAAGCTCTCGAGCTCTATCTGACAGCGGTGATGAGGTCTGTCGCTCGCCGTTGGGCCGTGAGAACACGCAGAGGAGCGACAGCAGTCGACGTGTGAGCATCGTCGATTTGACGTCGACGCCGTCGCCGGTTGGCTCTCGTGATCGACGAGCGACCTCCAGCGAACCAACTTCGGTGATGGATCTCAATGATTCTTCGTCTATATCTCCGTTACCATCACCGTCTGTGACATCTCCGCCATTGTCATCACGTCATGGCGTTGAAGTAGCAGATTGTGACGAACCAATCGAGTGTTTAGGCTCAAGCTCGGAGGACGAAGATGGTGGCCGTACAGTACATCAGGACGCGAGTTCTGATGTCGACACTGGCGTGACAAGCTCGAGCGGTGCGAGCGCCGAGCTGTCGCCGCTTCCTGATTCACTCAATTTCATGCTGAGCAGTCTCGACTCCACTCGGGTTCGCCGCGTTCCAGCAGTGCTGTCCACGCCACAGAAGTCTCCTCGGCGAAGAAAGCGACCAAATACAGCCGTGACAAATGCAGCGCTCCAAACTGCTCAGCTGTCGTCGACCATGACGACACCTCCTCGAACAGCGCAACCTCGAAGTACCCCAAAGTCTCCTGGTGGCCACACACCAGGTGCAAGCAACGTCAGCTCATCTGCCGTCTTCGCAGTCGTCCGGATGGAGAGTTCCCTCGCCGAGTCAGAAACGGGAAGAGCCATCAAGGAAGCGCTGCACACTCATTCATACAACGGCAAGCCGATACCGTACGAAATCGCGGCAAATTTTGAGTGCAGATACGCTCGCGTGGTCACCTGGGGACGGCGGAGCGGATTTGGCGGCAGTAGCCACACAAACCCGAGCGTCATGTGCGCGTGTTGTATTTATTTCGAAGCCCCTGAGTTTCTGAAGCTGCTTCTCGACAATGGGTATGGTGGTATCGTGGAAATGACCCAGTATCTGATCAAGTTTCTGATCAATGACCACCACGGAGTGGCTTTGGAGACAACACTGCCAGCTGATGGGAAGCAAGTCTTCCTCGTCGTCGAAGGGATGGACCAAGCACTCGTGCAATACAAGAAGGCATCCAAGAAGAAGGCTAAGAAACAACGAACGGACGCTGCACCATCCGTCGACGGAGAGCACGGCGCAAATGAAGCGCCGTCGATCACGTTTTCGGACTTGAATGAAATGGCATTCCAGTTGTTTATGGATGCTGGAGTCCACACCAAGGTAAACATCCAACTCAGTTGAATGGTTCAGTTCGGCGCTCACAATCGTTTGTGCTCTTGCTGATCATAGTTCACGTGCGATCAAGAGGCGAGCACGGAGTATTTGGCCATGGTGACACGCGAGATTGTGCTGGCTGCAGGTCGTAAGTCTAGCCAGGAGGAGTTTCTCGAGAGTGTGCCACGTCTTCACTCATTCCGAGTGACCGCGGAAGGCGGCACTGTCAACGCGTACGCCAATGCGTGGCTGCGCATGCTGCAGACTGTGCCGGGCGTAAGCGAAGATAAGGCGCAAGGTCTGTTGGACCACTTTCCGACTTTCGACAGCCTGCTACGTGTCTACCGCGACCCGACGCTGACGCAGAGCGACAAGGAAGACTTCCTGTGTGACAAGCTCCACGACAGCCGCATTGAGCGCGCACTATCCAAGCGCATCTACTCCATCTTCAGTGCCACTGACCCGGCTGCGAACATTTAATGAAGGCAAAGCAGGCGGTGGCAAGGTGACCAGGCAAGATAGAAAGTCCGATCCATTCTGATGGACGCAAGTGACTGATTCGATCATCTGTGTCAGGTTCTGGGGTGATGTCAATGAGTGGTCGTGTGCAAGAACACATATCAAGGAGTCTGTTCTCGGAGCACGCTATGATCTCGATCTGCATAGCAAGAGCTAATCAAGTATGCTCTACCCCGTCAGTTCGCGACCGCCTCGACGAGCTTGGAGTAGATGCCGTTCAGCGCCACGAGCTCCTGATGTGTGCCCTGCTCAGCGATCTTGCCACCACTCACAACACAGATCTTGTCAGCCTTGCGGATCGTCGACAAACGATGAGCGATGATGATCGTCGTGCGCTTCTTCAGAGCCACAACCTTGTCCAAAGCCTCCTGAACGATCTTCTCGCTCTCCGAGTCCAAAGCGCTCGTGGCCTCGTCCAGCAACAAGATGTTCGGGTTCTTGAGAATCGCGCGAGCGATCGCGATGCGCTGCTTCTGTCCACCCGACAGTTGCTCTCCCTTGTTCCCCACTTGCGTCTCGTATCCGTCCGGGAACTGCGTAATGAAGTCGTGTGCGTTCGACATCTTGGCAGCTTCGATGATCTCCTCCTGCGTCGGAGGCTCAGCCAGACCGTATGCGATGTTCTCGGCGATCGTGCCGATGAACAGCGTTGGTTCCTGACCGACCAGACCGATCTGGCTGCGCAACCAACGCAGGTTGAGCGACTTGGTGTCGACTCCATCGAGCAATACCTGGCCCTCGACAGGGTCATAGAATCGCTCCAGCAGCGAGATGCACGTGCTCTTCCCACCACCACTTGGTCCGCAGAATGCCACCGTTTGTCCGGCCTCGATGGTCAGGTTGTAATTCTTGAGCACCGTCACATCAGGCCTCGTCGGGTATCGGAATAAAATGTTCTTGAACTCGATCTTGCCATCGATATGCTCAGGTTGGAAGCCGCTTTCGTTGAACGAATCGATCGGAGGCTTGCGATCACGAAGACCCATGATGATGGCGCCGGCGTAGAACGCAGTGTCCGCGTCAGTCAGGTATGAGACAGCGTTGCCGACGCTCTGTGAAGTCATGATGATAGCCATGAGTGAGCGCATGAGCTGGCGGAACGTGATGTCACCGCGGTCGACAAGCTTGCCGCCATACCAAAACGCGAACGCATACGTGGCGAACACAATGAAAGAGGAGAAACCGACGGCGACGCCATTCACTTGTGCCTCGCGCTCGCCGCTCTTCATCGGTTCGTCGAGCAAAACTTCGAATTTGTCGCACGAAATCTGCTCCATACCGAGAGAAACCACGGTGCGAATGTTGCCGAGCACCTCCGACGCATGTGCTCCTACCGCAGACAAGTCGTCCGAAAGAATCCGGCTTCCGTGCATTTTCTTGGACCGGAATATGTTGCCAATGACCAGAACTGGGACGATCGCTAGCATGACCAGCGATAGCAGCCAACTGCCGGTCAGAAAGGAGATCAAAAGGCCGACAACCGTCGTGAAAATAGTCTGAAAGAGTCGACCTTGAGCCTCGCCCGTGATCCGAGACACTCTCAGCGCGCACGTCGCCAGATCTGCCGTCAAAGAACCCGTGGCATTGCCTTTTTCATCAAAGAAGCCGACATTTTGGCGGCAAAGCGAGGTGAATTGCAGATCGCGAAGCCGAGTCGTGAGTTTCTCGGCGATAAAGTTGAAGCAGTAACTCTGCGTGGCGAACCCGAGAAACAGAATGACAGCACCGACAAAGTACATGCTCCCGTACAGCGCAACCTGATGTGGTAGGTTCGACATTGCCGAGAGATCGTGCGACGACAAATACTTGGTGTACTCAGCAGTCATGATGGCCACGAGCTCGCTGATGAGAACAGCCGACATCGGAAAGGATGCGCCGTTGATAGCCGATCCCAGCATCCCCATCACGTAGTAGCAGCGCTCCGGCTTGCTCATGGCATTCACATCACGAACGCTGAACTTTGGCTTTGATCGCCCGTTTGTAGTCGCCGCCCCGCTCAAGTCGTCATCTTCGCTCACGGTATGGTCACTTTGCAAGGAATGGCGACTCAGTTTTCGCGAAAACGGGTCGTCATCTTGCTCCAAGCGAGCATCTTCCAGTGCTTCAGCTGCAGCCTGAGCTTCCTCCAACGCCTTCTCCTCCTGGATAGTGTACAACTTGTGGTAGACGCCATGCTCGATCGCTACCAGCTCGTCGTGAGGACCTTCCTCCACCACGTGCCCATCAGCCAGCACCACAATCTTGTCGGCATGTCGCACTGTGCTCAACCTGTGAGCGATCACCAGCGTCGTCATGTGCGTCTTCGCCATCAGGTCGTTCAGAGCGTCCTGCACGACTCGCTCGCTCTCGGCGTCCAATGCACTCGTGGCCTCGTCGAGAACGAGGATCTTTGGCTCACGGATGATGGCTCGAGCGATCGCGACGCGCTGCTTTTGACCACCAGAGAGCGACACGCCCTTCTCGCCCACCAACGTATCGTAGTTGTCGGGAAGCGACATGATGAACTTGTGAGCGTTGGCCAATTTCGCGGCATCGATGACCTGGTCTCGACTGAAGTCGCTCCTCCCAGCAGTAATGTTGTCAGCGATCGTGGTGGCAAACAGCACGGGCTCCTGCGAGACCAGTCCAATCTGCGCGCGCAGCCACTTGACGTTCAGCGTCTTGATGTCGCGGCCGTCGAGGAAGATCGATCCTCGAACCGGGTCGTAGAATCGCTCCAGCAACGAGATCAGTGTGCTTTTTCCTCCCCCACTAGCACCAACGAACGCGACGGTCGCTCCAGCCTCGATCGTGACCGAGTAGTCTCGAAGGATCTGTGCATCGAGTCGATTGGGGTATGCGAAGTCAATATTGACGGCGTCGATACGTCCTTCGCACGACTCTGGTCGAATACCCTTGTGGTCCTGCGAAGCATTAACGGCAGACTTCGTATCCAGTAGTTCATACAGCGCGACGGCCGCGCACTTGGCCTCCACAACCGCTGTCAAGTTTGGAGAGATTTCCCCAAGCGACCGCGTACCCATGATGACTGCCATCAACGCCTGGAAGACCTGCTGCGGTGAAGCTTCTCCCTTCCAGACTTTCATGCCGCCATACCACAGCCCAGCGCCGTAGATGAGCCACGTGCAGCCTCGGAAGATGCCGTGGATGACCGCCACCTTGCGCACTTGGTGGATGTTCCCGCGCTCTACCTCGGCCGTTCTCCGACTGTACTTAGCGATTGCGCGGGTTTCGGCATTCAACGAGTTGACTGTGCGAATGGAGCCAAGTGTTTCTTCCGCGACGGCTCCGGCCTCGGCGTACAGCTTCTGTGCTTGAATAGCCTGCCGACTCCAAATATGAGCCATGTACGTGAAGGACGAAGCCATGACGGGCACGACGCACATCATGGTGAGTGTCATGTCCCACCCGCGCGCGAAGCCTATGATGTAGCCGACGAGGAACTGGAACGAGTACTTGACCGAGTCGCCGAGCTTCTGGCCCATGCCGTCTTTGATGACCACCGTGCTGCCAGTGATTCGGCTCGAGAGCTGCAGCGCGTCGTGGCCGTCGTACCAGGATAGATCCATGTACACCATGTGTTCGAGGCATCGTCCGCGCAACTTCTTCATCTGACGCTCAGCCGAGATCGAGAAAGAGAGATACGCGAGGTAGTCGGTGACGAACAGACCGATGGCGATCAGGAAGTAGTACAGCGCGGAGCGATTGAGCTTGTCGGTGTCGACTCTCCCATCGGGCTGTGCGAACGATCCGATGGCTTCACCGAACACGAGTGCGATGCACGGAAAGAGTGCGCCATTGACTGCGGCCATGGCGACTCCAAAACCGAGCATGAGTTTATCACGAGGCGTTGCGAATCGGTAGAGCGCGGAGAGAGATGTCGCAGGAGGCGGTTCATGATGCTCATCGATGGTCGAACCCGCTGCAACCTGAGGGATCTCGATGGTCGAATCGTTGCCAGTCGACTGGCGAGGGGTTTCCAGTCGGGCGTATCCGTCGCCTCGGATCGTCATCACTATGTGCGGATCTTACGCCAGTGGGAGTGGATGAGACGCCGAAAGGTACAGTAATTCACGCTGTCGGCTTGTGTCCAAGCCAACAATTTCAGAACTAAACAAGTCAGGCATGGGGGAAAGTCTCGCTGATGCGTAGCTTGCCAGATCTGCCGCAGCTGTGACGATCGATGTGTGGCAGCTACGCAGTCGGTCACCACTCTCACCTCCGGTATGACGTATGTCCCAGTCCCGCTGCGTCATACATTTGGCAAGATGTCGGTGTCGGGATGTGTCAGCGACAGTGCAATGGACCGTCTCAAGGCTCAAACTGTGCTGATCATATCAATTGAACACATCGTATCAAAGTTGCAGCGCGCAGAACTCTGTGATAATTTGCCTAGAGATCACATAGTGGTGATGGCAGGACAGGAGCACCGTGCTGGGATCACACCAGGTATGCTATTCCATGGCTCGGAACTGCTGGATCCGATCGTTTGTTCGATCATTTGGTGCACGAATCAATTGCAAGCGGATCAGTGCGAGAGTCCTGATCTCTTTGTGCACGGTGCAATTGTGCAATCGCTGGTGCTGGCCCATCTATCACCCGACTATCGCATTCATCGTCTTGTTCAATCCTCTCGATCGATTGATGTGGCTATAAGTTGCTGTGCCAGGTCTCACTAAATGACCTTCACTCAGTTTCCACACTTCAACCAGATGCATACACACATCAGCGTGATCCTCACAAGCGTCACCATGTCGCGGGAACTGAGCATCAATCCCGTCACCCAAACCAAAAACGGACCAGCATATCCCGCTTTACGTGTCCAAACCATCACATCATGCTGGGGAACTTGACACACGTGTGGAACTCACCGCTCTCACCCATCAAATCCACCGTCTTCCCCTCCTCCCCAAGTGAGCGGTTCAACGCATCCACGCGCTTCCAATCATACTCGGACCCAACGCGACACGCGACCGAGTCGCCATCCACTTGATCCGTGTCTACATTTGAGTAGAAGAGGCGAGCGCCTGTGCGGCGGCACAGCGTCTCGAGCTCCGGCAGTAACTCGCTACGGTAGTCCTTCTTCCACACTGGGAACACCAGAGAGTACTCGTCACCAAACGCCTTCTCGCGCCACGCGCGAATATCCTCGAGATGCAAATCGCCAAACGCCAGTCCCGTGATCGACGACTGGGTCGGTACCAGCTTCAACTTATCTGGCAGCTCCTTCAGCGCCTTCTTGATGGACGAGGCATACGCATCACCCATCCCTACCGACACGAAGCAGAGTGGTAGCTCGAGCGCCGTGGCCTGCGCCGTGATGGTCGACACGTCGATGTTCTGGATCGGCACAGTGTTCGTCTCCGGATCGATCGTCGTTAACAGTACAACGCGTGGCATGGGCCTCTCCGCTTCAGCATACGACTTGTAAAGGTAGCTGAGCGCCAGGAACGAGTCCTTGCCACCGCTCCAGAACAACACGAGGTTGTCTCTGATCACCTTGCCGGCGCTGTGTTGAGCTTCAACTTGTTCGACGTCCTCTGGCCACATGATTCGGCCACCAACACCGCCTCGAACATAGGATTTCGCCATCCGCGGCCGTAGAAACACGTTCCCATCCAGCGAGTTCTTCCGCATCGACGCGTCCTTTACGTTGGCGTGCGCGTACGGACAGTGGCGGCACCCGTTGCCGCAGCAGACCTGCCGCTCTTTCAAGATGTAGGCCGTCATGACCGTGAACCCCGTCGCGGGGTCGATGTATGTGGCTTGCTTGTTGTCGCACGCGATCCGGTGAAGTTCCTCGATCTCTGCGAGTTCCGGCGAGAGCGCTGGTTTGGTGTTTGTGCTGGGTATCGGTGCGAGCGTTGGGAGGACTCTCTCGAACGGGAACGCTGACTTGGCGACCCACTCGCTGTCGGGTTCGTGTAAGACGTGCACGAGCCACTCAAGCGCGACTAGCAGTCGTCGTGTGGGTCGCGAGAACATCGAAGTGCCGTCGACGAGGTAGATGGGGGTCGGCCGTCGAGTGCTGACAAATAGCTCGTGCCACCAGGCTCCGACCTTCCCTTGTTCAATCTCCGACCGCGTCTTCTCGAGACTCAACCCACAGCAAGCGACGACGACTGCATCGACATGTGGTAGGTTTCCATTTTGGTCCTTGTCGATCGACTCGACGACGTGTCCTCCCGCGGCTTCAATGATGTCGCGCATCCATCCGTGCTTTCCGATGAAGAGCGGGTTCAGCCATTCCACCATGAGCACTCGAGGCTTGGAACTACTGTTCTTGACTGCCAATGTTCTTGCCAGCTCTTGCAGTTCATCGAGTTTCTCGGTGTGCGCTTGTGCCATTGCCGCACCAACTTCATCAATGCTCAACTCGTGCCCAAGGTCTTTAAACTGACCAACCAGCACGTCCATCAAGCTGACGGGGTCGGTCGTCACGATACGCGCCGGTCTGAGACCGAGCGCTTTCTCGATCGTCTCAATGTCCGGAGAACACACGCGGTTGGTGCTCTGTGTCACCACCACATCAGGTTTGAGTGCCACGAGCAGCTTGATGTCCAGAGAGTACAGTGATGCCTTATCCTCCAACACACGCCCGACTTGAGTATCGATGTCGGCCGAGCTGGTGCACGCTGTCCGCGGCGCTGTAACCATCGGCAGTCCTCCTTCGTTCGGCAGCGCAGGATCGTGCGAGCGTCCAACGAGCACTGGAATGGGGGTCGCTTCGCCATCGAACCCGTTGATCAGGCGGCGATCTCGGCAGAACTTGAGCAGCGCAGCGATGTTCTCGGTAGCTGACGGTAGCAGTGAGACGACACGCAACGCCCCACGTGTGGTGGAAGCAGCAGAACCTGCTGAACGCTTCGACAACATGGCCGCTAAACGCTCGACGCGAGCGACAGGAGCGCAGCAGCGCTGGCGTCCAAGCAGCGTGGGCTTACTAAAGGGCACGAAGAGAACTAGCAGGTCTAGCAGAGTATCGCCCAGTGTGTCGCGCTGCCTGCGAGTGCAACCAGAGGTGCCAACAGGCTTCAAATTGTATTGCGCACTCCAAGTTTCGTTGTCCGCGTTATGACGTCCCAATCAAATTTACCTATACTATAATCCAGTTATGGATGTGATGCGACTATTTAGAGAGGACAGGAAAGTACCGAAGATTTCGAAGCCATTCGTGTCTCCACGATGATGAACGCCGCTCGGTCCGGCATCTCTGCTGCCGCCTCGACAGCGTCCGCTACCGCCTCCGCGCGTACCGGTGGATCCGGCCACAGTCGACCGCTGCGCGTGGTGTCGCTGCTGCCGTCGGCTACTGAGAACTTTTTCGCGCTGCTCGACTTCTGCCGCGAGTCTCGGCGCGATTCCGGCGGTGCTGCTCCTGCCGACACCCCGGCGCTGCCCGAGCTGGTGGGGCGATCGCATGAGTGCGACTTCCCTTCGACTCCTGATGTGTTGGCGCTGCCGGTCCTCACAGCGCCTCGTACGGCGTTCACCGACTCGGCGGACACGCACAAGCAGGTCCGCGAGGCGCTGCAGGAAGCGTCATCGCTCTACCACCTGGATGCGGCCAAGCTCGCGGCGCTCGCGCCAGACGTGATCCTGACGCAGAGTTCGTGCAAGGTGTGCTCGATCGACCTCGCGTCCGTCGAATCGTCGCTCGATCTGCTCTGTCCAGGGGCGGCAACTTCGAGCTCGATGGACGGCACATCGAACTGTCCGTTCCCGCCACCAGGCACGAATGCGGCGCACTTGACTCGAATCGTGACGACGAACCCTTTCAGCCTCAAGGACGCGCTCGTACGGCAGTTTGAAGATCTTGGGGTCGAATTGGGTATCGTCAAAGAGGGTAAGGCGATGGCTAAACATCATTTGGAGAAACTCAAGGAACTGCAGACGTTGGCCAAAACCCTCTCCAAGAAGAACAGCAATGGAGAGGCAGTCAAGCGCCACGTGTTACTTGTGGAGTGGATGGACCCGCTCTTCATCGGAAAGCACGGATGGATGCGCGACATCATTGAAGCCGCGGGAGGACACGTCGTCGAGTCGATCGACAAGGACCAAAATGGAAACCTACCACATGTCGATGCAGTCGTCGTCGCTTGCTGTGGGTTGAGTCTCGAGAAGACGCGGTCGGAGATTGAACAAGGGAAGGTCGGAGCCTGGTGGCACGAGCTATTTGTCAGCACTCGACGGCCGACCCCCATCTACCTCGTCGACGGCACTTCGATGTTCTCGCGACCCACACGACGACTGCTAGTCGCGCTTGAGTGGCTCGTGCACGTCTTACACGAACCCGACAGCGAGTGGGTCGCCAAGTCAGCGTTCCCGTTCGAGAGAGTCCTCCCAACGCTCGCACCGATACCCAGCACAAACACCAAACCAGCGCTCTCGCCGGAACTCGCAGAGATCGAGGAACTTCACCGGATCGCGTGCGACAACAAGCAAGCCACATACATCGACCCCGCGACGGGGTTCACGGTCATGACGGCCTACATCTTGAAAGAGCGGCAGGTCTGCTGCGGCAACGGGTGCCGCCACTGTCCGTACGCGCACGCCAACGTAAAGGACGCGTCGATGCGGAAGAACTCGCTGGATGGGAACGTGTTTCTACGGCCGCGGATGGCGAAATCCTATGTTCGAGGCGGTGTTGGTGGCCGAATCATGTGGCCAGAGGACGTCGAACAAGTTGAAGCTCAACACAGCGCCGGCAAGGTGATCAGAGACAACCTCGTGTTGTTCTGGAGCGGTGGCAAGGACTCGTTCCTGGCGCTCAGCTACCTTTACAAGTCGTATGCTGAAGCGGAGAGGCCCATGCCACGCGTTGTACTGTTAACGACGATCGATCCGGAGACGAACACTGTGCCGATCCAGAACATCGACGTGTCGACCATCACGGCGCAGGCCACGGCGCTCGAGCTACCACTCTGCTTCGTGTCGGTAGGGATGGGTGATGCGTATGCCTCGTCCATCAAGAAGGCGCTGAAGGAGCTGCCAGATAAGTTGAAGCTGGTACCGACCCAGTCGTCGATCACGGGACTGGCGTTTGGCGATTTGCATCTCGAGGATATTCGCGCGTGGCGCGAGAAGGCGTTTGGTGACGAGTACTCTCTGGTGTTCCCAGTGTGGAAGAAGGACTACCGTAGCGAGTTACTGCCGGAGCTCGAGACGCTGTGCCGCCGCACAGGCGCTCGCCTCTTCTACTCAAATGTAGACACGGATCAAGTGGATGGCGACTCGGTCGCGTGTCGCGTTGGGTCCGAGTATGATTGGAAGCGCGTGGATGCGTTGAACCGCTCACTTGGGGAGGAGGGGAAGACGGTGGATTTGATGGGTGAGAGCGGTGAGTTCCACACGTGTGTCAAGTTCCCCAGCATGTTGTGAATGCAGTTGCTACGAAGGATGTCTACAGCGCTGGCGTTCCTGCCATGTGATCTGGGATGCTACGTGAGCGGCAAGGACACGCCCGAGTGAAGCGTATGATAAAACCTTGCTCTGTTGTGCGGCGGCTGGTTGAACGAACACAAGTTTGAGTTACGCTAGCTAAAACACACAGTCGGATACAAAACTGATGAATTGATTCAACTGTGCTACATTGCAAAATATGCATCGTACTTCGGACAGTTAGCTTTACGCGCAGATTCGATCTCTTTACGATTTGGCAGTACGGCCCTCCATATTACGATGATGCAGACTCGACAAGGCGGGCGTAGATCCCATCGAGGCTCAACAGCTCCTGATGCGTGCCCTGCTCAGCGATCTTGCCACCACTCACAACACAGATCTTGTCAGCCTTGCGGATCGTCGACAAACGATGAGCGATGATGATCGTCGTGCGCTTCTTCAGAGCCACAACCTTGTCCAAAGCCTCCTGAACGATCTTCTCGCTCTCCGAGTCCAAAGCGCTCGTGGCCTCGTCCAGCAACAAGATGTTCGGGTTCTTGAGAATCGCGCGAGCGATCGCGATGCGCTGCTTCTGACCACCCGACAGCTGCTCTCCCTTGAGACCGACCTGCGTCTCGTATCCGTCCGGGAACTGCGTAATGAAGTCGTGTGCGTTCGACATCTTGGCAGCTTCGATGATCTCCTCCTGCGCCGGAGGCTCAGCCAGACCGTATGCGATGTTCTCGGCGATCGTGCCGATGAACAGCGTTGGTTCCTGACCGACCAGACCGATTTGGCTGCGCAACCAGTTCAGGTTCAGGTCCTTGATGTTCTTTCCATCTAGGAGCACCTCACCACGAACGGGGTCGTAGAATCGCTCGATCAAAGACACAACAGTACTCTTGCCGCCGCCGCTGGGTCCGCAGAATGCCACCGTCTGACCAGCCTCAACAGTCAAATTGTAGTGACGCAGCACGTTGATCTCGGGACGAGTCGGGTATCGGAACGAAATGTTCTTGAACTCCAGGCGACCTTCGACCACACTGGGCTTCTCGCCGCCTTCCTCGAACGAGTTGATCGGGACATCGCGGTTATGAATTGTCATGATGGAAGCGCCAGCCTTGAACGCCTTCGGCGAGTCGGCAAAGAAGGACGATGCGCCGGTCACCATGGGGATCGACATCATGATCGCCATCAACGTTCGAGTCATCTCACTGAACTCGACCGTGCCGTCGTTGACCTTCTTGGCGCCGAACCAGAAGATCAGCGCGTATGTTGCCATCATGATGAACGAGCTGAATCCGATCCAGAGGCCATTCATCTGCGCCTCTTTTCCGCCCTTCTGCATTGGCACAAGCAGCAGCTCATCGAAGGTGTCGGCTGATTTAGTCTCGATGCCCAACGACACCACCGTGCGAATGTTGCTGAGCACTTCCGAAGCATGTGCACCGGGAACTGCGAGGTCGTCCGAGATCATATCCGAATCTTGCATCTGCTTCAGCTGCGCATACTCGCCGAAGACGAGGAGTGGGACGACTGCGAGCATGATGAGCGTTAGCAGCCAGCTGCCGAGGCCGAACGAGATGATCAAGGCCGCAGTGAACGTGAAGATGCCGCGGAAGAGTCGTGCCTGCGAGTCGCCTGAGAGAAGCCCGATCTTCGTCGCGTTGGTCGCCAAGTCGGCGGTTAAGGCTCCGGTGGCGTTCTCCTTCTTGTCGAAGAACCCAATGTTCTGGCGCATCAGCGCCGAAAAGTTCATGTTGCGCAGGCGGCACGTGAGCTTCTCTTCAATGTACTTGAAGGAGAACACTTGGATGTACATGAACCCCATGACGCACACAGCGCCGACAAAGTACAGGATGCCGTAGAGTTCAACGTCATTGTAGAGGTCGTGCAGGAACGAGCGGTCGTTCGAAGCCTCGAACTCGGCAAACTTCTGTGTCATCGATGTCATCATCCCACTGATCAGCAGTGCAGACGCCGGATTTGCAATGCCGCCGAGTCCCGCGCCAACGAGTCCCAAGAAAAAGATTTTGTTCTCGGGCTTGCTGAGTCGGAAAATGTCAAGCAGCCCAAACTTGGCACGGGCAACCGTATTGTCTTCGACCTCGCTCGTCGAAATGTCCGTCCGCGCCGAATGCGTGCTGATCGCGCGCTGCATCTTCGTGTGGTTCAAAGGCTCATCATCATAGTCATACTCATCTTCGTCATTGTCCTCATGCGATCGAAGCTGCTGGATGGTGTACATGTTCTTGTAGATGCTGTGCTCGATCGCGATCAGCTCATCGTGCGTTCCACTCTCGACAATGTGGCCCTCGTTCAGCACCACAATCTTGTCGGCATGACGGATGGTACTCAGGCGGTGAGCGATCACCAGCGTCGTCATCTTCGTCTTGGCCATCAGGTCGTTCAGCGCAGCCTGCACCACCTTCTCGCTCTCGTTGTCCAGCGCACTCGTCGCCTCATCAAGCACCAGGATCTTCGGGTTGCGAACCACGGCCCGAGCGATAGCCACGCGCTGCTTCTGACCTCCAGACAGCGACACACCCTTCTCGCCCACAAGCGTGTCGTAGTTCTCCGGGAGTGACATGATGAAGTTGTGCGCGTTCGCAAGCTTGGCCGCCTCGATCGCTTGCTCGCGCGTGATACCCTCGCCACCGAACGCGATGTTCTCAAAGATGGTCGTAGCAAACAGCACCGGTTCTTGCGACACCAGACCAATCTGCGAGCGCAGCCACTTCAAGTTGAGGGTTTTGATGTCGCGTCCATCCAGCAGGATCGTGCCGCTCGTGGGGTCGTAGAAGCGCTCAAGCAGACCGATCAGCGTACTCTTGCCGCCGCCACTAGCTCCGGCAAACGCCACAGTCTGCCCAGCCTCGATATTGACGTTGTAGTCGCGAAGGATCGGCGCCTCTGGACGGCTCGGGTACGTGAAGTTGACGTTGATCGCCTCAATCTTGCCAGCACACGACTCCGGGACAATGCCATCGTCGTTGGACGCGTCGATTGGAGACTGAGTGCCCAGAATCTTGAAGAGCTCTTCAGCGGCACCGGCGCCTTGGGACATGGCCGTGATACTCGGCGAGATTTCACCGAGTGAGCCGGTACCCATCAACACTGCGAAGAAAGCTGCAAATACATCGCCTGGCGACGACTTACCCTGCGACACCTTCCAGCCGCCATACCAGAGGCCGACAGCATAGATGATCCACACACTACCGAGGAACACAGCGAAGACGATGCTGGACACCTTGTGTAGCGCAATGTTCTCTGCCTCAGCTTCGAGCGTCTTCTTCTGGAAGTTGGCGATCGCGCGGCGCTCGCCGTTGAGCGAAGCCACAGTTCGGATCGACCCGAGCGTCTCCTCGGCGATGGCACCAGCCTCAGCATAGATCTTCTGAGTCCACTCGGATCGGGCACGCAACATCTTGATGAGCCAGCTGAGCGAGACGATCAAGACGGGCATGACAGCCGCCATAGCCAGCGTGATGTCCCATCCGCGCAGGAAGCCGATGAGAAAGCCTACGATGAACATCACACCGGAGCGGAACACGTCGCCGAGCTTCTTTCCCATGCCGTCCTTGATCTTGATCGTGTCGCCCGTGATGCGGCTCGAGAGCTGCAGCGCGTCGTGGCTGTCGTACCACGCAATGTCCAGGAAGAGCATGTGGCGCAGCGACTCGCCACGCAGCGCCTTCATCTGTCGCTCAGCCGTGATGTAGAAGGCGATGTACGAGATGTAGTCTGTGAAGAACATGCCGATGGCGATCAGGGCAAAGTTGAGCGACGACGTGTTGACCTGGTCGATGTCGATCGGGAGTGACGAAAAGCCTCCCAAGGCATCACCGAGCACGAGCGCCATGATGGGGAAGAGCGCGCCGTTGGCACCGGCTGTAACAACACCGATGAGCAGCAGCGCATAGTCCAGTGGCTTGGCAAACCGGTACAGATGGTGGAAGTTGAAGGACGTTGGCGCGTCCTTGCCCATTTCCTTGTACTTGCTCGGCTTCTTGCGGCCGTCGCTGCCGACGCTCGTGCTGTCCGCCTCGCTCGCGCCGGCTGGATCCTTCTTGGTGGATGCGACCGCGTCCAAGGTGAGCCCGACACTGTCGCTCGCTCGGGGCGTCACGACCGCCACATACTCGGTCGCCTCCTGCTTCTCCTTGCTCGTCATGGCTCAGCACTCGACTTGTTCGGCTGGAAGCGAATTTCGGAATGGCAGGTCGGCACCAGCGCGACTTTTTGCCGGTGAACGTATAACGATGACATGGCATGGAGCGCCTGATCGAGGCGGGACGTACACGGCGCTGAATGCTGCGGCATCAAGTGGCTGCAGACGACAATCATCATTCTGACAGATTGGTTTACCGTGGATCGTTTTTTTTTGTTCCTTCAAGTTTCTTTTGCGATTTGACACACTTTTTACTTCGTTGCGAAATTTGACGTGGAGTTTGTATTAAATGCAAAATATCGCACAATTGCAAACCAAAAGCGACACAAATTGAAAGTATGGAGTGTGTGCGTTTACAATCATTACGACTTGCGCATCTCCCCAACACTATTGCATTATGAGGGTTTTGATAGTCAGTACCACCTCTTGCATCGAATATCAAAGGTTTTGCTCGTGGTCATGTCACCCTGTACAATCATTCTTGCGCGGCAAGATTGCTAGGGCTCTCATGGCCACTCAAGGCAACAACATCGCCAATTCCGCACATTACCACTGCTCCAGGGATATGTGCGACTCCATCACTGGTCGTGCTGCAGTATGAGAGGGCCTGACAGCTTGAAAATCCTATCGTCTTCGCACCAAGAGTCCACAACCCATATGAAATAAGTCGAGCGAATCGAAGGCCATGCATTATCCTCGCGCGATACCGTACGCACGAGATCCACAGCTTCGCTGCAGCATTGATGTGTGGTAGTATTGCTCATCACGTCGCTCCAGGTCTCAATATCCAGATATCGTCACTTCAGCCACGATCCACGTGTCAACGTTGAAGTGAATTTCTACAAACACTCTGCATCACTTTCAACGCATCGCGATCAAACATTCCGACCGCCAGACGCTGCCAAACTCTGGCGACTGCTTCCTCATAGACGAGTGGATATCGAGTCACGCCTCGGCTGCTCTCTGTTGGACGACGACAGACAATCCCAGATTTGAACATAATCCATTGCCATCACTGTGCCGGAGCGACCAAGATAGACTCCTGGTAAGTACAGGGCAGGGTGGCACTCTATCACGCCGATGAGTACGGCGGCAGACTCTTGGACCATTCCTGCACCACAGGTATACGTATCATCCAGGTGTCGCTCCTCCCACCGACGCTAAACGCTGTTCTCTGCGACGTTGCCACGTCAATGGATCGTGATTCGTGCTGTGCACCTCCACAGTCACCTGTGCTGATGCTCACCTGTCACTCATATATGGACACTGGGGTTCGTCTCACCGCTCTACCATTCAATCTACCCCGCCGATGTGCTTGCTGTTTGTCACTAATGCTAGTCTGGTCACGACCGTGGACACAAGAGCCAGCCGTCGGTCTTCTCCCGCGTTGACCAAACTGACGTCACCTACAATACACATCCAAGTCGAGGAATCATTGTTTTCCGCGTTGTATTTGCTAACGGTGGATTCGTTTTCACAAGAACTAGAGTGCGTCTACCACGTCGGCGCCTCCGGATTGATCTCCTCGAGGTCGCCCTTGCCGCGGAACGATTCGCCGATGTCTCCATAGGCGCAGAAGATGAGGCGGTCGCGCTGGTTTCCAATGTCAGCGAGCCCGCACATGCGCGCCATGTCGACGGGATTGCGCTTGTCTCCGTGCGCCTCGGCCGCGTGCTCCCAGTGGCCCTTGGAGAATCCCATCATGGTCGAGATGCGGCGGTTCTTGAGGTCGACGACCGCGCTCACGACCGTGCCGGTCTCCTCGAGCCAGTTGACCTGCCACAGCTCGCCCGGCCGGATACACTGGTACGTGCACGTCTGGAAGTTCTTGCGGCCCTTCATCGGGCCGTCGTGGATCTCGTACACGACACGGTTGTGCGAGTAGAACCAGAGGTCGTATTTCCACTTGGTCGGGGTCACACCGTCTGCCTCGAACGCGTGGTAGTAATAGATTACGTGCAGATTGCGCATGTCGGCGTCGAACGACGGGTCGAGCGGCGTGTTGGAGTGGATGCCCGGGATCGTGATGGCCATGGCTGTTGCTTGGGATGTTGGTACCGTAGGATGCGCGCTTGATGTGGCGGATTTCGGAATGGCGAAATCTGCTGGTGCTTCCAGACCTCCCGACAGGTGAGCAAATCTGCCCGGCATGCCTGTGATGCCACGCGCACCAGACTGCACTGCTCTGCGCTGGCCGAACGGTTGAAATGGAGGTAACTCCGTTGTTTTGCCTCCTATCTCCCTGAGTTCGCATTGCTTCATAGGTATGATGGGATTCGGTTGACTGCTAAATCACTCGATGCGCGATCTATTTCGTTGGTGTGATTGTGCGCCACCGCATTGGATTGTGCGCCAACTTGATCAATTTGCTCAGGTCTGCCTCGTTTATGGCGCAGCAAGGCACACGCAGAGCAACTGAGACAAGCATCCATCCTATTGAAAATGTCCTGCTCAGGCACTATGATCCCTTCTTTCAGACGCCAGAATATCGCCACTCTACAGGCAGTTCTCGCTTGTGTTTCCATTAGTTGGTTCGATCGAGCGCAGCACTCAATTTGCAGCGGCCTCGACGAGCTTGGAGTAGATGCCGTTCAGCGCCACGAGCTCCTGATGTGTGCCCTGCTCAGCGATCTTGCCACCACTCACAACACAGATCTTGTCAGCCTTGCGGATCGTCGACAAACGATGAGCGATGATGATCGTCGTGCGCTTCTTCAGAGCCACAACCTTGTCCAAAGCCTCCTGAACGATCTTCTCGCTCTCCGAGTCCAAAGCGCTCGTGGCCTCGTCCAGCAACAAGATGTTCGGGTTCTTGAGAATCGCGCGAGCGATCGCGATGCGCTGCTTCTGACCACCCGACAGTTGCTCTCCCTTGAGACCGACCTGCGTCTCGTATCCGTCCGGGAACTGCGTAATGAAGTCGTGTGCGTTCGACATCTTGGCAGCTTCGATGATCTCCTCCTGCGCCGGAGGCTCAGCCAGACCGTATGCGATGTTCTCGGCGATCGTGCCGATGAACAGCGTTGGTTCCTGACCGACCAGACCGATCTGGCTGCGCAACCAACGCAGGTTGAGCGACTTGGTGTCGACTCCATCGAGCAATACCTGGCCCTCGACAGGGTCATAGAATCGCTCCAGCAGCGAGATGCACGTGCTCTTCCCACCACCACTTGGTCCGCAGAATGCCACCGTTTGTCCGGCCTCGATGGTCAGGTTGTAATTCTTGAGCACCGTCACTCCTGGCCTCGTTGGGTATCGGAATAAAATGTTCTTGAACTCGATCTGGCCGGTGACGTGAGCTGGACGGAGCCCGCCATCATCGAACGAATCGATCGGAGGCTTGCGATCTCGAAGTCCGATGATGATGGCGCCGGCGTAGAAGGCGTTATCCGCTTCAGCAACGTACGCGACTGACGCGCCGACGCTCTGCGAGGACATGATGATAGCCATGAGCGTGCGCATCAACTGGCGGAACGTGATTGTGCCGTGGTCCACCAGTCTGCCACCGTACCAAAACACGAACGCGTAGGTAGCAAACACGATGAACGACGAAAAGCCGACAGCCACACCGTTGACTTGTGCCTCGTGCTTGCCGTTCTTCATCGGTTCGTCCAGCAACAGGTCGAATTTCTCGCAAGCTGAGCGCTCAAGGCCGAGAGAAACCACAGTGCGAATGTTCCCAAGCACCTCCGACGCATGTGCACCGACCTCGGCCAAATCATCCGACAAGGTGCCGCGACCGCGGAGGTTTCTCGACCGAAACACGTTGCCTAAGACAAGCACGGGGATGATGGCGAGCATAACTAGCGTCAGTAGCCAGCTGCCAGACAAGAAGGAGATCAGCAGCGCCGCAACCGTCGTGAACACGGCCTGGAACAGACGGCCTTGCGATTCGCCGGAGATGAGAGCCACTTTGAGCGCGCTCGTGGCGAGATCTGCCGTCAACGCGCCG
Organism: Phytopythium vexans; assembly: GCA_003413675.1. Taxonomy (NCBI): domain Eukaryota; phylum Oomycota; class Peronosporomycetes; order Pythiales; family Pythiaceae; genus Phytopythium; species Phytopythium vexans. The sequence continues at coordinate 727,651 of QLOC01000012.1, read as the reverse complement.
GTGGCATTCTCCTTCTTGTCGAAAAAGCCAATGTTCTGGCGGCAAAGCGACGAGAAGTGCAGGTCGCGCAGACGAGAAGTGAGCTTCTCCGCCACATATTTGAACCCGTAGCTCTGCATGGCTGCGCCAGTGAGTAGAACGACCGAGCCAGCGATGTAAAGAATCCCGTAGATCGCCACCTCATGCGGTAGATCGCTCATTTCGCCGAGATCATCCGTCGCTTGGTACTTGGTGTATTCGATTGTCATAATGGCCACAAGCTCACTGATGAGAACGGCCGATGCTGGAAATGCCGCGCCGTTGATCGCAGAGCCGATCATCCCCATGATGAAGTACCCGCGCTCAGGTCTGCTCATCTCGTTCGCCTCCCGCACCGTGAACTGTGGCTTCGCGGCATTGTTGATCGATCCAACATCACTCAGGAATCCATCATCGTGGCTCACCGTGCTGTCGCTCTGAAGCGAGAACGCGCTCATTTTCCGAGTTAAAGCGGCTTCTTCTTGCTCGCGACGTGCCTCTTCAAGCGCTTCAGCTGCAGCCTGAGCTTCCTCCAACGCCTTCTCCTCCTGGATAGTGTACAACTTGTGGTAGACGCCATGCTCGATCGCTACCAGCTCGTCGTGAGGACCTTCCTCCACCACGTGCCCATCAGCCAGCACCACAATCTTGTCGGCATGTCGCACTGTGCTCAACCTGTGAGCGATCACCAGCGTCGTCATGTGCGTCTTCGCCATCAGGTCGTTCAGAGCGTCCTGCACGACTCGCTCGCTCTCGGCGTCCAATGCACTCGTGGCCTCGTCGAGAACGAGGATCTTTGGCTCACGGATGATGGCTCGAGCGATCGCGACGCGCTGCTTTTGACCACCAGAGAGCGACACGCCCTTCTCGCCCACCAACGTATCGTAGTTGTCGGGAAGCGACATGATGAACTTGTGAGCGTTGGCCAATTTCGCGGCATCGATGACCTGGTCTCGACTGAAGTCGCTCCTCCCAGCAGTAATGTTGTCAGCGATCGTGGTGGCAAACAGCACGGGCTCCTGCGAGACCAGTCCAATCTGCGCGCGCAGCCACTTGACGTTCAGCGTCTTGATGTCGCGGCCGTCGAGGAAGATCGATCCTCGAACCGGGTCGTAGAATCGCTCCAGCAACGAGATCAGTGTGCTTTTTCCTCCCCCACTAGCACCAACGAACGCGACGGTCGCTCCAGCCTCGATCGTGACCGAGTAGTCTCGAAGGATCTGTGCATCGGGTCGATTGGGGTATGCGAAGTCAATATTGACGGCGTCGATACGTCCTTCGCACGACTCTGGCCGATCTCTTTGGTTGTCATCGTCGGCTCTGATGTTGGAAATAGTGTCGAGTAGTTCATATAATGTCACTGCTGCGCCTTTGGCCTCCACCACTGCAGTCACGTTCGGTGAGATCAACGCGAGCGACCGCGAACCCATGACGACGGCCATAAGCGACTGGAAGATCTGCTGCGGTGAAGCTTCTCCCTTCCAGACCTTGGAACCGCCGTACCACAATCCCGCAGCGTAAATGAGCCACGAACAGCACCGAAACACGCCAAGCACGAGCGCAAAGATCCGCGCTTGCTCAATATTACCCTTCTCAACCTCATGCGTTCGTGCATTGTAATTGGCGATCGCGCGCTGCTCAGCGTTCAGCGAGCTGACAGTTCGAATGGAGCCCAGAGTCTCCTCAGCGACGGCACCAGCCTCGGCGTACACTTGCTGGGCGTACGCCGCCCGCGTACGCCACGTCTTGAGCACGTACATCATGGATGCGACCATGACGGGCATGACGCACGTCATGACCAGCGTCGTATCCCAGCCGCATGCGAACCCGATGACGTAGCCGGCCACGAACTGGCACACGTACTTGACGGCGTCACCGAGCTTCTGACCCATGCCGTCCTTGATCTTGACCGTGTCACCCGTCAGGCGGCTCGAGAGCTGCAGCGCGTCGTGCCGGTCGTACCACGATATGTCCATATACAACATGTGCTGGAGCGCGCGAGCACGCAGCTCCTTCATCTGTCTCTCAGCAGACAGCGAGAAGAGCAGGTACGCGAGATAGTCGGTCACGAACAGCCCGATGGCGATCAAAAAATAGTACAGCGCAGCCGTGTTGAGTTTGGCAGTGTCGACGCCACCGTCGACCTGCGCGAACGCGCCGATGGCCTCGCCGAACACGAGCGCAATGCACGGGAAGAGCGCGCCGTTGATCGCTGCCGACACTATCCCCAGCGCGAGTACGAGCTTGTCGGTCGGCGTCGCGAACCGGTACAGCTCTGAGAATGGCATGGCCTTTGCCGGCAGCAGGTCATCATGTTGCTCAGCCTTCGCCTTCGATGACGCGCGGCTGTGACGCGGTGTCGACAGACGGACGTACGACTCCGCCGCGTCACGCCCGCCCATTGTGTGCGCGGATTGTGACTAGCCCAAGCAGCAGTGTGCCCTGTTCGGCAAATTGGAGAGTGAGGCGGCAAGCTGAAGGCACAAGCAAGCAATTTGTTGCCGCCGGCGCTTGGCGTGCTTGGTGACGCCAGCCTTTGTCGGTGCATAGCTGGATGAGTGGTCATCGAGGAGACGTCGATTGGCTCGGCTCTGGGTTCCGAGATCAAATTGCGACCAATGAAAAGCGTTCTGTCCCGGCTCATTCACCTCGTGATTGGCGGAAAATGCGCAATGGCCGTTTCTTGCGCGTGCTCAGGTTGAAGTCGTTTCTGTACCGCCCGCTCGGTTTCCTGAACTGCACGAGCAATGGCGGCGATGGGAACCAAACTTGCGAACGCTGTAGTCGAGCGGGAATTGCTCAGTTGTTGATGCGGTCCTGTGGTTTACGTTGGCTGGTGATCCAGTGTTGCATCGTTGGCCTCATATCCACCCATCAACTCAAGCGGTATGGAATGCGACACGGGAGGGGATGTGAAGGAGATCCAGGCTGGGACAACTCGCGGTGCGCCTCGCGCTGATGAGGGACTTGGCGATCTGTGTCGAGTCCACCAGACGTGGAGAAAGCGCGCACGAGTAAGACCCGCGCGAGGTCGGATCCAGTTCGCGCGCGGCAGCTCGCACCTCGGCAGCAGGCGTGCATGACGAGTATATTGGAAGCGCTAGCGTCGCTGAAGACGGCTGACATCGGCTGCTATTACAGAGAGGGCACTGCGCCTGTCCTACTATCCTATGTGGCGCTCCCATTCATGGCTCGCTTTGTCATCGGGTCCACGCCATGCCGTTGGCTATGAACCTCCGGCACCGCAAGCACTGCGAGTCTCTCCTACCACCCCATTGCTTTCGACGTTCTCACCGCTATTCGCCTCGCTTGAATGGCTTCAGCTTTCTTGGTCAGTGCTTTCCTTTCAGCCCACTCTTTCAGCAGCTCGAGATTGTTGCTTGCAGCGCTGACGTCTCGGCTCCAGAAGTTGACCTTGCATCGACTGTTGGTGCTGCGCAAGATGTTCCGGTTGCTCCTCAGGACAATGTTAGTGTCCCTGAGCTTCGGATCCCTGAACCACTGCATCTTCCTGATCTCGTTCCGCTTCTTCGTGGACGGCATCTTCTTCTTCTTTTTGAACTGCACATGCATCCTGAAGAACCCCAGACGCTGGAGATACAAGTCGTAGTTGGATATCTTGTACGACGACATCGCATGCACGACTTCAGCATACTTCGATCCCATTTTGAGGTTCTCATTCCAGAATCAAAAGTGATTCATCTTGGACAGGTGTCGATATTCGCGAGCATTGGTTGGGATGATCTTCTTTGCATTGGACTGAGCAATGTTTGAAGGGTGTGGTTGGCATAATGAGCCATTGCTAATAAACCCAGTTAGTATCCAGAAGTGAGTCATTAGCAGTTGGGTTGATTTGGAGACTGAGCGCCTTGCACGGCGACAATCATATCTCGATTTCAATCTGCACCAGCACCAGCACCAGCGACGTTTGTTATTCAAGCAGCGAGGATATAGGGGGACATGCTGACGAGCGTACGGGCGTTGAACCTGCCGCTTCCGGAGCAGGTGCAGGCGCTGGTGTCGGAGCTGCTGGATTGCTCCGGGTCCGTGTGCCTGTACAAAGCGGTGAGTTGTGACTGGCTGCACTGGTTCGAGCGGACACAGGGTATTGGTGTGTCCACGTGTCACACTCACAATCGCGATAGAGTCGTGAACGAGGCCACGCGTAACGGACACCTGGAGGTAGTGCAGTGGTTGCACGCGAACCACTGGGAGGGCTTCACGAAGGGAGCGATGGACTTGGCCGCACGTAATGGACACCTGGCTGTTGTGGAGTGGCTGCATCGGAATCGCAGCGAGGGTTGTACGACAAGAGCGATGAACTTGGCCTCGGCTTGCGGGCACCTTGATGTGGTGCAGTGGCTGCACGCGAGCCGCTCGGAGGGCTGCACGACGGATGCGATGAACAGAGCCGCTGAGGGGGGTCATCTTGCTGTGGTAAAATGGCTGCATGCGAACCGCAGCGAGGGCTGCACGACGAGAGCGATGAATAAGGCCGCAGCTAACGGACACCTGGCCGTGGTGGAATGGCTGCACGCGAATCGCTCGGAGGGCTGTACGACTGAGGCTATGGACGTGGCCGCACAGAACGGACACCTGGCTGTGGTGAGGTGGCTGCACGAGAACCGTTCGGAGGGCTGCACGACGTGGGCGATGAACAGAGCCGCTGAGTGTGGCCATCTTGTTGTGGTGGAATGGCTGCACGAGAACCGCAGTGAGGGCTGCACGGTGGATGCGATAGACAAGGCCACTGCTATGGGCCATTGGGCTGTGGTGGGATGGCTGCGCGCAAATCGCATGTAGAGCTGTACGACGGGAGCTGTGGACTCGGAAGACTATGCGGGACATTTGGAGGTGAAGTTGCAGCTGCAGGAAGAGAAGACACTCGAGATAGCTGTGAATATCATCTATGCAACAGTAAGGAGAGGACAGATCGTTTCGAGTGGGTGTGGTATGTGTAGTGTGAAGTACAGGTCAAGCGACCAGCAAAAGTTGTGCACATTGTTGGAAAGTCTCCGATGAACATGCGTGACCGACTGAACGTTGGTTGCGAGTTGAATGATGGTCGCAAGTACACTAAACCTCCGTGCAGCTAGAGTCAGAATTCTGGATGAGATCTGACTTGCACAGTGAACCATCGGAGAGTACCCGAGTGATATCTCAGTTGGGTTGATTTGGAGACTGAGCGCCTTGCGCGGCGACAATCATATCTCGATTTCAATCTGCACCAGCACCAGCACCAGCGTCGTCCGTTATTCAAGCAGCGAGGATACAGGGGGACATGCTGACGAGCGTGCGGGCGTTGAATCTGCCGCTTCCGGAGCAGGTGCAGGCGCTGGTGTCGGAGCTGCTGGATTGCTCCGGGTCCGTGTGTCCGGTCAGAGCGGCTGAATGTGGCTGGCTGCACTGGTTCGAGCGCACGGAATCTACTGGTGTATGCGTGTGTAACACTCACAATTACGATAAAGCGATGGACCAAGCGGCTGGGAACGGTCATCTGGCTGTGATGCAATGGCTTCACGTAAACTGCAACGAGGGCTGCACTGCGTATGCGATGGACAGAGCTGCATACAATGGACACCTGGCTGCGGTGGAGTGGTTGCATCGGAACCGCAGCGAAGGCTGCACGACGGATGCGATGAATAAGGCCGCTGAGCAAGGCCATCTCGATGTGGTGAAATGGCTGCACGCGAACCGCAGTGAGGGCTGTACGACTGAGGCAATGGACGTAGCCGCTAAAAATGACCATCTGGCTGTGGTGAAGTGGTTGCACGCGAACAGAAGTGAAGGCTGCACGACTAGAGCGATGGACTGGGCGGCTAAGAAGGGTCGCTTCGCTGTGATGGAGTGGTTGCATGCGAACCGTTCGGAGGGCTGTACGACGGATGCGATGGATAAGGCCGCAGATGAGGGCCACCTGGAGGTGGTGAGGTGGCTGCACGAGAATCGCTCGGAGGGCTGTACGACGGATGCTATGGACTGTGCTGCACGTGTTGGGCACCTGAAGGTGGTGAAGTGGCTGCATGCGAACCGCAGCGAGGGCTGCACGACGAGAGCGATGAACCTGGCCGCATCTAACGGATACTTGAAGATGGTGAAGTGGCTGCACTCGAACCGCTCTGAGGGCTGTACGACGAATGCAATGGACGTGGCCGCATCTAACGGATACTTGAAGATGGTGAAGTGGCTGCATGCGAACCGCAGTGAGGGCTGCACGGTGGATGTGATAGACAAGGCCGCAGCTAACGGATACCTGGCCGTGGTGGAATGGCTGCACGCAAACCGCCTGTAGAGCTGTACGACGAGAGCTGCGGACTCGGAAAACTAAACGGGACATTTGGAGGTGGTGAAGTTGCAGCTGCAGGAAGAGAAGGCAATCGAGATAGCTGCGAATAACTCTTGAGCGACGGGAAGAGTTGGCGTGACCGACTGGATGTTGATGGCGAGTTGAACGATATGTCTTGCACGAGGATACCATCCAACACTCTGGCCAATCGGTCGCTGGAAAAGCAAAGCATGCCTATGGTCTCTGGTGCCGGCTACGAAGGTGTTGAGCGGGAAGTTCGTGATCAGTGGCCAATTGGCGCGGCTCAAGCGGGACGGTTAGTTAATGTCGAGAAGATGGATTTACTGGTGGCAGCGGTGAAGGGCGATTGATGACACCACTAGCACTTCATTTGTTGACGAGGTACGTTTGTGTCACCAGTTGCGGCAAAGCTAGACCACGATCCTGGATCCTATGCGCATAGCTGGTAGTGCTCCGCATAGGATCTCCAGCGCTCAGCTAAATGATCACAAGAACATTTAGACGTGCACTTATTAGTCCATCCGACCGAGAATCGGTGCAAGGCGCACGGCGAGAAACGCAATCCGATCAACTATGCACTTACGTGCGGACTCGCTGACAGCGATACCTAGCGCGAGTGTGGGTCGAGACTAACGAACCGTACGACACGCTGGATTGTGTCGCATGTCCAACTGCAAACCCAACAACCGCAACCTGGTAACCGTGACGGCGACTCGATTCACCGCCACCATTGTGGGAGCGAGCTCCTCTGTGCGATATACGTTAGAGAATCACGGTGCTGGGAACCAATTGATCCGATCGCGGTGGACTGCCGTGCAACTGGACGCTCGTGCAGTACTACAGTCACCACCACCATACAATGCAATACCCATCGCACAAGGTGCGACAGTTGACTCACAATATTTTAGCAGCAATTCTGCGGTACAGTACACAGTGGAGCCCGAACCTTGCCGTTGAGAACAGCCAGATCGAGCCCGATCGATGCATGCAGGAGTGTTGATGAAGTGCAACTTCAACATCGCTCTCGGCCAATCAGCGCTCGCCAACGTTCGCAAACTCACTTCGCGCTGGCATGATTCAGAGTGACGGCTCTGGCGACTTGATGAGCAATCCGCTGACCACACACAGATGACAACTCTACGAAGAGCGGCTGAGCGCAGTCGCAACTCGCAGCCAAAGACACCCGCGACATCTCGTGCCGATAGATTCCACCAGTGCACTGACCGACACGGCTTCACTAGGCTTTGCAGTGCGGGTCAAGCGTACCGCCGCCAGGAAGAGGCGATAGCATCCAAGATCAGTGAAGCGCCGGCAGCGAACGATCCTTTTTGTGTGGAACGATCGCTCTTTCGTCCGCCAGTCATTGAGTGGCCGACGATCGATCAATGACGACCGACATTCCCATCGCGCTGGAATGATTGTGTGATGGTCGCGGATCCCTTCATAAGTTAGTAGTGTCAGTCGTACCGTCTGTGATGCTGAGCTTGGGATCCATCAAATGGCCTTGTATATTTAATGTTTGGTCTCGGATTACCGCCCATTCCGCTTATGCCACGACGGTACTCGCTGCCAGCCAGCATGACACGGTTAGGGTTGCGGATGCTTACACTCGTTGGCGGTTACGCCACTCTGCTAATCAAAAGCGCCGCTTTGGTTTTACGAGCAGTCAGCAATACAGCATCCAAGTCAATTGGTGTCTACATGCGAGTTCGGCATTCTGAAAACGGCATTAAGCTATCGAAAATCGCCATTTCGCGCGGCCCCACCACCAAAAAAACCCTGCCGCCAATCGCGCAGAGAGCGCCTCGGATTTGGAAACGCGACGGATACCGCAACCCTTGACAGCGACAGGGATCCATCCCCTTGGAATGATGGTACTCTTTCCATCGTCTCTTGCAGTTTGTATGCCCGCGACCATCAACCAAGGTCGCAACGGGGCAACATCGCCGCAGCCTCCTCGCGTGTCCCGCCTCCATTTCCCCGTCCGCCATTTCGAAAGTCGCTTCTAGTCGCCCACAGCTTGGATAGCCGCGCTGCCGATGGCGACGTCGGTGGCCGACAAGCAGAAGCAGGCGGCGGCCGAGGCCGCTTCGCCGGCCGACTATGTGGCGGTTGTGACCCCACGCGCGAGCGACGCCGCCAAGAAGGACCCGGCGGCCGCGAGCGAGGCGGGCAGCACGAGCGTCGGCAGCGACGGCCGCAAGAAGCCGAGCAAGTACAAGGAGATCGGCAAAGGCGCGCCGACGTCCTTCAACTTCCGGCAGCTCTACCGGTTCGCCAAGCCCGTGGACAATGTGCTGCTGGCGGTCGGCGTGCTCGCGGCCGGCGCGAACGGCGCGCTCTTCCCCATCATGGCGCTCGTGTTCGGCGACGTGCTCACGGGCTTCTCGTCCATCCCGCTCGACATGGACCAGGTCAACTCGGCGGCGCTCAACTTCTTCTACATCGCCATCGGCATGTTCTTCTCCGACTACATCTCGTACGTCGCCTTCTACATCACGGCCGAACGCCAGATGAAGGCGCTTCGCGGCGAGTCGCTGCGCCACATGCTGTACCTCGACATTGGCTGGTACGACGGCCACGACGCGCTGCAGCTCTCGAGCCGCATCACGGGCGACACGGTCAAGATCAAGGACGGTATGGGCCAGAAGCTCGGCGACGTGTTCCGCTTTGGCGTGCAGTTCGTTGTGGGTTTCATCATCGGTTTCTCTCGCGGCTGGGACATCACGCTTATCATGGCGGCCGTTATGCCTTTCATGGCGGTCTCGCTCGGATGGCTCATCAAGACGCTGCGTGCTCGATCAGAGTGGGCTCAGAAGATCTATGCTGAGGCTGGTGCCATCGCCGAGGAGACGCTCGGCTCGATCCGAACTGTGGCTTCGCTCAACGGCGAGCGCCGCGCGATCGCCAACTTCCAGAAGAAGACCTTTGAGGCTGAGGCTGAGAACATTGCGCTCCACAGAATCACGTGCATCGTCTTCGCCATGTTCCTCGGCAGCGTGTGGATCATGTACGCTGTCGGTCTCTGGTACGGCGGCTGGAAGGTGTCGCAAGGCAAGATGGCGCCGGGTGATGTCTTCTCGGCTTTCTTCGGCGTGTTGATGGGTACGGGCTCGCTCGCTCAGATCTCGCCGAGCGTCACGTCGGTGTCTCAAGCTGCTGGTGCCGCTGAAGAGCTCTTCAAGATCCTCGACACTCAGTCTCCGATCGACGCGTCCAACGACGATGGCATTGTCCCGGAGTCGTGTGCTGGCAAGATTGAGGCGATCAACGTCAACTTCACGTACCCGAGCCGTCCAGAGGCGCCGATCCTTCGCGACTACAACGTCAATATCGAGGCTGGGCAGACTGTGGCGTTTGCCGGAGCTAGTGGCGGCGGCAAGAGTACGCTGATCGGTCTGCTTGAGCGCTTCTACGACCCCACGAGCGGCACGATCCTGCTGGATGGACGCGACATCAAAACCCTCAACTTGAAGTGGCTGCGCTCGCAGATTGGTCTGGTGTCGCAAGAACCGGTGCTGTTTGCTACGACCATCTTTGAGAACATCGCGTTCGGTGGCGAGGGTATCACGCGCGAGCAAGCGATCGAGGCGGCCAAGCTTGCGAACGCGCACAACTTCATCATGTCACTCCCGGAGAACTACGACACGCTTGTGGGCGAGAAGGGTGTGTCGCTGTCTGGAGGTCAGAAGCAGCGCGTGGCTATCGCTCGGGCCGTGGTTCGCAACCCGAAGATCCTGGTGCTTGATGAGGCGACGAGTGCGCTGGACAACGAGAGCGAGAAGGTGGTGCAGGCTGCGCTGAACGACCTGATGGCCAAGACGAAGATGACGACGCTGGTGATCGCTCACCGCCTGAGTACCATCCGTCATGCCGACAAGATTGTGGTGCTGAACGAGGGCCACATTGTCGAGAGTGGAACGCACGACGAGCTGATCGCGATCGACCAAGGTATCTACAAGAACATGTACACCATCCAGCAGCTTCGATCGCATGAGAACGATGACGCCGATGACGATGATGATGATGACGATGCACCGGACCAACCTACGATGCAGCGCACGATCAGCGCTCACTCGGCGCGGACGGACATTTCGACAAGTGAAGTGGAAGACAACACAATCACCCCCGCGAAGTTTGGTCTGCTTGATATTTTCCGTTTCAGCAAGCCGGAGAACAAGGTGTTCTACTTTGGACTCGTTGGCACTGGTCTCGGTGGTATTGCGATGCCGGCGTCTGCGCTGCTGATCAGTGGAATGATCACGTCAATGACGCAGAAGTTCGCGTCGTATGAGGCGACGAATGACCGCTCGTTCCTGCACGACCTCTACAACGACGTTGAACTCTACGGCATCCTCTACTTTGTCGGCGCGGTGTGCATCATGGCGTTCATGTACGTCCAAGTGTTCTGCTTCAAGTACATTGAAGAGAAGCTGACGAGCCGCCTGCGCAACATGAACTTTTCGGCGCTGGTTCGTCAGAACATTGGGTTCTTCGATCTGAAGGAGAATGGCACTGGCGCTCTGACGGCCGACCTTGCGACGAACGCGACCAAGATCGCACTGCTCTCGGGCGACTCGCAGGCTCGCTTGTTCCAGGCCATCTTCACGTTCGTTGCGGCATTGGTGATCTCGTTCGGCTTTGGCAGCTGGCTGCTGACGTTGATCATGCTCGCGGTCATGCCTTTCCTGATCTTCGGCCACATTGCTCGTATGAAGCAGATGCACGGCACTGACTCCATCTCGGACGATCTCGCTGTTCCTGGTGCACACGCTTCGGAGGTGCTGAGCAACATTCGCACGGTGGTGTCGTTGGGCATTGAATCCAAGTCGGCGGACACTTTCGACGAGCTGCTGCTTGTGCCAATGCAGAAGGGCGGCCGCGAAGCCCAGATCAACGGCCTGTCGCTAGGCTTCAGCTCGTTCATCATGATGGCAACATACGCGCTGATCTTCTGGTTCGGCGCCAAGAAGATCAACGACGGCACGATTGAGTTCAACGAGATGATTCGCACGCTGATGGCGATCATGATGTCGATTCAAGTGGTGAGTGGTGCGTCGACGTTCTTTGGCGACTCGCCGAAGGCGTTCAAGGCTGGCGCTTCCATCATGGGTCTCCATAACCGCGATGTCCCGATCAACTCGTTCGAGGAAGGCGGCGAGAAGCCCAGTGTGGTCGAAGGTCGCCTGGAGTTCAAGAACATTTCGTTCCGATACCCGACTCGTCCCGAGATCAACGTGCTGCGTCACTACAATTTGACTGTTGAGGCTGGTCAGACGGTGGCATTCTGCGGACCCAGCGGCGGCGGCAAGAGTACTGTTGTGTCTTTGATCGAGCGGTTCTACGACCCCGTTCGTGGCGAGGTGCTCCTAGATGGAAAGAACATCAAGGACCTGAACCTGAACTGGTTGCGCAGCCAAATCGGTCTGGTCGGTCAGGAACCAACGCTGTTCATCGGCACGATCGCCGAGAACATCGCATACGGTCTGGCTGAGCCTCCGACGCAGGAGGAGATCATCGAAGCTGCCAAGATGTCGAACGCACACGACTTCATCACGCAGTTCCCGGACGGATACGAGACGCAGGTCGGTCTCAAGGGAGAGCAGCTGTCGGGTGGACAGAAGCAGCGCATCGCGATCGCTCGCGCGATTCTCAAGAACCCGAACATCTTGTTGCTGGACGAGGCCACGAGCGCTTTGGACTCGGAGAGCGAGAAGATCGTTCAGGAGGCTTTGGACAAGGTTGTGGCTTTGAAGAAGCGCACGACGATCATCATTGCTCACCGTTTGTCGACGATTCGTCGCGCCGACAAGATCTGTGTTGTGAGCGGCGGCAAGATCGCTGAGCAGGGCACGCATCAGGAGCTGTTGAGCCTCGACGGGATCTACGCTCACCTTGTCGAGTCCGCTTCGGTGTGAGTGGTGATGCATGCACTGCCTCCAGTAGAGAATGTTGCCTGCGTTTCCTGAAATATACTAGTGCACTGGATTTAGATGAGTGTCGTCAATACTCTGGCATTGGCCATTGTCAATTTGACAGATTGCTGAGCCTGTAATCAAACTGCAGCGCCAATTGTTTACGAGCGCGACGTGCTGATTGGCCTCGAGCGACCGGCCACGAGGTGATTAGGGATTGAATTACGACAACTTTTGATTTCGGGCCGTAATCGCCGCGTTTGATGGCTTACTACAAACCGTCGAACGTTTCTACAGCTTACGCCACCGCGGAGAGGCCAGCTCTACCTGTACGCAATGCGCCTGTATTTCATATTTGCAGCCTCTCGATCTTCGGGTCGCTATTCTGCGAGTCCGCTCACTGTTCGCTCGACGTCCACTCATACGGCGGTGCCCCACCTCAAGCATCCGCTTGATGCGTGTGTCCCCATAATTTTCACTTAACTAAGTAGATTGAGTTCGCTGCAATCTCAAATCGACAGAACTCGCACCTTTCGTGATTACCAATCCACTTATTTAACGACTTTCAACAGTTGCTGACCGCATCCCACACTTGACTGCCGTGTTACCATCATTCTGCACCAGTCGCGCGCTTGCGATCTCAACCACGACGAATAGCTTGACCAATCTATACCGCCCACATTTCTCAAGTGGTTTTTGACATCGTTGTCCCTCTGATGCATCAAGGCACCGCCTCACTCGCGAATTCGCCGGCTGAAGCACACTCCAAGTCGAGACGATGACGACGCGTGCCCTGGCGTCGCCCGTGGCGGCCAAGGACGAGCGCGAGTCGCCGGCTGCGTACGCCGCCGTTGTGACGCCGCGCGTGGGCGGCGAGGTGGTGGCCAAGAAGAAGTCGCCGCGCACCGACCGCGACTCGGCGTCGTCTTCAACTCCGCCGCCTCCTGGTCGCGCTGCGAAGAAGAAGGGAGCGTGGGCCAAGGAGGAAGACGATGTGCCGTTCCTGTCGCTGTACCGGTACGCGACGCCGCGAGACAAGCTCGAGCTGGTTGTGGCGATCATCATGGCTTGCGCCAACGGTTCCATCTTCCCGTGCATGGCACTCGTGTTCGGTACGGCCATCAACGCGTTTGCCCAGGCGGATGGAGGCGTGGACCTGGACGCTGTGAACCGAGCTGCCATGTACTACGTCTTCATCGCCGTGGCGCTCTTCGTGACCGACTGGGCCGCCTACACTCTCTTCTGCAACGCTGCCGAGCGCCAGATGAAGGCGCTGCGCGACGAGGCCTTCAAGCACATGCTCTACTTGGACATCTCGTGGTACGACAGCCACGACGCGCTGCAGCTCTCGAGCCGGCTCACTGGCGACACAGTCAAGATCAAGGATGGCATGGGGTACAAGCTCGGCGATTCGATCAAGTTCACTTGCCAGTTCGTCGTCGGCTACATCATCGGTTTTGCGCGCGGCTGGGACATGAGCTTGGTCATGGCGTGCGTTATGCCCGTCATGGTCTTCTCACTCAACTACATGATCAAGCTGTTCCGCCGCCGCGCAGTCCAGTCGTACAAGCTGTATGCCGAAGCTGGTGCTGTCGCGGAGGAGACGCTTGGCACGATCCGGACGGTGTCGTCCCTGAATGGCGAGAGGCGTGCGATCGACAAGTACAACGAGCGCGCTATCCGCGTCGAGGAGGGGAACCTGAAGCTCGCTCGAGTTGGCGCTGCGGTGTTTGGGTGTATGCTGTGCAGCGTGTGGTTCATGTACGCTGCCGGTCTCTGGTACGGCGGCTCCAAGGTCGCCAAAGCCGAAGCCAGTCCAGGTCAAGTCTTCCAGGCCTTCTTCGGTGTGCTCATGGGTACCATGTCGCTTGCGCAGATCTCGCCCAACATCACGTCGCTCGCTGAGGCCAAAGGCGCCGCATCGGCCTTGTACCAGATCCTTGATACCATATCGGCCATCAACGCCTCGAAGGACGAAGGCGTCACTCCAGAAACGTGCAACGGTCGGGTCGATGCCGTCGGACTCAATTTTACGTACCCGAGTCGTCCGGACGCCCGAATCCTCAAGGACTACAACGTCACCATCGACGCTGGTCAGACTGTCGCGTTTGTCGGTCCCAGCGGCGGCGGCAAGAGTACGCTGATCTCGCTCTTGGAGCGTTTCTACGACCCACAGGAGGGTGAGATCATGCTTGACGGTCGCGATATCAAGACGCTGAACGTCAAATGGCTGCGGTCTCAGATCGGTCTCGTGTCGCAAGAGCCCGTCCTGTTCGCAACCTCCATTTTTGAGAACATCGCCGCTGGCGAGCGGGAGATCACACGTGAACAAGTAATCGCAGCGGCCAAGTTGGCGAACGCGCACACCTTCATCATGTCTTTGCCGGAGCAGTACGACACGCTGGTTGGTGAGAAGGGTGTGTCGCTCTCTGGTGGACAGAAGCAGCGCGTAGCGATCGCTCGAGCGCTGGTTCGTGAGCCGAAGATTCTGGTTTTGGACGAAGCGACGAGCGCTTTGGACGCCGAGAGCGAGCGTGTGGTGCAGGCTGCGTTGAACGACTTGATGGACAAGACGAAGATGACGACATTGGTGATCGCGCATCGCTTGAGCACGATTCGCAAAGCTGACAAGATCGTTGTGGTGTCTGGTGGTCACGTGGTGGAGCAGGGGACTCACGACGAGCTGGTGTCGATTGAAGATGGTGTCTACCTGAAGCTGTACACTATTCAAGAAGAGAAGGCGCAAGAGGAAGCAGAAGCGGCAGCGAAGGCTCTGGCTCTGGCGGATGCTGACAAGGAGCAGCCCAATTTCAAGATGACTCGCAACCTGAGCAGCCGGTCAGCTCGAAGTGATGGGTTGGCGGATGCAAAGTTGGCCAACGAGGAGAGCGACGAGACGAACCAGGCCAAGTTCACTCTTCGGAACGTGATGGAGTTCAACAAACCCGAGCGAAACTACTTTGTGGTTGGACTTCTCGCGGCTGGAGTCAATGGCTTCTCGATGCCTTGCTCGGCTGTGCTGGTGAGTGGCATGGTGGCCAGTATGACTGTCAAGTATTCGGCGTACCAAGCGTATCACGATCAATCGTACCTGGACGACTTGTCTCACGAAGTCATGGTCTACGGTTTGTGCTACATCGGTGGCGCCATCGTGCTGTTCTTTAGCAACGCCACTCAGAACTACTGCTTCCGGTACATGGCCGAGAAGTTGACCTCTCGTCTGCGCGACATCCACTTCACCGCGCTTTGCCGGCAGAACATCGCGTTCTTCGACGAGAAGAAGCATGCGACCGGTGCGCTGACAGCAGACCTCGCAACTCACGCCACCAAGGTCGCTCTGATCTCTGGCGACTCCCAAGGTCGAGTTGTGCAGGCCGTCTTCACATTCTGTGCGGCGCTGGTGATTTCGTTCACCACCGGCAGCTGGCTCTTGACGCTCATCATGCTTGCCGTATTCCCTCTCCTCATTGTTGGACAGTATTATCGGATGAAGCAGATGCGCAAGCCTGGAAGTCTCTCGGATGAGCTCGATGAAGTTGGTGCGCATGCTTCCGAGGCGCTGAGCAACATCAGAACGGTGGTGTCGCTTGGACTGGAGAAGCCTCTGACCAAGAAGTTCGGCGATTTGCTCGAAGAGCCGTTGGCGAGCGGCCGGCGCGAAGCGATGCTGAACGGAATCGCGCTCGGCTTCAGCTCGTTCATTGTGTTTGCGACGTACTCGCTCATCTTCTGGTACGGCGGCAAGCTCGTCGACAAGCGCGAGATTAGCTTCGCCGAACTCATGCGCACGCTCATGGCGATCATGATGTCCGCTCAGGGTGTTGGAAGTGCGGCTGCATTCCTCGGCGACACGGAAAGCGCGATCAAGTCAGGACGAGAGATTGTGCAGATCCGTGACCGAGAGCTGCCAATCGACTCGTTCGATGAAAACGGCCTCAAGCCCAGCAGACTGGACGGCCGGATCGAGTTCAAGGATGTCCACTTCCGGTACCCGACGCGTCCCGAGGTCAGCGTGCTCCGAAAGTACAACCTTACCATTGAAGCTGGTCAGACTGTGGCGTTCTGCGGACCCAGTGGCGGCGGCAAGAGTACTTGCGTCTCGCTGATCGAGCGATTCTACGATCCTATCCAAGGCCAAGTGCTGTTGGACGGTGTCGACACCAAGGAGCTCAACATCCATTGGTTGCGGAGCCAGATCGGTCTGGTCGGTCAGGAGCCGACACTGTTCATCGGCACGATCGCCGAGAACATTGCAATGGGTTGCGACTACAAGCCGAGCCAAGAGGAAATCGAGGAGGTGGCGAAGATGGCGAACGCACACGACTTCATCAGCAAGTTCCCGGATGGATATGAGACACAAGTCGGTCTCAAGGGAGAGCAGCTGTCGGGTGGACAGAAGCAGCGCATCGCGATCGCTCGCGCGATTCTCAAGAACCCGAACATCTTGTTGCTGGACGAGGCCACGAGCGCTTTGGACTCGGAGAGCGAGAAGATCGTTCAGGAGGCTTTGGACAAGGTTGTGGCTCTGAAGAAGCGCACGACGATCATCATCGCTCATCGTTTGTCGACGATCCGCAAGGCTGACAAGATCTGTGTTGTGAGCGGCGGCAAGATCGCGGAGGAAGGCACGCACCATGAGCTGATCAAGCTGAACGGCATCTACGCTAACCTCGTCCGCCACGCGGCCAACTAAACTTGAAAGCTGCTGCTGGGGTGAATGTAATAGCTCGAATCAGTACTCAATAAATCTTATAGCAGTTCTAATTGTGTCGTTTTCGAGAGGAGGAAGCGTGGATGGTGCTTTTATGAAGGATATTGTACGCTTTAGAATAGCACCATTCTCGAAATTGCGTTTTTGTTTTACGGATTGTATTGTTCTTTTTTATTTTTGACAATAAAAAAGGTGGTACTGAGATAAGGGTGATATATGCTAAAGCTCAAGTGTACTGATTTTGCTTGATCATATGGGAGATGGGACGGAATGTCGTAAGCTCGTCGCACTTTCTGATTATGTCCGCCAGGTGATCAGGTCGAATAAAAGACCGGTCGTTGTGAAAGATCGCTCGCATTCATGTTACTATTCCACATTTTAAAGCCTCACACCGACCACTAAAAACGAATTAGAGCGCTCAGCGTGTGCTTGCTTTGCTTCAGTATCCATCTGAGCATCTCCCCATCTTGCACTCCTCCACGAGCCGCGAGTTCGCCATGGCGCCTCGATCTCAATACTCTGCCCTCTCAACGCCCCGTGCTGGGTCCACCTTCTCCAACTCTTTCAACAAGAGCTCGACCACCATCAGCGCCGATGCCGAGCCTCTGCACACAGTCGCCAATGCGAGTGACAAACCTCGCGTCGTTGCCCTCTCGGAGCTCTATCGGTTTGCTACCCCAGTCGACAAGTGGTGCCTGACGATCGGTGTCGTGGTGGCCGGCGCCAGTGGCGCGCTGTACCCGTGCATGGCGCTGATCTTCGGCGACGCCATCACGGCGTTCGCGCAGGCTGACGGCGGCGTCGATCGTGACGCCATCAACTCTGCTGCGCTCTACTACTTGTTGTTGGCGATTGGGATGTTCGTGACCGACTACGCCGCATACGTTCTGTTCAGTCACTCGGCCGAGCGGCAGATGAAGGCACTGCGAGCGCAGGTACTGCGGCAGTTACTGTACTTGGACGTCGGCTGGTACGACAGCCACGACCCGCAAGCGGTGGCAAGCCGCCTGACGGGTGACACGGTCAAGATCAAAGATGGCATGGGTCAGAAGCTCGGCGAGGCTGTCAAGTTCGCCGCACAGTTCGTCGCGGGCTACGCCATCGGGTTCGCGAAAGGATGGGACTCGACGCTGGTCATGTCGGGACTCATGCCCGTGCTCGTTGCCTCACTCGGTTTCTTGCTTAATACCATGCGGAAACAATCGGCGTACGCACAAGAGCTGTACGCTGAGGCCGGCGCGATCGCCGAGGAAACTCTTGGCACGATCCGCACGGTCGCGGCCTTGAATGGCCAGCAGCGAGCGATCGCCAGGTACACTGAGCGGACCAAGGCTGCCGAACGCAGCAACATCAGTCTGGCTCGAACTGCCGCGGCAGTATTCGGGATGTTCATGGCCAGCATCTGGTTCATGTATGCCGCAGGACTGTGGTACGGAGGCTCCAAGGTCGTCCATGGTTCGGCAACCCCCGCCGAGGTCTTCCAATCATTCTTCGGAGTCATGATGGGTACCATGTCGCTCGCGCAGATCTCGCCCAATATTGGTGCCATCGCCGCTGCTAAAGGCGCCGCATCGGCCTTGTACCAGATCCTTGATACCATATCGGCCATCAACGCCTCGAAGGACGAAGGCGTCACTCCAGAAACGTGCAACGGTCGGGTCGATGCCGTCGGACTCAATTTTACGTACCCGAGTCGTCCGGACGCCCGAATCCTCAAGGACTACAACGTC
This sequence comes from Phytopythium vexans, assembly GCA_003413675.1. NCBI lineage: Eukaryota > Oomycota > Peronosporomycetes > Pythiales > Pythiaceae > Phytopythium > Phytopythium vexans. The sequence goes on along the minus strand of QLOC01000012.1, from coordinate 708,970 downwards.
ACCATCGACGCTGGTCAGACTGTCGCGTTTGTCGGTCCCAGCGGCGGCGGCAAGAGTACGCTGATCTCGCTCTTGGAGCGTTTCTACGACCCACAGGAGGGTGAGATCATGCTTGACGGTCGCGATATCAAGACGCTGAACGTCAAATGGCTGCGGTCTCAGATCGGTCTCGTGTCGCAAGAGCCCGTCCTGTTCGCAACCTCCATTTTTGAGAACATCGCCGCTGGCGAGCGGGAGATCACACGTGAACAAGTAATCGCAGCGGCCAAGTTGGCGAACGCGCACACCTTCATCATGTCTTTGCCGGAGCAGTACGACACGCTGGTTGGTGAGAAGGGTGTGTCGCTCTCTGGTGGACAGAAGCAGCGCGTAGCGATCGCTCGAGCGCTGGTTCGTGAGCCGAAGATTCTGGTTTTGGACGAAGCGACGAGCGCTTTGGACGCCGAGAGCGAGCGTGTGGTGCAGGCTGCGTTGAACGACTTGATGGACAAGACGAAGATGACGACATTGGTGATCGCGCATCGCTTGAGCACGATTCGCAAAGCTGACAAGATCGTTGTGGTGTCTGGTGGTCACGTGGTGGAGCAGGGGACTCACGACGAGCTGGTGTCGATTGAAGATGGTGTCTATCTGAACATGTACGAACTTCAAGAAGGAAGCAAAGAAGTCGAAGGACGCACAACAAGATCAAATGCCAATTTCTGCGATGATTTACCGTCCAGCAAGCTCGAAATGATCCCTGAAAGCTGCATTGATGGCCGAAACTCAAGCGATCGAGACCAGACGGTAAACGAACGCGATGGATTCTCAATGTGGTATGCGTTCAGCTTCAACAAATCATTTCCTCGACATTTCGCGGCTGGTATCATTGCAGCAGCGGCTTGTGGAGCCTCAATTCCTCTCTCAGCGGTGCTGGAGAGCAGCATGGTGGCCAGCATGACTTCGCAGTACGCCAACTTTGAGGTTCACCACCTCCAGTCGGCAATGGATGCCTTGGCACACGACATCACCGTCTACGGTGTCGGCTACATCGCTGGCGCAGTGGGATTGTTCGTAGCAACTACAGTCCAGAACTTTTGCTTCCGATTTCTTGCCGAAAAGATTACGACCGATCTGCGAACCACGCATTTCCGAGCGCTGTGCCGCCAAGACACAGCATTCTTCGATGAGAAACAGCACGCGACCGGCGCGTTGACGGCGGATTTGTCGACGCACGCGAGCAAAGTGGGCAATCTATCTGGGGACTCGCAGGGTCGGCTCGTTTCAGCCGTGTTCACGCTGACTGCTGCGTTGATTATCTCGTTCACGACCGGGAGTTGGCTCTTAACGTGCGTCATGCTTGTGGTCGCGCCATTTCTGGTCCTCGGTCACACACTGCGCATCCGTGAGTTCGTCAAGGCCAGCAATTTGTCGGACGAACTCGGCGAAGTCGGAGCCCACGCCTCTGAAGCGCTCACAAACATCCGAACGGTGACCGCATTCGGTTTGGAACAGCCGATTTCTCGACAATTCAATGAATTGTTGACCCAGCCGATGGCAAGCGGAGTTCGCGAGGCACATTGGAACGGCGCTGTGCTCGGCTTCAGCTCGTTTATCGTGCTCTCGACTTATGCACTAGTGTTCTGGTACGGCGGCAAGCTCGTGGACGACCGGAGCATCAGTTTTAGCGAACTGATGCGCACGTTGTTGGCCATCATGATGGCCTCGCAGGGAATCGGTACAGCCATGTCGTTCCTCGGCGACTCGGCCAATGCTGTGCGAGCGGGTAAAATGATAACGCAGATCCGTGATCGACAACCCGCAATCGATTGGTTCAGCGACGGCGGTCGAAGGTTTTCCGAGGTCGAAGGCCACATCGAGTTCAAGGACGTGACGTTCCAGTACCCGACTTGGCCAGAGGTGACGGTGCTACGCGACTACAACGTCGTCATCGAAGCCGGACAGACCGTGGCGTTCTGCGGACCCAGCGGCGGCGGCAAGAGCACGTGCATCTCGCTTTTGGAGCGCTTCTACGACCCCGTGCAGGGCCAAGTCCTGCTGGACGGCGTCGACACCAAGGAGCTCAACGTGCACTGGTTGCGCAGCCAGATCGGTCTTGTCGGTCAAGAGCCCGTGCTGTTCATCGGCACGATCGCCGAGAACATTGCGTACGGACTCGACCGCACGCCGACGCAGGAGGAGATCGTCGAGGCCGCCAAGATGGCGAACGCACACGACTTCGTCTCGCAGTTCCCGGACGGGTACGAGACGCAGGTCGGCATGCGCGGCGAGCAGCTGTCGGGTGGTCAGAAGCAGCGCATCGCGATCGCGCGCGCGATTCTCAAGAACCCGAACATCTTGTTGCTGGACGAGGCCACGAGCGCTTTGGACTCGGAGAGCGAGAAGATCGTTCAGGAGGCTTTGGACAAGGTTGTGGCTTTGAAGAAGCGCACGACGATCATCATCGCTCACCGTTTGTCGACGATCCGCAAGGCTGACAAGATCTGTGTTGTGAGCGGCGGCAAGATCGCTGAGCAGGGTACGCACGACGAGTTGATGCGGCTCAACGGTCTGTATGCTCGTTTGGGTCGTCGATCGACCTGAACGCGCCAGTTGCTCGTTGGTAACGAATGGTACAACGCCGTTGGTGGTTGATAGCTAATAGATAGCCTATATTCAACGCCCATTCGCTTTGAAGAATCTTCCATGGGGTCGCACATAATTGAAACCTCACACCTGCAGCCGCTCGCAACCGGTCGTTAGCGCAGACTAACGGTTCCCCGTGATGATCGATCTGAGCGATAGATAAGATCTCGACTTGCCGAACGAGGCTCAAGTCGATGGCGACGACTACGACGGCCACGGGGGTCTCCTCGCGATGGCGCACGATTACTTTGATATTCGCGGCGCTCGGCATGTGCGCGCTAGTGTTTAACAGCATCGTCCTGGGTGGTGTCTCCACGAAAGACACCGTCCTGTCGGTACGCGTGCCAGCTGCGGAACACAGCACTCATGAGAGCCGCTTCGTCTCCGAGCTGGACCTCAGGCACTTGAGTCTGCTGCATACGACATGTATGGATAATAGAGAGGTGATCCTCTCGTGGCGGTTCGCCGCTGATGGCGAGCCGAACAGTGACGTGCTCATCGGACGTGACGATCCGCGTGTGCTCCAAGAGTTGCGCCAGTGCCCTGACGTTGACATCTACTTGCCCGGCTCGCTGCGCGGCAACGGGTACTGCGAAGACGGCTGTGGCTACGTGAAATGTACGTCCGATCTCGGTCAATGAGCTCGCGCCACTGGATCGGACAGACAGACGTTGACATGGTACAACTCGAGCTCAGATTTGAACTCGCGCCTGCTGCCTGTGTGGGTGTTTGAAGACCACTGGTTCGACGCCGAGCAGAACCGCTCGGTCGGGTACCACGAGCTGTGTCCGCACACGCCGCTGATCGTCATGAACCACTACTGGGATGGCCGGAACGACGCTCCGGACTGGCCACCGGACAAACCACTTTACGTGATGCCTAACATTGAGATGGGCCAGCTCCAGTCGGCAGAGTACTGGCGCGCAGACGTGATCCTGTGCAAGACTCGGGGCTGCTATGCTCGCGCGACCGCGTGGTACGCGCAGGAGGGCAGCCCACGCAACACGACGGTGTTCTACACGCGACACACGACCTCCGACATCGCCAGCTACATCACCCGAGAGCTCGGCGCCGAGTACGTTCGCCCCAAAGACTTTGCTAACATCCGCTTCACCCACACCGCCGGCAGCAGGTGAGTCATCCACATCTACGGAATGTGCATAAAGGTGGCCGAGTTGCTCACCAATGTGTGTGCTTTGGTGAACAGTGTGCACAAAGGCACGCCTGGCATCGTCGATTGCTGGTTGTCGCGGCCGGACCTGCCGCCACTCACGCTCGTCATCAATGGCGATCTCTACGACGGACACTACCGCGGCCGGTACGGCAAGCGGCTCGTCGCAGCGCTTAACGTCGATGTCATCCATACCGGCCTGGATGAGCTCGAGTTTGGCAAAATACTGGCCGAGTCATCCTTCTTCCTCTGCCCGAGCTCCATGGAGGGCTACGGACACTACATCAATCAGGCGCGCGCGTCGGGTGGTGTCATCATCACGACGGATGCGCACCCGATGAACGAGCTTATCCACGCCCCCGACGGCGGCATCTACGTCAAAACTCACCGCAAGACGCACCCACACATGATTCTCGGTGGAGGCTTCGAAGGCGAGCACGCGCTCCGCGGCTTTGAACACGACGGGCTCATCGCCGAGTACGACTACAAGGATTTGTGCGCTGCTGTCGACCGAGTCGTGGCGATGAGCGCTCACGATCGAGCGTCGATGGCCGAGCGCGCGCGACTGGCCTACCATGAAGACACCAAGTTCTTTGCGGAAGCCATGCTGAAACTGCGAGCGTTCGCGAGGAAGCACAGACACGAATAGGAGCAACCAGCCTAGCAAGGAAGAACCAGCATGCCAGTTACCATATCGGAGGTCAACACCAATTGGTGACGATTCCTATCGAAGTGTCGGTCGAGAGCAGCTAATTCATGTTCCCAAGCATCTTCAATACCACTGGTGCCATCTCTGTGCCATGGCTGGAAATCTCTTCATATACCATAAATGATCTCGGCTAGCAGGTGTGAGCGATCTGTGTGAATTAACATCCGCCAGTAATCCAATCATCTCGGAAATCTATTCGAGCACGAGCAACAAAACACAATTCGCTTACTGTGATCGTGTTCAGGTCGATCGACGACCCAAACGAGCATACAGACCGTTGAGCCGCATCAACTCGTCGTGCGTACCCTGCTCAGCGATCTTGCCGCCGCTCACAACACAGATCTTGTCAGCCTTGCGGATCGTCGACAAACGGTGAGCGATGATGATCGTCGTGCGCTTCTTCAAAGCCACAACCTTGTCCAAAGCCTCCTGAACGATCTTCTCGCTCTCCGAGTCCAAAGCGCTCGTGGCCTCGTCCAGCAACAAGATGTTCGGGTTCTTGAGAATCGCGCGCGCGATCGCGATGCGCTGCTTCTGACCACCCGACAGCTGCTCGCCGCGCATGCCGACCTGCGTCTCGTACCCGTCCGGGAACTGCGAGACGAAGTCGTGTGCGTTCGCCATCTTGGCGGCCTCGACGATCTCCTCCTGCGTCGGCGTGCGGTCGAGTCCGTACGCAATGTTCTCGGCGATCGTGCCGATGAACAGCACGGGCTCTTGACCGACAAGACCGATCTGGCTGCGCAACCAGTGCACGTTGAGCTCCTTGGTGTCGACGCCGTCCAGCAGGACTTGGCCCTGCACGGGGTCGTAGAAGCGCTCCAAAAGCGAGATGCACGTGCTCTTGCCGCCGCCGCTGGGTCCGCAGAACGCCACGGTCTGTCCGGCTTCGATGACGACGTTGTAGTCGCGTAGCACCGTCACCTCTGGCCGAGTCGGGTACTGGAACGTCACGTCCTTGAACTCGATTGCACCTCTCACCGTCTCGAGCTTCTTACCCGTGTCGTGGTCCAGGCCATTCGCAGGGTTCAGCGCAGCGCGGTCGCGTAGCGAGAAGATAGTCGAACCGCACTTGAGCGCGTTTCGCGAGTCCGACAGGAAGGACGCGGCCGTGCCGACACCGTCGGACGCCATCATGATGACCAGCATGGTGCGCGTCAGCTCCTCGAACGTGATGTTGCCGTCGTCCACGAGCTTGCCACCGTACCAGAACACGAGCCCATAGCCTCCCATAAGCGCGAACCAGCTCGAGCCGAGCGCGAAGCCGTCCGTCTGCGCCTCCCACCGACCGCTCTTGAGCGGCGCGACAAGCGCCTCGGCGAACCGGTCACCGATCTGGTCGACGAGTCCCATCGCCTTGACCGTGCGGATGTTGGTGAGTGCCTCAGAAGCGAGCGCGCCGACCTCGGCCAGCTCGTCCGAGAGCATGCCCGACGGCTTATGGGCCGCGTTCGTGTGCACGACGTGACCGGCAATGAGCAGCGGGAAGATGGCCAACATGACAAGGGTCAACGCCCAACTGCCGGTCGTGAACGAGATGAGGAAGGCCGACACGAACGTGAAGAGCGCCTGGAGCACGCGGCCCTGCGAGTCGCCCGACATGAGCGCCACCTTGGTCGAGTTGGTCGCCAGGTCTGCCGCCAGCGCGCCAGTGGCGTTCCCGGACTCGTCGAAGAAGGCGATCGGCTGGCGGCAGAGCGCCGTGAAGTGCATGTCGCGCAGCCGCGATGTGAGCTTCTCGGCCATGAAGCGGAACGCAAACGTCTGGATGGCGATCACGATCATGAGGACGACGGCGCCGATGAGGTAGAAGATGGCATACTTCTCCACCTCGTCGTAGAGCGTGTCGAGCTGTGCCTGATCGCGGGTTTCGAGGAAGTTGGCGTACATGATGGTCATCTTGGACACGACCTGGCTCACCAGAATGGCCGAGATCGGGAGCGCAAGGCCGACGACCGCGGCCGCGATCATGCCGATAATGAATACTCCGCGCTCCGGATTGCCCAGTCGCAGCGTGTCCATCAGCGTGAACTTGGTCCGCTTGGTACTAGGTTCACCGTCCTCCTTCACAGGAGTCGTCTCGGCGTTCTTCTCGGACGCGACTCGGGAGTGACGCGACGCCGCATCCTGTTCACTGGACGCAGCGTGGTCGGTCGAGCTGCCTTCCACCGCCACCCGCGCAGCATCAGCCTCTTCTTGCGCCTGCTCCGCCTGGATCAGGTACAAGCTCTTGTACACGCCGTTCTCGATTTCCAACAGCTCGTCGTGCGTGCCTTGCTCGACAACCTGGCCGCCCGAAACGACAACGATCTTGTCGGCGTTGCGCACTGTGACCAGACGGTGCGCGATCACGAGCGTCGTCATGGTCGTTGCCGCCATCAGGTCGTTCAGCGCCGCCTGCACGACACGCTCGCTCTCGCCGTCCAGCGCGCTCGTGGCCTCGTCCAGCACGAGCACGCTCGGCTCGCGGACGATCGCGCGCGCGATGGCAACGCGCTGCTTCTGGCCGCCTGACAGCGACACGCCCTTCTCACCCACAAGCGTCTCGTACTTGTCGGGAAGCGACATGATGAACGTGTGCGCGTTGGCGAGCTTGGCGGCCGAGATCACCTGCTCGCGCGTCACGTTGACACCGCCCGACGCGATGTTCTCGAGGATGGTCGTCGCGAACAACACGGGCTCCTGGGACACAAGTCCGATCTGCGAGCGCAGCCACTCGACGTTGAGAGACTTGAGGTCGTGGCCGTCCAGCAGGATGGAGCCGCTCGTCGGGTCGTAGAAGCGCTCGAGCAACGCGATGAGCGTGCTCTTGCCGCCACCACTAGGTCCGACGAACGCCACAGTCTGCCCGCTCTCGATGGTCAGGTTGTAGTTGTTGAGGATCTGCACGTCCGGTCGCGCCGGATACGAAAAGTTGACATCCCGCGCGACAATGTGGCCCGTGCTCGGCTTGGTCGGGATCACGCCGCTATCCTCGATCGTGTCGATGGCCGAGGTCGAGTCGAGGATCTCGTACAGCCCGGCAGCAGCACCCTTGGCCTCGGCGACCGCCGAGATGTTGGGCGAGACCTGCGCGAGCGAGAAGGTGCCGACGAGCACGGCGAAGAAGGCCTGGAAGACGTCAGCGGGGACGGCGTTGCCCTTGGAGACCTGCGCGCCGCCGTACCAGAGGCCAACCGAGTACATGATCCACACGGTGGCGAGGAAGATGCCGAGCACGATGGCCGTCGACTTGCCGAGCGAAATGTTCTCCTTCTCGGCCGCGTTCGCGCGCTCGTTGTACTTGTCGATCGCGCGCCGCTCGCCGTTGAGCGACGCGACCGTGCGCATCGAGCCGATCGTCTCCTCGGCGACGGCGCCAGCCTCGGCGTAGATCTGGTAGGCGCGCACCGCGCGGTTCTGTGCGATCGTGAGCAGGTAGCCGAGCGAGGCGGCGCTGAGCGGCATGACGCACGCCATGACGAGGCTCATCTGCCACCCCTTGACGAGGCCGATGACGTAGCCGGCCACGAACTGCGCGAGGTACTTGACGGCGTCGCCGAGCTTGTAGCCCATGCCGTCCTTGATCTTGACCGTGTCGCCCGTCAGGCGGCTCGAGAGCTGCAGCACCTCGCGCTGGTCGTACCAGGCCACGTCCATGCGCAGCATGTGGCGCAGCGCGGCCTCACGCAGAGCCTTCATCTGCCGCTCGGCCGTGATGGAGAAGAGCACGTACGAGCCGAACTCGGTGAGGAAGAGCCCGAGCGCGATGAGGAAGTAGTTGAGCGCCGCGCGGTCCACCACGTCGCGGTCCACGCTGCCGTCCGAGCGCGTGAAGCCCCGGATGGCGTCGCCGAACACGAGCGCCATGAACGGGAACAGCGTGCCCTGCGCGGCCGCGCACAGCACGCCGAGCAGCACGCACAGCTTGTCCCACGCCGTGCCGAACCGGTAGAGCTGGAACAGCGACACGCTGCTGGGCGGAGGAGGCGCCGCCGCCGCAGTCGAGTCCGACGCGGCCTTGTCGGTCTCGGACTCGGTCGGCGGCGCGATCTTGATCTCGGCGCGCGGCGTCTTGGCCTCGGCGTAGTCGCCGCCATGGTCGCTCGCCATCTTTGCGGTTCGCGGGAAGATCCGAGAGTGAGCCACCGCCGCGCGGCGAAGGACTCACGCACGCGAAACACTCGCCGAGTGATGGATGACAGCTCCAATGGTGAGGGTCTCATGGAGAGGAGCGGAGGAGCGGGGCTGCCACGGATCCTCCTCCAGCCAGCACCGCCGCGTCTGCCTCGCGCCAGACTGATGAAAAGCAGCGGCGACTTACGCGGGAAGCCGAGACCCCGCGCGTGCCTTGAACCAGTGAGAAAGGCGCTTGCACGGAAAGGCCGACGCAGAGTGACTTGACTTCGCGAGGCGCACACATCTGGCGATCGGGGCACGCGCCTCCGAGGAGCTTCAACGTGACGGGGAGGCGGCGGTGGCGACCAGCGATGGCGATGGCGGTGGCGAGGATTGACGGATCGATCGGCGGAGGCGGCGTGTGGTCGCAGAGGTTGAACATTTTTAGTCAGTCGGCGGGGCTCTGTTCGCGCTGTTCGTCGGGCAGGGACGCTGGCTCGCTGGCTTGCGGGACGCAGCGCATCCACACACACGCTTCGAGACGACGGTCATTCCTGCGCGCGTGGACAGCAGCGTGCTGCCTGGAGCGGGGTAACGCATCGCGCGGATCGCATGAGGCGACGACATCGGCGTGTTTGGCCAAGCACACTTGGTCAGGTTGCACAAGAGACGGATACAGGTATTTGTTTAACTGAGTTATTTGATATAGAAGGTTGACACGGTCTTAATCATGGTTTTGATCCTTGTATTCGGGGAGATTCACTCGTTTATAGAGGTTCTACAGCATGAAGGATGGTACATGTGCAAGCATTGGTGGTGTCGACAGGCTCAGTGCCGCGAACTGCTCGCGCTTGCCGCGAATTGCCGGTGCTTGACTTTGCTAGTTGAGCACTTCGTGCAGTACCGCACTCGAAGGTGTTGGTCCTGCAAGAGCGCTGTGATGATCGAACCAGGGCTCTCCAGGTGCGCCAGGGAGAGCGACTCGCTCGCGGCTGCAACCGAGCGCATGTCGCGAGCCTCCCTCACGACGTTGGGTGCGGTCAACCATCCGCACTAGGCAGGCGTTGAGGAAGCATTCAACTCGATCCATGAGGGACACTCGACGCGATTGGTGTTGCCGCTCAGTTGCCATCGTTAGCCTAAGCCACAGCTCCATTTCATGCGTCCGCTCATATCTGGCCGCACCGAACGGCACCGCCGCCTCGACTGCGCTCCGGGACGCGCTTCCGTGTGTCCGACCAAGCCTCGAGAGAGCCCTGCCATCATGGACACTCATGCTGCTCAACTGGGTGGCCGACCCATCCAAGAATCCAACCACTCGGCTCGAATAATTCATCAAGTGGGACCTCCGCCATTTTCAGCGAATCCGAGCTCAACATGGCTCCATCTCCAGCCAATCACCGCGCTTCACCGTGCGTCATGCATCCATTTCTGCGGTGATGCGCATGTCTCTCGAGAATGGAACCTGAAGCTGACCCCCGCTCCTGATTCACGGCCTCCCAATGGATCCCCTCGTGCAAAGCGGACAGTCTCCAATCCGCCCCCACCGTCCGTCACCACCGACCGGCAGGATGTTCGACAGACGTCCGCTCGACAAGCTGCCACCGCTGGGTCGTCCAGCCAGCGACAAGCGGCGCTCGCCGTCGCTCCCGCTGGCGCAGCGACTCGCCGAGCTGCTCGTGATGTTCGCTATCTGTGTCGTGGCGTTCGAGGCGCTCCTGCTGCCGTACCGCTTCCTCTTCTCGTCACCCTCAAGCGTCGAGTGGCCTGCCACCTCGTTCGACGCGCTTGAGCCGGGCTCTGGGGACGATTGGATGGCGCAGGACGACCGAGGCGTGCCGTCGGACGAGCGCGAGCACTTGAGCAAGCTCCACGAGATCTGCATGACTGAGAACCAGGCCATCATCCCGTGGAAGGCGGGGCACGTCAGGGAACCGCGACCGGTGCTGCACCGCGGCGATGCTGGCGTGCTCGACGAGCTGCGCCGCTGTCCCGACGTCGATGTGTTCATGTCCGGCAGCGTCCGCAGACGCGAGGACTGCGAGGACGCCGCCGCCTACGTCAAGTGTACGTGTGACGTCCTCTGTGATCGATTGAACGAACTAGTCTGACGGTGAACTGCTTGCCTCGAACAGTCCTCGAATCGCGACTGCTTCCGCTGTGGGCCATCACCGATGTGTTCTTTGATCCGGACGCCAATCGATCAGTAACGTACCACGACCTGTGTCCCGACACGCCGATGCTATTCGCCACCGACGACTGGGATAGTCTCCCCGACTCGAGTGAATGGCCCAAGTTCAAGCCCATCTACGTGACGCCCAACGTGGAGAAAGAAGAGCTGAACGTCGACCGCGCGAACGTCGTACTCTGCAAGACACTCGGGTGCCAGAGTCGCGTGACGAAGCGGCTTAGCGAGCAGGGCAACCCTAACAGCGCCAAGGTGCTGTACACGCGCCACACGACGTCGGACGTCGCTCACCATGCGCGTCGCGTGCTGGGACCGGTGCTCCTTGAGCCCAAGGACTTCAACCACTTGCGCTTCACGCACATGGCCGATGCCAACATGGACAAGGGCACACTTCAGGTCGTGCAGAGCTGGCTTGCGCGTCCAGATCTCCCACCGCTCGACTTGTACGTGCATGAAGAGGTTTACGATGCGCTGTACCGCGGCATCAACGCGAGCGCCAACATTGTGCTCCACCGAGCTCAAGAGCGCGCTGTCGAGGTTGGGAAGATCGTTGTCGAGTCTGCCTTCTTCGTCTATCCGAGCTCGGTCGGCAGCTACAGCCACTCCATCAATCAGGCGCGAGCTTCTGGTGGCATTGTTGTCACGGCGAACGCGTCTCCAATGAACGAGCTCATCTCACCGGACATGGGTGTACTGACCAAAGCATTGACCACCAGCAAGGACTTCCAAGCCGACGTTAATCCGCGAGAGTTGAGCGACGCCATCGACTATGTGGTACGCAACACGACCACGCAGCAGCGCGAGCTGATGAGCACGCGCGCGCAACGACAGTATCACGAGGACACCAAGTTCTTCGCCCAACGCATGGTCGATGTGCGCCGGTTCGCACGCGAACACCTCCCGAACGGCGGCGATTTCGGCGCATCGAGATTTGATGGCACCGAAGCAGAAGAGCACACGACTCTCGCGCGCCACAGGCTTCGACACGAAGGCGAGGTGTAGAGTTGCGTCGCTCAAATCACTACCGCGATGTGTGTAAGTTATCCATTATCATTTTGTCCCGTTATTCAACATTTCTTGCACTGTCACGAGTGGACTTGAACAAGCACAAAGGGGACCAACAAATTTGCGGACCACATCAGGCGTTGCCATGAGATTCCTCGTTTATAGAGTAACAATCGCCGCGCCAAGGAAACGAAGAGTGCTGCGACGCCGCAGCTTCGAGATATTCTTCGTCCAACTCTTCGGCATTCGCGCTACTCGCTCGAAACACGCCGGCTCTTGCACACGTGCCACTTTTCGAGTGCGTATCGAGCTGAGCCGGATCCGGAACTCGACGCGACCGAAAGGTGTCTCCAGGGTTACTTGAGGAGCGGCACAAACGCACAGTAAACATGGACCGAGCCACCACCTTAGACTGTATCACCTTCTTTGAACGAGACGATAGCCGCAATTAGTTCGTAGCTCTAGCCAAACTCGAGCGTCCAAGTCCACTGGTCGCTGATCGAACCCCAGTTGTCGAGACAGTTAGCGCGCATTCGGGTTGACACGCGGGCCGTACAGGCATTTCATGAGAGCTACAAACTCGTCAAAATCTAGCTCGCCGTTGCTGTCACGATCGAATTCGCGGTACAGTTGCTGCACATCAGGCTTGGTGAGGCCGCTCGACAGGATGGCGCTGCCTGCACGCTTCTTCCGCTGCTCCTTCACCATGATACTAGCCATGATGTCGTCGTCGTCCACGCGCAGAGCTTCCATGATCTCCTGGATGCTCACACCGCCGTCGCCATTCCGGTCGAACACGTGGAAGATTTCCAGCAGCTCGAGTTTGTGCTCAGGCAGCATCCATGAATTCGTCGGCGCACCCGAGTCTTGGCCGTTCCCACCGTTCTCGGAACCATCATCCGCGCCACCGTGCAGAAACTCGCGCACGTTGCCGATCTTGGCGAGCTTGAGCATTTCGTCGAGCTGGTACTTGGTTGCATAGTGAAAGCAAGTCTCAAGCAGCTCCTTCAGCGACACTTGTCCATTGCCGTCTTTGTCGATTGCTTGGAATACCGTCTGCATGTCGTTGTACCCGAGCTTTTCAAAGAACTGCTGGTATTCGAGCAGCTCCGAGAGAGAGATGTTGCCCGAGCCGTCCTCGTCCATCATCCAGAACAGCCGAATGACCGACATGACCTCGCGCACGCTGTAGATGCCAAACACGGCATGCTTCTCGGTCGTCGAGCCTTTGTGGCCGGGTGACCTCATACCACCTTTTCGGCCGACATTCGACCCCTCATTGGCATTCGACTGGAACGCAAACGATGTGTTCTTGAATACGTTGCCAATGTCGGTGTTGAGCTCGCGCCTCTTTTGCTGCAAATATCCCTCCATGCGCTGCGCCTTCTTCTTGCGGGTCGCCACATCGCGCTGTTTCTTCATAACCTGCCGATGGCTCGTCGACCACTCGACATCGTTCATTGCGATCATCATGCGCTCTTTGGTTGCTTCCAAATGCAGCCGAACGACATCTTCTGCAGTCCTCGCATCTCGAGAGTCTAGATCAGCTGGTGTCTCGCCCGATTGAGTTTCGATCCGGCTCGAATTGACAGGAGGACTGGGAGATTGACTGCTTGAGGTGAGCCCTGACGATCGTCGAGTTTTAGCGTCCAGACGATAGTTATTCTCCTCCTTGCTCATCGCCACGCTGTAGTCTTGTACTTTCGAGATAATGTCGTTGATGCCAGCGAGTTTCTGGAGAGAACTCTTGGTGTTATTGCTCGCACCACCACCCCCTGCAGCATTCTCGGACTGTTTCAAGGGATGACCGTCTTCGTCCATTTTCACTCGCACGGGTGAGAGGTTTTGACGGTTGACTTCTCCGAGGAAGAGCTCGTCCAGCGAGCTTCGGCGATGGAAAGAAGTTATTCGACTGGACGCTGTGCTGGGACGTTGGGTATGTTGCTGCGAACCTAAGACCGGCTCGGACTCTGACGGACGGAGTGTCGAAGCGTTCGGCGCCTCGAGCATTTGAGACGGTTTAGTCTTAACTGCATTGCGGACGACTTGAACGTGAGCATTCGGGGTTTTACCAGATTTGGCAGGCGGCAGTGCTGCTGGACTTGGCAATTGTTTGCTTTTGCGTGTCGTCGAGCGAACGGGAGCGGTCCGTGGACGAGTGGATAGCACGGATGACGACAAATGGCGCCGTAAGAAGTCGGACGGCTCTAACACATCGACTGTACCTTCGGCAGGCGATGAATCGAGTGGTGGCCGCTTCTCCTTGCCAAGGCGCATCTTGGTCGCTTCGAGGTTCGTGTACAGCTCGCGTGCTTTCCGCTGAAGCGTCTCACGGTGCTCCACAAAAGCTTCTGCAGCCACGTGCTCGGCATGGATTTGCTCCTGCACTGCTGCGACAGTGCTCGCGTCCAGCGCGTCCTTGGCGCTTTCACTTGTGATGGTCAGCTCCTGCTCGAAGTACGCCTTGTCCATGCGAACATCGGTCTGGTCCGAGAAAGTCGGCGCAGCCTCAGCGGATCTGGAATCGTAGTCGAACTTGTCGACGCACAGCAACGGGCCGACCTGACTCAGACTCTGCATGCGCAGCATGTTCTTCTTCTGCTCGACTAGCTCCAACATGTTAAACGAGCGTCCGCCAATCTTGGGTTTGCTGGAGGTAGAATCTTGCAGTTTCACCAGCATATTGAGCTTAGCTCGAGAGTTGCGAAGGCGGGACTGCTCCAGCGCCGAGTTGATTTCCGCATCACTCAAATGGTCCCCACTTGGAGTTCCACCGTTCGCGTTGAGGGTTCGATTGACTGCTCTCTCCATGATCTCAAGCTCCGGGTTCTTGCTGATAATGTGGTCTAACAACATAGCGTTCACGTGTTTGAGCTCCGCCTGGCTCCGCCGGCCGACGTGCTCATCGTAGAGCGTTTGTCGTCGCCGCTGCAGCTTCTCGTGTGACGTGAGCTCAAGCTCTCGTACGAGATCGTTCACGAGCTGATTGCGCTCCTGTTGTCGTTTGGCGTCGTTCTTGCGGAATAGCCAAGCACACGAGTCGTCGTTGTCTGTGTCAAACAGTTTGCCCTGACAGCTCCCGTGCCAGTCCCAAACGAACACGCGAGTGTCGAGCGAACAGGTGACAACGATATGCGGATTTCGCGTCACTTCCAGGCTCGTGACCGCGTCTGAGTGTGCTTGCCACCGACTCACCACGGTCACATCTGACGCCACGCAGCCTCGAGATGGATCGTTCATCCCACGAACCCCAACAGGCTGAGCAGAGGCAGTCTGTGATCTCAGTGCTGATACCTCCGGCATGTTTCGGGTCGACTTGCGTCGCTGGCCGCCGAGGAAAGCTTCAGCAGCAGCCACCGCGGTATCGACAGCATCGTCCGGTGCAGGGGTTGTGGAACGACTGATGCTGTTTGCTGGCCTCGATGCTGATGATCCTGATAAGGGTCGTTTGGAAGAACTCTCTGCAGCATTCGCGACCGATCCTGCAGTCGAAGGTCGCTTTTGGTTCTCCACACGGCGGCGCGACAACCGCTTGCGATCCATTTGGGTGGCTCGAACATCCATTTCGGCCATATCCTCGCCGAGCAGCATCGAACGGCGCCAGTCGCCTTGAAACACGGGCTGGTGGTGCTTGCGCTGAGTCAGCTCCATGCTTTTGCCTTCTTTTGCGTAGTCCCTCGCGAAGGTTGCCTTGGGGTGGTAGCCGCGACGAAGGTACTTGCACTTGATCTCGGGGATTTTGGTCAGCTTGAGCCTCCGCATCATACCCGACAGGTCCCACAATGTCACACAGCCGTATTCGTCTCCGGTGAAGAGTATGTAGCGCTCGCTAGCGTCGTCAAACACAACCTTCATACTCGTAATCGCCCGTGACAAAAGAGGCGCGGTTGTTTTGTTTGATGACGCTGCCTGAACATCAGATGCAGAGCGCGAGAGCTCCGAAATCGACCCGCTCTTCGTCTGCCTGCTTCGAAGAAGCAGTCTATGCGCCACCCCTTCAGCTGCTTCGGTTAGAAACGTGGTGCTCTCGTCTCTGCTGCTGGTGGTGGTTGCTTCGGTCGCCTTCGGTTGTATTGCTTGATTCCCACTCTCCTGGCTGCTGTTTGCCAGGTTGACTGAGGAACTTGCACGTTGGAGAGAATCGTACGCGTTGGTAAACACGTGCAGCAGCTTGCCGGCGTATGCGTGGATAAGCGGCATGACAGCAAGCACGTACACCTGTCCGCGAGCATCGGCAGCGAACAATACTGGAAACTCGTCCCAAAACTGGAGCTGGTGGACACGATTTTTGATACACCCCGTTTCCTCCTCGGCGCTGGCTGGGACAGCACCGTCCGACTCCGCTTCAAGATGACACTGCGCCACGAGTGCCAAAGTCTCAAAGTCCCAGAGCGAGATAACCATCCCATCAGCCTCGGCCACAGTCGCAACCATAGACGCATGGTAGCTGTACGCGCTTGCCGAGATCCCGCCTGGAATATTGATCAACCGCCGCAATACCGGCGTCCGCTTTGTTCCGTTTGTCGGATCGTGGTTCACGTTATCGTCGATGACCAATATCGCACTGGTAGAAGCATCCGTGGCGACGATGAGTCTGTTGTCTGAGCAATAGTGGAGTCCGACAATGTGACACGATGGACCCCGCAGTGTGCCCCGATCGTCCGTCTTGTTCTCGTTACCTCCAAAGCGCTCGATGCACTGACGCATCTCCACAAAGTTGAGGCAGTTGAAGACGCCCATGAACCCGAGCTCGGACACCGCCACCAGCTTGCGGCATTTCGAGTCGTGAGCGCATAGAAACACTTCCGAGCATGGTTCGGCGCTTTGAGAGCCGTCTGCACTGGAGTGATTGTTGTTGCTGTTTCCCGCACCACCTCCACCCGATCCTGCACCGCTGCTGTTCGTTTCGCGATCAAAATCTGCGCCAACGTTGCCCACGTGAGTGAACTCTTCCGTGCACGTGCCAGTCTCACCATCCCAGATACTGCACACGGATCCCGTGACGACGACAAACTTGTTGGCGTTGTAGTGATAGAAACCGCTGAGCGGAATCTCGTCGAATTGCTGAATACGCTTGCTTTGGAAGCGGTGCAGCGTCGAACTGCCCGCTGTTGACGTCCACACATCTCGATAGTACGGGTGCAGGCAAATAAATGTCATGGGCTCGAAGCGCGCGAACTGGATCGACGGCTCGATCGATTCCAGCTGAATGGCTTGAGTAGCGCTTCCCACCGGTCCTCGTTTCGATGACGCGCTCGCGCCACCAAACTGTCTGCTGTTGCGCGTAATGTCCCATACCTTGAACACTCCCTGACAATCGGCCGTGATCGCCCGCTCGTTCTGGAACAACGCAAGTTGGATCCCAACCAGCGGTGCGCGATGACCCGACAGCTTCATCACAATCTGGCGCGAGCCCAAGTCCCACGCATACGCCTCGAACTCGAACCCGGCACTCAGCAGCAAGTCGTGGTGCGAAGAGTAGACTATCTGCCTCACGCCGCGCGTGTGACCTATCAGTGCCCCTCGCGAGCGACAGTTTTGGTTCTCCCAAAGCTGGATAGATCGCCGCAGATCACAGCTCACGAAGAGATCGTGCTGCGGCACTTCTATGAAGTCCATGACCATGTCTTGATGAGAGATCAGTCGTTTCCAGAGCACCTTCGTTTCGTTGTCGATGACTTTCCACATGTTGATAACGAAATCATTGCCGGAACTCACAAGCACGTTCGAGGGATCGCAGTACCGCATCATCAGCTGAGCCGTGGTCGTCGTGATCGTGAGACGCTTGATCAGCTCAAACGTGGCAGTCGATTTCGCAGCAATCTCGGGGATAATAACGCCGAGCGCCGAATGGCGAGACTCGTCCATGTCGAAGAACGAGATGCAAAAATCGGTGGTGCTCATGGCCAACCAGTTGAACTTCGCCACGAAAACTGCATCCAAGACAAAAACGGTCGTAGGGGTTGACGCAGCAACCCGCTCGCTAAAATTTCCAGCTCTGGTGCTGGTGCCATCCGCCGCGGTTCCTCCGTTTGCCTCCGAAGACGATCCCCTTCCGGACCGACTCGTTTCTTCAAAGCTGTTCGAGTTGGTGCCAGACTTCGAATTTGCAGTCCCAGAAGCGCCAGAGCCGCTGGTCTCTGCTGGAATGGCAGACCCCACTTCGGTGATGAACTTCCCGTCGTGGTTGAACAGCTTCACGACCTTTGCTGGGTTCTCAATAACCATGAACTTGCGGAACTCGGGCGACCATTTTATCTTCTCGATACCATTGCTGCCGTTCGCAGTCTTGACGATATGCTTGGTGTCGCGCACATAGCGATGCTTCAGTGTCGTCGCCTTCATCCGCGTGGCCACCATCCCAGCGTCGACGCAGAAGGACGTGAACTCGTCGAACTCCATCGCACCGTCGCCGTTAATGTCAATGTCTTCGAACAGATCGATCAGCGCGCTGACATTAGCGGCCTTTTCCTCGGCTGTTCGTCCGCGAGGCAGTCCTTGAAGCACGATCTCGACAAAGTCCAGCAGAGGCAAGCCGCCACCCAGTCGCTTCTCGCGCTCGCGAAACTCGTTCGCGATGGCTGAAAACCCCGCCCCTGACAACCGCATCATGATGTCCATCGTGCACAGTTTGAGCCTGTGAGCTCTTGATTGCCCGCAGTATTCGTTCTGATCCACCCTACGCGGCCACCGCGGCGCAAACACCCAGTACTATGGCATATCTGAATGAACGTTGGCGCGTCGGATTGCAATACGAATGCAGCAAAGGGCACACCGTCGTCAAAAATAGCGTCGACTGCGGCTACCGAGTTTTGCCGATTCCCAGACGAGTTCGATCATTTCGTCGTCATCTGCTCGCACACACACACACACACACACACACAAGCATCGTTTGTCGAGTCCAGTGCCTCTCATCGAACACAAAACTAGCGAGACGAAATATGCGGTCGGTGCCGTGGGCTCGCAACAAAGCAAGTGAATACAAAATGCGTGACTTCTTCCACGCTATTAGGGCTGGTCGGTAGGCTCACGTCGAAAGCGGCCGTGACTCTTGGCTCGCGCGGCGTCGCGCAGATCCTGCATCTTCTGCGCAAAGAAGACCGTGTCGAAATAGTACTGCTGCAGCGCGCGCTGTGCTCGTCGCTCGCGCTCTTCCGGCGTGGTCTCCTTCACAACCTTGTCGATCGCATCGCAAATGTTCTTACCCTTGAACTGCGCCACGAACCCCGGGACGCCGCGCAGAGCGTACATGGCGTCTGATGTGCCGCCCATGAACTGCTGCTTGTGCGCGATCGTGCCGGCGTGAATGAGCGCACCAGAGTCGGGCGTGATAAGCTCGTTCATGGGAGCCACGTCTGTGGTCACGATGAAGCCAAATGCGGACCGCGCCTGGTTGATGTAGTGGCCGTATCCCTCTTGCAGGCTCGAGCAAAGAAAGAACGCCGTCTCGGCGATCAGTTTGCCGAACGCGAGCGAGTCCAGCTTGCCAGCGTGCACTCGAACGTTGGGACTTTTGCTCACGGCATTCCCGTATCGTTTCGCGAAGGCTGAATTGTACAACTTGTCGTCCATGTAGAGGTTCAGCACAGGGAAGTCCTTCCGCGACAGCCAGCAGTCTAGTACGTGGTTCGTGCCTTTTTGAATGCTGCATCAACAACACGATCAGCCACATTGATCATTAGAACACCCTCGTGTGAAAGATTGCCATCAATACCATACCTGGTGCCGGCGGTGTGCACGAACTCAATGGTCGAGAAGTTTTTCGGCTGGATAGCATCATCTCCGAGCGTCGCACGCACCGTGAGCGCCACATTGGAGGACGTGTGCCGCGTGTAAATGACCGGCGTGTTCTTCGGGTTGCCCTCCTGCTTGAACCACTTGCGCAGATACCGCGCGCACAGCGCCGTCTTGCACAGAATCAGATCTGCCCGCCAGTAGTGTCGCGCCTCGAGCTCGTACATTTCAATGTTGGGCATCAGGTACAGCGGTTTGGTCGCAGGCCACTCGGGCGAGTCCGGGATCTCGTCCCAGTAGTGGTTGAAGAAGAGCATCGGCGTGTTCGGACATAGATCGTGGTACTTGACCGTGCGGTTGCGAGCCTCGTCGCGGAACTCGAGCTCCATTACCCAGAGCGGCAGCATTCGCGAGTGCAAAACTACAAACGGAAGCAAGGAGGCGATGAGAACATGGATGCAGCCACTATCCCCCACATTCTGAACGTACATTTGGTGTAGGCGACGGCATCCTCGCAGTATCCATACGAGCGCAGACCCTCAGGGAGATAGATGTCCACGTCGGGGCACTGCCGGATGCGCTCAAGCAGGTCCGGGTCGCTTTTATTGATGAGCGTCCCGCCATCTGCACCTTCCACCCCGAAGTTCCACGGAATGACACTCGCATTGTACTTGACACAGGCGCTGTGCAGGAAGTTCACGTGCAGAATGTCCTCAGGTGCGATGCGCTTGGACCAGTCCGTGTCGAAGATGCCCTCGGGGTAAAAGTCCGTGCCCTCCGCCGCGCTGTCGTCATCTGCCTCGTCCGCCGTCGCGAGCAGCGCCGACGCCGTCCCATGCGCGCCAAGCGGGCCCAGGAACGCATACTCGGTGGCCACCGCCCACAGACCGCACAGCACCAGCAGACCCAGCAGCGCGTACAGCGGTCGCCGGTGCGCGGGACGCGCAGGCGTGGTCGCAGAAGGCGACGGGGGCGGCGGCGTCATGTCGCCTGCGATGTGCTGCCTTGCGACCGAAAAGGGTAAGCCTGTCAAAAAAACCGTAATGAGCACGTAAATGTATCCTCAGTTTGTAATACAGAGGTCTATATACGGTTAAGGTCCACATACGGGTAAAGGTCTATTTGAGACCGAATTGCCATACAGCGTCAATTGGCAGACTCCGGCCAATCACAGCGCGCTACGCACCAGCTACCGCGCGCACCACATCGCTGCGCGGCTACAGCAGCTCGGCCGGGCCATTGCTCCAGTTGGCTCCTTGACGCACCACTCGTTCCCTCTCTTCGCTCTCCAGCACCAGGATGATCTTCACTTCGCCGCACGGGTCGGTCCCGATCCCGCAGGACCAGACGATCTGGTCGGTCCTCGAGCAGCAGGCGATCAAGAACGCCGACAAGCCAGCCCTCATCTGTGGCATCACGGACCGGTCGCTGTCGTTCTCCGAGGCGCTCCACCAGGCGTGACTCATCTGCGCTGGGCTTGTCGCGCACGGCATCAAGAAGGGCGATGTAAGACTGTGGCGTTGATCGGCTTGCAGAAGTGGACGTGAAGCTCACATGTGCTGATGCTGGACAGGCCGTCGTTTTGCACTCGTTCAACACGCTCGAGTACCCGCTGATCTTCATGGCGCTCAACCGCCTCGGCGCCATCTGCTCGACGTCGTCTCCGCTGTTCAATGCAAACGAGTTGGCGAGCCAGATAGAGATCGCCGAGGTAATTGCCTTGTTGCAAAGTTAGCACACTAGCGTGTCATCGGTTAGCTGAGCACCTACTGCGTTGCATTCCCGCAGGCAACGGCTGTGATCTCGCACAAGATGTTTGCTCAGGTTGCTCTCGATGCGGCTGCCAAGCAGAACCTCAAGACGGAGAACGTTATCACGTTCGGGAATGCGCCAGGGTCGCACGCCCCCAACAGCATCGAGTGAGTTTGAGTGTTTACTAGCTGGCATGATGTTCGATGATCACGCACTGACAATCGCCGCACTCTACAGAGAGATGGTGGCGAAGAACTTGCCGTTCCCTGACCTGCCGCCTGTTGATCCCACTGCAATCGCCGCTCTCCCCTTCTCGAGCGGCACGACGGCCCGTCCAAAGGTGAAATTTGATGCTGCTGATCATTGATGCTGAAGCCACGATTAACGCTATGAGTTCGGTGGCAGGGTGTGATGCTATCGGGGAGGGCGATGCTCGCCACGGCAGTGCAGGCCGGCTACATCAAGAACGAGCTCAACTACATGATCGGCGTGCTGCCGTTCTTCCACATCCTGGCGACCATGATCTTCCACGTCACCATCCAGCGCGGCTTCGGTCTCGTCATTCTCCCGCGTTTCGATCCAGAGACGTTCCTGTGCGCGGTTGAAAAGTACCAGATCGAGCTGCTGTCGTTGGCGCCACCCATCGTTCAGTTCCTAGCCAAGCACCCGATCGTTGCCAAGTACGACCTGTCCAAGGTCCAGTACATTGGCACGGGCGGCTCGGCGCTGCCTCTTGATGTGGAGGACTTGGTGCACAAGCGTCTTGGTGTGACTGTGATGCAAGGATACGGGATGACGGAGTTTGCCGGGCCGATCGCGTACCCGACCAGCACCCGGTTCCGTCCGGGATCGACTGGTCTGCTGATGCCCAACACGGACCTGAAAATCAAGGATCTGGACACGGACAAGGACGTTGGCATCAACGAAGTCGGCGAGCTGCTGTTCCGCTCGCCGTCGGCTATGAACGGCTACTTCAAGGACGAGGAGGCCAACAGGGTGGCGTTCGCCGAAGACGGCTTGCCCGTGCGCTCGGGCCACGAGACGCTGCAGTCGATCGAGCACCAGCCGCAGTCGGACGCTGACGCCGACCGCGCATTCTCGACCTACTCGTTTAGCTGCTCGACCGTGCTGGACGACAAGGGCCAGCCGGTCGTGAGCACGCGCCGCCGGTACGATGATTCGACCGGCCGCCTCAAGGCTGTGCACGACCGCGAGGTCGTGCAAGGCAGCAAGATGCGCACGAGCTGGACGCGCCAGAACAAGGGCGACGAGGGCAAGCACGAAAACACGTGCACAGTCGGCACGCCTGAGGATTTCGATGCGCTTTGGCTCCGGACACCCTTTGGCGAGGCGCAGCACAAGTCGGTCGTGGTGCGGGCCAAGACCGCTGAGGACAGCGACAGCCACGCCAAGCAGCAGTAGGAGGAGCGTATTGAGGTTTGTAGAGGACAGTCTAGCGCTCAAGTCAGCAACTCGATGCGTGTTGAATGCACATCGTTCGTCCTAACCCTCTATCGTGTCGACTCTGGACCATTGAATGTGGCGCTACTGAGGCGATGTCTTCATCTCTTCAACACGCCCACGCACACAACAGACCAGGAGTGCGCTGAATGCATGAGGCGTGTGATGGTTCAGTCGATCTTGTAGTTGAGGGCAAACAACCACATTCACATTGATTCACACTTGATGCATTTGTACACTCTCGAATAACATGCACTTGGCGCGATGACTGGCACACACTGTCGTCAATCTACCGCTTCTGGCTGTTGACAAAGCGCAGGAATACCAGCGCCAACAGTCGGAAGCCAACGATGTACGCCAGCACCACGAAGAAGCTGGACCAAATGTCGGCGTGCTTCATGCCGAACTCCGTCTCGCCGGTCGTCACGCGCTTCCGCTCGCCGCCCGAGATGCCTCGCATGAGCGCGTCGCCGACAATCGTGTTCTGGCAGAGCGAGAGCCCGAGCTGCTCGACCACAAGCTCCGGGAAGTGCGTGAAGAGCGAGTCGACGAGCTCGAGCGCCTCGACGTTCTCCTTGGGCTTGCCGTGGCTCAGCAGCTTGCGGCCGCGGCGCAGCAGCTCCCCGCCGCAGCACTCGTGCGCGAACTCGAGCGTCTCACGCACGGTGGCACGTACATTTGCGGGAACGGGCTGCACAGCGCGGTCTCAAACCGTGTCGCCATCAGCTCGCGCTGCTTCTGCGGTCCCTCAGCCATGAACGCGCGACCCGATTGGAGCCCGATCTCCTGCGGTTTGGCGACGTGCAGACTAGCCAACTGCATACACCTCTGAACGGGACTGCGGCAGCTTCCGCATCGGTGGATCAGGTATGCGATGTGATGGGTTTCCAGGATTCTCGAGGAAGTTCCAGGACTTCCACCAGATGCCTCAAACATCATGTGGGTTCAATGCTTTTCGACAGGCATCTGACTCAGTCGTATGATCGGAGCCGAGTAAAGATTGTTGAGGCACGCCCAGCCGCTTGTGGTGACTGCGCTGCTGGTCACTCCGTGCCATTCGGCGAGCGATGGCGGCGGGCGAGCGAGCTGGCGGTGGTCAGCGGCCGGCATCACCTGAGCGCAAGCGGAGCGTGTCCGGCGCGGCTCGAAGGCAGCCGATCCAGCTCGTGACGCTGCTCGGCGCGCTGATCAGCGTCGGACTGCTGTCGCTCGTGCTGCAGGCGCAGTGGTTCGGCCGCGACCGAGTCGCGCGGCTCGAGAGTCTAGGCAAGAAGTACGTGGTCGCTCGTAACAGCGAGTACGCGTCCGTGCTGGGTGGCAAGCCAGAGGCGATAGACTCGCATCTCCGAGTCGATCGCGAGCGGCGGATCGTTGACGCGGACCATTTGAACCTGTTGCGAGACGTTTGTCTGAGCCACGGACGCACGCACGTGATTCCATGGACGTACGGCGCTGGTGGTCGAGAAGATGCCAACGCGTCCATGCTGATGGGCGAGGACGACGGACCCCAGCTCGTGGAGTTCCTGAGCCAGTGTGGCGAAGTCGACTTGTTCTACGCCGACCGCGACATGGGACTCGGCTACTGCGAGGACTACGCCGTGTACGCCAAATGTAGGTCGGCCGTTGAGTTCTCCTGGGTTACTTGCATTGGTCTAATGCTGCTGTGGATCAGACTTGCGAGCGCGAATGCTGCCGTCGTGGGTGCTGAGCAAGACGTTCGTGGACGAGACGACGCGGCGGTCGTTCACATACCACGAACTGTGTCCGGCGACGCCCATGGTCTTCTTCAACCACTATTGGGACGACTATCCGTTCTCGTTCGCGTGGCCCGCGTCTAAGCCCGTGTTCCTCATGCCCAACATTGAGATGTATGAGCTCACGGCACTGCATTACTGGTCCGTGGACCTCGTGCTGTGCAAGACTGTCATGTGCTACGAGCGCGTGACCAAGTGGTTCAAGCAGGAGGGGAACCCGCGGCAGGCTGCAGTCGTGTACACGCGCCACACATCAACCGACTACGTTTCGGTCGTGCGCATGAACGATCCTGACGCTGGCAAAGTCGAGGCCAAGAACTTCTCCGACCCCGTCCGATTCCTCCACACCGCCGGCAAGAGGTAAGAAGATGTGTTGATCAAGGTGGATGCTGACGCAATGCTAACCGTTTTCCAGCCTGCACAAGGGAACGCCACAAGTGATTGAATGCTGGCTCGCGCGGCCGGATCTGCCGCAATTGGATCTGTACGTCCACGAGGAAGTGTTCCGCGAGAAGTATGCGCCTCGGTACTTGAAATACCTCAAGGAGAGCAAGAACATCAAGGTGCACGTAGGCGAGCTCTCGCCCGACGAGTTCGCGCAGCTCGTGGTCGAGACGTCCTTCTTCCTGTGTCCGAGCATCCAGGAAGGCTACGGCCACTACTTGAACCAGGCGCGGGCGGCCAGAGGACTGGTCATCACGACCGACCTGCCGCCGATGAACGAGCTCATCACGGCCACGACGGGCGTGCTCATTCCCGCCAGTCCGCGCGTTCAAGCGTACCAGATGATGGGCGGCGGTTTCCAGTCCCCGCACGGGCTCAAGGGAGTCGGCGGCATGGTCGCCAACTTCTTTCCAAAGGGAGTTTGCAGCGCCGTGGACGCCGTCCTGACGCAGCTCACGCCGGCACAGCGCGAAGCCAAGGCCAAGCGAGCGCAGGTCGAGTACTTTCGCGACCTCGACGCCTTCGCCGACACGATGGAGGCCATGCGGCGCCTCATCCAGCGCCACCAGGCTCAGCTCGGGCTCGTCGAGCGGCGGCGCGCCATCCTAAACAACTAGCGTACTCTGTTCTATCACACCCCACGTATCTATCATGCACGTCCTCGCGCCTGGTGCTCCAAGGGCTTTATAACAAAGATCCATCCGTTCACTCTGAGTAATGCTAGTTGTCTGCGCCGTCTCGCTTATTGGAGACACCCACCTCGAAAGAAGATCGTCACCCACTAGGTAACACGAAGATCGTTTGGGTATTGCGTTCGTTAGTTGGGTGATACTGACGACGAAGACTGCAGTCTCCTCTCTCAAGCGAGAGCCATGAGGGTCACACATGGAGATGGAGGCGGTCCTCGCAGCTCTCGGTCACAAGAAGTGCAGTATGAGGTAGTGGACAAACGAGTATCTGATGAGGAACTCGAGTCGCAGGAGGCTCGTTGATGTTGCCCAGACAGGAGCAGCACGACACCGTCGAGGACCACCAGCAGTGCGTTGGACTAATGCTCTCGCTCCTTCAAGTCCGATCGCGGCGAGCTCTGAACTTTATTTAGTGGCTAGCGCGGGGTGGGGGTATATTGGGTCATTTTGCCAACCCAAACCGGCATTTTCATTCCGGCCTGGCTCAAGGATGCCAAATGATGCGCTCATGCCGGCTCCCACGCGATTAAGCACACCTACCCCAGTATGAATAAAGGGTCTGCATACCCCTATATCCGGTCGAACACTCCAATTTGCCGTCAACAGCAGTTTGAAAATGAGGCATAAGACTGGGTTGCACGCGCGCGACACCGGGATAGGTAGCGCACGTGCCGCGGCCATCATGGCGGCGCCAGCAGCATGGCACAGTCGAATCGAGCGTCCGCGCCGAGGCGGAGTGCACGATCGCCCCTGCTCCTCCGCCCTGCAGCCATGAAGCCCAGCAGCAGCGAGGGCGGTCGCTCGGCGAGCTCGTGGATCCGCGGCATCCTGGCGCTGCTGGTGGCCACGGGACTGCTCTCGCTCATACTCGAGGCTTCGTCGCTCGACTACGCGCCGCACCTCCGCCGGTTCTCGTCCACGGCTGGTTCGACTGCGGGCGAACATCTCAGTACCAGCGATGACAACGCTCTGCAGTTCGCGATGCAGCAGCGGTTGGCCATCGAGTCGCCCGAGCCAGTTGGGACCGAGACAGAGACCGAGACCGAGGCTGAGAGCGAGGTGCCAGCGGAAGACCTCCACCACTTGAGTCTGCTGCACGGCGCGTGCCTGGGCAACCGCGACGCGATCGTGAGCTGGCAGTTCGGCGCGCCAGGCGCCGACCAGTTCGACAGCGAGCGCAACGAGGCGACGCTGATCCACCAGGACGACCCGCAGCTGCTCGAGAAGCTGCGGCGGTGTCCGGACGTCGACCTCTTTCTTCCCTCGGAGGTGCGCGGGAACGGCTACTGCGAGGACTCGATGGCGTACGCCAAGTTCCTTCAGGCGCGGTTGCTGCCTCGGTGGGCGATGGACGTCAAGGTGTTCGACCCGGAGCTCGGACGCGACGTGGACTACTTTGAGCTGTGTCCCAAGACGCCAGTCATCTTCTTCAACCACTACTGGGACAACCTGCCGGGCGACGCGCGGTGGCCGGCCGACAAGCCTGTGTGGCTCATGCCGAACATCGAAATGTGGGAGCTAAACGAGGATTTCTTCTGGCGCGTCGACGCCGTGCTGTGCAAGACGCAGGTGTGCGAAGAGCGCATGAGCAAGTGGTTCGAGCAGGAGGGCAACCCGCGCGGCGCCAAGGTTTTCTACACCAAGCACACGTCGTCCGACCAGGCCGGGTTCGCGCGCAAGGTGCTGGGCGAGGAGGCGGTTGCACCCAAGGACTTTGAACAGATCCGGTTCGTGCACACGGTGGGCGGCAGCTACTGGAAGGGGACGCGCCAGGTGCTCGAGTGCTGGCTGTCGCGGCCGGATCTGCCGCCGCTCGACCTGTACGTGCACAAGTGGGCGTACGACGGCATGTTCCACGGCCAGTACGCGACGCGGATCGACAACTCGCAGATCACGCTCACGACGGACGAGGTGGACGCGCTCGAGTTCAGCAAGAAGATGGCCGAGGCGTCCTTCTTCCTCTGTCCGAGCGTCATCGAGGGTTACGGCCACTACATGAACCAGGCGCGGGCCGCCGGCGGCGTGGTCGTCACGACGGATATTGCCCCCATGAACGAGCTCATCGCCGGCGACGACATGGGGATCAAGGTCAATGCGCGCACAATGAAGGACTCGAAGCAGTTCCTCGGCGGCGGTAACAAGGGCCGCCACGCACTGCGCGACGTCGACGGCATGGTCGCGCAGTTTACGGGCCGCAAGCTGTGCAACGCGGTCGACAAGCTGATCAATGAGACGACGCCCGAGCAGCGCGCACAGATGGGGGAACGAGCGAGGCTGCAGTATCACGCCGACACCAAGTTCTTTGCGCGAGCGATGCGGAAGCTCCGTGTGCTGGCGCGGGAAACGGCCGGGGTGGCGGAGACCGAGAACGAATCGACCGCTGAGGCAGTCAAGGAGAAGGCAGTCGACGATACGCCAGCGCCAGGAAACCTGCGTGGAGATCCCGGGGCATGAAGCGCTCAGACCGGAGATGTAGCAATAGACAAATAGCGATAGGTCAGATGTGAATACAACCGTGAGAATACCGTGAAAGTGTCCATTCCCACATTACCACCCGCCGTCGCGATCTTTTCTCATCTATTCCTGTTCTGTGGAGACGGCGAAAAGGCGGCAGTCATGGCGAGGCAGCCTGCGAGTGGCGAGGTCCCGACGCGCTACATGGTATCGGCGTTGACGTGCATCCTCGGACTCGCGACGCTGCTGCTCGTCGCGGAGGAGTATTCGCTTAGCTCGTCCCGGAGAGACAAGAACGATCGCGACCTGCGTCTACACGCAGCGAGAAGCGTAAGCGCCGCTCTTGCAAACTTGAGCAAGGCTTTGCCTGCGTTACCAGATGACACGGAGACCTCCTCCGTGCTCGAGCTGCCATTTCAGCCATCGCCACCTACCAACGGCGCTGCTGACTGGGTGACGGCGGAAGGTGAAGTTCCCGAGGATGAGCGCTTCCACCAGAGCCTACTGCATGCAACCTGTTTGGTCGAGACGGACGCCGTTGTTCCCTGGACGCTCGGTGCTCCTGGGTATCAAAATCGCAGTGCTGGTAGAGCCTCGAACTGGGAAGTGTTGATACGTCAGGACGACCCGAACCTGCTCGAGAAGCTCCGACAATGTCCCGATGTCGACATTTTCTTGCCCGGGCCACTGAGAGGCCATGGCTACTGCGAAGACGGTGTCGCCTACACCAAATGTAAGTGCGACTCTCAAGAGTCAAACCGCGCTGATTGTGGCTGGCTCATCGTGATACTCGTTCAACAGACCTCGAGTCACGACTACTACCAATGTGGGTCTTTCAGATCAAGCTGTTCGACCCACAACTCAATCGAGACGTCGACTACTTTGATCTGTGTCCCAAGACGCCAGTCATATTCTTCAACCACTACTGGGACGGACTCACAGACTTGCCACGCTGGCCAACCGACAAACCAGTGTGGCTCATGCCGAACATTGAGATGTTTGAACTGAAGGAAACACACTATTGGCGAGCGGATGCCGTTCTGTGCAAGACACAGACGTGTTTCGACCGTGTGAGCAAGTGGCTCGATCAAGAGGGGAACCCTCGCGACACCAAGGTCTTCTACACGAAGTTCACATCCTCGGATCAAGCCAATTTTGCGCGCATGGTGCTCGGCGCGGCAGCGATCCGTCCGAAAGACTTCGAGCACATCAAGTTTCTTCATACGGCAGGGAGCAGCTCGTGGAAGGGAACCAATCAGATCATCGATTGCTGGCTATCGAAACCGGACCTGCCACCGATCGAGCTGTTTGGCGATAGCGGGGTGTTCAAGCGGGCCATGAACGGCCATCAACCGGGCGGTTCGCAGCTCATCTTCTTGACTGACAAGGTGGACGCGCTGTGGTTCTCGCGCATGATGGCTGAGGCTGCCTTCGTCCTTTGTCCGAGCGAGATGGAGGGCTATGGTCATTACCTGAACCAGGCGCGGGCCGCCGGTGCTGTCGTCATCACAACCGATATTGTGCCACTCAACGAACTCATCTCGTCCGACGACATGGGGTTCCGGATTCCAGTGACGGTTGCTGCCTTTAAAGAGCAATTTCTCGGTGGCGAGAGTACTGCAGAACACGCGCTGAAGGGTGTCGAGGGGATGAGGGCGAGATTCGATGGCGCCAGCGTGTGTACGGTGATCGAAAAACTTGTGAAGGACACGACGCCCGAGCAACGCGCACAGATGGGAGAGCGAGCGAGGGGAGCGTACCACGCCGACACCAAGTTCTTTGCGCGGTCGATGCGGGAGCTCCGAGCGTCAGTGCGGGCGACAGCAAGAGCACATGAAGCACCAAATGCGACTGAAACAATCGTCACAGGTGCTGAGACGGCGGCCAAGAATGCAGCGCCGTCCAACAACCTACGCCAAGACTCTGGAGCATGAAGCGCTCAATCTGGGGTTGGATGTGCGAGATCGGTTGTAGTTGGCGCTAGCTTAGTTTCGATATCGGCTTCGAGATCGCAAATGACAATGACAGCGATAGGCTGGTCGAGGCTGCTTGCTCTATCGATCCTTGGCACCACGAAGGTCTACGGTTACCCACCAAATAGGCTCTGGCTTCAGATACGTCTTCATGACTCACCAAGCTCACACCTATAGCGTGCTCACGAACACGTCGCTTTCTTGAAGGAGGTCTCTTCGAATGAGGCCGGCTTCAAAGTTAACACGCTGCTGCAGGCTGCAGCATCAGTGAGCAGTGGTCATCACTGATGACCGGTGGCTTCTTCATTGATGGTTGCTCCTGAACAGACCAATGGCATCGAGTGTTCAGCAGTCCAGAGTCTGAGTACGTTCTGGCTTTGTGACCACCGTGCCCAACACTTCGCGGCAGGTGATGTGCAGACTGATATATCTGTAGCCTTGGTGACAATTGACACGATATCGGCCACGGCATTTTGGATCGTGTCCACCACCACTCGCCCGCCTCAACGTGCCGGCCATTATGGGGATGTCTCTGTGGAACATAAGGACAAACCCGCACAAACCTTCCGAATGAAGCGTCTTCGAATGCATCTCGCTCGCTGCCATACACAACCGAAGCATGTGTTAATCCCCGCTACGGACCAGCATGTCGACGCGACTGGAGCACCGAAGGCTCGCCGGTGTCTCCTGCTCGCGGTCGCGAGTCTTGTGATACTCACGGCGGCGTCAATACTGCTCGAAGGTTCGTCGCTCGCCGATGGTAACAACCTAGCACCGGAGCTCTCCCTCGCGCCGACTCGCATCTTCAACTCCACAACTGGCGAGAAAATTGGTCCTCTCGATTGGGTGGAGGTCGACAACTACGATGAGATCCCCGAGGTCGAACGATTCCATCAGAGCCTGCTACACGCAGCTTGTGTCGCAGAAGAGAACGCGGACGCAGTCATACCGTGGACACTCGGCACACCTGGTCATCAAAACATAGCGAATGGCTCGGCTTCGAACGGCGACGTGATTGTAAGAGAAGACGACCCGAACCTGCTCGAGAAGCTCCGACAGTGTCCCGATGTCGACATCTTCTTGCCACGAGAGCTACGAGGCAGCGGCTACTGCGAAGACGGTGTCGCCTACACCAAATGTAAGTGCGACTCTCAAGAGTCAAACCGCGCTGATTATGGCTGGCTCACCGTGATACTCGTTCAACAGACCTCGAGTCACGACTACTACCAATGTGGGTCTTTCAGATCAAGCTGTTCGACCCACAACTCAATCGAGACGTCGACTACTTTGATCTGTGTCCCAAGACGCCAGTCATATTCTTCAACCACTACTGGGACGGACTCACAGACTTGCCACGCTGGCCAACCGACAAACCAGTGTGGCTCATGCCGAACATTGAGATGTTTGAACTGACAGCGACCCATTATTGGCGAGCAGACGTCGTTCTGTGCAAGACACAGACGTGTTTCGACCGTGTGAGCAAGTGGTTCGATCAAGAGGGGAACTCTCGAGGCACCAAGGTCTTCTACACGAAGCACACGTCCTCGGATCAAGCCAATTTTGCGCGCATGGTGCTCGGTGATGCCTCTATCCGCTCGAAGGACTTTGACAACGTCACACTGTTGCACACGGCTGGCACGAGCGTGTGGAAGGGCACTGTGCAGGTTGTGGACTGTTGGTTGTCTCAGGACAATTTGCCTCCTGTGGATGTTTACATCGGTGATGAAGCATTCGCTGCGTTGTTTAGCTCGCGGTACAACATGAGGCTCAGGATCACGCGTCATCCGATAACGTTGAGACGTGAGCGACTGGATCCATTGTCGTTCGCTCGACTTGTGGCTGAGTCGGCTTTCTTCCTCTGTCCGAGCGAGATGGAGGGTTACGGCCACTACATGAACCAAGCACGCGCATCCGGTGCTGTCGTCATCACAACCGATGTTGCGCCGCTCAATGAACTCATCTCGTCCGACGACATGGGGTTTCGGATACCGGTGAGTGTCTACAGCCAGCGTGAGCAGTTCCTTGGCGGTACAAGTTCCGCAGAACACGCGCTGAAAGGTGTTGAGGGGATGAAGGCGAGGTTCAAAGGTGGCGATGTATGCTCAGCTGTCGATAGACTTGCGAAGGACACGACGCCCGAACAACGCGCACAGATGGGGGAGCGAGCGCGGCAGCAGTACCACGCCGACACCAATTTCTTTGCACGGTCGATGCGGGAGCTCCGAGCGTCAGTGCGGGCGACAGCAAGAGCACATGAAGCAATAAACGCAACCGAACAGAGTGCCAGTAGATCCAAAATGGAGACCAAGGAGGCAGCGCCGTTCAACAACCTACGTCAAGACTCTGGAGCATGAAGCACTCAGTTGCGGTTGGATATGCGTTGTCGACGTTGAGATCGCAAGGGTGGAAAGTTCCAATAGACAGGTAGAGGTTTCGTTATTGAGAATGATTGACAGATCAACGGCTTTGAGCGAACAGCAACCGAGTGATTGGGTATGTTGTAGCTGTGTGATCATGGCTTCCAACCGCGACGTGTTGCGAGTGTATACCGAATGATATCACTGCGGTCGTGGGGACAGGCGACAGGATCGGTTGCCGTATCCTGCCTGGGCGGTGCCGACGCCATCCGCCCGCCTCAAAGCGCCAGCGAATGTGGATATGGGTACATGGAGCATAGAGTCGCACGCACATTCCGAAAGAATCAGCTCCAAACGTATCTCACATGCTGCAATGGACAAACTGTGCCGACGCCACATTCGCCGATCGCCCATGGACGCGCACGCTGACGCGTCTGGAGGAACGAAGGCTCGCCGGTGTCTTCTGGCAGTGCTCGTGAGCCTTGTGACGCTCACGGCCGCGTCTGTACTGCTCGAGGGCTCGACGCTAACCGACGATAGCGGCCACGCATTGCGGCTCCATTTCGCGCCGACTCGCATCTCCAACGGCACACCAAACGACCTGGCCAGGCATCCAGCTTGGACTAATGTCGACAACTACGATGAGATCCCCGAGGTCGAACGATTCCATCAGAGCCTGCTACACGCAGCTTGTGTCGCAGAAGAGAACGCGGACGCAGTCATACCGTGGACACTCGGCACACCTGGTCATCAAAACATAGCGAATGGCTCGGCTTCGAACGGCGACGTGATTGTAAGAGAAGACGACCCGAACCTGCTCGAGAAGCTCCGACAGTGTCCCGATGTCGACATCTTCTTGCCACGAGGGTTACGAGGCAGCGGCTACTGCGAAGACGGTGTCGCCTACACCAAATGTAAGTGCGACTCTCAAGAGTCAAACCGCGCTGATTATGGCTGGCTCACCGTGATACTCGTTCAACAGACCTCGAGTCACGACTACTACCAATGTGGGTCTTTCAGATCAAGCTGTTCGACCCACAACTCAATCGAGACGTCGACTACTTTGATCTGTGTCCCAAGACGCCAGTCATATTCTTCAACCACTACTGGGACGGACTCACAGACTTGCCACGCTGGCCAACCGACAAACCAGTGTGGCTCATGCCGAACATTGAGATGTTTGAACTGACAGCGACCCATTATTGGCGAGCAGACGTCGTTCTGTGCAAGACACAGACGTGTTTCGACCGTGTGAGCAAGTGGTTCGATCAAGAGGGGAACTCTCGAGGCACCAAGGTCTTCTACACGAAGCACACGTCCTCGGATCAAGCCAATTTTGCGCGCATGGTGCTCGGTGATGCCTCTATCCGCTCGAAGGACTTTGACAACGTCACACTGTTGCACACGGCTGGCACGAGCGTGTGGAAGGGCACTGTGCAGGTTGTGGACTGTTGGTTGTCTCAGGACAATTTGCCTCCTGTGGATGTTTACATCGGTGATGAAGCATTCGCTGCGTTGTTTGGCTCGCGGTACGACTCGCGACTCGAGTACTCCAGCCATCCGATAACGTTGAGGCGCGAGCGACTGGATCCATTGTCGTTCGCTCGACTTGTGGCTGAGTCGGCTTTCTTCCTCTGTCCGAGCATCCAGGAAGGCTATGGGCATTACCTCAACCAGGCTCGAGCGTCCGGCGGGCTGGTGATCACCACCGACGCCCATCCGATGAACGAGCTCATCGCATCGAGTGATACTGGCCTATTGGTGGCAACGAGGCGCACTGCCGACTCTGGGATGCTGCTCGGCGGCGCGTATCAAGGCGAGCACGGCCTGCGCGATGCCGGCGATGGCCTCAAGGCCGGCTTCTCCTCCAGTGCCGTGTGTCGAGCTGTCAAGGGGATGCTAGCGACCACGACGCTCGAGCAGCGGCGAGAGATGGGGGCTCGAGCCAGGAGAGCGTACCACCAAGACACCAAGTTCTTCGCTCGCGCCATGGTCGAGCTGCGAGCATTCGCAAAGCGGTGACAGTCTAGCTGAGCAATTAATAGTATCGTAGCGGCGAGTCACCAAGATCCAGTGCTATCCTTCCGCCATGCCTGCGGACGACTACCTCGGTGGGGATCCTGGTCATAACCAGCGATTGCTT
This sequence comes from Phytopythium vexans, assembly GCA_003413675.1. Taxonomy (NCBI): domain Eukaryota; phylum Oomycota; class Peronosporomycetes; order Pythiales; family Pythiaceae; genus Phytopythium; species Phytopythium vexans. Next base: position 674,413 of record QLOC01000012.1, on the reverse strand, counting down.
GAGCTCTAACGGCATGCTAGCAGCGCGCTCCGGAGCCAAGGACTTGCTCGCCTCGGCCGTGGCCGAGCTGCTCGTGCTGCGACCGCTGGCGCCGGTCGCCTTCCTCGCCAACTAGTTGCGTAGTTGCATAGGAAATGCCGTCGCCGCTTCCCCACCACCTCTAATACCTTCAAACATGCTGTAGCTTTGAGGAGGCGGCCGGCGGCGTGAGCGTCGCAACGGCCAGCCGCCGCCTGCGCGCGTTGCGGCCGACGCAGAAGGCGTTCGCCACCGAGACCAAGCGCGTCTTCCGCGATCTCGCGGCGTCCAAGGACACGATCCCACGCAAGGCGTTGGCCGAGTTGCTCGGCTTCCTCGGCGCCGACGTGCCGCAGGCGATCGCGGCTCGAGCCATCGCCAAACTGCTGCCGCGTTCCGACGAAGTGGACGCAGCCCAGTTCACGCGCGGGGTCAGCGCCATGCTGCTGCTCGAAGGTGAGCGCTGTTGCGGTTGCTACTGCTGACGGAGCCAACTGCTAACATTGCCAAGAGCTCATGGACGCGGCGGTGGAGCTGCACACTCGCCTCGGCACCTCCACAACAGCCGAGACCGCACTACTCGCGGCCACGGCGTCGCTGACTGCTGGACCGGCGACTGACGGGCTCGCGACGCAGCTGCAAAGCCAAACAACAGGCGGGAGGTCCCTGAGCCACGTGCAGGAACTGCTCGCGACGCTCGCGCTCGGCGGCTGACGCTCGTCTATTACCTGAATTGATTCCTCAACACGACTCTCTCCCCGCGTCCTCCCGACCCTGCTTACCGGCGCAGCAGCTTGAGGATGTTCTTGCGGATCTTGCCCTCGAGGTACACGGGCTGGCCGAGCCGGCGCAGCCGCGCGCGCGTCTTCTTGGTCGCGATGTGGCGCTTGTTGGCCTGGTACCGCTTCACCAGGCCATTGCGGTTCACCTTGAAGCGCTTCTTGACCGACGCCTTCGTCTTGAGCTTGTAGCCGCTCATGTGGCGCACGCCGGGGAGCGCCCACGCCAGCAGCGGGCTGCGGTGCATGGCCATGGCCGCCACGGCCGGCACCAGCGGCCGGGCAGTGGCGTTCACCGCCTGGAAGCGGGCGATCGGAGCCGGAACCGCCGTCGCCGCGGCCGCGCGGGGCGCCGCCACGCTCAGCGCGCGGAGCTGGCGCGTCAGGACGCTGCACACATATACACATACACAAAGCAAGTCAGTCGATGGCCTCCGCGTAGACGTCGGACAGTCGGCGAGACGCACCGGAGCATATTGGCTTTGCTTGGTGCAGGGGGCTTGGCCAAATGGCCCGCCGCCGCTGGTTTCAGCGACAGTATCCGCTCGCTCATTGGCTGAAATAGTGTCATCAAGCGATCTAATTGGAGGATAATTGGATTATGCCTCGCCTTACTTGCATTGCTACTGCATGCGGTCATGGAGGCGAGTCTCTTCTCTAGGTACACAAGACTGGGATTGGGTCAGTTGCTGTCAACCGCCCCCAAGCGGACTGACTGACTAACTAGCGCGCGCCGTCGGCCGTGCGCAGCCGCAGGTGGCCGTCGCCGCGCGCGAACGCCCGCAGCTCGGCCATCTTGGCCGCGAAGAAGTTGAGGTCGATATAGTATTGCTTGCGCGCGCGCACGGCCATGGCGTGGCGCTGCTCGGGGGTCATGGCCAGCACCTGCTCGACCGCTTCGCAGACCGACTCGCCGTCGATGGCGGCCGTGAGGCCCTCGACGTTCCGCAGACCGTGCTCGCCCTTGAAGGTGCCGCCCAGCAGCTGCTGGTCCACCGACACACGCTTCGCCGGGATCAGCACGCCCGACGCCGGCGACAGCAGCTCGTTCATCGGCGGGATGTCGGTCGTCACGATCACCGCCTCGCTCGCACGCGCCTGGTTGATGTAGTGGCCGTAGCCCTCGTGCACGCTCGTGCAGAGGAAGAAGGCCGTTTCGGCGACCATGCGGCCGAACTCGTCAGCCTCGACCCGCCCCAAATGCAGCTCCACCTGGCTCTCGAGGATCTGCTCGTCGTAGTGCGGCTTGAGCCAGCCGTCGTACACGTCCTCGTCCATGTAGATCTGCAGCGCCGGGAAGTCCGGCCGCGCGAGCCAGCAGTTGAGCACCTCCTTGGTGCCCTTCTGCACGCTCGTGCCGATCGCGTGCACGAAGCGCACGTCCGAAAAGTTCTTGGCGCGGAACGCCGAGCCCGGCGCGAGGCTTGCCCTCGCGAACGTCGCCACGTCCGACGACGTGTGACGCGTGTACAGCACGCGCGCGTCGCGCGGGTTCCCCTCCTGCTCGTACCAGCGGCGCACGCGGCGCGCACACACGGCCGTCTTGCACAGCACGACGTCCGCCCCCCAGTAGTGCTTGGCCTCCAGCTCGTTCATCTCAATGTTGGGCATCAGGTACAGCGGCTTGGCGTCCGGCCACGCCGGGTCGTCCGGCACGCCGTCCCAGTAGTGGTTGAAGAAGATCATGGGCGTCTTGGGACACAGGTCGTGGTACCCCAGCGTCTCCCCCGTCGCCTTGTCGTAGTACTTCTTGTCGATCGCCCACCGCGGCAGCAGCCGTGACTGCAGGTCTGCATCCACAGTCACCATAGTACAAGATGAGTTACTGATCCAATACCATCATCCATACAGTACAAGACATACACTTGGTGTAGGCGATCGAGTCCTCGCAGTAGCCGTGGCCGTGGATGCCCGTGGGGAGGAAGATGTCGACGTCGGGGCACTGCCGGATCTTCTCCAGCACGTCCGGGTCGTCCTCGCGGATGATGCCCTCGCCCGCGGCCGGCGCCTTCCCGTCCGCGCCGTACGACCAGAGCACCACGTCGTCCCTGTACGTCAGGCAGGCCTTGTGCAGCAGCCCGAGGTGCACCAGGTCCGTCTCGGACACGTCCGCGGCCCACTCGGACTGCATAATAGCGTCCGGGTACAGTCCGCCGCCGTCCGCGTCCGCCGCGACGCCGTCGCGAGCGAAGTAGTCGGACACGGCCGTGTGCGTGTACCGCAGCACTAGCATCTGCAACAGCAGCAGCGTCGCGCCGACGGCCGCGCATCCGGCGAGCGCGCGGGCCACCGTCAGCTCGCCGAGCCGCGCGCAGGCGGCCGCCGGCCGGTGGTTGGCCTGGAAGGCCGAGTGGAACTCCTTACGCCCCATCGCGAGCAATGCCGCGCGGTCACTGACCGCTCGCTGCTTAGCGTCTCCGCTGTCCGATCGGCGGGCAGGTATCGTATCGTAGGCGTCGTAAGAGGAGGCGGAGGAGGAGGGGTTACGCGGTTGTGGAGGTCCTCCGAAGGTTGCTCGAACTGCGGGAAGTTATACTGGGCGGTTGGGGGTGGGGGAATGTGATATGAGAGGTGATTTTTATCACATGCAAATCGACGGGGGTAAAAGTGACGGAAGTTGAATGGGTTGGAAGGAGGAGCAGGGAGAGCGCTAACTTCTAGATTTTAGCCTAGATTTTACGATATCAGCGAAAAGTCGACGTGCGAGGTGTCGACTTTATGCTGCCGGCCAACTGGATGCGAGCGTCGGAGGATGGGTGGCGTTCGTCCTGCATGCCATCTCTCCCACACGATTGAAGCGGGCGACACGGACTGGCTGGTGCTGGCGACCCGAGCGGTTCGGCACTGCCCCCCATCCTGCCATGCAGCCCAGATCGCAGGTTGGATCGCATGCAGCAGGCAGTTCGTTCGTGCAGTCGCCAATGTAGACAGCGCCGCGCTTCTGTCAGCGATGCGAAGCGGAGCCGCCCAGTCGCCAGACACGTCCGGCGTTCCGTGAATCCGCTTCAAGGTTTGCCTCGCTGCCGGCCACACACCGGCATTGCCAAAGTGTCCCAGGAAAGGCCCGGCCGGTTCAAGCCGCCGTCGACTTAGCGGCGATCGAATGAAAGTCGGATGGCGCGTCTGCGCGTTTTTCAGTCCCATTTTTAGCTTCGGTTTTCACATGGCCGGCGATCTAGAATCGTACTGATTTATTGCTGGCTCGATCATTAAAACGAGCGCACTGCTCCGGCCCTACTGGCCTCTGTGCCCTCCTAATGTAAGAATAGCCGTGGAAGGGGTTAGCTCCCGCCGGCGCCTCCACTTGTCGCTGCTATGACCTCTCTGCATTGCTAGTGCTACGAGTCTTTCAAACGACTGTGTTCTCCGTCGACGTCATATCCGCTGTCCGCCTCGCTTGAATGGCTTCAGCCTTCTTGGTCCGTACTTCCCTTTCAGTCCACTCTTCAGCAGTTCCAAGATGTTCCTGGCGGCATTGACGTCACGGTTCTAGAAGTTGGCCTTGCAGCGACTGTTGACACAGCGCAAGACATTCCGGTTGCTCTTGAGGACGATTTTGGTGTCCTTGAGCTTCCGATTCCTGAACTTTGACATCTCGACGATCTCCTTTTGCTCCTTTCTGCTCGGCATCGCTTTGAAGCGAACATCTTCGTCGAGCTCCCCTCTCTTCATCTTCGTGAACAGTCGAGCTTGCCTCAGACGATGATGGCATTGCGAACATATCTGGCTTGTACAATACTCGTCCATGAGTAGGACGGTTGCTCGTCGCTGTAGCGCTCTAGCGAACGCTTTTACTGAAGCGCATGGATGTCCTTTGAGTCCTTCTTGCCTGCTCCAGTCGCCATACGCGACACAAACCTGGCTGCTAGGTACGGGAACTACCCGTTTGGCAAGGGTACCCATGGCTTTTGTTTTCAGTCGAGATCTCGTGAAGCACCACCGTGAGAATAAATGTTCGGCGCTGAACGCCACTAGATAGCGAACGTGCATCCAGAAGTACTTCATGCGCTCGAGATATATGTCGTAGCTAGATATCCGGAACGACGGTATTGCTTGAACGACGCTGGCATACAATGGTTCATTCCGCCGTAGGTTTTTCGTCCAATAGTTGAAGTGGTGCATTTTCGCTAGGTGGCGGTATTCGCCCGTGCTGATTTGCGTGATTTTTTGCCCGCGCTGATACCGGCGATTTCGCTTTTTGCGCCTTCGTGGCCGTCGATTCTTGAGCCTCGCAGTGTGTCGGTTGTGACGGGGATGTAGCCGGCCAACACTAACAGCCGTGCACAAGTTGATTGTACCAGGATCCACTCCAATGATCACGTCCGGTGAATACTCAGGGCCGAGTTTGATTAGGTCCTGTTGGAACCTGTCTAACTGAGTGTGAGTGTCCGAGTTATCTCCCTAGGCCACCACCGTTGTTCTCGTCTCGGGCCGCCTCAGAAGCACGTAGGCATCGTAGCCGTCAGTCATAACCTCGGTTGCAAATACCCGACTCGATGTCTCGAATCGAGCGACATCGAATACCGCCCTCATTATCTCGTCACGGCGATGCACTATTTGTTCCCTGCTGAATCCGACTTCGCCGTTGTCACTCCTCGGCCGGATGGTGACCATGTTGAATTGTAAGTGTAGGAAGGCGTTAATGGTAGGCACGTGCTTGATGTGGGCTAGCATCGCGTACAACGTGCTACCGTTGATCGGTATATAGTCAGTCGTGTAGGTAGTCGGGAGTGGAAGAAGTGAGTAGAGTTTCGTTCCTTTTGCTCGTGGTCGTAGGCTCACGTAGAACTCTAGGGATAACAGCATATCATGTGTCTTGCTCAAGAAGTGGGCGAGATTGTCCCGAATCATTCGCTTGTAGGGTACGATGCCCAGCCACTGCCGGAGCTGACGCTCGACAGGGTCGGTTGTATCGTCCCATTCGTCCCATATTCTTGTCGTCTGGCCCGTCTCGATCCACCACGGGACGTGTCCGGACACGGTAACAACTCTCGAGAAGCCTTGTCGTCTCGCTCAGAGGGAGCTGAGTCTGTCCTGGCCTACGAAATCGGAATCGAATGTACTGTCGAAGACGGCGTCTGAATTCTAAGATGATCATGTTCTTCGCGTTGACGGCCATTTGTTTAGCCAATTCTCCGATCACTGAGCCATAGTTAATCAGCTCAACGGATGAATAGCCTCGCACTTGCTCTCTAGCATCCCAGTATTCCACCAGTGTATCGTGAAGATAAGGGAAAAATGGGCGTGGTGAGTGGCGGTCTCGCCTCTCGTCCTGCCGCAAAGATGACACCAGGCAGTCATAGAAGAAAGTGTTGGTGAGGGCAGGCATATCGCCTCCCATGGCCAGGCATCGCCTGACATGCAAGTTGGCGATATGCATGCCCTCGAGACGAACTTGCTTGATAAGGATACATGTTCGCTTAATCTGCTCCACCAGCGGTGGAAGGCTGCATATGGTGGAAAGCTTGGACAGAACACTCGAATACTTCTGTTCGGTCACTTGGTGTAGCAGAAAAGTTGGGATCGAAGACGCTTGTGTGTGGGTGTCTGTGACAGCGTCGACTCCAAAGTCCTGCACGTCTGGATCAGTTTCCCAGGAATTAGACTCGGCGAGACTCTGTAGGGCGGCAGCGGCTACGTAGACCTCGGTGCTCTGTGCTCGCGAACAAGTCTCCCATGCGTCAGGATCGGCTTGGCTCCAGGCCATCTGCATTGATCGCACAATGATAAACGATGATTGTATAGTGTTTTTCGCGCGCTTGAGTAGGAGGGTAACAAGAGACAACACGTCGGGGAAGCCGTCCCCAAGGAAGATGCTTGACTTGTTGTTCTCCGAGCAAAATCCGAAGTGCGAGCAGGTTCAACCCCCTGGCTCGGTTATAGATCTAGAGCTTGCCAACAACCGCATATAGCCTCTCGAGCCTAGGCTATACAATCTAGCTCTAGCCAAAATATTTAGCACCACGTCCGTTACAGCGAGAGCTTGAGGAGTCTGCGGCCGTTGGCGCACTACACTATCCTTACATTAGGAGGGCACAGAGGCCAGTAGGGCCGGAGCAGTGTGCTCGTTTTAATGTTCATCCAGCGAGCAACTACGACGGCTAAATCAGTACGATTCTAGATCGCCGACCTTGTGAAAAACCGAGAGCTAAAATGGGACTGAAAACGCGCAGACGTGCCGTCCGAGTTTCATTCGATCGCGTCTAAGTCGACAGACGATCGCGGCTAAGTCGACAGACGATCGCAATAGGACCACCACTCCGTCCAAGCGCCAGCGCGAAAGGCAACCGCGTGGCTCGAGCGTTTGCGGTCTCCCCCCCTTATTTCGCAACCCTTTCCCGCATGTTGCCGTTCCCGTATAGATAAATCAAGAGTGAGGTCGCCCCGAATGGATTCAGTCGGTTGCCGGATCACGACTCCTCCCCCCTAAACCTGTCCTCGGCCCCCCCCCCCCCCCCACCCCCCCAGCCGAATAAAATCCCTGGCCCCCCCCCCCGAGCACTCACATCCTGTTTGTTCTCTCGGGGACAAACAGCCGAGGTCACCAGCGCAGCGCGAGGAGGGGACAGAGGGGCCGGCCACAAGAGCAGGAAGAAGCGCGGAAGCCCTCGGCATCGACCGGCCGCGGCTCTTCTTGCGTCCGCGCGGCGCGAGGCGAGGCGAGCTCGCGCGTCGCAGCTCCGCGACACCCGTTCGGACCGTGTAGCGAGCGGACGACCGCCGTCCCCCGGTCGGGTTCGGATCCGTCCCCCCGACAGTCGGCCGCCATCACTTTGGCTCCCGGCGGGTCGCGGATAATCCGGCCAGCGCGGATAATCCGGAGCGGATAATCGGATAATCCCCGCGCGCGTCCAGCAGCGGACCGAGCTATTTTTAGACGGGGGATCTCCGGACGGCAGCTGGTCAAGGAGAGAGAGAGAGAGAGAGAGAGAGAGAGAATCGAGAGAGAATCGAGTGAGAATCGAGTGAGAAGATGGCGTACCTTGCGGCAGCGACGCGCCAGCCGGAGCCGGCGCCGATGATGGTCAACCACCGCGGCGAGCCGATGCTGTCTCCGCGGCGACCGGTGTTCCCGCGCAAGTCTGCGGTTCCGCCCGCGGTTCCGTCCGCGTCCGCGGCGGCGGCCCGGCGGCCCAAGAGCACGCGCAAGTACGCGGACGCCATGGCGGACGAGGACCCGTGGGCGAGGCTCTACCCTCTCAAGAAGAAGCAGAGGTCCGGAGACGCGGATGACGACGACGACGTGTCCGGCGTCGACGAGGTGTTCGCCGAGCCGGCCACGCCCTTCGACGAGCACCTGCGCGCCATCTACGAGGACCGCGCGGACGCGGACGGGCTCGCGTTCTTCTCGTCGCATGGCTACTACGACGTGGACGACGCCAACACCGTGGCCATGTTCCGGCAGAACTTTGGACTGCGTGCCTTCTGGCTTGATGATGACGACGACGACGTGGACAATTATGAGGACGGACAAGGTCCTAATAATGACGTCAGCGATGCCGACCTGGACTGTATGTATCCGCTGGGGTCGCTGAGTCAGGCGCTTAGTGCGTCCTCGCTGCGGTTCACCAAGCAGCGGACCATGTCCGGGCGGTTCACGCTGCTGGACGACGAGGGCAACGAGGTGGACGAGGACGCGGCGCTCGAGCTCGAGCGCGAGGAGCGGCTCGAGGTGCGCAGTCGCGCGCTGGACGCGCACGAGTGCGCACAGCTCGAGCGCGAGCAGCTCGTGGCTGTGGCGGCCGTGGCGGCGATCCGGTCCGAGAAGGCGGCGCTGCAGCGGATGTGGTTCCAGGCGTTCCGCGAGGAGCAGGCGCGCACGGTGAGCGCGCCGTCGCCGATCCTGCACGCGCCGCTGCGCACGGTGCTGCCGCCCGCGAGCGCGGGCATCGCGAGCGACACGGACCTGCCGCCGTTCTGCGGCAACGTGCACGTGCTGCGCGAGTCGACGCCGTTCCTGTTCGCGAGCTCGTGGCGCAAGCGCTGGTTCTGCCTCGACTTCCAGGAGGGGACGGTCACCATGTTCAAGCGCAGCTACTGGAAGGCTCCGCGCGGTCTGCTGGACCTGCGCACGGTCGCGCGCGTCGAGCGCATGAACCAGAGCGACTTCCGCATCGAGTTCCTCGACCGCGCGCAGTCGACGCTCATGCTGCGCGCCAAGCACGCGGACGACGCCGACCTGTGGGTGAACCTGCTCACGTACGCGCGGCGGCAGGCGCGGGCCCGCGGCGGTGTCGCCCCGAGGGCGGAGCTGAGCACGGCGATCGTGCTGGCCAAGAGCCGCGCGAGCGGCAAGAAGCCGAGCCAGATCGACATGTACGCGCGCATCCTGCAGATGAGCGCGCAGGCGAGCCCCGCCCCCGCCGAGGCGGCGACCAGGGCCTCGAGCCACGCCCGCCCGACCCTCATGCTCGAGTAGGCTCAATGGTGGTCGTCACTGATGCAGTGGTTCATTGTATACTATGAGCCAGCGCCAGTGTGGAGGAGCTGCAGGGATGCAGTCAGCAACGTCAAGGAGAAGAGGATGAAGATGATGAAAACCGAGAAAACAGAATGGACGGGGAAGCGACCCGAGCCAGAACACGAGGTGTCGTCGAACGAGAGAGTGAGAGAGAGAGGAGCTTTGGACCGCCGTGTGTGAGTGTCCAGTCCAAGCGATCGCCGACGACGCCGACCACGTACTTTCTTCCCCCGAGAATGAGCCATTTCTCACTCTCAACACCCGCGCAAGAGTTGTCTCTGAGCTGTTCCAGCGTTCCAGTCCGAGCCGAGTCGTCAGTGGTGTCCGCCGTGCGCTCGCGGGCCGCCGCCTTCCGATCGCTAGAGGGGCCGGCCGCCGCGTTCCTGTCGAATGGGTCGAAGCGAAATGACTTTCTCCAGCAGCGGCATTTGCTCGCGGTGCGATGGCGGACTGATCAACGTCGACAATGAAAGAGGCTTGTGAGGCTGGACGGACAGCGAGAGAGAAGGACTCTGCGTGGTGATGGAGAGAGAGAGAGAAGATCGTTCAAGGGGATTTTGCGTTTGGAAAACACCAAGGCCGCGGAGCGAGAGCGAGACGGGGGAGACTCGATATGTACATTTACGCCGGACGCGTCCACGAAGCAAACGACGAGAAACAACAGCAAACCGCGTTCCACCCCCCGCCGCCGGCCCGCGGCCGACCAAAGCAGCAGCAAACAAGCAGCAGCAACAAGCAGAGAGAGAAAAAGCAGAAAAGCCCCGAGCGAGTCGCCGACTTCGAGGATCGTCTGAGTATCTGATGGAGAGCCCTGCGAGCATCGCGGTGGTACGTAGGCGCTGTGCATTACGAGAGATTTGGATGGATGGGATGGAATTATCCGAGAAGAGGGGCGACTCGCTCCCCACCCAGGGTGATAACGCGCTTGATGCCCTGCAGCACGTAGCGTCCGCCTGTGCGCGTTCGTCTTGGCGGCCTCTAGGGCGTCGGCGGTGCGTACGGCGGACGCTGCGGCAGGCACAGGTTATAAAAACACTTCTGTTGGAAGGCGCTAGCCTTCCGCCACCCGCACGCGACGGCCTTGTACCCTTCGAGCTGCAGCGTCTTGGTCTGGATCACGTCGAGCTGCTCCTTCCCCGTGTAGTGCGGGTCGAGCACGAGGAAGGCGCAGTCCCCCGCCGCCGAGTCGTACGCGACGCCCAGCAGCGTGAAGGCGAGCTGGCCGCCGCCGATCATGACCGGCGCGCCATTCTCGGCGAAGTGGTGCGCGAGCTGAGGCGCGAGCTCGGGCAGTCGCGAGCCGCTGGGCACGCTGAGCGAGCGGAAGGAGACGCCCAGCAGCTCGTCCAGCACGTAGCCGACCTCGAGGCTGCCGATCCACTCGCGCGAGCCGACGAACGTCGCGGGCTTGTCGCCGATGCGCACGAGCGCGCGCTGGATGTCGGCGAGCGTCGGCTCCGTCTCGAGTGTCGTGGACGAAGCGAGCAGGTTGAGCCGCAGCCAGGACGCGAGCGTCTGCAGCGAGCGGTAGGCGCAGCCCCAGCCTTGGTCGCGCTCGCCCTGCTGCAGGTAGTGGTAGTACGCGTAGTCGCCGTCGACGAGCGAGACGGTCGCGTTTGGGAGCCACGCCGGCGGCGGAATCCCCTCGTGCACGTTGAACAGCAGCGCGTCCCTGGCCGCGAGCTCGCTCGCTCGAGCCGCCAGCGAACACCCGCGGTCGAGGTCGAAGACCGGCCGGTCTGTCGGCTGGAGGAAGGCGTTATGCAGCCTCGCGATGTCGAGTGAGGCGTTCGGAGAGCGTAACGTGAGCGGGAAGGCCGCCCCAAGCAGCGGGAAGTGCTCGAACGATACGTCTTGGGCGTCTGCGACCTGCTCGAGCTGGCGGAGCAGCGAGGTGCGGACTGAGGCGAGCAACTCGCTCACTGTCGCCGTCAATGGCACTGCGACCAGAACGTCGAGCTGCCAGCGGTACGGTCGAGACGACGATGATGATGTTGGGATCGACACGACGGGAGCGCCAGAGTCGCTGGCGGATGGAGACAGCGACGCGAGCAGCTCCACGTTGCACACGGCACCGTACTCGAGCGACCGCGTGACGCCCAGGGACGACGCGTCCTGTCCTTGACTCGCAGCCTCGTCCTCGTCCTTGGCCTTGGCCTTCTTCTTGCTCTTCTTGGGCTTCTTCTGCGCGCCGCCAGCCCCTAGCAGCGTCCCCAGCATCGGGTTGTCGTCGCTGCTGCGTCCAGCGAGCAGATCCTTCCCCCTCGCGTCGAACACGCGGCCGCCGACGTCGCCCACACGTACTGCCAGTCCATCGTCATCGTTGCTTAGCAGCTGCTTCCAGGCCGCGAGCTGCTCGCTGCTGTCTCCTTCTCCATTCAGCTCGAGCCCGCAGCGAGCGAGTGTGAAGCCGACGGCCTCGAGGAACTCGCGCGCGTGGTAGCCTTCGACAATACGCACCGACTGCGGCCGGCCGTCGACGTACAGCCGCAGCTCCTTGGTCGCTCGCACCGCCACGAGTAGCGGTCCACTGTGATCCTGTGACTTGGCGAACTGGGCGACGGCGTCAGCCTCGCCATCGTCGCTGGGGGCCACCGCCCGACCGTGGAACACTGCGAAGTCCGCAACGACGTCGAGTCCGAGCGGGACCAGCCGCGAGAACTCCTCCCTTCATGGCAAATATCATTCAGCCTTGTTATACTATGGAGAGAGTGACGTGTCATCGTACCAGTCTGTGGACGAGCGCACGGCCCCCCAGGCCGCGAGCTGTGCATCGGACCGCGAGCCCACGACGCGGCCGACTTCCACGCGCTGTTCATCGTCGTCGTCGACGCCTTCGCTGGCCGCGAGCCGCAGCAGAGCGCGCGCCAAGGCCGCCGGCACCAGCATCTCGTGGCTTGGCATGCTCATTTTGTGTTGCAATTGCACAAATGGAGGGTTGATGCGTATTATCCACCAATCCACTCGCTTGTTTTGAGATTATTTTGGCCAATTGTCTTTTGGATACCTTGTGTACTACAGGATGTGTAATGGAGCGCTAATACGGATGAGTTTACGTGTTTACGGATTGATCACGATTTTAGTGATCCAACCGAAACGGCGCGCAAATTGAAGAGCAAAGAACTGGTCACTTCGCTTTGGTCAAAATGCAAGAAAAGGGACTTCGTTCGCAAAACGAGGTGCGCTGCGTCCTGATTTTCTCATCAATTCGTTACAATCCATCGAATCGGAACCCAAAATTCGCTGTTTTACCCTTCCCAAAAATAAATGTGCTGTTTTGCATTCCACAAACCCATTGCAACCTCACGAATGAAAGCAAACACACACTCGCAAGATCCCAAATTGCGCTTTGCGCGTCAACCCCACGATGGCGAGCGTCCACCGTGTTTTGCGACCCGCCAGCAGCACCTCCGTTCCGTACCCTACGGTACGGCATCCCCGACTTTGCTATCCAGAAAGGCTGCGACGCTGTCAACTTTGGTGTACACTTGGTGTGCCCAACCGCGCCGCTGGGCCGAGCCATTGGCCTCATTCGTCATCTCGCCTCGCCACGCGCGCGCCGCTCGTTCCAAGCCCGAGCCGCCTCCAATCCGAGTCCTGCAGTGGTCCACCGCCCCATTGCCCGCCATGCAGCGCCGCCCCGAGGTCTGGGCGGGTGCGTCGGGTGAGGCCGCGGCCTCGAGCTCACTGCTGGAGCTCGGCGTGCCGGCCAAGCCGCCGCGGTTCTCGTCCCGACCGCATGACATCATCTCGCTGCTCAGTCCGAGCTCTCCATGCAGCGACGCCAGCGACACGGGCAGCAGCGCCACCGACCGCAGCAGTGGGCTCACCGCACCACCGCCACCGCCTCCGTTGCCGAGTGTGCAGCCCATGCTTCGTCGCTTGTCGAGCGTGACGCTGGGTGAAGACGAGACGGTCCAGAATGAGGATCGAGAGGACGGAGAGATCGTCGAGGACGCAGAGATGGTGGACGACGGGTACGAGCCGAACGACGACGAGCAGGCGGTGAGAGGATTCGGACCGCACGCGATGCCCATCCCGCTCAACTGCATGACGCAGGAGAGGGCTCTGCACCCACGTAAACGCCCAGCGCCGTCGCCCGCGAGCGTGAGAGGGTATCCGTCGGGAGGTGGCGAGCCGTTCTCGTGGAAGCGGCCGCATCACCAGCCGTCGGTGGCGTCCCCGGTCGAGCCGCAGGCCGAGCCCGACTCGTCCAGCAGTAGCACGCCGAGCAGTGGGGACACCAAGAGCTCGACGCTCGCGGCTCTCGCGAGCAACCTGCTTCGCCAGCTCGAGGACGAGGCGGCCGGCACGCTCGTCGTGTGTCAGCCGTCGTGTCTCGACCACCACAACGACACCCACCAGGAGAGCAGGCAGCGGCTCACGGTGCTCGGTGGACCGGAGGGCGTGCTGCTCAAGGACCGCTTCAAGGACCTCACGTGGGCCGACCTGGACGAGCTGCGGCCCGCGCGCCGAGCCGACATCCTGCGCGTGCACACGCCCGAGTACGTGGCGCACCTCGAGCGCACGTGCGCCAAGCTGCCGCTGCAGAACGAGGAGTTCCTGGTCGGTCCACTCTTCGAGCCGCAGGACGAAGCCAACGACAAGGCCAAGCGAACCACGCTACCGTACAGCGAATGGCTCAAGGTGAGAGTGGTCTCTGGCTCTGTTGGTGGTTCATAGACGGACGCTGATGCGATTCTGGCTGTCTGTGGTGGTAGACGGACAAGGCCTACAAGTGCTTCACGGTGGAGGACCCGCCGTCGGCCGGCACGCTCGACATGGACTCTCCCATCTCGCAAGGCAGCTTCACGGCCGCGCGCATGGCCGCGGGAGCCGTCTGCCACGCCGTCGACAAGGTCCTGTCTAACCAGTTCAGGTAACGAAGCGCAGTATAAATGTAGCAGCAAAGCATCAGCCTCACCGCTGTCTCCATCCGATGCAGGAACGCGTTCGTGGTCGTGCGACCGCCGGGACACCACGCCGGTCCGAACGGCAGCGTCGAAGGCGAGGGCTTCCACCTGCGGCCCGAGATGTGCACATGCGGCTTCTGCCTGCTCAACAACGTGTGCATCGGCGCGGCGTACGCCATGACGCGCTACGGTCCGGCGTACTACTCGACCCCTTCGTCGTCGTCATCGTCGTCGTCATCATTGGGCTCGCCATCGAGGTCGCCGGGCATCAAGCGCGTCGCGATCGTGGACTTTGACATCCACCATGGCAACGGCACAGAGGAGGTCATCCGGAACCTCGTGCCGCACTCGCAGAACTACCCGCTGCCGCCGAGCTGGGCACCGGTCGCGTTCGACTCGTACAAGCCGTGGCGCGACGCGCAGGACGCCGAGAACGTCTTCTTCGCGTCCATCCACCTCTACGACGACGACAACTTCTACCCGTGCTCTGGCGCCGGACCGCACGGCTGCTCGCCCGAGCTGCGCGATCGCCGCACGGTCGTCAATATGCCGCTCGACGTGCTCGGCCCCAAGTTCCTCGACGAGCGACAGAAGCTGTCGTCCAAGGCTCAGAAGGCGCTGATGGCGCAGGCGTCCGCCGCCTTCCGCGCGCGGGTGACGTCCCAGCTGCTGCCGAGCCTGCGCGCCTTCCGCCCGGACCTCATCATGCTCTCGGCGGGCTTCGACGGCCACGCGGACGACTTCTACTACTGGCTCAGCGAGGACGACTACGGCTGGATCACGGACCAGATCACCGCCGTCGCCGAGGAGTACGTGGATCTCTCTCAAACTTGATTGCGAGGCTTTATGGGATACTAACAGTGATGTGCGATAGCTGCTGCGATGGCCGCATCGTGTCGGTGCTCGAGGGCGGCTACAACGTGGTGCCGGCCAAGGCGCAGCGACCAAAGCCGACCGCGCGACGAGCCACGACCAGCTCCAACTTCCACCACGCCGCCAAGCTGCACAACCGCGAGGTGGACGCCGAGATGGCTCCCTACGGCTCGCTCGCGCGGTCGTGCGCCGCCCACGTCGCGGCGTTGCAGCGCGCGTCGCAGAGTTAGCCATCAGTATCAGCATTGATTGTTGGGCAAGTTGAAGGCAGCAGCATTGGTCGCTTTGAATTTATAGTTGAAGCAAACAGAAATCAAGTTAACGAGTGCGTACAGTGCGTGTGGATACGATTTAGACCGCGTTTTATATGCGGTAAGAAATGATTTAGCGACCGTCTACTGCCAGGAGCTTAAGATCCATGTGAATGCTGCCCAGACCTTAATCCCCCGCAAATATGATATATTTCACTTCGGATTTGTATGACGAAGCGGGTACAGGGTATACTCCAAAATGTACCAATGTATAGTCTCGAGATTTAGCTGTATAGCTGTACATTTGTGCTTATATGCACTAATGCCAGCGATTTTTTATACACTTGTCATGGTCAATAGCGACGCGGTCAGTAGTCTGGCTATTTCGACTTGACTACTGCCCACGAATATTTGTGTTTTCTGTGGTGTTCACTAATGCCAGGAGCTGATCAAGTGCAAAATACCTTTTTACCGATAAACCGTTAAGAGAGAGATATTCAATTAGCAAAAGAAAGTTCTCGCTCGTTATATTTCCGCCGCGTTGGTTACAGGAAGGTATTCTATCGGTAAGTTACCGCTTGTGAAACTGCAGGGGGAAAAACCGGCAAAAGCCTGGAAACCCGACCGGCCAAGGCCATTCCATTCGCGGCGAGCCAACCGGCAAAGGGGTGAGGCGGCAAGACGCCAAGCGGCAAGACGCAGCCATGTCGGAGCGCAAGGCCGTGATCAAGAACGCGGACATGCACGAGGACATGCAACAGGACGCGGTGGACTGCGCGTCGCAGGCGCTGGAGAAGTACAACATCGAGAAGGACATCGCGGCCTTCATCAAGAAGGAGTTCGACAAGAAGTACAACCCGACGTGGCACTGCATCGTCGGCCGCAACTTCGGCTCGTACGTGACCCACGAGACCAAGCACTTTATCTACTTCTACCTCGGCCAGGTCGCTATCCTGCTCTTCAAGTCGGGCTGACCGCGGTCAATATTGGGGTAAGCAGGAACACAATGAAAGAGTGGCTTGGATTTGTTTTCTACTACAGCGAGGCTCTCTACATGACGACGCACTTGTCACGGTCGCCGCCGCTGCTGGCCACCGCTGCCGCGTGGGCCGCCTCGGCGTGGCGGATCAGCGCGTCCAGGTTGGGGAACTCGGCGCGGCACTGCGGACACACCTCCTTCCCTGCCTGATTGCTAGAAGCTGCAGAAGCTGTGGGTTGTCGAGCAGGCTGTCGAGCGCCTGGGTCGGGATGTGCGCGGTTGACGTGGGCCACGAGCTGGGTCACGTACTGGAAGCGCTGCTGGCAGATCGGACACGCCTCCGAGCTGGTCGTAACCGCGTCCTTGGCCTTGGCCTTGGCTGGTGCTGGTGCTGGTGCAGAACTCTTCTTGGCTGGAGCATTAGGTTTGGATGCTGTCGACCCGAAGAGACTCGGTGTTCTCCACTGCTGTCGCTGCCTGGCGCGCGCGTCGACGCAGGCGTGGTCGCCCTCGAAGCGGTGGCGCAGACACACGTCCTGGTGGCATTTGCCGCACGTGACAGCGTTCGAGGCGAGCAGCACCTCGCGGCAGCTGGCGGCGGCGCACCGCTTCTTCTTGGGCTTCTTGGGCTTGTTCGGCTCCTTCTGGCACTGGCCGCTCGCGACGTGGGCCTCCCACACGGCGTTCACGTCCTGCTCGGCCGTCCACCGCACGGTCGCCTGGCACAGCGGACACTGCAGCACGCGCCGGTCCTTGACACCCGCGCGGGGACACTCGTGCGCGTCGTACGAGCGATGGTCGAGGCAGAAGACGCCAGCGCAGCAGTCGCACGAGAAGGGCAAAAAGTCCACCTGCCGGCACGCGGGCATCGAGCAGTGCGCGCCAACGTCCATGGTGGCGTCCGGTTATCGAATGGGGTGGTCCGCGCGCGGCCAGGAAGGCCAGGAAGGGTAGACAGGAAGGCAGGAAGGCAGGCAGGAAGCACCTTCGAGAAGGTCGAGCCTTCTTCGCTTTCCGTCTTTCTTGGCCCGGACATATCGCACAGACGGCGAAGACATGCTAGGTTCGCATTGTTGCCATATGTATGGTTCAAAAACGCACCTTACTCAGATTCCCCAAAAAGTTGAAGCTGAAATCCGATTTAACCGCCAGGAGTAGGATCGCGACCCTGTATATCCTGGTTTATAAACGTTAAAGTAGGCAAGTCCCCGCGCTTCCACCGCCCGAGCGCGCAACGGCCAAAGCCGCGCGAGAGAGACCCGCCTCCCCCGATCGACGGACGCATGGCGCGGCCGGCCGTGGAGCTGGCGGTCGCGCTGCTGGGGCTCGCCGTGCTGGCGCTCGCGCTGCTCTGGCTCTTCCGCTTCGTGCAGTACAGGCGCGCCGTGCGGCGCTCGCACGCGCGCTGGCTGCGCTACGAGCACGAGGCGGCGTCCGGTGCCGGCGACCGCGACCGCGACCGCGGGCTCGACTGGCCGAGCCTCAAGCCCTTCATGCTCTCGCCGATCCCCGAGGAGCGGCTCGACAGCGGCCGCGTATGTATCTCCCCAGCTTACTATGGGTCTCGTGTCATATGACACAACATTTGGACTAACATGGTGGTGGTGATGATAGGAATCCGAGACGGACTCGATCCTGTCGGTGCGGAAGGACCGACTGAGCGCCATCTCCATCGTGCCCTGTACGTGTGTGCCGTCCCAGCATGGAGGGGGGAAGATGAAGTCAACCTGCTGACCCTTGTTGCTTGGATGTGAGCAGACGGCAGCTTCGACCAGCCGCAGGTGACGACGCTGCGCTGAGACCGGTCCAATACTGGGCGATCGCGACTATGACCATGACTGCAGGCGCGCCAAACTCTCGACCTCGGGCTCAGTATTTATTCCCTGCTCCACCCAGCGCGTCGCCGCTGCTGGAGGGCGGCATTAGGTATAGATAGATAATTGTACATGACCGCATCTCTCTCGCACGCCGACCCCACTACCGCCGCTGCGGCGACGGCGCCGACTCGGCCTTGGGCTCGGACACGGCGTCCGCAGCCGTCGTATTCACTTGCTGCGCCTCTGGAGTCGCAGCTACCACGGGCTCTTCAGCCTGGTTGTCCCCACGCAGCGCCGGCTTCGGCCGAGGGTCCCGCGGGACGACCTTCGCACTCGCGACGGT
Source organism: Phytopythium vexans (assembly GCA_003413675.1). Taxonomy (NCBI): domain Eukaryota; phylum Oomycota; class Peronosporomycetes; order Pythiales; family Pythiaceae; genus Phytopythium; species Phytopythium vexans. Next base: position 655,979 of record QLOC01000012.1, on the reverse strand, counting down.
CTCGTTCGAGGCATTGGGCACGGCCGCGGGCGTCGGCAGCGGCGTCATGAACTTGTTGGCGTGGAACAGGAACTGGTGCAGGTCCACCTGCTCGTTCACAAAGTCGTACCTCGCGCGCACGTCCGCGTCCATATCGTCGATGTCGAAGCCGCGACGCACGGGCGAGCGCTCCATCGGGTCGCGCGCCACGTCGAACACGTTGAACGACCGGTCCGGGAAGAACACGTACTTGAGCGAGTCCGTGCGCACGCCCTTCGTCCCGCCGTTGAACGGGTTGCACAGCACCACGCTGCGCTCCTCCGTCTGCAGCGTCGCGCGGACATCGTCCAGGTCGTTCACCACCGCGTCGTTCTCTTCAGCCTTCTTCTTCGGGCTCCACCATGTGCCGCCCTCGTCCTCCGGCGCAGCAGAACCGTCCAGCTCCTCTTCCAGTCGCTTCCGCATCATCGACTGTCCGACGCCGTGCTGCAGCAGCGGCTCCTCCGGCGACACGCCCAAAATGTCGGCGATCGTCGCCATCACGTCCATCTGCGACGTCACTTGGTCAACGCGCTTGCCGCGGTCCTCGGCTCGCAGAAAGTCGTCCGCCAACAAGAGGAACGGCACTCGCGCTGCTTCGTCCCACACACCAGAATCCACAGCCGAGGGGTTGCTGCCGTGCTCGAGCCGGCCATACCCGTGATCGCCTTCAATGATCACGATGGTGTTGTTCATCAAGCCACTGGCGCGCAGCTCTGAAATAAACTTGCCCAGCTGCGCGTCGGAAAAGTGCACTGCCTCGAGGTACTTGCGGTTGAAGCGCGTCGTGATCCCCGACAAGTTCGGCTTCTCGTAGGAATGCGGCAGCGGCCACGGATTGTGGCTCGAGATGGTGTACATGTCGATGAAATACGGCGCGCGCAGTCCAGACCAGTCTTCAAGAGGAGACGACACCGGCGTTGACAATTCAGGAACCTCCAGCACAGTACCGTTCGCGGCAGCAACAGTGTCGTTGAGCAACAGCGACGAAACATTCGTCGGTAACTCCAGAGTGTCGTTCCCTTCACCTTGAGGATGATAGTGCCGACCCTTGACTGCGCTGACGTTCAAGACGACGACTTCGGCTTCGGTCCCATTCACCAAAAACACCGCCGACGAATTGGTGAGACCTGCCGCGCCATCCGCATTGGCATGTTCACCTTCGCCATCCCATTCCTCAGACAGCATATCCTCCACATCCGTCGTCGAGTTCATATCCGTTGAGGCAGCTGCTTGTGCTATCGCTACCGATGCGTTCTGTGCCTCTTCGATCGCATACAGCAGCATCTCGAACGACAAGTGGTCGTGAATACCCCACGAAAAGTGATCGTCGTCCTGAGACTTGTACTCCCGCACCTCGTGCAGCATCTTGCGCACCTTGCGGTCGTCAACGAGCTTGTCGAACCCGTTCTGCTGCAGAAACTTGTCCTTGTGGTCTCGTGCCAGGTCGACAGCGCTCCAAAACATGTTGAAGTACCCTCGTTCCTTCAGAAATTGCGGGAGTCCGTGCACAGTCAGTCCTGTCCCGCTGCTCGTTGCGCGCTTGAGCGCCGGCGCTTCAGTGCATGACGGCTGCATCCCGAACAGCGTCGTGAGAATCGATCGTGAAGTCTGCACACACGGCGTGTAGTGGTTCGTGAACAGCACACCGGACTGTGACAGCTCGTCAAACATCGGCGTGGCGCTCCGTCCATTGAATCGCGCCTTCTTCTCCGCTGCACCGAGGACACCGACATCCAGGTGGCGCCACGACTCCATATTGATCAGGATGATGTTCGGCTGCGTCACGGGCGATAGTGCTGCAGGCGTTGGCGCTGGTTCCGACACGGTATCCACAGTGGTGTTCGTGCTCGCTGGGTTGCTGTCTTCAACATTCACCGTCTGGTTGCGCAGCTTGCTCAAATCTAATTCGAACACGCTGTCACCAGTGTACCCCGTAGTACGTCGCCACAACAACGCGCAGTGGTCGTCGTTGCCGAGGTCGCTCACATTGAACGTCTCGGAGCGCGAGAGCGCGGCTTGCAGCGTCTCGGCCGCGAGCGTGCAGTTGACATCGTGGCGCACGACGGCAGGTCCGTTCGCGAACAGGTTCTCGGTCTGGAGCGCGAACATGGCGTTCGACATGAGCTTCATGTCCACGCCGCACTTGTTCGCAAGCGCGAGCGAGAATGACAGCGCCGCGCAAGACGTCATGATGCTCACGAGCACGCAGCGCCAGATCGTCACCACCGGTCCGAGCTTCTCGAGCGACGAGATGCTGCCGGGGAACGCATACGCGACCGACGATGACGACGCCGCGGCCGATGACGCGTACGACGGCAGTGACGAGGCTGCCCCCAGCTGCGAAGACGGGTACCCTGCCCCAGGGAAGTTGTACCCGCTGCGTCGCCGCGACCGCGTGCGTCCGTTGGTGAGCCACAGGCAGTTCCAGCACCACACGAGGAACGCGCCGACCCGAGCCAGAACCGGCGCGGGGGACGCGGGGGACGCGGACGACGACGCGAACGTGTCGGACGAGTTCTTGCGGGCCAAGGCGCCGCCGCAAAAGCACGAGCAGCAGCACCAGGTCGCGAACTTGGCCGGCAGGTGCAGCACGTCCGGCAGCAGCGGCAGGCGGCCCGTGAAGAAGCCGTACGTGAGCGCGACGACCAGCGCGGCGTACACGCTCCAGGAGAACACGACCGCGCGGGGGAGCGCGCCGTCGTCGTCGTCACCGTCCTCGGCCCCGAGCTCGAGCGCCGACGGCGACGACGACTCGACCAGCGCCGCGACGAACTGCGAGAAATAGGTCAGCACGAGCTGCACGCGCGCGCGGTCGAGCCGCGGGTGCAGCGCCACCTGGAGACAGAAGTCGGCGACGCTCGTGACCGTCGAGAGCGCGACGATCGCGAGCAGCAGCGCCGCCACCACGAGCTTCCGCGCGGCGCGCGCGAGCGCCGGGCCGACCCCGGAGCCGCCGCTGCCGCTGCCGCCGAGCCCGCCGGCCGCGAGCGGTCCCCCGGCCGCGACGAGCGTCAGGTGGTTCGTGTTCTTGCTGCTGCCCAGCGCCGAGTCCACCGGGTCGTACTCGGTGGGCAGCACGGGGAGGTACACGGCCGGCAGCCGCATGTAGTATCTGCGCAGCGATCCGGGCGGGGGCGCGCGCAGGAAGCCGCTGTTCGGGAACGCCGTCGGCCGCGCGAGTCGCTCCGGCGGCGGGGCCAGCCACCCGGCCCCCGTCGTCCCCGCCGCGTCCTGGCCGCCGTAGTTGACGAAGTAGTTGACGCCGAGCGCCGGGAACGGGTCCAGCAGCAGCTTGACGAAGCACAGCAGCGTCGAGGCCTGCAGGAACACGGCTAGGTCCTGCAGTGCGCCGGCCGCGAGCGCCGCGACGAGCGCCGGCGCCGGGAAGCGGTGCGCGTACCGCACGGCCGCGAGCAGCCGGCCGAGCACGGGGAGCCCCCAGAACGCGTACACGAGCACGGCAAGCCACAGCGTCCGCGACACGCGGTGCGTGGCCCGCGCGGCCGCCGAGGGCGACGGCATCGCCTCGGCGGCGGGCGACGCGTCCCGCGGCGACCGCATTAGTCGTCGGCAACGTGCGCGGACGGCGCGGCGGCCCCAGCGGCGCACGCGGCCGGCCAGCGAGAAGTCGGCGTCCTTATCGTCGCTCGCGTCCGGAGGCGAGAGCGCGCCGTCCCGCGATGGCCCCGGGCGCGGAGACGGCGCGCGACTCCGCCGGTAGATCATGGGCATCCAGCGGCCGGCGGCGAGGGCAGTCGCCAAGTTGCGGAAACGATGGGAGTGCGAGGGGAAAGGTGGGGAGCAGTACCGCGCGCGCAGGAAGTACAGGGCCGCGACGACCACGCGACGGCGTGACGACAAGAACAATCGCTCTGTAGGGTCAACGTGGGTGGTACACCCGAGCGGCGCAGTACCGTAGGGCGAGGCGGTAATAGTGGATTCTGGCCGGTGTGGCGGTCGCTGCCTCTGCCCCCTCACGACCGACTCCACAAGCCTCGGCCTCCACAAATGCGACGGCCTGTTGAGGGGAGTGGCCGGCACTCGCTCTCTCTCCACTGGGCAGCGAGCGAGCAGAACGCTGCTTGGGAGTCTGCTCGAGACAATTTGCGTACTATCTACGTTCCAATACACTGGTCATGTTTTAGCTAGTCAAGTGTAATGAGCAGACCATTTTTCTGGAACAGAGAATGTACTGAAACAACGCGCGATTCGGGGGAGAGGAGCCCCCGAAAGAAACCGTGCGGTCGCGTTGCTAACGGTCCCGTCATGTGGCGCACATCATCGAAACGGACCCATTTTGCGGCGAAATGATAATCCGTTCCATTTCCTATTCGCGTAATTGCCGCAAATCATAAATCAATCAAACCAATAACGCGCGTGGTTCAATCGCACAAGTTCAAACGCAGGGGAATAATGAAACGCAGGTGGTTGAAATGAAAGGACGTCGTGTTGTTATCGATGGTGGTCACGCTAGACCTAGAACAAGGAGACAAACACGCGTCTCACATGCATGCAGGATCACGGAGTCCCTCTGCTCGGAGAGCTTCCGAGGAGAGACGACTCGATCAGTTACGGAGGCGACGCTTCTTCGCGCTCACAGGCTTCGCCACGACGACACAGCCATCCTTGCTCTCCTTGCAGGGTTTGTCCTTGCTGTCCTTACTCGCGCAGCTGTCCTTGCTGTCCTTGCTCTCGCAGCTGTCCTTGCTGTCATCGCATGGCTTAGGCGGGCATGGCTTAGGCGGGCATGTCGTCGGGCACGGGGGTGGCGGACACGTCGGCGGGCATGGAGGCGGGCATGGCTTAGGCGGGCATGTCGTCGGGCACGGGGGTGGCGGACACGTCGGCGGGCACACAGGCGGGCATGGCTTAGGCGGGCATGTCGTCGGGCACGGGGGTGGCGGACACGTCGGCGGGCACACAGGCGGGCATGGCTTAGGCGGGCATGTCGTCGGGCACGGGGGTGGCGGACACGTCGGCGGGCATGGAGGCGGGCATGGCTTAGGCGGGCATGTCGTCGGGCACGGGGGTGGCGGACACGTCGGCGGGCACACAGGCGGGCATGGCTTAGGCGGGCATGTCGTCGGGCACGGGGGTGGCGGACACGTCGGCGGGCATGGAGGCGGGCATGGCTTAGGCGGGCATGTCGTCGGGCACGGGGGTGGCGGACACGTCGGCGGGCACACAGGCGGGCATGGCTTAGGCGGGCATGTCGTCGGGCACGGGGGTGGCGGACACGTCGGCGGGCACACAGGCGGGCATGGCTTAGGCGGGCATGTCGTCGGGCACGGGGGTGGCGGACACGTCGGCGGGCACACAGGCGGGCATGGCTTAGGCGGGCATGTCGTCGGGCACGGGGGTGGCGGACACGTCGGCGGGCACACAGGCGGGCATGGCTTAGGCGGGCATGTCGTCGGGCACGGGGGTGGCGGACACGTCGGCGGGCATGGAGGCGGGCATGGCTTAGGCGGGCATGTCGTCGGGCACGGGGGTGGCGGACACGTCGGCGGGCATGGAGGCGGGCATGGCTTAGGCGGGCATGTCGTCGGGCACGGGGGTGGCGGACACGTCGGCGGGCACACAGGCGGGCATGGCTTAGGCGGGCATGTCGTCGGGCACGGGGGTGGCGGACACGTCGGCGGGCATGGAGGCGGGCATGGCTTAGGCGGGCATGTCGTCGGGCACGGGGGTGGCGGACACGTCGGCGGGCACACAGGCGGGCATGGCTTAGGCGGGCATGTCGTCGGGCACGGGGGTGGCGGACACGTCGGCGGGCATGGAGGCGGGCATGGCTTAGGCGGGCATGTCGTCGGGCACGGGGGTGGCGGACACGTCGGCGGGCATGGAGGCGGGCATGGCTTAGGCGGGCATGTCGTCGGGCACGGGGGTGGCGGGCATGGCTTAGGTGGCTCGCATGGCTTGGGCGGGCATGCAGGCGGGCACACAGGCGGGCACACAGGCGGGCACACAGGCGGGCACACAGGCGGGCACACAGGCGGGCATGGCTTGAGCGGGTTTTCAGGCGGGCACACAGGCGGTACGCAGGGAGCCGGAACGCTAGGCAAGCTGTTCACCACCACCGACGCGGAGTCGGCGACAGCCTCGTGCAGGCCGAGTGCTGCGAATGCCACGGCGAAGGCGGCAACGCGGAAGAACTTCACCATAGAGACGAAGACCAGGAGGTACCGGAGGTCGATGCGCTCTCAATCGAGAGAATTGAAGAGTGAGCATGGAGGTCGGGACCGTGGCGCGGCTTGGCATGGCGTAGGGGTTAGCAAGGTCGGGAGATCGCAAGGTAGATAACCATGAGGATGGCAAGGCGGCTATCCATGGAGATAGCGAGGCGAATAGCCATGGAAATAACCAACGAGGAGGCTTCGAGAGCAACAGAACAAGAACCTGGATAGCAGAGATGGAGAGCGAGCGAAAAGCCAAGATCGCGCGCAGGTTTCCGTTCGGAACCGTTTCCATGTCAAAGCTAGCTGCTCGTGTCGTCACTTGGGATCCCTAACGGATATCGGCGGCCCAATCAAGTTGAAGTGCACGTTCGTCCACTGTCCACCGTTGAGAGTTGCTGTTCCGCCGATGTGAACTCGTCCGTGCCGCCGCTTTAGAGACGATGGGCAGAGGTTATCCGACCCCAACGTGACCCAATGAGCGGATGATATAGAGATGCGCGCATTTCGTGATTACTCTGTGGTAGGTCGCTCGTCATCAGTGAGTCCAAGCGACGGCCATCAACGGCCCTCAGCCGGTGTGTCCCTCTTCAGATTATGTGTCGCAAGGATCACGCCACAGTGGCCAGCATCAGCGCCGCAACCGGCGGTCTCGGCCCTACTGACCGCTCCTCGACTCCGACCGAGGCCACTTGGCGGTTCAAAATGGCGGACGACGATTCAGATGGATAGTCGTAACTCAAATTAGCCTTGCGTGTGCAGCGAACTGTACAGTGCGCGGATCTTAGAACGTTGTGCGTGAAGCACATCTCGAGAGCGACAGCAAATGCCGGTCGCGAGCAAATGTGGCGCGCTGGTTGTCGTTAGTGAAGACTGGAGAGTGTTCGATCTCAGCTGAACCGTGTTCGAATTTACAAATGAACGGGTATGTCGCTCCGATTCAGTACAGCAGCTACTCCTGCGACCGCACATTCCCAATCTTCTATAGAGAGTTCGACAAAGCCAATTAGGCCAGATGGAAGAAATACCAATCGACTTGGCATGTGCGCATTCCATTCCTCAACAGCCAACGCCCCGCCGTCGCGACGGCAAGTAATCGCTGATCACTTGCGAACGCGGAGCTATAAACTTCATAGTCAAACGATAAATTCTGGAACGTCCTTGCCTCCATCTGCTTTCACGAATTGCTCTCTGAATGAGAGTGCACGCACGGTGAGTGAGAAGAACACCGACACAATGTGAGTGTGGAGCTCTACGTCATATGCTCCAAATCTACACGAAGCTGGACAGCGACATGATCGCCATGCTGGTCTCACGCCACAGTCGCATTCCCGTGTACGATGAATACAAGACCGACATCATCAGGTTATTGGCAACCAAGGAGCTCATCGTGGTCGCTCAGACATCAAGTATCCGCTGCGCGTCCTCGTGTACAGCAAACAGTTGATGTATCTGCTCTTGTTTCCATCTTCAGCTGCATCGACGAAGATCAAACTCTCCATTGTCCGAAGTTGCACCAGATATCGTTTGTCTTCTCGGACTCCAGCGTCGTCGGCGAACAAAACTTCAACAATGTGAGCTCAAAGGTAATGTTTCTTCCATCTGGCCTAATTGGCTTTGTCGAACTCTCTATAGAAGATTGGGAATGTGCGGTCGCAGGAGTAGCTGCTGTACTGAATCGGAGCGACATACCCGTTCATTTGTAAATTCGAACACGGTTCAGCTGAGATCGAACACTCTCCAGTCTTCACTAACGACAACCAGCGCGCCACATTTGCTCGCGACCGGCATTTGCTGTCGCTCTCGAGATGTGCTTCACGCACAACGTTCTAAGATCCGCGCACTGTACAGTTCGCTGCACACGCAAGGCTAATTTGAGTTACGACTATCCATCTGAATCGTCGTCCGCCATTTTGAACCGCCAAGTGGCCTCGGTCGGAGTCGAGGAGCGGTCAGTAGGGCCGAGACCGCCGGTTGCGGCGCTGATGCTGGCCACTGTGGCGTGATCCTTGCGACACATAATCTGAAGAGGGACACACCGGCTGAGGGCCGTTGATGGCCGTCGCTTGGACTCACTGATGACGAGCGACCTACCACAGAGTAATCACGAAATGCGCGCATCTCTATATCATCCGCTCATTGGGTCACGTTGGGGTCGGATAACCTCTGCCCATCGTCTCTAAAGCGGCGGCACGGACGAGTTCACATCGGCGGAACAGCAACTCTCAACGGTGGACAGTGGACGAACGTGCACTTCAACTTGATTGGGCCGCCGATATCCGTTAGGGATCCCAAGTGACGACACGAGCAGCTAGCTTTGACATGGAAACGGTTCCGAACGGAAACCTGCGCGCGATCTTGGCTTTTCGCTCGCTCTCCATCTCTGCTATCCAAACTGTTGTGCTATTGCCCAGGTTCTTGTTCTGTTGCTCTCGAAGCCTCTTCGTTGGTTATCTCCATGGTTGTCTGTCTTACTATCCTCATGGTTATCCACCTTGTTGTCTTCACACCTTGTTGATCATCGCATTGCACCGCACCGTGCCGTGCCGTGCAGTGCAGTGCTCCTGACCTCCACGCTCATTCTTCAAATTTCTCGATCGAGAGCGCATCGACCTCCGGTACCTCCCGTCCTTCGTCAACATGGTGAAGCTCTCTTGTGTGGTCGTCTTCGCCGTGGCATTCGCAGCGCTTGGCCTGCACGAGGCTGTCGCCGACTCCGCGTCGGTGAAGTTGAACAGCTCGCCTTGCGGTGCTCCCTGCGCTGCGGCTGGATGCCCGCCTGCATGCGTGCCCGCCTGTGTGCCTGCATGCGTGCCTGCATGCGTGCCGGTGACATGCGATAATGACGACGACGATGACTACGAGCCGTGCGAGCCCGGCAATCCGTGCAAGCCCTGCAAGCCCTGCAAGCCCTGCAAGCCCGTCAAACCCTGCAAGCCCTGCAAGCCCTGCAAGGAGAGCAAGGACAGCTGCGGGAACGACGACAGCTGCGACAGCAGCGACAGCAACCACAACTGTGACGTCATGGTGTGCGCTGAGAGTGTGAAGAGACGTCACCTCCGTGTTTGAGCGAATCATCTCTCCTCGGAAGCTCTTCGAGCAGAGGGACTCCGTGATACTGCTTGCATGTGAGACGTGTGCTTGTCTCCTTGTTCTAGGTCTAGCGTGACCACCATCGATAACAACACGACGTCCTTTCATTTCATTCGGTTCAGCGTCGCCTGCATTCCAACCCGTGCGAGCCTCCTCTGATCGGTAGGTGAGTGTGTGATGGGAATCCATGTGTCCCGAGTCTGACGCGCGGTGCGGCTGCACGAGGCATGAGCAAGCACCAGACGCGTACGTCTGTTGGTCAGGCCGGCGTTCTGCCGGCCAGTGTTGATGCGCATCTTGAAGTGATATAATGACTACACTGCGCGATATCAGCCAATCAAAAGTGCAAGATAGTCTCTCATCATGGGATTCAATTCGATTAAAAATCGTCGTCAACTTCAACATACCTGGAGTGCTAGTCGACACGCAGCGCGACTAGCGCGTCACGGGCGACCGGGAGATGTCGGTGCGGACCGGAGCGGCGGAAGAGAAAGAGGTTCAGACTTCGTCGACAGTGCTTCCTAACACGACCGTGTTGGTCGTACCCTCGGTGGCTAAGCTGTCGTCCAAGTCGCAGTCGATTCTCACGCATCAAGTCGCTCCTCAATGCGCGTGGGTCAGTCAAGTCGAAGTCGAAAGTTGAGTGCGGTCTGCGAGCTGTATAGAGAGTAGTCAGAAGATCTCGCCAATAGGCATGTTGTGAGCCGAAATCAATTTGACTGAGACAAGGATGGTCTATACGACTTGAGAGTCAACCCACATGTGTATGCATACTTAACGCGACGCTGGTGCATCCTCACTAACTCATCCGTTCTTACTCATTCGTTCGCTGCAGCTGCACCACGAACTCACAGACGCCACTATAATCATCGACAAGAGACGCATTGCGGAAAAAATGTTGGCACAGAGGCGACAGAAAGACATATGGTTGGATGTATTAGGAGCTTCGCTGGAGTGCTGAGCATCGACACGTCAGGCAGACGTCGAGCCGTGCGGGAGCGCGGACCTCTTTTGCAGTACTATCAAGTCGCGGCTGTGCAACTCGCCCGGCACCTCGTTGGCGACGGTGCCGATCTAACGACAGCCACACAGCTCGAAGTCGCACAGCTCGAGGGTATGTGTGGGTGTGGAGCTCTACGTCATATGCTCCAAATCTACACGAAGCTGGACAGCGACATGATCGCCATGCTGGTCTCACGCCACAGTCGCATTCCCGTGTACGATGAATACAAGACCGACATCATCAGGTTATTGGCAACCAAGGAGCTCATCGTGGTCGCTCATGTTGTTGTGGAGCAAAGCGGCGGAGGCGGGTGTGCAGTAGATGGAGGATCTGAAAGTGAGAGTCTTTGAGTTATCTGTTCCCTGACACACTCAGCTGCTTCGCTAGAACACGTAGGTCATGAATATACCCTCTGTGTGCCTCAGCGATGCCTCCAAGCGAACTAACACGGTGCCGAAGAGCTGAAGCATGACTGTCTGGCATGATTGGTTGAAGTGTCCCCACTGACCAATCAGATACCGACTTACCTAATATTGGCCAATCATACGTTGAGACGTTACGTATCCTGACCAATCAGGTCGTACGACGCGGGCCTTGGATCAATGGTGATCTTGCACGCCCAGCACTCGCTCGCGCCACGTGCTTGGGGCTAACGCATGCCCGATGATGTCGCGTAGTATTCTCCAATGGCCGAGTCGAGACTGTCGAGCGTTATCTCAACAGCTCAGACATCAAGTATCCGCTGCGCGTCCTCGTGTACAGCAAACAGTTGATGTATCTGCTCTTGTTTCCATCTTCAGCTGCATCGACGAAGATCAAACTCTCCATTGTCCGAAGTTGCACCAGATATCGTTTGTCTTCTCGGACTCCAGCGTCGTCGGCGAACAAAACTTCAACAATGTGAGCTCAAAGGTAATGTTTCTTCCATCTGGCCTAATTGGCTTTGTCGAACTCTCTATAGAAGATTGGGAATGTGCGGTCGCAGGAGTAGCTGCTGTACTGAATCGGAGCGACATACCCGTTCATTTGTAAATTCGAACACGGTTCAGCTGAGATCGAACACTCTCCAGTCTTCACTAACGACAACCAGCGCGCCGCATTTGCTCGCGACCGGCATTTGCTGTCGCTCTCGAGATGTGCTTCACGCACAACGTTCTAAGATCCGCGCACTGTACAGTTCGCTGCACACGCAAGGCTAATTTGAGTTACGACTATCCATCTGAATCGTCGTCCGCCATTTTGAACCGCCAAGTGGCCTCGGTCGGAGTCGAGGAGCGGTCAGTAGGGCCGAGACCGCCATGTGTGACGCTGGCACTGGCTAGTTAGCCACCACAGCGTGATCCTTGCGACACACAGTCGAAAAGATGGTCATGGGCGGTGCTCGGACCCAACAATGACGAGCGACCTACCACAGAGTAATCACGAAATGCGCGCATCTCTATATCATCCGCTCATTGGGTCACGTTGGGGTCGGATAACCTCTGCCCATCGTCTCTAAAGCGGCGGCACGGACGAGTTCACATCGGCGGAACAGCAACTCTCAACGGCGGGTGGTGGACGAGCATGCACTTCAACTTGATTGGACCGCCGATATCCGTTAGGGATCCCAAGTGACGACACGAGCAGCTAGCTTTGACATGGAAACGGTTCCGAACGGAAACCTGCGCGCGATCTTGGCTTTTCGCTCGCTCTCCATCTCTGCTATCCAGGTTCTTGTTCTGTTGCTCTCGAAGCCTCCTCGTTGGTTATCTCCATGGTTGTCTGTCTTACTATCCTCATGGTTATCCACCTTGCTGTCTCCCGGATTTACTAGCCACTGCGTTGCGCCGCAGTCCCGACCTCCACGCTCATTCTTCAAATTTCTCGATCGAGAGCGCATTGACCTCCGGTACCTCCCGTCCTTCGTCAACATGGTGAAGCTCTCTTGTGTGGTCGTCTTCGCTGTGGCATTCGCGACGCTCGGTTTGAACGAGGCTGTCGCCAACCCCGCCTTGGTGGAGAACCACCGCTCGTCTTGTGTTGATCCCTGTGCTCCGGCTGCCTGTGCACCTCAATGCCCGCCACCGCCATGCGTGCCGGTGCCATGCCATAATGGCGACGACGATGATGACTCAAGCGACTGCAAGCACAAGCACAAGCACAAGCACGGCAAGGACAGCAAGGACAGCAAAGACAGCCACGACAGCAAGGATCGCAAAGATAGCCACGACAGCCACGACAGCAAGGACTGCAAAGACAAACGCCACCTCCGTGATTGAGCGAATCATCTCTCCTCGGAAGCTCTCCGAGCAGAGGGACTCCATGCTACTGCTTGCATGTGAGACGTGTGCTTGTCTCCTTGTTCTAGGTCTAGCGTGACCACCATCGATAACAACACGACGTCCTTTCATTTCATTCGGTTCAGCGTCGCCTGTGTTTCAACCCGCGCGAGCCTCCTCTGCTGCCTCCTCTGCTTGTGCAGCCTGCAGCCTGATCAAGTCAAAACGCATTTAGACTCCTGTGATTGGTCGATTTTGAGTGTATAGTTGAGTTTCTAGAACCGCGTGACGACATTATAGAACAACATAAGAGACCTCAAGACGACACGAACGATGGCCGCCTCCGCAACCGTCGGTGCTGGTCAGCGGCTCCCGTTCGCGCTCGAGGGGTTCCTCACGCATCTCGGAGCCAGATACCGCCGCTGCGGCAATCGCGGTAATCGCGCAGGAGATCGAAGTGTTCGAAACCGAGAGCTTGACGACAGAGGGAGGAGATGCTTGAGCGCGAGAGATTGTGCGCTCGTTCAAGTCGATGACGGAGCGTCATGGAACGCTGAAGTAAGTGCATCTGCAACTCTTTGCTCCAACGACATACAACTGTCGTCTGCCATCCTACCATCGCCCGTCACACTGATTTGTTTACACCCACCGCGGCAGTCCCGGTTTGAACTCGTACTTCTCGCGAGTTCCCCGTTCGTAACACTCATATTTCTACGATCCCAATTGTGCCACACCAAGCCTCGTCACAAATCAACGACTCGCAATATAAACGATCGTCTCTGTAATCTGGATGATGCGCTCAAGGCTATACAGAGACCAATTAAGCGAGATGTTTCACTTGCCGCAGCGGCGGTATCTGGCTCCGAGATGCGTGAGGAACCCCTCGAGCGCGAACGGGAGCCGCTGACCAGCACCGACGGTTGCGGAGGCGGCCATCGTTCGTGTCGTCTTGAGGTCTCTTATGTTGTTCTATAATGTCGTCACGCGGTTCTAGAAACTCAACTATACACTCAAAATCGACCAATCACAGGAGTCTAAATGCGTTTTGACTTGATCAGGCTGCAGGCTGCACAAGCAGAGGAGGCAGCAGAGGAGGCTCGCGCGGGTTGAAACACAGGCGACGCTGAACCGAATGAAATGAAAGGACGTCGTGTTGTTATCGATGGTGGTCACGCTAGACCTAGAACAAGGAGACAAGCACACGTCTCACATGCAAGCAGTAGCATGGAGTCCCTCTGCTCGGAGAGCTACCGATGAGAGACGCCCCGCTCAAGCACGGAGGTGGTGTTTGTCCTTGCTCTCGCAGCTGTCCTTGCTCTCGCAGCTGTCGTTGCTGTCGTTGCTCTCACAGCTGTCGTTGCTCTCGTAGCTCTCACAGCTGTCATTGCTCTCGTAGCTATCCTTGCTCTCGCAACTGTCGTTGCTCTCGTAGCTATCCTTGCTCTCGTAGCTGTCGTTGCTCTCGTAGCTATCCTTGCTCTCGCAACTGTCGTTGCTGTCGTTGCTGTCGTTGCTCTCACAGCTGTCGTTGCTGTCGTTGCTGTCGTTGCTCTCACAGCTGTCGTTGCTGTCGTTGCTCTCGCAACTGTCGTTGCTGTCGTTGCTGTCATCGTCACCATACTTGCAGGGCCTGTGGCGCTTCCAATCGTCACACGAGTCATCATCGTCGTCGCGACCCTTTCGGCATGGCGGACATGTCGTCGGACATGGCGTCGGTGGACATGGCTTCGGGGTCTTGCACGGCTCAACACAAGGCGAGCCGTGGTCCTGTACCACGGCGAGGCTGGCGGCGGCCTCGTGCAGGCCGAGCGTCGCAAATGCCACAGCGAAGACGACCACACAAGAGAGCTTCACCATGTTGACGAAGGACGGGAGGTACCGGAGATCAATGCGCTCTCGATCGAGAAAATTGAAGAATGAGCGTGGAGGTCGGGAGCACGGCACGGCACGGCACGGCGTGGTGCGGTGCAATGCGGTGCAATACGGTGTAATGCGGTGTAATGCGGTGCGGTGATCAACAAGGTGTGGAGACAGCAAGGTGAATAACCATGAGGACGGCAAGGCGGACAACCATGGGGACAACCAACGAGGATGCTTCGAGAGCAACCGGACAAAAGCCTGGACCTCAGGGGTGGAAAGCGAGCGAAAAAAGTCTAGATGGAGTGCGTAGGCTTCCTTCCGAAATGTTTCCATGTCGAATCTAGCTGCTCGTGTCGTCACTTGGGATCCCTAACGGATATCGGCGGTCCAATCAAGTTGAAGTGCATGCTCGTCCACCACCCGCCGTTGAGAGTTGCTGTTCCACCGATGTGAACTCGTCCATGCCGCCGCTTTAGGGGGCGATGGGTGGAGGTTATCTGACCCCTACGCGACCCCCAATGAGCGGACGATACGCATTCTGTGGTCGCTGTGCGACTGGCGGCTCGTCATCGGTGGATCCGAGCGGCGACCACGACCGTCCTTTCGACTGTGTGTCGCAAGGATCGCGTCGCGGTGGGTATCAAGCCAGCGCCAGCGTCGTACATAGTGGCCTCCACCCTGCTGACCGCTCCTCGACTCTGAGCGTGGCCGCTTGGCGTCGGTTCAGATGGCGGACGACGATTCAGGTTGATAGTCGCGTGTGATGTGAACTGTAGAGTGTGCAGACCTTGGAACAGTGTGCGGGTAGCAAATCTTGGGAACAATAGCAAACGCCGATCACTAGTAAATGCGGCGCGGTGGCAAACTCGAAGCGTTGAATCGCTCGTGTGAAGTTGGCGCGTGAACTGTTTGCGGCCGCAGTTGGCATTGAAGTCGATCAATTTTAGCGGGAACCCTATATTTCAGTGTCGTTAAAAATGAATATGAATTATTTGCATTCAAAAGAGCCTGATTGTCATGGGGCACTGATTTGAATTGATCCAAGTAAAATAAAACTGCAAATTCA
Source organism: Phytopythium vexans (assembly GCA_003413675.1). Taxonomy (NCBI): domain Eukaryota; phylum Oomycota; class Peronosporomycetes; order Pythiales; family Pythiaceae; genus Phytopythium; species Phytopythium vexans. The sequence goes on along the minus strand of QLOC01000012.1, from coordinate 640,502 downwards.
CACTATATTACGACGAGATATAGGGTTCCCGCTAAAATTGATCGACTTCAATGCCAACTGCGGCCGCAAACAGTTCACGCGCCAACTTCACACGAGCGATTCAACGCTTCGAGTTTGCCACCGCGCCGCATTTACTAGTGATCGGCGTTTGCTATTGTTCCCAAGATTTGCTACCCGCACACTGTTCCAAGGTCTGCACACTCTACAGTTCACATCACACGCGACTATCAACCTGAATCGTCGTCCGCCATCTGAACCGACGCCAAGCGGCCACGCTCAGAGTCGAGGAGCGGTCAGCAGGGTGGAGGCCACTATGTACGACGCTGGCGCTGGCTTGATACCCACCGCGACGCGATCCTTGCGACACACAGTCGAAAGGACGGTCGTGGTCGCCGCTCGGATCCACCGATGACGAGCCGCCAGTCGCACAGCGACCACAGAATGCGTATCGTCCGCTCATTGGGGGTCGCGTAGGGGTCAGATAACCTCCACCCATCGCCCCCTAAAGCGGCGGCATGGACGAGTTCACATCGGTGGAACAGCAACTCTCAACGGCGGGTGGTGGACGAGCATGCACTTCAACTTGATTGGACCGCCGATATCCGTTAGGGATCCCAAGTGACGACACGAGCAGCTAGATTCGACATGGAAACATTTCGGAAGGAAGCCTACGCACTCCATCTAGACTTTTTTCGCTCGCTTTCCACCCCTGAGGTCCAGGCTTTTGTCCGGTTGCTCTCGAAGCATCCTCGTTGGTTGTCCCCATGGTTGTCCGCCTTGCCGTCCTCATGGTTATTCACCTTGCTGTCTCCACACCTTGTTGATCACCGCACCGCATTACACCGCATTACACCGTATTGCACCGCATTGCACCGCACCACGCCGTGCCGTGCCGTGCCGTGCTCCCGGTCTCCACGCTCATTCTTCAATTTTCTCGATCGAGAGCGCATTGATCTCCGGTACCTCCCGTCCTTCGTCAACATGGTGAAGCTCTCTTGTGTGGTCGTCTTCGCTGTGGCATTTGCGACGCTCGGCCTGCACGAGGCCGCCGCCAGCCTCGCCGTGGTACAGGACCACGGCTCGCCTTGTGTTGAGCCGTGCAAGACCCCGAAGCCATGTCCACCGACGCCATGTCCGACGACATGTCCGCCATGCCGAAAGGGTCGCGACGACGATGATGACTCGTGTGACGATTGGAAGCGCCACAGGCCCTGCAAGTATGGTGACGATGACAGCAACGACAGCAACGACAGTTGCGAGAGCAAGGATAGCTACGAGAGCAACGACAGTTGCGAGAGCAAGGATAGCTACGAGAGCAAGGACAGCTACGAGAGCAAGGATAGCTACGAGAGCAACGACAGTTGCGAGAGCAAGGATAGCTACGAGAGCAAGGACAGCTACGAGAGCAAGGATAGCTACGAGAGCAACGACAGTTGCGAGAGCAAGGACAGCAACGACAGCAACGACAGTTGCGAGAGCAAGGACAGCTGTGAGAGCAAAGACAGCTACGAGAGCAAGGATAGCTGTGAGAGCAACGACAGCAACGACAGCAACGACAGTTGCGAGAGCAAGGATAGCTACGAGAGCAACGACAGCTACGAGAGCAAGGATAGCTACGAGAGCAACGACAGTTGCGAGAGCAAGGACAGCAACGACAGCAACGACAGTTGCGAGAGCAACGACAGTTGCGAGAGCAACGACAGCAACGACAGCTGTGAGAGCAACGACAGCAACGACAGCAACGACAGTTGCGAGAGCAAGGATAGCTACGAGAGCAAGGACAGCTACGAGAGCAAGGATAGCTACGAGAGCAACGACAGTTGCGAGAGCAAGGACAGCAACGACAGCAACGACAGTTGCGAGAGCAAGGACAGCTGTGAGAGCAAGGACAGCTACGAGAGCAAGGATAGCTGTGAGAGCAACGACAGCAACGACAGCAACGACAGTTGCGAGAGCAAGGATAGCTACGAGAGCAACGACAGCTACGAGAGCAAGGATAGCTACGAGAGCAACGACAGTTGCGAGAGCAAGGATAGCTACGAGAGCAATGACAGCTGTGAGAGCTACGAGAGCAACGACAGCTGTGAGAGCAACGACAGCAACGACAGCTGCGAGAGCAAGGACAGCTGCGAGAGCAAGGACAAACACCACCTCCGTGCTTGAGCGGGGCGTCTCTCATCGGTAGCTCTCCGAGCAGAGGGACTCCATGCTACTGCTTGCATGTGAGACGTGTGCTTGTCTCCTTGTTCTAGGTCTAGCGTGACCACCATCGATAACAACACGACGTCCTTTCATTTCATTCGGTTCAGCGTCGCCTGTGTTTCAACCCGCGCGAGCCTCCTCTGCTGCCTCCTCTGCTTGTGCAGCCTGCAGCCTGATCAAGTCAAAACGCATTTAGACTCCTGTGATTGGTCGATTTTGAGTGTATAGTTGAGTTTCTAGAACCGCGTGACGACATTATAGAACAACATAAGAGACCTCAAGACGACACGAACGATGGCCGCCTCCGCAACCGTCGGTGCTGGTCAGCGGCTCCCGTTCGCGCTCGAGGGGTTCCTCACGCATCTCGGAGCCAGATACCGCCGCTGCGGCAAGTGAAACATCTCGCTTAATTGGTCTCTGTATAGCCTTGAGCGCATCATCCAGATTACAGAGACGATCGTTTATATTGCGAGTCGTTGATTTGTGACGAGGCTTGGTGTGGCACAATTGGGATCGTAGAAATATGAGTGTTACGAACGGGGAACTCGCGAGAAGTACGAGTTCAAACCGGGACTGCCGCGGTGGGTGTAAACAAATCAGTGTGACGGGCGATGGTAGGATGGCAGACGACAGTTGTATGTCGTTGGAGCAAAGAGTTGCAGATGCACTTACTTCAGCGTTCCATGACGCTCCGTCATCGACTTGAACGAGCGCACAATCTCTCGCGCTCAAGCATCTCCTCCCTCTGTCGTCAAGCTCTCGGTTTCGAACACTTCGATCTCCTGCGCGATTACCGCGATTGCCGCAGCGGCGGTATCTGGCTCCGAGATGCGTGAGGAACCCCTCGAGCGCGAACGGGAGCCGCTGACCAGCACCGACGGTTGCGGAGGCGGCCATCGTTCGTGTCGTCTTGAGGTCTCTTATGTTGTTCTATAATGTCGTCACGCGGTTCTAGAAACTCAACTATACACTCAAAATCGACCAATCACAGGAGTCTAAATGCGTTTTGACTTGATCAGGCTGCAGGCTGCACAAGCAGAGGAGGCAGCAGAGGAGGCTCGCGCGGGTTGAAACACAGGCGACGCTGAACCGAATGAAATGAAAGGACGTCGTGTTGTTATCGATGGTGGTCACGCTAGACCTAGAACAAGGAGACAAGCACACGTCTCACATGCAAGCAGTAGCATGGAGTCCCTCTGCTCGGAGAGCTACCGATGAGAGACGCCCCGCTCAAGCACGGAGGTGGTGTTTGTCCTTGCTCTCGCAGCTGTCCTTGCTCTCGCAGCTGTCGTTGCTGTCGTTGCTCTCACAGCTGTCGTTGCTCTCGTAGCTCTCACAGCTGTCATTGCTCTCGTAGCTATCCTTGCTCTCGCAACTGTCGTTGCTCTCGTAGCTATCCTTGCTCTCGTAGCTGTCGTTGCTCTCGTAGCTATCCTTGCTCTCGCAACTGTCGTTGCTGTCGTTGCTGTCGTTGCTCTCACAGCTATCCTTGCTCTCGTAGCTGTCCTTGCTCTCACAGCTGTCCTTGCTCTCGCAACTGTCGTTGCTGTCGTTGCTGTCCTTGCTCTCGCAACTGTCCTTGCTCTCGTAGCTATCCTTGCTCTCGTAGCTGTCGTTGCTCTCGTAGCTATCCTTGCTCTCGCAACTGTCGTTGCTCTCGTAGCTATCCTTGCTCTCGTAGCTGTCCTTGCTCTCGTAGCTATCCTTGCTCTCGCAACTGTCGTTGCTGTCGTTGCTGTCGTTGCTCTCACAGCTGTCGTTGCTGTCGTTGCTCTCGCAACTGTCGTTGCTGTCGTTGCTGTCATCGTCACCATACTTGCAGGGCCTGTGGCGCTTCCAATCGTCACACGAGTCATCATCGTCGTCGCGACCCTTTCGGCATGGCGGACATGTCGTCGGACATGGCGTCGGTGGACATGGCTTCGGGGTCTTGCACGGCTCAACACAAGGCGAGCCGTGGTCCTGTACCACGGCGAGGCTGGCGGCGGCCTCGTGCAGGCCGAGCGTCGCAAATGCCACAGCGAAGACGACCACACAAGAGAGCTTCACCATGTTGACGAAGGACGGGAGGTACCGGAGATCAATGCGCTCTCGATCGAGAAAATTGAAGAATGAGCGTGGAGACCGGGAGCACGGCACGGCACGGCACGGCGTGGTGCGGTGCAATGCGGTGCAATACGGTGTAATGCGGTGTAATGCGGTGCGGTGATCAACAAGGTGTGGAGACAGCAAGGTGAATAACCATGAGGACGGCAAGGCGGACAACCATGGGGACAACCAACGAGGATGCTTCGAGAGCAACCGGACAAAAGCCTGGACCTCAGGGGTGGAAAGCGAGCGAAAAAAGTCTAGATGGAGTGCGTAGGCTTCCTTCCGAAATGTTTCCATGTCGAATCTAGCTGCTCGTGTCGTCACTTGGGATCCCTAACGGATATCGGCGGTCCAATCAAGTTGAAGTGCATGCTCGTCCACCACCCGCCGTTGAGAGTTGCTGTTCCACCGATGTGAACTCGTCCATGCCGCCGCTTTAGGGGGCGATGGGTGGAGGTTATCTGACCCCTACGCGACCCCCAATGAGCGGACGATACGCATTCTGTGGTCGCTGTGCGACTGGCGGCTCGTCATCGGTGGATCCGAGCGGCGACCACGACCGTCCTTTCGACTGTGTGTCGCAAGGATCGCGTCGCGGTGGGTATCAAGCCAGCGCCAGCGTCGTACATAGTGGCCTCCACCCTGCTGACCGCTCCTCGACTCTGAGCGTGGCCGCTTGGCGTCGGTTCAGATGGCGGACGACGATTCAGGTTGATAGTCGCGTGTGATGTGAACTGTAGAGTGTGCAGACCTTGGAACAGTGTGCGGGTAGCAAATCTTGGGAACAATAGCAAACGCCGATCACTAGTAAATGCGGCGCGGTGGCAAACTCGAAGCGTTGAATCGCTCGTGTGAAGTTGGCGCGTGAACTGTTTGCGGCCGCAGTTGGCATTGAAGTCGATCAATTTTAGCGGGAACCCTATATCTCGTCGTAATATAGTGTGAATTTGCAGTTTTATTTTACTTGGATCAATTCAAATCAGTGCCCCATGACAATCAGGCTCTTTTGAATGCAAATAATTCATATTCATTTTTAACGACACTGAAATATAGGGTTCCCGCTAAAATTGATCGACTTCAATGCCAACTGCGGCCGCAAACAGTTCACGCGCCAACTTCACACGAGCGATTCAACGCTTCGAGTTTGCCACCGCGCCGCATTTACTAGTGATCGGCGTTTGCTATTGTTCCCAAGATTTGCTACCCGCACACTGTTCCAAGGTCTGCACACTCTACAGTTCACATCACACGCGACTATCAACCTGAATCGTCGTCCGCCATCTGAACCGACGCCAAGCGGCCACGCTCAGAGTCGAGGAGCGGTCAGCAGGGTGGAGGCCACTATGTACGACGCTGGCGCTGGCTTGATACCCACCGCGACGCGATCCTTGCGACACACAGTCGAAAGGACGGTCGTGGTCGCCGCTCGGATCCACCGATGACGAGCCGCCAGTCGCACAGCGACCACAGAATGCGTATCGTCCGCTCATTGGGGGTCGCGTAGGGGTCAGATAACCTCCACCCATCGCCCCCTAAAGCGGCGGCATGGACGAGTTCACATCGGTGGAACAGCAACTCTCAACGGCGGGTGGTGGACGAGCATGCACTTCAACTTGATTGGACCGCCGATATCCGTTAGGGATCCCAAGTGACGACACGAGCAGCTAGATTCGACATGGAAACATTTCGGAAGGAAGCCTACGCACTCCATCTAGACTTTTTTCGCTCGCTTTCCACCCCTGAGGTCCAGGCTTTTGTCCGGTTGCTCTCGAAGCATCCTCGTTGGTTGTCCCCATGGTTGTCCGCCTTGCCGTCCTCATGGTTATTCACCTTGCTGTCTCCACACCTTGTTGATCACCGCACCGCATTACACCGCATTACACCGTATTGCACCGCATTGCACCGCACCACGCCGTGCCGTGCCGTGCTGTGCTCCCGACCTCCACGCTCATTCTTCAATTTTCTCGATCGAGAGCGCATTGATCTCCGGTACCTCCCGTCCTTCGTCAACATGGTGAAGCTCTCTTGTGTGGTCGTCTTCGCTGTGGCATTTGCGACGCTCGGCCTGCACGAGGCCGCCGCCAGCCTCGCCGTGGTACAGGACCACGGCTCGCCTTGTGTTGAGCCGTGCAAGACCCCGAAGCCATGTCCACCGACGCCATGTCCGACGACATGTCCGCCATGCCGAAAGGGTCGCGACGACGATGATGACTCGTGTGACGATTGGAAGCGCCACAGGCCCTGCAAGTATGGTGACGATGACAGCAACGACAGCAACGACAGTTGCGAGAGCAAGGATAGCTACGAGAGCAACGACAGTTGCGAGAGCAAGGATAGCTACGAGAGCAAGGACAGCTACGAGAGCAAGGATAGCTACGAGAGCAACGACAGTTGCGAGAGCAAGGATAGCTACGAGAGCAAGGACAGCTACGAGAGCAAGGATAGCTACGAGAGCAACGACAGTTGCGAGAGCAAGGATAGCTACGAGAGCAAGGACAGCTACGAGAGCAAGGATAGCTACGAGAGCAACGACAGTTGCGAGAGCAAGGATAGCTACGAGAGCAAGGACAGCTACGAGAGCAAGGATAGCTACGAGAGCAACGACAGTTGCGAGAGCAAGGATAGCTACGAGAGCAACGACAGCTACGAGAGCAAGGATAGCTACGAGAGCAACGACAGTTGCGAGAGCAAGGACAGCAACGACAGCAACGACAGTTGCGAGAGCAACGACAGTTGCGAGAGCAACGACAGCAACGACAGCTGTGAGAGCAACGACAGCAACGACAGCAACGACAGTTGCGAGAGCAACGACAGCAACGACAGTTGCGAGAGCAACGACAGCAACGACAGCTGTGAGAGCAACGACAGCAACGACAGCAACGACAGCAACGACAGCAACGACAGTTGCGAGAGCAACGACAGTTGCGAGAGCAACGACAGCAACGACAGCTGTGAGAGCAACGACAGCAACGACAGCAACGACAGTTGCGAGAGCAACGACAGCAACGACAGTTGCGAGAGCAACGACAGCAACGACAGCTGTGAGAGCAACGACAGCAACGACAGCAACGACAGCAACGACAGCAACGACAGTTGCGAGAGCAAGGATAGCTACGAGAGCAACGACAGCTACGAGAGCAAGGATAGCTACGAGAGCAACGACAGTTGCGAGAGCAAGGATAGCTACGAGAGCAATGACAGCTGTGAGAGCTACGAGAGCAACGACAGCTGTGAGAGCAACGACAGCAACGACAGCTGCGAGAGCAAGGACAGCTGCGAGAGCAAGGACAAACACCACCTCCGTGCTTGAGCGGGGCGTCTCTCATCGGTAGCTCTCCGAGCAGAGGGACTCCATGCTACTGCTTGCATGTGAGACGTGTGCTTGTCTCCTTGTTCTAGGTCTAGCGTGACCACCATCGATAACAACACGACGTCCTTTCATTTCATTCGGTTCAGCGTCGCCTGTGTTTCAACCCGCGCGAGCCTCCTCTGCTGCCTCCTCTGCTTGTGCAGCCTGCAGCCTGATCAAGTCAAAACGCATTTAGACTCCTGTGATTGGTCGATTTTGAGTGTATAGTTGAGTTTCTAGAACCGCGTGACGACATTATAGAACAACATAAGAGACCTCAAGACGACACGAACGATGGCCGCCTCCGCAACCGTCGGTGCTGGTCAGCGGCTCCCGTTCGCGCTCGAGGGGTTCCTCACGCATCTCGGAGCCAGATACCGCCGCTGCGGCAATCGCGGTAATCGCGCAGGAGATCGAAGTGTTCGAAACCGAGAGCTTGACGACAGAGGGAGGAGATGCTTGAGCGCGAGAGATTGTGCGCTCGTTCAAGTCGATGACGGAGCGTCATGGAACGCTGAAGTAAGTGCATCTGCAACTCTTTGCTCCAACGACATACAACTGTCGTCTGCCATCCTACCATCGCCCGTCACACTGATTTGTTTACACCCACCGCGGCAGTCCCGGTTTGAACTCGTACTTCTCGCGAGTTCCCCGTTCGTAACACTCATATTTCTACGATCCCAATTGTGCCACACCAAGCCTCGTCACAAATCAACGACTCGCAATATAAACGATCGTCTCTGTAATCTGGATGATGCGCTCAAGGCTATACAGAGACCAATTAAGCGAGATGTTTCACTTGCCGCAGCGGCGGTATCTGGCTCCGAGATGCGTGAGGAACCCCTCGAGCGCGAACGGGAGCCGCTGACCAGCACCGACGGTTGCGGAGGCGGCCATCGTTCGTGTCGTCTTGAGGTCTCTTATGTTGTTCTATAATGTCGTCACGCGGTTCTAGAAACTCAACTATACACTCAAAATCGACCAATCACAGGAGTCTAAATGCGTTTTGGACACAAGCTGGGCAGGCTACTCGTGCGCGGTGGCCACGAGCCGCGCGTACCGGCCGTCGAGCGCCAGCAGCTCGTGGTGCGAGCCCTGCTCGGCGACGCGGCCGCCGCTGACCACGCAGATCCGGTCGGCCTTGCGGATCGTCGCGAGCCGGTGCGCCACGATGAGCGTTGTGCGCCGCTGCAGCGCCACGACCTTGTCCAGCGCCTCCTGCACCACCTGCTCGCTCTCCGAGTCCAAAGCGCTCGTGGCCTCGTCCAGCAGCAGCACGGGCGGGTTCTTGAGGATGGCGCGCGCGATCGCCACGCGCTGCTTCTGGCCGCCCGAGAGCTGCTCGCCCTTGTTGCCCACCTGCGTGTCGTACCCGTCCGGGAAGCGCGCGATGAAGTCGTGCGCGTTCGCGAGCCTCGCGGCCGCCTCGACCTCCGCGCGGCTCGGCGGCGTCTCGAGTCCGTAGGCAATGTTGTCGGCGATCGTCCCCAGGAACAGCGTCGGCTCCTGGCCCACGAGTCCGAGCTGGCTGCGCAGCCAGCGCAGGTTGAGCTGCCGCAGGTCGCGGCCGTCCAGCAGCACGCGGCCGCGCACCGGGTCGTAGAAGCGCTCGAGCAGCGCGATGACCGTGCTCTTGCCGCCGCCGCTCGCGCCGCAGAAGGCGACCGTCTCGCCCGCCTCGATCACGAGGTTGTAGCCCTTGAGCACAGGCACCTGCGGCCGCGTCGGGTACGCGAACGCCACGCCCTCGAACTCGATCCGGCCGTCGACGCGCTCCAGCGTCTCGCCCTCGGTCGCCATGGCGTCGATGGCCTCGCGCGCGTCGGCGATGGCGAACACGGCGGCGCCGGCGGCCCGCGCGCTGTCGGCGTCGGAGAGCCACGAGGCCGCGGCGCCGATGCCCTGCGCCGACATCATGATAGCCATGAGCGTGCGCATGAGCTGCTCGAAGCTGGTGCGGCCGTCGCGCACGAGCTGGCCGCCGTACCAGAACACGAGCGCGTAGACCGCGAACATGACGCCCGAGCTGAACCCGAGCGCGAGGCCGTTGACGTGCGCGCGTCGCGCGCTGGCGCGCATCGGCGGCTCGAGCAGCGCGCCGAACGTCGCGACCAGCGATCGCTCGAGGCTGAGCGCCGCGACAGTGCGCACGTTGCTGAGCGCCTGCGACGCGTGCGCACCGGCCGCCTCGAGCTCGTCCGTCTCGGCGGCCGCGCCGTGGCCCTTTATCTGATGCGTCCGCACGACCTGACCGAGGATGAGCAGCGGGAAGACGGAGAGCATGACGAGCGTGAGCAGCCAGCTGCCGAGCGTGAACGAGATGCCGAGCGCGGCCAGGAACGTGAAGCACGCCTGCACCGAGCGGCCTTGCGCCTCGCCCGAGAGCAGCGCCACCTTGGTCGCGTTGGTCGCCAGCGCCGCCGTGAGCGCGCCAGTGCCGTGCTTGGCGTCGTCGAAGAAGGCGATCGGCTGCCGGCAGAGCGCGGCGAAGTGCATCGCCCGCAGCCGCGTCGTGAGCTTCTCGGCGAGCAGCTTGAACGAGAAGTGCTGCACGGCCGTCGCGACCAGCAGCACGCCGGCGCCGCCCACGTACAGCGCGCCGTAGAGCTCCACCTCGTCGTAGAGCGAGTGCATGTACGCTTGGTCGTGCGTCGCCTGGAAGTGCATGTATTTCTCCGTCATGGAGCTCACCATGCCGCTGATCAGGATGGCTGACCCGGGCATGCTGCACCCGACGACCGCGGCGCCGGCACACCCGAGCAGGAAGAACCGCCGCTCGGGACTGCACATGGCCACGACGCGCCACAGTGAGAACGCGCTCTTGGACGAGGACCCGTCGCCGTCCTGCGGACTCTCGCCGTCCATGAGCGAGGTCTCCGACGCCGCCGCCTCCAGCTTGTGCACTTGGTCGCCCAGCTCGGTCAGTCGCGATGGCCGCTCCATCTCCGACTGGCGCTCGGGGCCGCCGGCCGGGGACTCCTGGATCGTGTATAGGTTGCGGTACAGGCCGTCGTGGATCCCGAGCAGCTCGGCGTGGGTGCCTTCCTCCACGACCCGCCCGCCAGACAGCACGACGATCTTGTCGGCGCGACGCACAGTGCTGAGGCGGTGCGCGATCACGAGCGTCGTCATCTTGGTCTTATCCATCAGGTCGTTCAGCGCGGCCTGCACGACGCGCTCGCTCTCGGCGTCCAGCGCGCTCGTGGCCTCATCCAGCACGAGGATCTTGGGCTCGCGCACGATGGCGCGCGCGATCGCGACCCGCTGCTTCTGGCCGCCCGAGAGAGACACGCCCTTCTCGCCCACGAGCGTGTCGTACTTGGCGGGGAGCCGCATGATGAAGTCGTGCGCGTTCGCGAGCTTGGCGGCCGCTTGGATCTGCTCCAGCGTCGCGGGCGGTGCCGACGCCGACGCCGGCAGCCCCATGGCGATGTTCTCGCCGATCGTGGTGGCGAACAGCACGGGCTCCTGCGACACGAGACCGATTTGCGCGCGCAGCCACCGCACATTCAGGCCGCGAATGTCCCGCCCATCCAGCAAGAGCTGGCCTTCGCTCGGGTCGTAGAACCGCTCGAGCAGCGCGATCAGCGTCGACTTGCCGCCGCCGCTCGCGCCGACGAACGCCACCGTCTGGCCGCTCGCGATCTTGACGCTGTAGTCGTTCAAGATGGGGGCATCCGGACGACTCGGGTACGTGAAGCGCAGACCGATCGCCTGGATCTCGCCGCGGCACTCGGTCGGCACAATGCCGACGTCGTCCACGGACGCGTCGATCGCAGAGGGGGTCGCTAGGATGCGGTACAAGCCAGCCGCAGCACCTCGGGCCTCGGCGACGGCCGAGATGTTGGGCGAGATCATGGCCATGGCCATCGAGCCGATGAGCACGCCGAAGAAGGCGCTGAAGACGTCGCCGGGTGTCGTCTTGTCGTCCGCGACCTGCTTCCCGCCGTACCATAACCCCGCGGCGTACATGAGCCACATGCTGCCGAAGAAGATGCCGACGACGACGGCCGTGAACTTGGCGAGCTCGATGTTCTCGTGCTCGGCGCGCTCGGCCTTGACTTCGTACTTGGCCATCGCGCGGCGCTCGCCGTTGTTGGACACGACGGTGCGCATGCAGCTGAGCGTCTCCTCGGCGACGGCGCCGGCCTCCGCGTACACCTTCTGCGCGTGCTCGGTGCGCTTGCGCAGTGTCTTGATGAGCCACGAGAGCGAGAGCGCGATGAACGGGAGCACGCACGACATGATGAGCGAGATCTGCCACCCCTTGATGAGCCCGATGGCGTACCCGGCGACGAACTGCGCCGTGAACTTGAGCGCGTCGCCCAGCTTGTACCCCATACCTTCCTTGATCTTGATCGTATCGCCCGTGAGCCGGCTCGAGAGCTGCAGCGCGTCGTGCGCGTCGTACCATCCCACGTGCAGGTGCAGCATGTGGCGGAAGCCGGCCTCGCGCAGCTTCTTCATCTGTCGCTCGGCCGTCACGGCGAAGAGCGTGTACGACGCGTAGTCGGTCACGAACAGGATGACGGCGATGCCCACGTACAGCAGCGCCGCGCGATTGACGCCGTCGCCATCGTACGGCTGGAAGCTCGAGATGGCCTCGCCGAAGATCAGCGCCATGCACGGGAACAGCGCGCCGTTGACCGTCGCCATGAGCAGACCGAAGAGCAGCAGCACCACGTCGCCCTTGGATGCGAACCGATACAAGTCGACGAACCGGAACTTGGGGTCGACCTCGCCTTGGCTCGCCGGCGCGGTGGCTTCTTGGTCCGTCTCTGCAGCCTTCTTCTGAAGGGAATGCGTCGTCACTGTCGTCACCGCCGCTGGTGTCGCAGCGCTCTGGCTGTCCGCTATCGGAGCGGGGTGGACGCGCTCAGACGACTCACCAGAACGAGGTGTCTGGACCACGACGTACGTCGGCGATGCTGGGCCATCGTGGGTAGTCTCCTGCTGCATCGCGCTCCAGTTCTGCGGCGCTTGGATCTGCTAACGCCGACGCAGAGTTTGAAGTACCAGCGCTGAATGCCTCAAACGCCTCAGGACACCTTATGATCGAGCGCCTTCTCCCAGTCATAAATGCATCGAGCTCGTTGGACGAAACTGACCACAACCCGTTCTCAACGAGGCCGTTCTCACCGTACCTTTCGAAAGAACGCGCAACGCACAAAGAGCCTCTTCCTCTGCAGCGAGCGTTTTCCGTGTTATTCTTGGCGCGTCTCTTGCCTGCGCAGCCTTCACCGAAGCTGTCGACGCCGCTTGTCGACCACTGCGACCGAGGGGAGTTCGTGGTCATCTCTCCGTTCGTTCCCCGTCAGCGCCGACGACGCCAACGGCAGCGTTACACGTATGCAGACACACAAGCACACACACACGCACACACACACACACACACTCTGAGACATTCAAATACGCGGTCATGGAACAAGATCCTAGTCCATTTCGGTCGCTTGCGCTGGCCCCGACTCGACCATGACAAAGTCTGTTGGAACAACGTCAGGCTCGACGGCCGGTGGCGGGAGCCGATCGAGCCGCAACGCGTCCAGCTGCGCCTGCAGACTGCGCTGCATCATCCGCGCCTCCTGCGCTTCCTGCACGAGCGCCGCCAAGTTGACCTTCGAGTACGGCTGCAAGCGCTTGACCTCCTTGATCAGCACGGCTCTCTCGGTCTTGAACTTCAAACAGTCCCTCTCCACCACCTCCATCCCTTCCTTCATATGCTGGATACGATCCAGTAGCTCCACCTTCTCTTGCTTCGCCTCTGCTAGCTTCCCATCAAGCATCAGATTGCGCTTCTCGCTCTCCGCCGTCTCGATAGACCGCCACAGACACTGCTCTTGGAACGACGCGCACAGTTGCTGTAGACGCTCGAGCTCCTTCTCGTCGCGGATCGAACCTTCCGCGAGCGGATGCTTCTGAACATTCGGTTCAGACTCGCCATCTTGCTGAGCCTTTCGAGCCTCGACTCGACCTGCTGCAGCTTCGTGCTCCAGACGCGTGATCGTCTCGAGACTCGCCTTGTAGATCTCGTCCGAGATCTCCACGCGGTCGTTCGCGCGCTTGAGTTCGTCCTTGGCGTCGTCCAGCTCCTGCTCAAGAAGTGCCTAGTGTCCCACACACCCACGGGTCGGCATTTAGTATTAGTCCAACACGCCATTGTCGTGCCGCGACCACGAACGTACCACTCTGGCCTCCAACGCTTGCACGCGGTGCGCTTGAGCTAGCTCAACAACGAGCTGACCTTGATCCGGAGCTTCAGACTGAACATCGTCTTCACACTCGATCTGACCCTCACTGTCGTCGTCCGCGGCGCACCACTCCGGCAGATCTTCAGGTGCCGCCAGCGACTTGGACGAGCGCACAAACTCGCGCACCCATGTGCCGCCTCCCTCTCTCGTCAAGCTCTCGGTCTCGAGCGCCTCGATCTCCTGCGCGATTGATGCGGCGACATCCGGCTCCGAAATCACGGCGACCTGGAACTGCAGCTGCTTGGAGAGCACGCAGCTCAGGTCGGCATTCTCCCACGCCAGTCGCAGGGTTCCAGACTGCTGGACCACGTGGTGGCCGTACACGAACGAACCCTCTGTCAAATCGTCGGGAAAGTCCACCGCCGACAGGTAGCGAACGATCGTCCGCGCCGTTTGATCGCTGTTACACGGCTCAGCACTCGCTGCTTCGGCCGCAAACGCGGCCAGGCTGTACGGATCCTGACCGACCGCGTCGTCGGCAGGTTCCTGGGCGTCGCCAGCGACGAAATCGGCCGAGAACTTGAGCTGCGAGCGCTGCGACGTGTACCGCCACACGACGAGCGCCGCGGGCGTGGCGACGGCTGTCTCCGACTCGAACGAGCACCCGGCAGGGAGGAACTCCCCACGAAGCGGCGAGAAAGGCTCGGCGAGCGACAGCGCGCGGCCGACGACCGCCTCATACGCGCCGGCCTGCCTGCTGCCGCGGCCGACCACGTCCGACTGGACGAACTGCCGCAGCCGCCGCTCCTGGGCACAAGTCAGCGAGTCGGAAGTCGCCAGGAGCTGCGTGAGGAACGCCTCGAGCGCGAACCGCAGCCGCTGGCGCCGCCTCGCGGGCGTCTGCAGCGCCTGGGTGAGCTCGCTTTCGTCATTGAGAGCGGCGATGAGCGACGGCAGCGACAGCGAGCGCGGCGCGTTGGCCGTCTGGAGCTCGCGCTCGAGGCGGAGAAAGTCGGCGACGCTGCGCTCCAGCACGACGAACGCGTCCGGCTCGCGCGCGGCAGTGGCGGGGGTGGCGAGGGCGGCGGGCCGCCAGACCACCAGAACGTCCGCGGGCGAGCCGGGGGCCACGCCAGCGCCGCCAGCGCCGTCGCCGTCGCCGTCGCCTGCAGGCGGCAGCGGCCCGACCAGCACCGAGATCGTCATCGTTCCTGGCTTCTTGGGATCTCTTATGTTGTTCTATAATGTCGTCACGCGGTTCTAGAAACTCAACTATACACTCAAAATCGACCAATCACAGGAGTCTAAATGTGTTTTGACTTGATCAGGCTGCAGGCTGCACAAGCAGAGGAGGCAGCAGAGGAGGCTCGCGCGGGTTGAAACACAGGCGACGCTGAACCGAATGAAATGAAAGGACGTCGTGTTGTTATCGATGGTGGTCACGCTAGACCTAGAACAAGGAGACAAGCACACGTCCTACATGCAAGCAGTAGCATGGAGTCCCTCTGCTCGAAGAGCTTCCGATGAGAGACGCCTCGCTCAATCACGGAGGTGGCGTTTGCTGTTGCTGTCATCGTGCTTGCCGTGCTTGTCGTGCTTCCGATCGTCGCTCGAGTTATCGTCGTCACCGCGGTGGCCGTGCTTGCCGTGCTTGCCGTGCTTGTTGTGCTTCTGATCGTCGCTGGAGTCATCATCGTCATCGCGGTGGCCCTTCTTGCCGTGCTTGCCGCGCTTCCAGTCATCGCTGTCGTCGTCGTCGTTGTCACCACGGTGGCCCTTCTTTCCCTTCTTACCGTGCTTCCAGTCATCGCTCGAGTCATCATCGTCACCGTGCTTGCCGTGCTTCCAGCCGTCACACGAGTCATCATCGTCATCGTCCTTAGGGCATGGCTTAGGTGGGCATGGCTTATGCGTCGGCGGGCATGTCGTCGGGCATGGCGTCGGGCATGGCGTCGGGCATGGCGTCGGGCATGGCGTCGGTGGACACGTCGGTGGGCATGTCGGTGGGCATGTCGGTGGGCATGTCGGCTTGCATGTCGGTGGGCATGTCGGTGGGCATGTCGGCTTGCATGTCGGTGGGCATGTCGTCGGGCATGGTGTCGGGCATGGCGTCGGTGGACACGTCGGTGGGCATGTCGGTGGGCATGTCGGCTTGCACGTCGGTGGGCATGTCGTCGGGCATGGCGTCGGGCATGGCGTCGGGCATGGTGTCTCTGAGTCGTCACACGAGTTATGCTTGTCATGCTTGTCGTGCTTGTTGTGCTTCCAGTCGTCACACGATTCATCATTATCATCACCCTTAGGACATGGCTTAGGCGGACATGTCGTCGGACATGGCTTCGGTGGGCATGTCGTCGGGCACGGAGGTGGCGGACATGTCGTCGGGCATGGAGGTGGCGGACATGTCGTCGGGCATGGCTTCGGTGGGCATGTCGTCGGGCACGGAGGTGGCGGACATGTCGTCGGGCACGGAGGTGGCGGACATGTCGTCGGGCACGGAGGTGGTGGGCATGTCGTCGGGCACGGAGGTGGCGGACATGTTGTCGGACATGGCTTCGGTGGACATGTCGTCGGGCACGGAGGTGGCGGACATGTCGTCGGGCACGGAGGTGGCGGACATGTCGTCGGGCATGGAGGTGGTGGGCATGTCGTCGGACATGGCTTCGGTGGGCATGTCGTCGGGCACGGAGGTGGCGGACATGTCGTCGGGCACGGAGGTGGTGGGCATGTCGTCGGACATGGCTTCGGTGGACATGTCGTCGGGCACGGAGGTGGCGGACATGTCGTCGGGCACGGAGGTGGTGGGCATGTCGTCGGGCACGGAGGTGGCGGACATGTTGTCGGGCATGGAGGTGGCGGACATGTCGTCGGGCATGGCTTCGGTGGGCATGTCGTCGGGCACGGAGGTGGCGGACATGTCGTCGGGCACGGAGGTGGTGGGCATGTCGTCGGACATGGCTTTGGTGGACATGTCGTCGGGCACGGAGGTGGCGGACATGTCGTCGGGCATGGCTTCGGTGGGCATGTCGTCGGGCACGGAGGTGGCGGACATGTTGTCGGGCATGGCTTCGGTGGACATGTCGTCGGGCACGGAGGTGGCGGACATGTCGTCGGGCACGGAGGTGGCGGACATGTTGTCGGACATGGCTTCGGTGGACATGTCGTCGGGCACGGAGGTGGCGGACATGTCGTCGGGCACGGAGGTGGTGGGCATGTCGTCGGGCACGGAGGTGGTGGGCATGTCGTCGGGCATGGCTCTGGTGGGCAGGGCTCTGGTGGGCAGGGCTCTGGTGTCTCGCACGGCTTAACCCAACGCAAGGCACGGCGGTCGCTGTCGCCACCCTTGCGGCTGGACGGGAAGACGCAACCCCACGTGTCGCCCATCACGATGACGCATTCGGCGTCCTCGGGAGCCGTGCAATCCTTGCCATCCCATGACGGCAAGTAGGGGTGGCAGTCGTCCGTGGCCACGTCGCCCTTGAGCGGACATGCCGTGCCAGCGGGTGCATCGCCAGAGCCCGAGCACAGCGCGCCGCGCGACTCCGCGAGCGTGTAGGTCGCGTCGTATTGCACCGAGACGGGGAGGTCGGCGGTGGCCTCGTGGAAACCGAGCGCCGCGACCGACGCGGCGAACGCTGCAACGCGGGAGAGCTTCACCATGGAGACGAAGGACGGGGGTACCGGAGGTCGATGCGCTCTCAATCGAGAGAATTGGAGAGTGAGCTGGGAGGTCGAGGGCGTGGCGCAGTGCGGTGCAGTGCGGTGCGGTGCAGTGCGGTGCGGTACGATGTGGTGCGATGCGATGATTAACAAGGCGGGTAGACCGCAAGGCGGACAACCATGAGTATAGGAAGAGGGATAGCCACGGGGGAGCAAGGCAAATAGCCATGGAAATAATCGGCGTGGAGGCTTGGAGAGCAGCAGGTCAAAAGCCTGGACAGCAGAGGTGGAGAGCGAGCGAAAAAAAGTCTAGGTGGTGCGCACATGCTTCCGTCCGGAATTGTTTCCACGTCGAATCTAGCTGCTCGTGTCGTCACTTGGGTCCCTAACGGTTATCGGCGGCCCAATCAAGTTGAAGCGCATGTTCGTCCACCACCCGCCGTTGAAGTTATTGTTCCACCGATGTGGGTCCGCCCGTACCGCCGCTTTAGGGGGCGATGGGTGGATGTTATCCGACCCCTACGCGACCCCCAATGAACGGTCGATATGGAGATGCGCACACTATGTGATCGCTGTGAGACTGTCGGCTCGTCATAGTTGGGTCCGAGCGGCGACCACGACCGTCCTTCCGACTGTGTGTCGCAAAGATCGCGCCGCGGTGTATCAAGCCAGCGCCAGCGTCGCACATGGTGGCCTCCACCTTGCTGACCGCTCCTCGACCCGGAGCGTGGCCGCTTGGCGTCGGTTCAGATGGCGGACGACGATTCAGGTTGATAGTCGCGTGTGATGTGAACTGTAGAGTGTGCAGACCTTGGAACAGTGTGCGGGTGGCAAATCTTGGGAACAATAGCAAACGCCGGTCGCGAGCAAATGCGGCGCGCTGGTTGTCGTTAGTGAAGACTGGAGAGTGTTCGATCTCAGCTGAACCGTGTTCGAATTTACAAATGAACGGGTACGTCGCTCCGATTCAGTACAGCAGCTACTCCTGCGACCGCACATTCCCAATCTTCTATAGAGAGTTCGACAAAGCCAATTAGGCCAGATGGAAGAAACATTACCTTTGAGCTCACATTGTTGAAGTTTTGTTCGCCGACGACGCTGGAGTCCGAGAAGACAAACGATATCTGGCGCAACTTCGGACAATGGAGAGTTTGATCTTCGTCGATGCAGCTGAAGACGGAAACAAGAGCAGATACATCAACTGTTTGCTGTACACGAGGACGCGCAGCGGATACTTGATGTCTGAGCGACCACGATGAGCTCCTTGGTTGCCAATAACCTGATGATGTCGGTCTTGTATTCATCGTACACGGGAATGCGACTGTGGCGTGAGACCAGCATGGCGATCATGTCGCTGTCCAGCTTCGTGTAGATTTGGAGCATATGACGTAGAGCTCCACACCCACACATACCCTCGAGCTGTGCGACTTCGAGCTGTGTGGCTGTCGTTAGATCGGCACCGTCGCCAACGAGGTGCCGGGCGAGTTGCACAGCCGCGACTTGATAGTACTGCAAAAGAGGTCCGCGCTCCCGCACGGCTCGACGTCTGCCTGACGTGTCGATGCTCAGCACTCCAGCGAAGCTCCTAATACATCCAACCATATGTCTTTCTGTCGCCTCTGTGCCAACATTTTTTCCGCAATGCGTCTCTTGTCGATGATTATAGTGGCGTCTGTGAGTTCGTGGTGCAGCTGCAGCGAACGAATGAGTAAGAACGGATGAGTTAGTGAGGATGCACCAGCGTCGCGTTAAGTATGCATACACATGTGGGTTGACTCTCAAGTCGTATAGACCATCCTTGTCTCAGTCAAATTGATTTCGGCTCACAACATGCCTATTGGCGAGATCTTCTGACTACTCTCTATACAGCTCGCAGACCGCACTCAACTTTCGACTTCGACTTGACTGACCCACGCGCATTGAGGAGCGACTTGATGCGTGAGAATCGACTGCGACTTGGACGACAGCTTAGCCACCGAGGGTACGACCAACACGGTCGTGTTAGGAAGCACTGTCGACGAAGTCTGAACCTCTTTCTCTTCCGCCGCTCCGGTCCGCACCGACATCTCCCGGTCGCCCGTGACGCGCTAGTCGCGCTGCGTGTCGACTAGCACTCCAGGTATGTTGAAGTTGACGACGATTTTTAATCGAATTGAATCCCATGATGAGAGACTATCTTGCACTTTTGATTGGCTGATATCGCGCAGTGTAGTCATTATATCACTTCAAGATGCGCATCAACACTGGCCGGCAGAACGCCGGCCTGACCAACAGACGTACGCGTCTGGTGCTTGCTCATGCCTCGTGCAGCCGCACCGCGCGTCAGACTCGGGACACATGGATTCCCATCACACACTCACCTACCGATCAGAGGAGGCTCGCACGGGTTGGAATGCAGGCGACGCTGAACCGAATGAAATGAAAGGACGTCGTGTTGTTATCGATGGTGGTCACGCTAGACCTAGAACAAGGAGACAAGCACACGTCTCACATGCAAGCAGTATCACGGAGTCCCTCTGCTCGAAGAGCTTCCGAGGAGAGATGATTCGCTCAAACACGGAGGTGGTGTTTGTCCTTGCTGTCGTTGCTCTCGCAGCTGTCGTGGCTGTCCTTGCTGTCCTTGCTCTCACAGCTGTCGTTGCTGTCCTTGCTCTCGTAGCTGTCCTTGCTCTCGCAGCTGTCGTTGCTGTCGTAGCTATCCTTGCTCTCGTAGCTGTCGTTGCTCTCACAGCTGTCATTGCTCTCGTAGCTATCCTTGCTCTCGCAACTGTCGTTGCTGTCGTTGCTGTCGTTGCTCTCACAGCTGTCGTTGCTGTCGTTGCTCTCGCAACTGTCGTTGCTGTCGTTGCTGTCATCGTCACCATACTTGCAGGGCCTGTGGCGCTTCCAATCGTCACACGAGTCATCATCGTCGTCGCGACCCTTTCGGCATGGCGGACATGTCGTCGGACATGGCGTCGGTGGACATGGCTTCGGGGTCTTGCACGGCTCAACACAAGGCGAGCCGTGGTCCTGTACCACGGCGAGGCTGGCGGCGGCCTCGTGCAGGCCGAGCGTCGCAAATGCCACAGCGAAGACGACCACACAAGAGAGCTTCACCATGTTGACGAAGGACGGGAGGTACCGGAGATCAATGCGCTCTCGATCGAGAAAATTGAAGAATGAGCGTGGAGGTCGGGAGCACAGCACGGCACGGCACGGCGTGGTGCGGTGCAATGCGGTGCAATACGGTGTAATGCGGTGTAATGCGGTGCGGTGATCAACAAGGTGTGGAGACAGCAAGGTGAATAACCATGAGGACGGCAAGGCGGACAACCATGGGGACAACCAACGAGGATGCTTCGAGAGCAACCGGACAAAAGCCTGGACCTCAGGGGTGGAAAGCGAGCGAAAAAAGTCTAGATGGAGTGCGTAGGCTTCCTTCCGAAATGTTTCCATGTCGAATCTAGCTGCTCGTGTCGTCACTTGGGATCCCTAACGGATATCGGCGGTCCAATCAAGTTGAAGTGCATGCTCGTCCACCACCCGCCGTTGAGAGTTGCTGTTCCACCGATGTGAACTCGTCCATGCCGCCGCTTTAGGGGGCGATGGGTGGAGGTTATCTGACCCCTACGCGACCCCCAATGAGCGGACGATACGCATTCTGTGGTCGCTGTGCGACTGGCGGCTCGTCATCGGTGGATCCGAGCGGCGACCACGACCGTCCTTTCGACTGTGTGTCGCAAGGATCGCGTCGCGGTGGGTATCAAGCCAGCGCCAGCGTCGTACATAGTGGCCTCCACCCTGCTGACCGCTCCTCGACTCTGAGCGTGGCCGCTTGGCGTCGGTTCAGATGGCGGACGACGATTCAGGTTGATAGTCGCGTGTGATGTGAACTGTAGAGTGTGCAGACCTTGGAACAGTGTGCGGGTAGCAAATCTTGGGAACAATAGCAAACGCCGATCACTAGTAAATGCGGCGCGGTGGCAAACTCGAAGCGTTGAATCGCTCGTGTGAAGTTGGCGCGTGAACTGTTTGCGGCCGCAGTTGGCATTGAAGTCGATCAATTTTAGCGGGAACCCTATATCTCGTCGTAATATAGTGTGAATTTGCAGTTTTATTTTACTTGGATCAATTCAAATCAGTGCCCCATGACAATCAGGCTCTTTTGAATGCAAATAATTCATATTCATTTTTAACGACACTGAAATATAGGGTTCCCGCTAAAATTGATCGACTTCAATGCCAACTGCGGCCGCAAACAGTTCACGCGCCAACTTCACACGAGCGATTCAACGCTTCGAGTTTGCCACCGCGCCGCATTTACTAGTGATCGGCGTTTGCTATTGTTCCCAAGATTTGCTACCCGCACACTGTTCCAAGGTCTGCACACTCTACAGTTCACATCACACGCGACTATCAACCTGAATCGTCGTCCGCCATCTGAACCGACGCCAAGCGGCCACGCTCAGAGTCGAGGAGCGGTCAGCAGGGTGGAGGCCACTATGTACGACGCTGGCGCTGGCTTGATACCCACCGCGACGCGATCCTTGCGACACACAGTCGAAAGGACGGTCGTGGTCGCCGCTCGGATCCACCGATGACGAGCCGCCAGTCGCACAGCGACCACAGAATGCGTATCGTCCGCTCATTGGGGGTCGCGTAGGGGTCAGATAACCTCCACCCATCGCCCCCTAAAGCGGCGGCATGGACGAGTTCACATCGGTGGAACAGCAACTCTCAACGGCGGGTGGTGGACGAGCATGCACTTCAACTTGATTGGACCGCCGATATCCGTTAGGGATCCCAAGTGACGACACGAGCAGCTAGATTCGACATGGAAACATTTCGGAAGGAAGCCTACGCACTCCATCTAGACTTTTTTCGCTCGCTTTCCACCCCTGAGGTCCAGGCTTTTGTCCGGTTGCTCTCGAAGCATCCTCGTTGGTTGTCCCCATGGTTGTCCGCCTTGCCGTCCTCATGGTTATTCACCTTGCTGTCTCCACACCTTGTTGATCACCGCACCGCATTACACCGCATTACACCGTATTGCACCGCATTGCACCGCACCACGCCGTGCCGTGCCGTGCCGTGCTCCCGGTCTCCACGCTCATTCTTCAATTTTCTCGATCGAGAGCGCATTGATCTCCGGTACCTCCCGTCCTTCGTCAACATGGTGAAGCTCTCTTGTGTGGTCGTCTTCGCTGTGGCATTTGCGACGCTCGGCCTGCACGAGGCCGCCGCCAGCCTCGCCGTGGTACAGGACCACGGCTCGCCTTGTGTTGAGCCGTGCAAGACCCCGAAGCCATGTCCACCGACGCCATGTCCGACGACATGTCCGCCATGCCGAAAGGGTCGCGACGACGATGATGACTCGTGTGACGATTGGAAGCGCCACAGGCCCTGCAAGTATGGTGACGATGACAGCAACGACAGCAACGACAGTTGCGAGAGCAAGGATAGCTACGAGAGCAACGACAGTTGCGAGAGCAACGACAGCAACGACAGCTGTGAGAGCAACGACAGCAACGACAGCAACGACAGTTGCGAGAGCAACGACAGCAACGACAGTTGCGAGAGCAACGACAGCAACGACAGCTGTGAGAGCAACGACAGCAACGACAGCAACGACAGCAACGACAGCAACGACAGTTGCGAGAGCAAGGATAGCTACGAGAGCAACGACAGCTACGAGAGCAAGGATAGCTACGAGAGCAACGACAGTTGCGAGAGCAAGGATAGCTACGAGAGCAATGACAGCTGTGAGAGCTACGAGAGCAACGACAGCTGTGAGAGCAACGACAGCAACGACAGCTGCGAGAGCAAGGACAGCTGCGAGAGCAAGGACAAACACCACCTCCGTGCTTGAGCGGGGCGTCTCTCATCGGTAGCTCTCCGAGCAGAGGGACTCCATGCTACTGCTTGCATGTGAGACGTGTGCTTGTCTCCTTGTTCTAGGTCTAGCGTGACCACCATCGATAACAACACGACGTCCTTTCATTTCATTCGGTTCAGCGTCGCCTGTGTTTCAACCCGCGCGAGCCTCCTCTGCTGCCTCCTCTGCTTGTGCAGCCTGCAGCCTGATCAAGTCAAAACGCATTTAGACTCCTGTGATTGGTCGATTTTGAGTGTATAGTTGAGTTTCTAGAACCGCGTGACGACATTATAGAACAACATAAGAGACCTCAAGACGACACGAACGATGGCCGCCTCCGCAACCGTCGGTGCTGGTCAGCGGCTCCCGTTCGCGCTCGAGGGGTTCCTCACGCATCTCGGAGCCAGATACCGCCGCTGCGGCAATCGCGGTAATCGCGCAGGAGATCGAAGTGTTCGAAACCGAGAGCTTGACGACAGAGGGAGGAGATGCTTGAGCGCGAGAGATTGTGCGCTCGTTCAAGTCGATGACGGAGCGTCATGGAACGCTGAAGTAAGTGCATCTGCAACTCTTTGCTCCAACGACATACAACTGTCGTCTGCCATCCTACCATCGCCCGTCACACTGATTTGTTTACACCCACCGCGGCAGTCCCGGTTTGAACTCGTACTTCTCGCGAGTTCCCCGTTCGTAACACTCATATTTCTACGATCCCAATTGTGCCACACCAAGCCTCGTCACAAATCAACGACTCGCAATATAAACGATCGTCTCTGTAATCTGGATGATGCGCTCAAGGCTATACA
The DNA here is from genome assembly GCA_003413675.1 of Phytopythium vexans. Taxonomy (NCBI): domain Eukaryota; phylum Oomycota; class Peronosporomycetes; order Pythiales; family Pythiaceae; genus Phytopythium; species Phytopythium vexans. The sequence goes on along the minus strand of QLOC01000012.1, from coordinate 616,352 downwards.
GAGACCAATTAAGCGAGATGTTTCACTTGCCGCAGCGGCGGTATCTGGCTCCGAGATGCGTGAGGAACCCCTCGAGCGCGAACGGGAGCCGCTGACCAGCACCGACGGTTGCGGAGGCGGCCATCGTTCGTGTCGTCTTGAGGTCTCTTATGTTGTTCTATAATGTCGTCACGCGGTTCTAGAAACTCAACTATACACTCAAAATCGACCAATCACAGGAGTCTAAATGCGTTTTGACTTGATCAGGCTGCAGGCTGCACAAGCAGAGGAGGCAGCAGAGGAGGCTCGCGCGGGTTGAAACACAGGCGACGCTGAACCGAATGAAATGAAAGGACGTCGTGTTGTTATCGATGGTGGTCACGCTAGACCTAGAACAAGGAGACAAGCACACGTCCTACATGCAAGCAGTAGCATGGAGTCCCTCTGCTCGAAGAGCTACCGATGAGAGACGCCTCGCTCAAACACGGAGGTGGTGTTTGCCCTTGCTGTCGTGGCCTTCCGTGCTGCCCTTGTTTTCCTTTCTATCACAGCTGTCGTTGCTGTCGTTGCTGTCGTTGCTGTCATTGCTGTCGTTGCTGTCGTCGTTCTCGCAGCTGTCCTTGCTGTCCTTGCTGTCCTTGCTGTCCTTGCTATCCTTGCTCTCGCAGCTATCCTTGCTATCGTTGCTGTCCTTGCTGTCTTTGCTATCCTTGCTCTCGCAGCTATCCTTGCTATCGTTGCTGTCCTTGCTGTCTTTGCTTTCGTTGCTGTCTTTGCTTTCGTTGCTGTCATGGCTATCATTGCTGTCATTGCTGTCGTTGCTCTCGCAACTGTCGTTGCTCTCGTAGCTATCCTTGCTCTCGTAGCTATCCTTGCTCTCGCAGCTGTCGTTGCTGTCGTTGCTGTCATCGTCACCATACTTGCAGGGCTTGCGGCGCTTCCAATCATCACACGAGTCATCATCGTCGTCGCGACCCTTTCGGCAAGGCTTCGGCGGACATGTCGTCGGGCATGGCGTCGGGCATGGTGGCGGTGGGCATGTCGGCGGGCATGGCGATGGTGGACATGTCGTCGGGCATGGCGTCGGCGGGCATGTCTCCGGGCATGGCGTCGGCGGGCATGTCTCCGGGCATGGCGGTGGTGGGCATGTCGTCGGGCATGGCGTCGGCGGGCATGGCTCTGGTGGGCATGTTGTCGGACATGGCGTCGGTGGACATGGCTTCGGGGTCTTGCACGGCTCAACACAAGGCGAGCCGTGGTCCTGTACCACGGCGAGGCTGGCGGCGGCCTCGTGCAGGCCGAGCGTCGCAAATGCCACAGCGAAGACGACCACACAAGAGAGCTTCACCATGTTGACGAAGGACGGGAGGTACCGGAGATCAATGCGCTCTCGATCGAGAAAATTGAAGAATGAGCGTGGAGGTCGGGAGCACAGCACGGCATGGCATGGTACGGCACGGCGCGGTGCGGTGCAATGATCAACAAGGTGTGGAGACAGCAAGGTGAATAACCATGAGGACGGCAAGGCGGACAACCATGGGGACAACCAACGAGGATGCTTCGAGAGCAACCGGACAAAAGCCTGGACCTCAGGGGTGGAAAGCGAGCGAAAAAAGTCTAGGTGGAGTGCGTAGGCTTCCTTCCGAAATGTTTCCATGTCGAATCTAGCTGCTCGTGTCGTCACTTGGGATCCCTAACGGATATCGGCGGCCCAATCAAGTTGAAGTGCATGCTCGTCCACCACCCGCCGTTGAAGTTATTGTTCCACCGATGTGGGTCCGCCCGTATCGCCGCTTTAGGGGGCGATGGGTGGAGGTTATCTGACCCCTACGTGACCCACAATGAGCGGACGATACGCATTCTGTGGTCGCTGTGCGACTGGCGGCTCGTCATCGGTGGATCCGAGCGGCGACCACGACCGTCCTTTCGACTGTGTGTCGCAAGGATCGCGTCGCGGTGGGTATCAAGCCAGCGCCAGCGTCGTACATAGTGGCCTCCACCCTGCTGACCGCTCCTCGACTCTGAGCGTGGCCGCTTGGCGTCGGTTCAGATGGCGGACGACGATTCAGGTTGATAGTCGCGTGTGATGTGAACTGTAGAGTGTGCAGACCTTGGAACAGTGTGCGGGTAGCAAATCTTGGGAACAATAGCAAACGCCGATCACTAGTAAATGCGGCGCGGTGGCAAACTCGAAGCGTTGAATCGCTCGTGTGAAGTTGGCGTGAGAACCGTTCGCGACCACAGATGACATTGAAGTCGCTCAATTTTAGCGGAAACTCTATATTTCGTTGTAATAAAGTGTCGCTAAAAATGAATACTTATGAATTATTATAGCTGCCTTCAAATGAACCTGATTGGTTCACAAGACACTGATTAAAATTGATCCAAGTAATATAGCAGCAAATAACGAGGGGAGAGCGTGCGATCTCAGCTGAACCGTGTTCGAATTTGCAAATGAACGGGTATGTCGCTCCGATCCAGTACAGGATCTTCTCCTGTGTCCGCACATTCCCAATTATTCGCAGAGAATTTGACAATAGTATCCTACTTGTTGCATACTGCGTTGATCTGATATGGGTTGAGTACAATAATTTTCAGTGAGAAGAACGTATATCGAATTTTGATTGGCTTGATTGGATGAAAATAGTTTCCCCAACGAAAAACCTACTGGTTCAGCCTTTGAAATTTGCGTTTACAACACACGATCGAAATCCCCAACGATATCAATAGCAATTTATTTTCAATTGCACCAATTTTAGCGTGTTGTCGACCTTTTGGTCGATATGTCTGAGTCTCATTTTTGTGGCACAAATGTAGCAAACTCTTTGTTTTATTTTCCTTAATCATATGATTTATTTTCATGTGAATCGGCTCTCATTATTGCAACTTTTTAACGGCAACTCACGCAACTTTTTCGAACGAATTGTGCATCATATATTTATGTGACCAAGTACATCTGACACATTTCACGTAATAAAATCTTGGGAAAATTCCAAAACGTGATACAAATCGAATATTTGATCAAAAGGTGATACAAGATGTTTTAAACATCACTCGACTCAGTTCATTTCAAATATAGCGGTAAAATACGGGAACAGTGACCTGGTTACACATGCGTAACCATAAAGTGTAACTCGATGCAACACCGGAAGCCTCGTGAAATGCATCAAATTCTAGTATGCACCTTGGCGGAGCGGTGTATGCGCCTGGAAGTCTCGATGGCTTTCAGGTGGTGTGGGTTCAAACCCCACAACGGTAGCGATAGCGTTGAAATTAGTGTAATCTGTCGATAGCTTGAGGTAATTGTCGTGTATGAGTGCTTATTCGGATCTGAGACATAATCAAGGACCTGGTGCAGTCCGCTCCACCTTCGGGTGAGTCTCCATTGATCAGACTGGGCGATCCTGGGTGGATAACGTGCCATCATCCAGGGTAGCCTGATAGTCGTTCGAATAAGCCGGATGGGATTAATCCCTGGGTACACACGTTCTCAGTCGGCTTGACAACACTTCACTACTTCAACTAGCAGATGCAAGAGTAGCTTTTATTCGCTTATGATACGCATCCTTCGTCTACCCTTTTATGCTGATGAGTCATACATTCGCTCTACACGAGGCACTGTTGTGCCCATCAGCCTTACCGCACTTGCCGCACTTGTACAGTTTACGTACCCGCCCAGCTTCCCCACGACTTTTAATTCGTCGCTTTCTCGGACGGCCGGCCTGGCGATGAACTTGCGCTGGTAGAAGAGAGTCGTCTCGCATCAACGTCGATTCTTCTGGGACCTCAAGCGGCACCAGTCCTTGCTTGTAGTTGCTGACCTTGTAGCAGGAAGCAGCAACGCGAATTACCGCTTGGGGTTCCATGTCTTCTCGAGCATGACTCACCGCGATAACGTGGCGACACGGTAACCCGTGCTGGTACCACAGCACGCAACTGCAATGTGGCCCGTCTACGCCGAACTCGACTCGTCGTTGCTTCAACGGGAGGCTCACTCGGGACACGAACGCAACAGAGTCGGAGCTGAACGCGACAGTGTAGTTTGCCGAGTCTCGGAGCTCGCGCTGGAACTTGTGTTCCGTTCGAGGGGTCAACAATCGCTGCTCCGCAATCCACGTCTTCGATATCTTCGATCGCATGTATGACTCGCCCATGATGATGGTGAGGTAGGCCTTGAAGTACTCATAGGGAAGCATCAGGCGAGGCTTCAACTTCAAGCTGCGGGCTTGCTCGCTCTCGACAAAGTTGGTGGTGCGCCAGCCATATAGACGAGCCGTGCGATAATGAGGATAGAGCGTCCATTGCTTGACAGGAATCTGGTCGAGGTAGAATTTTGCAGCGGGATTGACCTCAGCGAGCTTCTTCATGTTGAAATTGAAGTCGATCACTGTTGTGGCTGCGTTAGCGGCCCACACGAACTTCTCTTGGGAGACAGCAAGCCGAACGTTCTTGTCACTTCTCATGTTCCCTGTCAGAAACAGAGTCAGTACCCATTGACAAGATGTGCATATGCAGGTAGAGTACCTACCGATGATGTGACGAACGCAGAACATGTTGAAGATCCCAAGCTCAGTGGTCGCAGAGACGATACCCTTGTGACGATCAGAAAACACCGGAACGGTTGTTAACGGGAAGCCATGTGAAATGATGCGCCCGAAAAACCACGAGTAGTTGTCGTGATCTTCAACTGGTGCGAGGGCAACAGCAGCAACTCGATTGTTGAGATTGCCGTCACGTCCTACCATGACAATCTGCACTCCGTTATACTTCCGGTGCTTCATGTGAGCAGCGTCGACCCCATACAGGTTCATGCTGTTCGAAAACCAGGCCGGGCTGAGAATGACGATCGCGCGTCGGAAATGCCCCGACTCATAACGCTGAATCTCCGCAAACGTCCCTGGGTTGAGTTCCTGGAACTTGAGCAACAAATCGGGCAGCAAACCGATCGTCATCGGGTCCTCCGAAAAGATCTCCGCTTGAATGTGCTGCTTGGCGCGGTACATCATACTGCTACTACACGTCACACCCGCTTGATGGCGGAGCTGCGTCACCAAAGATGGAGCTGATATGGCCGTGTCAGCTGCAACAGAAGCTCGTACAACCTGATGATCAGCAATCTGAAGTTGGGTAGGGCGAGCAGTACCCGTACAATTCCGGTGTTCTAGATCAGCCGTGGTGACGTGCCAGTCACCTGACCCGTCTTTACTGCGGAAACGCGCCAACTTGACGTACCAGCCGCAGGAGGGTACACTTGAGCACACAAGACACCGGAACGTCCCGCCTTTGCTGGCAACTTTGGCGTGTTTGCCTTGCAAGAATGCGACTCTCTTGATAGCCGCAACTGCGTCTTTGCCGGTACTCCATCGCTCGTTCTTGAGCCGTGCCGCAAAAGTCGTCCCGTCATTACTACTGCTTGTATCCGCCATTGAGTCAGCCGAATGCGTGATGAGGCTTGGTGTCAATGGCTAGGAAGGGTATCAAGTTGAAGTGGATGGCACGTGTCTTTTTATAGGTCACTGTTCCCGTATTTTACCGCTATATTTGAAATGAACTGAGTCGAGTGATGTTTAAAACATCTTGTATCACCTTTTGATCAAATATTCGATTTGTATCACGTTTTGGAATTTTCCCTAAAATCTTTATATCTACTGATCCCGAATATTCGCAAGGTGGGCTGAAACCAAGACACTGGACGAAGTCGAGGTGAAACCTGCCAACGCCAAGGATAGTGAGACGTCTGCACCACAGCCAGAGACGCCTGAATATGTGAAGCATTGCGATGTGAATGGTAAGGAGGAGCATACCTAGACCGAACAGCACGAGTCAAATCTGAAATTCGGGTCCCCGATTGATGCAATGAAGGCAATGATATCTTTGCCGCTTTTTTACAGTGAAAAATAAGTTGCGCGAGCTGCCCTTTAAAAAAACCCAATAATCAGTTCATTTGTGTGTGTTAATGGATGCGTGTTTGTGTGTGTGTGTGTGTGTATCTGTGTCTGTGTCTGTGTCTGTGTTTACCAAAAGCAGTAATACGAGTCGATGGTAGATGGAGGCAGCCGAGATGTAAAGATTTGTGAATAGAATGAATGCATGGTCAGCTCAATAGCTTTAGCATGGACCATGATGCAAGTGGAAACACTAGTTTTGGTTCCTGTTCCGAATCTATACGAATTGCACATTTTTAATGTGTAATTCAGTTAGACATACTGATAAAACAGTTTAGACACCCCCGTTTGCTAACGTAGGCTTGCATCCATGCCTTTGTTAGCATTGAGAGCAGTTATTCTTGTAAGGATGTCGAGGTGAAGAGGAGAAGTCGCTTGCCGAGTGGGGGGAAATTGGAAGTGATTCATTTTGGGCGGTCCTTAGTTCGCTAGCGCTACATCTAAGCCGCCATGGAGGCACCTGCGTGTCCTTGTGACCACTCACAATGTCCTTCGCACGGCAGCCATCCGATTCGCTAATTCACATTCAAACCTACACGTCACACTAAACTAACTATCATATTAGCTAGAAACTTTGTGCCATTCGCTAGTTGTCGTCATCACGAGAGTGACTGTGTGTACCTTGAGTGTAGTTCGCATACGTGATCTTGGCAGAAGTCGTGGTGTCGCGGAGGGCTCGTTGTGTGCAAACAATGCGACATGCACAATATAAAAATTGGAGTTGTTGATGGAGTTCGAACCGTGTCCAGTGGCTTGGAAAGTCGACATGATACGACTACTCTAAACATATGCGTATATCGATGTAGGGACCAACAGGTCCTACACATACACAACTGATGTAAAAAGTGTCGAATTGCACACACACCCTTACATCCTCCGGCAAGTGACTTTGAGTCGAAGCTTGTTGAACTCTTCGACGAGAACCTTCCAATGGGAGACGTGGTTGATGTTGCGTTCGTCTTCCCATGTCGCTTCATGTTCGGGGAATTCGTGCCACTTGACCAGCCATTGCGACTTGCGGTTTGCAATTCGGTGTTTTAGAAGTTTTTCGACGATGTACAATTCTTCACCGGTGTCGTCCACGATGACCCGCGACGTTTTGGTTATTGGCCGACTCAGGAACCGCTTGTGGTCTTGCACAAAATGTGCCAAAACATCCACATTAAATGTGGGGTTCATTCTCCGCATGTTTGCAGGCAGTTGGAGTTTTGCGACGTTTCGCCAATCATTTTGACGATTTTGAACGGACCGATTTTCCGTGCCGCGAGCTTTGCGCGCTTGACTTCCATGTCTTGCGCGGCATATCGGAGCGAAAGGCGGCGAGTGTCGAGCATCACTAAGTCGCCAGCCTTGAACTCCACGTCACTACGCTTTTGGTCATAATAGCGTTTTTGTGACTCTTGTGCGTGCTTTAAATGCACTCTTGCTTGCTCGATGAGCTTCTGCCGATCTTCGTGAAATGTCTTCGCGAATTCTGCAATATCGAGTTGGTTGTTGCTAGAGTTCGTAGCTAACGCTGTTGGGAGTCCGATAGGCATGCGCTCTTTGCGTCCCGTGTCGATTTCGAACGGTGACAGTCCCGTTGAGGCACTTGTTGAGGTCGCATGTGCGTACTCTGTTGTTGATCATTTTTCGGATCAATCTTGGCCATGGTACGATGTCATACAACGAAGTGCGTCTTCCAGAATTAAATTCTGTCTCTCGGTCTGACCGTCGGCTTGTGCTCGGTGCGCGGTTGTTATGTTCAATTTGATGCCCATAATTTTAGCAAGAGAACCCCAGAATTTTGACGTAAATTTCGGGTCTCGATCGCTAATTATGACTGTGGGCATTCCATGATGTTGCACGACATTGTCGAAAAAGATTCGGGCAGTTTTCTCTGCATCGTCCGTTGTGTTCACTGCGATGCACTTTGGACGTTTTGACAGTTTGTCGACGACTGTCAAAATTGCATCAAATCCGTCGGAATTCGGTAAACCGGTGATGAAGTCCTTTGACACCACTTCCCAACATTCGTTGGGGAGCGGAATAGGAACGAGCTTCCCGTTCTTCTTGGCGTTGCTGTGTTTCCATCTTGCACAAGTTTCGCAGCTCGTGACGTAGTAGTAGATGTCCTTTTCCATGTTTTTCTAGTAGTGCTGCGATGGCTGAGTCGTGCAAACCCGAGATGGTGTTCATGCGAAGTTGGTAGTCGTTCGGCATACAAAGTCGCAAAGTTTGTTTTGCGTGCGCAAATAAACTAACTCGCCAATTATGACGGATTTGTTCGAGTTGATACCATCTTGGATGCCCTTGTCGCTCTTGTAGCCTTGCACAAACGTAATTTGTACGGAAGTTGCGAGTGACATAAAGCTTTGTGACACAGTTATGGCGGAGGAAATTTGTGGCACAGACCCTCCTCCGACAATTTGCTTCGCCGTGGGTGTGTCACGAAAATTCCCTCCATGCGCAATTGCATGCGTGCGACATTGGTCCGAGCAACGATGGAACTGGATAGAGCTGACATCGGTGGGTAGTCGAGATAATGCGTCTGCAACTGTACTCAAACTTTCGCTGACATGGTGGATTTGGAAGTTGAATTGTACATAAAACGTCAAATATCGTGCTGACACCTTTGGATGATCCAGCAACCATGAACATGCGCTGTTGTCGGTAAAGAGGACAAAAGGGCGTCCGTAGAGATAGTGTCGCCACTTCTCCAGTCCCGTCTTGATTGCGAACAAATCCTTTTCGTGCGTGGGTCAGTTCAATTCGTGTGGTCCCAATTTCTTCGAATAAAACGCAATTGGATGGTCGTTTTTGCCGTATTTTTGCGAAAGAACGCCACCAACACAGTGTCCCGACGCATCCGTGGTCACAATAAATTCGCGCTCGAAATCGGGAAATTTTAGCACAGGTGCACTTTGCAGTGCATCTTTAAGTGCTTGAAATGCGTTGTGCTGCGAATTGTGCCATTCCCATTTTACATCTTTTTTCACCAAAGCGCTCAACGGTAGCGCGAGTGTGGCGAAGTTACAAATGAACCGACGAAAGTAGCCCGCAAGTCCCAGAAAGCTTTGGAGCTCCTTAATGTTCGTCGGTGTCGGCCACTTGGCGATAGTATCGGTCTTCTTAGTGTCGACCGCGATGCCTTGTGCGGAGACGGTGTGTCCGAGAAAATCAATCGATTTTTCACCAAAATGACACTTGGCGACTTGCGCGTACAATTTCTCGCGTTGCAGTACTTGAAATAGCGTCTCTAAGTGCTGAATGTGTTCCTCCATATTTTTGGAGGAAACGCAAATGTCGTCCAAATACACTACAATAAATGGGTATTTTCAAATACCACACACATAAAACGTGACCACACACTGGGCATGCCTGCAAAACCCATCGGTGCAACACACCACTATGTGTGTGTGTGTGTGTGTGTGTGTGTGTGTGTGTGTGTGTGTGTATTTTGCCGAACAGCTCTTCCTTTCGCGGTAGCGGGATTTTCGGAACTATGGGTTGCGGGTTGACATACCGATAATCCGTAACCCAGCGAATTGGTAGTGATGCGCATCCACCTGACACACTTTCACGCGGTAGACCTCTTGGTAGCTTTGTTGTTTGGGCCTTTTTGCAACTCCACGCTGGGAACTTGTGCAGCAATTTTGACACAAATTGTTTTGCGTGTTGTTCATATTGGACACACTCGAGTTCCTGTCTGGATATTTATTGTCCGTTGTCAGATTCGATGTCTGGATTTGGCTCAGTGATTTTGCTGGGTAGAGTTCGATTCCAGTGGCGAGGGTTCGATTCCCACAGTCGACTCTTTTTCGCTGTTCCCAAAGCTGACTTCGTGCGTGTGGTAGTTGATATAGGGATTGTAATGATGGTAACAGATCATGTATTGGCCGTCGCTCATTTTCCGCACAATGACGTGGACACTGAAACTTCGGCCTCCAACCTCGATGTCTACCAGTTCATAATTGGTATCTTGGGTGGTTGTGCTAGTACCATCAAACCTTCTGACCTTGATGTGTGTGGATGTGGCTAATTCGCCCAACGCCCCAGGCTTCACAACGTTGTCCGTGGCTCCACTGTCGAACATTACCCTGATGTCTTTGTCGTTGCACTTGGCAGGAATGCGCACCAATTCGTGTTCCCCGTGTTCGCCTTGACGATGGGGGTGTTGTGGTTAATTCCCACTACGATCTCCTCTCACGCACTTGGTGTTGGATCAACGATAAACTCCACGGAGTTGGCTTCCGTACCGTGATTTTCGTACACTTCGTATGTTCCATACTATTCGGTGTTTTCCTCCTGCTCGAAGTAATTTACCGATGTTCTGCGCCAAGGCTGATTAACGGGTGCACCGTTGTTTTGCCTGCGAGCGTCGCTATTTTTCTTCTTATAGCATTCGCTGATGCGGTGTCTGGTCTTCTTGCAATACGCACACACTTTACGTGGTTGGTGCGATGGTTGCGGATTATACCGAATTTGTGCGTTGTCGATTTCCATGGGTTCCGGTCCAGAATTACGCGGTTGGTATGGACGACCAAACGGTGTGTTCCTGGCGAACTGGTGTGGTTATTGCTGAAACCTTGGTTGCCGTGAGAACCCTTGTGCCGATCGCTGTTGATAGTCGAAACGTTGGTTGAACGATGCTCCACAATGTGTGCGATCATATTCCAGCGCAACCGCAAAACACTCTGAGACAGTGCCACATTGTCGGTATTCGACTTCACGTCCCAATTGGGACACAAGACCACGCGTAAAATACGTGATTTTGTCCAGTTCGCTAATGTCTTTGACTTGCGTCAGCAACATTCGGAATTTTCCGATGTAATCTTCGAGGGATCTGCATCGATTCTGACGCAACTGGTAAAGTTGGTCACGCAACCGGCGCTGATTGTCCCGAGGCACAAACTCACTTGCGAGTAAGTGCATAAGATCTTGCACGTCGTGGACGTTGCTGCGGTCGAGCATGTACCATGCGGCTGCATTCCCTCGGAAGTTTGCGCTCATCATGGCTACAATGCGTGGACCGTTGCCTGGGTCTTCCCAGTTAATGCTTTTGGCCTCCAAAAACTGCATGACTTGGTCAAAGTATAGATCGACCGACTCGCCGATTTCGCCCGAAAAGTGTGGGAGCGAAATGCCTTCGACTCGCGTCTCTCGGCGTGCGAGTTGTTCCATAATACTCTGTTTCAAAAAGTTTGTGTGAACATCATTCTGCAATGTTTCAAAATAGTTTGTGGCAAATTCTTATTTGTTAAAACTACGACGTACGTCTTCTCTAATTGGCTGATGCAATGCAAATTTGTCCAATCAGGTGTCTCTAATATTTTGGGTGGCTGGTCGTCGCCCAGTGCAACTTTCGATGGGTCGCGGAGGCGGGAAGGAGCTCACCGTGGTCGAGCGCGAGGCGGTGGTGCGCTTCCTGCTCGCCTTGAGTCGCGATGGCGAGCTTGTCCGCGGCAGCCAAGCAAAAGCTGCCAGCCACTTCAAGCTCCACCCCAACACGGTAAGTTTAATTTGGAAAAATCGGGCTGATTTGTCTAACAAAAAAAGAAGGGTCGGCCAAAAAAAACACATCGTGGCCTCTGTTGAGGCAATGTAATGGGGTTACACAGCCTGTAACTGGGTTACAGAGCAGTACAGTCGGACTGTACTGCGTTAAGTGTGCCACACTAGCATTTGTTGGGTACATTTTGGGATTAGTGTGACCAACACTAATCCATACATAAATTCGGTTGGAGCGTCCGTGACCAGTCATGGACGCCTCCCAAAATACATGCATTAGGGATTAGAGGTTTGGTACCTAGGCAGAACGCTAAACAATAAGACAGTTCTCATTTTGGACACTAGCACAGACTTCGGTTTATTTGTATTGAACTGTACAGTGAACTGTACAGTTTGTATACAAATTTGTATACGCTTCCTTACACGCGCTAGTGTAAGCCAGTAACCGAGCGTAAG